>OY744482.1:34878673-36078673 GCA_963556165.1 Tipula helvola | reverse complement strand
ACACGTATTCGGTCCCACACGTTGTTGGATGTATTCGGTTGAATGGCAGAAGCGAGGATTACCTCATACATACTTTTTGATTTGGTTAGTCGACAAAATACGCCCTGAAAAAATCGATAGTGTAATTTCCGCGGAAATTCCAGATCCATTTACTGATCAACTACTGTTCGAAATTGTTACCGCAAACATGATTCATGGCCCATGCGGTGATCTGAATCGTTTGTCGCCTTGCATGGCAGATGGAAAATGTACAAAGTGTTTTCCTAAAGATTTCACCAACGACACAATCACAAATGTCGACGGATATCCAATATATCGTCGAAGAAATACTGATAATGGCGGACAGTCATTTACGCCAAATATCAACAACGCAGACATTGACATTGACAATCGTTGGGTGGTACCATATTCGCCTCTGCAAAGCAAAACATTCAATGCTCATATTAATATTGAGTTCTGCAGTTCGGTGAAGAGCATCAAATACATTTGCAAGTATGTGAATAAAGGCAGTGATATGGCTGTGTTTCAAATTCAAAATACCGATGTGAATGCTCCTCGATTGAATGACAACGACGAAATAATGCGCTACCAAATTGGCCGATACATCAGCTCCAATGAAGCTGTCTGGCGTATCTTTGGTTTTCAAATTCATGAACGGGATCCAGCAGTTATACATTTAGCCGTACATCTTGAAAACGGCCAGCGCGTATTTTTCACCAACGAGACAGCAATTGAGCGTGCCATAAATCCACCAAAAACTACACTCACGGAATTTTTCGAATTGTGTAATCGTGCGGATACTTTCGGTGTCTTTGCACGAACACTACTCTATACCGAAGTACCACGCTATTTCACATGGAATCAAACAAAAAAATGGATGCCGCGCAAGCAAGGCACACCAATTTGTGAGTGCCCCGGCCTATTCAAATGAAACACTTTGGGCCGAGTATATACGGTCTCTCCAAGACAGATTGAGTGCTTCCATCTGCGACTGTTGTTGGTTAATGTCACCGGCCCATTGTCATTTCAAGATATACGCAAAGTGAATGGACAACAGTATCCAACATATAAAGATGCATGCCTTGCACTCGGCTTGCTCGAAGACGACAATCACTGGGACGATATGCTTGCTGAAGCAGCATTGAGCTGTACAGCAACACAAATTCGTCTACTATTCGCTATAATGTTGACTACATGTTTCCCGGGACGAGCAGATACGTTGTGGGATAGGCACAAATGTTCAATGACTGACGATATATTACATCGAATTCGTATACGGTGCAACGATTTAACGATTACATTCAGCGACGCTATGTACAATGAAGCATTGATTGCTATCGAGGATCTTTGCGTTTTCATTGCCAATTTACCACTCAGTCATTTCGGTATGAGTTCGCCAAACCGAAGTGCATCTAATTTAATGTTCACCGAAATGAATCGTGAACTACAGTACGATACTGCAGAAATGGCAGCGATTGTTACTCGCAATGTCCCACTACTGACTCATGAACCAAAAAATTATTTACTATCGCATTATGCTGGCTGTTTCGGCGGGACAAGGTAGATTCTTTTTTTTGGATGCACCCGGTGGAACCGTTGATTTTCTTTATTTAATTTTCCTACTTTAGAATAAAAAATATATTACTTTTTTTCACTTTACATTTAACTTTTAATAGATCAAACAATGAATATGTCCGTTACGTTAAAGAAATTAGAAATATGTACATTGAATTGAGAAAATGAATGATTGGTGTGTTTGTTTTTATCGGCGTTCATCGTTTATGCGCTCCATTCCTCTTTCTATCATAGATCCCATTCCCATACACTTACAATAAATTCGTTATTTTTTATTTAACAACCAAAATTTTTTTTTTTTTAAATCAATCATTTATTGGCACCGAATTTATACATTTATAACAAAAAGATTTTTATACAATCCAATAAGATGAATAAATTATTCCCTGTGCTAATTAAAGCAGTATCGGGAGTAATTTTTTACTAGCAGGTACCTTACAGTTGTTACATAGCTTAACATTAAAGAAGAATCTTAAATATAAAATAAACACAATTTAAAGTAACTTAAACATAATTATATATATTGAATGCAACGACACAATGGTTACACAAACGAGCGAAAAACCCTCACTCATCATATTCCCCTAATGAGTGCTTCAGCATTTTGATACTCAAGACCTAGTAACCAAAATTTAGTAGCTCTTAAAAATTCTTTATAGTTGTTTGATAACGAAATTTTCACAGGCATATCATTGAAAATTTTTGGTGCAAGATAAGTATACGATCCTCGAAAATGTTCTTTAAGTGGTTTTGGGACGGCAAGACAATTTTTCCGAAGCTTGTAACTCAGTAGTTTGAAATTTAAATTACCACAACGCCGGAAAAAAATGCTTAATACCTTATAGATAAAAATATACCGTACTGGTAAAATATTTGAGATCCGGAAAAGAGGAAGTGACGGCGTCAATCGTGACTTACGATTAAGTAATCGAACTGCATGTTTTTGGCAAATAAAAAGTGATCTGAGATTTTCAAAGTACATTTCCGCCCCATGATACAATGCCATATTTAATTTTAGACTCGACCATTGCAAAATAGTAAATTTTAAGTACGTCGAATGGAACTAATGGTCTTAGTAAGTACATTTTCCGAATGGAAATAATCATGCTTTTGCACAACTGATTAATATGAGGTTCCCAATTGAAATGTGTGTCCAGAACAATTCCCAGATATTTGAATTCGGTTACTTTTTCAATTGTTTGAGGAGGTTCGACGTTACTATTCCGTGAACCTGGATAATTTATATTTAATTCTGGTGTCTCCAATGTACTTACTGTAAATATCATATATTTCGTTTTGGAACTCAGTATTAGCTTGTGCGAATCGAACCAGTTTCTAAGCAGTCTCATGTCATCGTTTATTTTAATATATAGCTCGACATATGTATCGCAGCAATAAATTAGTGCCATATCGTCAGCAAAAACTAGAGGAAATCCATTTAAGTTTAGTGAAAACAATGAATTTATGTAAATTAAAAACAAAGAAGGGCCTAAAACTGAGCCTTGTGAAACTCCCGCATTTATGATTAATTGAATTCTGTTGACATTTTTAATCTTTACACTTTGTTTTCTTTCTTTCAAATATGATTTAAACCAGTTTAACGAGGCACCTCTAATGCCAATTTGTTCCAATTTCAGCAATAGAATTGAATGATCAACGCAATCGAAAGCTTTGGCTATATCTATGAATACTGCGGCTGTCTTTTTATTGTTATTAAGACTAGAATAAATTTTATTGGAAAACGCAAGAAGAGCGTTCTCGGTGCTTTTGCTAGAAGTAAAGCCATATTGTCTGTCACTTAAATAATTTATTTTAGTTAAATAATTGTTCAGACGAATTTTGATCAGATTTTCGAAAATTTTGGAAAAACACGGAAGAATTGATATTGGACGGTAGTTAGATGGATCTTGTTTGTCTCCTTTTTTAAACAAAGGAACAACAGACGCTACCTTTAGAGCTTGGGGGAAGTTACCGGTACATAAACTCCAATTAAAAATTTTTGTTAAAATTGGAGCTAGCACAACAATAACTTTCTTAATCGTTATTATGTTAATATTATCTATTCCGGCCGATGTTTTATTTTTTAAAGTAACTGTGATAGCCACTAGTTCTTCTTCTGTGATTGGAAAAAAGAAAAAATTGCTGATTAAACCACCTCCACCGCGTAAGTCGTTAAACAAAACGTTGTGTTCTGGGATGGTTTGCGTTAATTTTTTCACAACATTTACAAAATATTCATTTAAGGAATTGGCCACTTGCGAATGATCTGTCAATAAAGTTCCTGAATTCTGATCCTCAATACTAACAATAGGCATTTCTGATTTCTTAATATTTAAAATATCATTAACTATTTTCCACTGTGCTTTATTGTCATCTTTTGTTAAACTAAATTTAATATTATAATAAGAGACCTTAGTTTTATATATATCGACTTTTACCTGTTTTATTAATAAACCGTAATATTCTTTTAGCCTATGATTATTTGGATATTTCCTCAGTTTTTTATAAAAACTCATTTTCTTTTGAATTAGCTTAAGTAGCCTTTCATTCATCCATGGCTTTAGCATTACGTTTGTCTTCTTGATTTTTTTACAAGAGGAACTATTTAAAATATGTTCTTTAAATGTTTGTAAAAATGAATCAAAAGCATCTGACGAATTTTCATAGCTATCAATACTTCCCCATTGCTCTTGAAATAAGGAAGCTTGTAGAATATTAGTGTTTAAACATATTTTGGTTTCAGCTTTATTTACTCTGCAAATTTCCCGTCCTGTTAGTGATAAGTTTAAAAATATTGATTGATGATCAGAGATGTTCAAATTTTCTGCCCAAACATGAAGGTCAATTGCTGGCACGATTAATCTCACAAAGACATGATCGATACATGTAAGGCTGTGTTCAGTGACACGAGTTGGTAAATTTATTAAGGACTCCAACCCATGTGACGCCATTGGAAGCAAATACTCGTATGTGTATATCGAATCTTCCAATATGTCTAAATTAATGTCTCCCAACACAAAAAGGTTTGCATCATTTATGGTGTGCAATAATTCATTAATCTCAACGACATAGGTTCTAATATTAGCAGTGTGGAATCTATAAATGCACAGAAATTTGAACTTCATATTATGAAAATCAATTGAAACCAACATGCAGTCAGCTGTATTTAGAGAATAGGGAGTCACAGCGAAGTTTGTGATGTCATCACTTATTAGAACACCTACACCACCAGACCTGTAACCATCGTTGCAGTTAGCATGAAAAGAATATGTTAACATACCATAGTTATCAATTTCGTGTCTGTATATCCAAATTTCTGTTAGAAATATTAAATGTAGCTTAACGGGTCTATTTGCTATATATGGAACAAGAGTATCAAAATTCTGCCGAATACTCCTAATATTTTGTAATAATATACCTAAAGTGTTATTGCATTCAATCATACTAAACTAAACTAACTAAAAATAAAAATACGAAAACTAAAAATAAAAAATAAGATACAAAACAAATGTACACATAAATGTTGAAAGTATTAACTTTACGGATTGTATACATTCGTTTTGTAGCAAAAATAATATACATTGGATTTAATGAATAAAGGGTTAATTGATTAAATTTGTATTGTGAAAACGGCTTATTTCATTTTAGACTGTTGTGCTAAAGAAATTTGACATTTACAATACTGTGCAAAGTAAACAAGAAATAAAACTGAATATAAACTATAATATGTGTCTTATTTGTTATGGCTTGATTATGGAATCTATAAATAAACATACATACATTCTAGTTACAATGGAATAAAAGTGTTGAACTCGGCTATTTAGGTGAATCTTTCTTCGATCTCGTTTCGTATATTTTTATAGTTTCTGTAGCTGCAGACTCTTTAGTCGAAGATCGAGGAAGAGGTTGATGGGAACTTTTGCCGGTATTTTGAAGCTGAGAATAATTTTCCTTGCTCGCCACAGATGTACAATCCAGTCGATTCGCGTTGGTTATCAATACTGGATCAGTTGCAGATGGATGAAAAACAAACACACGGCCAGATTTTGTTATCACTTTGCTTAATTTTTGTGCTCGTTGTAATTGTTTGGCTTTACGAAAAATAAAGGCGTTTTGTGATGTAAGGCTGTCATTGATATACACGAAATTTGGTGAATTATAACCCAAATCTTCCAGAGCGATCCGACCATGTTTAATAAATTTACCCATGAATATGGATTTTTTAATGTTACTGCTAAACCTTACCACAATTGGAGGCACTGTTGTTCCTTTGTAACTCGTATTAGGTTTCACTCTAAAGATATTTATGATATCATGTTCCACCATGTTGAAATTTATAAGATTACATATTTGTTGGAGCGTTACGATGCTGGATTTTTCATCGATTGGTACATTACTTATAATTAGATCTGCGCTTTTCTGATCTCGTTCAATGAAGTCAATTCTATTTTCCAACATTTTGATTGAATTTCGAAATTCATACAACTGATCAAAAATGTTTTTCATATCTAATTGAATAGTTTTCAGCTGCTTGATAGTGTCATTCTGGAGTGCAGTAATTTTCATTTCCAATTTGGCTAAATTATCACCCAAGTTATGGAAGGAATTCTCCAGTTTCACCAAAGCGGGGGAGCTCATACTGAATATTTCAATCAATCAGACAATTTTATAGATAAGTCCAACTATGTAATTGAATAAACTATAGTATATTTTACTTTTTAACACAATATAAAAATAAAAAAACGTGCCCAAATACTAAATTCCTTAATTTCAAGTAGCACACAACTTTTTACTTTATTCACTGTCGGCCATCTTTTTCGATTTTATGATAATATTCACTAGAAATAATTTATATCGCAGAACAACGTTTGCCGGGTCAGCTAGTAATATATAGGTAGATATAGATTGTATTACTCCCATTGCAATATTAAAAATTTCGAAGCCAGTAGATAGATTTACCAGAACCAATCTAACGACGACTTCTTTTATGTGTAATCATAAAAGTCTGGACTATTTTTGCTAATTCCGATTTCTTATTTTATGCAAACCCAAATACGGGTGCTGATTTATAAGTCAGTACACTGTTAATATAAGTTTCATCTATAATTAAATTATGTAACTTTCGCATCAAATTAACGTCATATCAACCTACAGTCAAAATACGGCATTCGAAAAAAAAATTAGTATGACACACATATATATGCATTCTGTAATCGTGCCTATAAATAGAGATAGTCATGGTTAAATATAATAATACATATAAGGAATAAATTTCCACTTATAGACCTTTTTCCTCCAAAAATGTTGACAGATAAACCAGCTGTTTTGTGATCCGAAGGTGAATCTATCTTTTGTACGTTTATGAATTTATTGTAGGTTTATTATAATTCAGTCTAATTATTTTAATAATTAAAATTTCAAAAAACACCAAATTTTTCGAAAAAGTGAGTAAAAATGAAATTTTTTTAGGTTATGTTTTTGTATAGTGTTTCATTAAATTCTTTATTTTTAAGAAATGGGCGATTTTACTAATAATATTTTGTTATTGAAATATGCCCAGGGTCTTCAGGGAGCCGAAAGACACCGGCACGAGCTAAAAATCGCTGAATTTAATCTAGATCCGTATCTAATGGAATTCAACGAGAATCTACTACCAATGAACAAGTAGTTTATGTGAAAAATTTTAATTTATAAAATTTTTAATTTAACTGAAAAATTGACTAAAATATCAATGAAATGTGATTTTTTACAATAAAAATCTGTGAAATAAAAACAAAGCCTTATATATAATTTTTAAAATATTTTTTTATTCGGGAACTAAAAGCTGTACGTACACGATACTTTGATCAATTTTCCGAAGTACCTACATAATATTTTCAATATTTTTCTTCGAAAAATGGTAAATAGCGGATTTATTATTTTTGGACGGAATAACAAATCTGTTTTTTTCTTTTTTATAGGATTTTCAATCAAAAATCCTCGGTCCGGCATAATTATGTCTCCTTCTTCTATGAAACCCAAAATTCCAAAGTTTTCAAAAACAAATTTGTCGGTACATCGTGCTTCGTACCCTTTAGACATATGTAAAGGCTATGCTCCCAAAAGCTGAGATGCTGATGCGGCATTTTAAAGTTTGATGATGTTTCTAGGCATAAAACGTTAATTTATTATTATTAATATTATATTCAGCCCTCTAGAACTTCCCCTGGATTACAAGATCTGACCTAAGCAAACTAAGAATCAAACAAACAACATCCGAATTGTTTTAAAATAAACTTATCCAACTTTAATATTTAATTTTTACTATTTTTTATTATTTAGGTCAATTCAAACACGTTACATGTGGTGTTTAATTATCGCGTGCACTTTCATAATAAGTGCCAAATGTATTATCCCTCACATATATTTTTGATTTTGGCCGATGATTTGGGATGGAACGATATCAGCTTGCATGGACAAAAACAATTTTGGACAGAAAATATTGATGCTCTTGGTATGAATGGTATCACGCTAAACCGTCATTATGTCGGACCTTTATGCACACCTTCACGTGCCGCCTTGATGACCGGCCGTGATGGGTATCACACCGGTATGGCCCATAATATTATAGAATCGGATGAACCATGGGGTATGCCGCTTACCGAAAAAACTTTACCTGAAGTTTTAAAAACAAAGGACTATAGTACACATTTAGTAGGAAAATGGCATTTGGGATTCTTCAAAAGTGCATATGCCCCGACTAATCGAGGTTTCGATACGTTCAATGGTTTCTTGAGCCCATACATTGATTATTATAATTACACTTTGCAAATGGATGGAAAATTAGATGTATATGGAAAAGGTTACGATATGAGGAAAAATTTAAAACGTGATCGTTGGAAAAGGAAATATGCGACCGATTTATTCACCAACAAAGCTGTTCAACTCATTAATCAACATAACACGTCAAAACCGATGTTTATGGTATTGTCCCATTTGGCGGCACGCACAAGGTCACCTTACATAGTTAGACCATTGCAAGCCCCAGAAAGTGAAATTGATAAATTTGGCTATATGGAATTATTAGATAACGCCCGAATGACACTAGCAGCTGTGATTTCGAGATTGGATTATAGTGTTGGTCAAGTTGTTAAAGCAATAAAGGAACGTTGTATGCTCGACAATTCGATTATTTTGTTCATATCCGATAACGGTGCTCAAACCGTTGGAAGATTTCCAAATTTTGGTTCTAACTATCCTTTGAGAAGTGTACGTACCTATAGTATATAATATTTTATATTAATCTGATTATATAACAAACTCACAAATGTATTTTTCCTTTTCATATTTATAGCAAAAAGACTCCCCATTTGAAGGTGCCACTCGCGGAGCTGCAGTTATTTTCAGTCCTCATTTAAAACAAAGGCAACGAGTATCCAACCAATTTATTCACATTGTCGATTGGTTCAAAACATTACCAAGATTAGCTGGTATTAATACAGACATAGTTAAACCAAATCTCGACGGTTACGATATGTGGGACGCACTTTCAAACAATTTACCAAGTCCACGTACTGAAATTGTACAAAATATTGATAATGTGTCCAATTATGCTTCGTTCATCAGTGGTCAGTATAAATATATCGCAGGCACAACAAATAACGGATTTTACGATACTTGGTATAAACCCGAAGTAGGAGTTTATAAAACAAATGATACCGAATATGCGGAAAAAATTAGAAATTTAGAAGTTGGCAAAGCGTTGCTAAAATACGCAGACTTGGCACAAACAACATATGTATGCTCGTCAGAGGAAAATCAAATTGCGTTAACTAATAGCAAAATTCTCAGTTTGAGAAATCAAGCCAAAGTTGTCTGTAATATTCCATTATTGCCTATTGTATGTGTACCATCCCTAAGCCCATGCTTGTTTGATATAATTGCTGATCCGTGTGAATATAACAATTTAGCTTCCTCCAAACCAGCGAAATTAAGAGAAATGCAAGATAGATTAGAAGTATTATGGACAACAGCTGTGCCCGCATTAAATCGGTTAGGTGACCCAAATGCTAATCTAAGCTTACATCATAATACATGGACATATTGGCAAGACGCTTAATATAAAGAAGACCATTTCCCAAATATCAATCTTTTTTTGGAATAAAATTTGTTGATTTGAATTTATTGTTGAATTGGTTTTGTTTTATTTTGAATTTATGTAGATTTTATATTGTGGCTGTTATAATTTATTTTAGGATCACTTGATGCCAAGGTACGAAACATGTTCACTTTGATGTATCACGATTTGTGTAAAATAATTTTGTAGTGCCCTGAAACGAACTAAGACTTGATCTTGTAATGATGGCATACATTGGATCCATGCAGGCATCGCTGGTTGCTTTGCCAACCGTGCAAGACGTTTCTCCTTCAGGACTTCGAACTATGTACGTTATTGCAGACAATTCTTTTTTTATCACCCTCTACACAATTCTGTTCAAACTGGTTCACATTTATAACGAATTAGCACAATGAGAGACAAGCATTTCATCGGTCTAACAAATTCTTTTGACTTAAAGTAACGTGTATCTTAGAGGTGTGTTCGTGTAGTGACTGTAATCTTGGTTGGTCTCAAATGAAAAATTTTGGAAAGTTAATCAGTTTTCGGAATACGTTTTGGAAGCCTAACTACATCTCTGCATAGAGTTGCTTAAATAAATGCCCAATAACCAGTTATAGGCTAGCTATATTGCCGAAACCGAAACGGAATGAAATGAAACGAACGAATTGATTGTATGAAAACCTATTAAATATGCAATTATATAGGAGAAACGAAATGAAACGAACGTTTCGCAAAAAAACTTCATAGAACGTTTCTTGCTTAGAATTCATCCCTCTATTGATTTTTGTGATTATTTTGAGTGTACTAATTTCCGCCCCGGACACCCACCCCCAGAGTAAAAACACACATCGGAACTATATAAGTTTTGCTCCTTGAGTAATTCCCCACTTAATGTCCAAATTTCACATCAATCGGTTTTGTTCGTAAGAATTCTGAGGTAATAACCTATTTTTATCGTCAAACACTAGAGTCTTCGGATATCTTTGTAAAAAAGTAATCGTTAAACAAGGTCATAAAATAATCATTACAAAAATAAAGCGAATTAGCTAACTACTTGGCCGTATTTCAGATTTTAATTGGATTTCCTTCTTAATTGGCCACACCGCAGTACTTCTTCAAAAATTAAATTTAGATTTCCGTTTTCATTCTACTTGGAATTTTAATTTTGAACTTTTTTTAATCCTGCACTTACATACAAATTAATTTACAATTTTTATTGTAAATTAAGTAGGAACAAAATTAGGAAAAAATTACTGATTCGATGACGTGACTAGGTAAAGCAGGAAAAATTTACGAAAATTTTCAGTTAAAGGCTGAAAAAGTCATCATATGGTATTGTATTATAGTGGAGGAATTTAGTGAGCAATTTACACCTAAAATAAATTTAACGTATGAACGGTATGTTTTTAATAAAATGGCGCAGTCCGAGGACAAACATTTCGATGAGTTTTATGCAAACATTAAAACTCAAATATTCAAGTTTAAATTCGACAAACTGGCCGATCGATGAATACTATAAGAGATAAAATTGTTCGCCTCACATTAATAAAAGCAATAACTATGTGTAGAGCTAGGAAATTCACCAGCAAGCATTTGTCCGGAATGAATGATGTAATTTCGCATGTAAATATGCTAAAACATATGTTGAAAATGCAAAAAAATTTGGAAATTACACAGAAGTGAGCTCAAGGAGGATGACCTGTTGTTGATAGGTACTTTGATGAAGTAAAATAAACCACATACCTTAAAAGGGTGATTCGAGCTAATTAATATCGATGATCGTAAGATAAAATTTAAACTTGATACCAGGGCTAAGTGGAAGTCCCCAGTTTTTTGATTAACGGCTTCTAGTGGAGAGTCTTTGGAGCTTATCTTTGAGACCCACTTCCCAGGGTGCTTTGATGACTTGATGGTCAGGAAACGGATCATATGGGCACCAAAAGGTTTTAAACCATATAAATCGGCTGGTCCAGAAGGAATTTTCAAAGGGTGCTTAAAGCTGGTTTATATCCCTAGGTACTGGGCGGGAGGTTAATGTGATTTTTATCCCCAAAGCGACATGTTTAAGACAGAGCTGGTCAGTGGCGGATTTAACGGCGGGCGCACCGGGCGCGCGCCCGGGGCCCCGAAATCTGGGGGGCCCCGCAAAACTTCAACTTTCCAGTTTTTCTAATGGCTAAGTATCTAAAGTAATTTTCGTGTTTACGTTGTGTGTAGAAGAAAAGAAAAATGGGTTAATAATTTAATATACATAAATGTTTAGTATGTTCTTTAATACTGTTTTCAATATTAAAAGTATTTGACACGTCATAACTTGGTAAAATGCCCAAACGAGAAAAAGCTAAGACCTCCTTCTTAGCTAGATATTTCATCAAATTTTCAATCTAGAAATTTTAAATGCGTGTAATTTGTACTTATAATTAGGGTACGCAATGTATTTTCTTCGGTGGAGAAAAAATAGTACGTGCGTTATTCGGATTAAAAGCGGCTTTGTTTTTTGACTCGCATTCTTTGCACTTGCTCGGCTACGCTGCGCTTCGCCCCGCATGCAAATATAAAGTGCTTCTCATACCGGCTGCGTTGACTTTGGACTTTAAAAATGTAAAGTCGTTTTGTAACTATAAAGTTTTGTAATTTTGTTTTATTTCATTTACAGTGTCACTTTTTATAGAAATGTTTTCAAACTGTTATAAAATAAATTATTTTTAAGTGATAATTATTAAAAATAAAACGTAAATTTTTTGAAGTCCGAAGTCAACGCAGCCGGTATGAAAAGCGCTTAATTGCTACTTGCTGTGTGAATTAGTTAAAATTTTGACCGTTGAAAGTTATTCAAAATGCATCGAATTTAATCATTAGCGTTTATATACATACATAATAAAATTATTACCTAATATATGGACCTAATATATGCCTATAATTTTTTCCCATACAGTTTTACAGTAAAATCCATCATACATAAAATGTTGGACTATTTTACACATCATATGCGGCTTATTATTAAACCACCAGCTATTGACGAAAGAAAAGAAATCGGGGTTAGATTTTGCATAAAGGCAAAAACTGGAATATTTGCTAATGTTATCGGAGCTATTGACGGATGTCATATAAGAATTAACTGCCCAGTCAATAAGCACGATGAATATCTAAATTATGGTATAAAAGCTTTTACTCCATCAAGTGTCAATCCATAGTAATTAGCCATTATTTATTGAACGACGTTAAATACTAAATGTTATTGAATGATGTTTTTTTAACATCGCTTGTCAAAATTTACAGACGGTGTCGACTGCGTTAAATTTTTTTTTGTGGTGAATAAAAAAAAATGTAATTTCATTTGTCAAAATTTTCATTTTTAACTAGTTTTTAACTAATTCATTAACAGCCTTAATGGGGAATATTTCGTTTCAATACCAGTTTGTGCCTACTTGATTTCTAAAAAGTTTTAAAATTCATTTGGAATTTAACCCCCCAAAGACTTTCTCAAAATTCAATAATTAATGTTTATAATAAACCTAGCTGTACGGGGGCGCTTCGCTTTACTCGTTTCGCAAATATCGCACTCGTTACACAAAATGAGGAATTTCCTAACTGTGCCCTGATTCTCTAAAGATAATTTGTAAATGTGGAAACTTGTAAAAAGCAAAGCTTTCTTTTATGAGTTGCAATTTTTCGATATTATTTTAATGGTAATCCTCTCGAAAAATTTCAAACTCATAAAAGTGAGCTTTGCCTTTTACAAGTTTTCGCGTGTACACATCGCACATGACTTAGAAAAGTGACAGAACTCAAAAATTAAGTTTTTGAGATAATTAGATATAGTGGATAATTTGACATAGTGGCGTTTTCATATTTATTTTACAAAGCGAGCGTCGGCTTGATTTCCTGATCTCCTTCTTTTGTCACCCATGGGCAATATCGTAGGTAAAATCGAAATTAGCATTTTTTCTTTGGATCTCCTGAAAAATTTGAAATTTTGAGTTGTGTCACTATTCTTTGTCACGTGCGACCCTATTTTTTAGAGAATCAACACCCAGGTTGCTTAAATGCGTGAACCTGTATTTTTATTTTCCTGCCTCTCTTTATTTTTTTAAGGGGCCTAATTTTTTCTTCTGCGCCCGGGGCCCCAACCGACCTTAATCCGCCACTGGAGCTGGTACTCTTTACTAAAAAATACGAAACCCCGGTAGTTGTCCCTCCTATACCTTAAACGGCACGAGATTTAATTTTACGAACAGAGCAAGATATCTGGGCGTTATCTTGGACAGTAAGCTTTGCTAGAGACCGAAAATTGTGGAGAGAGTAAACAAACTATTATATATGTAATATATAGCTTCAGGAATACCATTGGTCATAGATGGGGTTTGAAACCGGAGCTTGTATACTGGCTCTACACCGTTGTAGTGAGACATGTACTCATTTATGACTTGAGTCTGTATTGGACAGCTCACAAGGCAACTTGTAAAAGTAAGTCGGCCGTCCCTCAGTGAGAGTATCTTAATGCAGGACACTGGACTATTGTTAGATCGCTCAAGTCTGAGCTGTTAATTCTTGACTACATTCTACATTATACCTATTCTATTGATTCGATACCTTGGATTTTATCATTTATTATGCTGATCCTGCGGGTAAATATGTTTGCGTGTATTCACAATTCGTTTTGACGATTGGAGCAACACGGATTCCACCTAGTGGGAAATTTTTAAACTGAGCTACCTGATAATTTGACGTTCAAAATTATTGTAAACAATTCCAATTTTGAACTGTAAACACAATTTGTACTTACCGGATTTCTAAATTTTTTTTTCGTCGCATTTCTGCCAAATGTCATTTTATCAGGTGCATCATTTTAACTTTTTTCCTCGAGAGGAGCGTTCTCTACTTTTACAATCGTCAATAACGTTGCAGATTAAATTAAAGCTCCAGGAAATGTATTTATAAATCCTCCAGGTAAATGCGCAATCTCGGTAATTGTTCTCAGACGGATATTTCTCCAGGCAATATTAAATAACACCACAATACAATAAATAATTTTGCACATACAATATTTATTTTGTATTTATAGGATTTTTCTTCACGAATTATTTTCAATAACTCTTTATTTAACTTTTCATTACACTTCATTTCAAGTGGACTGTATTAAAAAACACGCGTTTGTGCTTGACAGATAATTTTTGACTGACTAAAAAAAGTATTAACTTTTACATAAAACTTGTTACGGTTAACAGAGCTCTGTAACTGGTTTGGAGGACCATGGTTAAGACTCGAACTGAGTTTCCAACTCCCTCAGTAGCCAAGTTGCCCAGGCTACTCCTGGAAGGAGCTGAAACTTCAGAACGAGCCCACACCAGGTCATCGTGATACCTCTATCTGATCACCCCTCTTCGTGCCACACATTACCGTGGATGGCACCCTGGAAGAGGTGATAGACGAACCCGATACAGAACCCTGCCTCCCGTAGCCAGAATATCTCGGTCAATATCACCGCGGCTTTGTGTCCTGCTAGCACAGTCTTTAGGGGGTGGTGTTAGGTGATATCAAACCGAAACTGATGTTAAGCCGCTATGCTGTCATTTTTACTGCTACAATCATTTCACTTCACGACACTCACTTACCGGATAGTATTCACTTACATATATACATATACACATTCCACACAGCCATTGAAATTCCCTGATATATAAAAAAAATTAGCAACACATGTTATTTCGAAACGTTATAAATATCTTTTATTATTTTGTTTAGATTACAAATTTTTGTTTTTTCTTTTTAATAGTTATACGGAGATCGTAGCGTAGCAAGCCAAGCTATTATTCCCTTCGCCGACAGCAACTACTTACATGTAGCGCGCAACGTGGTTTGACCGATCTTTGAAATGTCGGTGATTCACGGGCGAAGAGCTCTTTTACCGGGACCACTGAAATTATACAAAAAAAGAAAAAACGAGCACACACAAAAAATCTTTACTCCACCCAGAAAATAATATGCCACCACTTGTCAGTAACTACTTACTGTCGTTCCCCTTTTTGCTACTTACGCCTCCTACGCTACGTTGCCGCAAACCCAATCCGGAACTTCAGTAATCCGTCGCAGGAGCTTGACCCAGATTATCGTCAACCGATGAGCAATGATGATGATGTTGATAGCCTGTTCACAAAAATGGCTACCCCACGTGTGGCTGAATTTTGACACACAATATTTGGTTTGTTTCTGTTTCCTTGGAGATTATTATTCGTGTATTATTTATTTTGTGTCGTATTTATTTTTGTATTATTTTGTGTATTATTTATTTATCGTTTATTGGGTATCTTTGTTGCCTTATTAGGATCCGGACAAAATGTCTAACGCACCCAAAACGCTTTCACCAACGCAATGCACCAAAAAAAAAATCCAAATGGCGTCACCCACAACTAACACAAAATACAATACCCCAAAATTTGGTATACACTTTGAACTATAGTGGTTTTTAATTTTCTTAACCACGAATTAAACTTTTCCTTTTTAGTGTTATTTTTATTTATATTTTATTATTTTTTTTCGTTTTATTGTTAATTTTATTTATATATTTTTTTTTCCAGCAAAATTGTCCATCTCGAATGGCGTTTTGCCACTCTTTATATACTCTTTTTAGTTCCCCCTATCGATTACCATGCCTCTATCATCAACCACCCCTTACTACAAAAAAAAAATGTGCACGCAACCAAAATAATTGAGTGAGTATAAGTTAGTACCAACAAACAAAAATAAATAAAACAGAAGAGGAAAAAAAACCCACCATCTGTCGGTCGTTATCCTCCCTGTTTTGTTGGTGTTGTTGTTGCTTGTTTGTGAATTGTGACAGGTAAGTAAATTTATTATTTTCAAAGTTTTGTTTTTTTTTTATGGTATTGAAGTTTAAATATAATTTCCTTTAATTTTTCAGGAACTACGGAAACATGAACAAGATATGAATTTAGAAACCAAGTCAGATAAGTACATCTAATTTTAGAACCGATTCTTTGTGCAACATTTTTTTGTTTTCAGGTTAGAGTTAGACTAATGGAACTGGTTCTGAGCAACAAAAACAAATGACGTGAAGTGGAAGAAAAAATTACTGAATACAAAATGTACTGTAATTAAAAAATACACAAAAAAATTGCTGTTTTAAAAATAATGGAAATTGAAGACGATGCCACACATCGTAACAAGCTTTCAAAAAATGTATAACAAATTAATAAATAATATTAGAACAGATAATTATAACAGTTTAGTTTAAATAATTTCCGCGAGATGTCAGTAAAATCCGGTTATACTTAAATGCTAAACGCATTATAATACGCATTGGTCCTTCGAGCCGGATTAGGCACATGTTTTGCGTGGGAAAAATATAACGGGATGTTATAACGGAATGTTTGGTAGCAGTTAAATCAGAGAAGTAGAAATTTTTCATATTATTTTCAATATATAAAATAAAACAAAAACGTAATTCATTGTTAAGTCGAAAGTGCAAAAGCTCCGCCATTTGCTAAAATTTTATAAATTCCATTTGTTCGATTAGGTAAACATTACTAATTAACATTTATGCATAAATTCCAATCTATTGAATAAAATAAATTAAATGATACGCCGGTTAGTGTATCTAGTGCTAAACAAATTAGACACTGCAACAAGAAGTGAATGGGCCGAATATTCTTCAAAAGATGAATTTCCAAAGTTTGAAATTTTTTTAGAATTTTTGTGTGACCGAGTCAAAGACAACTCATGATTTTAAAGCATTTGCAATCACGACATCAAAGTGCGAATTATGAACAATTAATCAACCACGTCTGATCGTCGAAAATTTATTGCCGATAAAAAGCGTTATTACAATTGCCTTACTTCTGGTCATAACGTTTATAATTGTCGCTTTAGAGGAAGATGTCAAAAATGTTATCGAAAGCATCATTGCTTACTACATGAAGATAATTGGATGGATATGAAGATGAATATGGAGTCTGAAAATAGATGCATTCTACCTACAGCAATAGTAAAGATTCAATATTCTAGAGGTGGGTCCCAGTTATATCGAGCATTATCAAAGCAACCTTGATTGTACAAGCCATAATCTAAAAAACGAAGCTTTTTTAAGGGAATTAGAAACGACGAAAAAATCAAAATTTCCATAGTAAAACACATAAAACATATGGGAAATCACTTTTTTTCATAAGACATATTTATCAATGAAAACGTTACAAATTCTTAATTATGATTTCTGAAATATTTTCATAAATGTTTGAATTTCAACATATATAAATCTCGTTTAAGTAAATTGTTTTCATTTTTTTGTAATAATTGATTTATTTAAACCAAAATATAAAAAAAAGTTCATAACAACAGCATTCTGGTCAAATAAAAAAGAAAAGCTTACTACAAAACGTGTGCATTAAGTCAAT
This sequence comes from Tipula helvola, assembly GCA_963556165.1. Classification (NCBI taxonomy): domain Eukaryota; kingdom Metazoa; phylum Arthropoda; class Insecta; order Diptera; family Tipulidae; genus Tipula; species Tipula helvola. Next base: position 36,060,589 of record OY744482.1, on the reverse strand, counting down.
ATACATTACATAGATGGCAGTGATGGCAGTACAAATTTTTTAAAAATCGTACCAAAAATTGCCACCTGGGGAAATTTTAAGTTCAAAAATTGTAGGAAAAGCAAAACAAATTCTCAAAATATTAAGAACGTGTGATAATTTTGTGATTAAACAATTTTTTTTCGTGTTTTTCTGTATAAATCTGAGACATCTAACGTACACTAGTAAAACTAAAGATAAATGTAGCAAGTATTATTTTAATTCGTCAGAACCAACTTTGATGTATTTTTCAAAATGAAAGTTCGAAAAATATATTTTGGAAATAATTTAATTTTAATATTTCTGCAATTAATATTTACTTAATACCAATAAACCCTGCATGTATATTGCTGCTAAAGGTATGTAGAACACTTTTGTATAAAAATTTTGCAACATTTTTGCTTTTTTCAATGAAAAACTTGAAGATAAAAAACACCATTTCTACTATGGATTCCTATGGAAATCAGTGAAAAGTTATACCACTAAAAAAGCTTCTAAAAAATACGTCATAATGATTATGGCTCTATACTCTAGAAGGCTCTGGCATTATTGGATTCAGCTTCAGAAATAAGCTTTATTTCCGAGAACAGTTTTAAAAAGCTTAAAATACCAATGGACAACAGTTCAATGTCAATTAAAGGTTTAGGTTCGACTTATATTAGCAAAACAAAGGGCATGGTAAAAATAAATATTTCAAACGATGAGGGCACATAAAAGACGGTTATAAATGCGTACATCGTACCGCATATAGCAACTATGCATCTTAAATCAACCGCATAGGGTCTACGACAGCAAAATATTGGCTGATCCCGAGTGTCTAAATGGTGGTGAAATCGATCTATTACTGGGCTCAGATATTTTCTTCGATATACTAAGTGACGGCAAGATTCATGATGCACAACGTCAAAAATATTGAATCCTGGAATGTAAAAATATCATCAAATTAATAATTCTCAAAAATGTTTTCGAGCTAGTCCTAAAAGCATCATGTAGAGGTACAATACATTCATGCCTTCGCTAATATTGGCATTGATTATTGCGGCCCCTTTGAAGTTAAGACTACAAAGTACAAACCGTCGAGGCCAACCAGCAACTAAAGTTTACGTATGTTTATTTGTCTGCTTGTCAATGAAAGCCGTACATGCTGAGGTCGTAACAAGCTTAACAACAGAGAATTTTGTAGCAGCATTGCAACGATTTGTATCAAGGCGTGGACTATGCAAAAACATTTATAGTGACACCGGCACTTATTTCGTTAGCGCTAACAACAGCTTAAAAGAATTATACACATTTCTTAAAAATCACAATCATCAAATTTATTCTTATCTTTTAAGGTGGAAAATTAAATGGCACTTCATCCCACCAGGTGCCCCGCATATGGTAGGCATTTGGGAAGAGTCAGTCAAGCTTCTTAAATCTTAAAATGAAGATAGTTACTGGCGATCATATATTATCGATATATTATCGTTAGAAGATTAGTTGGATATCATCACACCTGGTCACTTTATTATTTGACGCGCATTAATGGATGTACCTGAAATTGAGGAAATTGACATCGCAAAATCAACATATTCACGATGGAAAATAGTTAAACAAATAGGTATACAATCACTTCGGGAGGCGATGGCATAGAGATTGCCTCATAACTTTGCAGAAACGAATAAAATGGTATACTAAAGCACAGAATATAAAAATTGGTAACATACTCATAGTTCTGGTAATTGATGATAAAGCGTCATCGTGTTATTGGCCATTAGGTCGCATAGTTAACATCCATCCAGGTCGTGATGGTTTAGTGCGCGTTGTTACTATCAAAGTTTCACGTTCAAACACAGTATTACAACGGCCGATATCGAAGATTTGTAAGCTGCCAATTAATCAGGAGGAGACACAATTAGATGAACTGAATCAAACTAATTCAGGCCGGGCGGGATGTTTCGATGAGTGTTAGGATTTTTACACAAACACAAGGTTTACCTGTAAAAACCAAAGATTCATTAATAAGTTTATTATATTTATATTTAATTATACTTAGCTTTCATATGTCATGCAATGGATTTCCTTTATTGTATCTGAAAATGTAATTTAGAAAAATATTGCTTACCAACACAGGGACCTGTAGTATTTTTTGATAAATTAAATTTAAAAATTTCTATTCGTCTCCCTGATTACGTGGTATCAATTGAAGAGGTGTTGACGTGGTTGAAGCATAATGTCCTCAGGTGTTATCGCAATCTACGTGGTCAGTCAAGCTTCAATCAGGCGGCTAGAATCAGTCGGATGTCATGGTGTACTGCAAGGCGGATAAAATTGCTAGGCACGGTACGACTCTCCAGCTGCAATCGGAAAAGGCTAGTCTAGAGAGGCTTATCAAAGCGCTAAAACTAGCACTTAGGAAATAGGCGTTAGCCACAGTAGAGGAAAGGTGTAGCTACTAGCAAGACAAGTTTGGCCAAATCTACACTTGGGGCGCACTAGAACATTAATATCCCTATGAAGACGTAAATTTAGAACGAGAAATTAAAAACTGTCATTTTCGGTCTGAAGGCAAATGACCTCTATAGATGCTGTTTCGACGAGGAGAAGGAAGATAGTTGGTTTACTTTCTTGGTTCATGTTTAGCATTGACTGACTCTCAGAAGGCATAAACACTTGGGTAAGTTCAAGATGGACAACCTGTCGGATTTCGAAAATGGTTCCAGCAAGGGTAAAGGGGATATATCCTGTGGTATCATAATGGACCGGCACCAATCTAATTGTGACTAAGCAGCCACTCCAACCTAAACTAACCTTCTAATTTTTAATTCACCCAATAAATAAAATCGTTGCAATTACAGATTTAAAACGGTTTCGTCACATACAAATTGGAGTATTTAATAGATAACAGTAAAAATAAATTACACGCGCTCAATTTTATCTAATTGTTTTACGTTTACTACCTTTTTAATTAAAACTTGTATATGACAATGAGACATTAAAATATGTATATGGTTAATTTGTATATTATCTGGATTAAACTTAAAACGTTTCACGAATTGCTAGTTTAGTATTTGCTTTATGACTGTATGAGTAAATGCTTCAAAATTAAATTATAAACCGCTTACATTTATACACCATTCCACAATAGGTTGATGTCATTTAAAATCAAATAATTATAAAATACTTAATGGAAGGGGTCGTTGCACTATATCATCCTTAAGTACTTAGATAACTCAATAAATTAACCTCACATTACAACGTTAATATTAAACCATAAACCAGAAACCGGTATAACAGTTACGATTTATTTCGTTATTTTATAACGAGGTTATTTGCTTGTTACAATAGATAAATTTGTTAATGTCTTATCAGTTAGCATAATCACTATACGAAAATGACATAAACATCAAAATATATACGCCTTGTTTATTTCAAGTTTACGAGCAACAAATAAGATAAAACAGGGGAACCAGACTAAATTATTATTGCAAATCATCTAAGTCAAAGTTGTATGGTAATTTTGTTAAGTGTCTGGCAGCTGCTTTGCCACTTGACATCTTCCCGATTCCTTTCTCCAAGGCAAGCTTATTGCTGAGCTCCCGCGGTTATATTTCTCTTTCTATATGTTTTTTCCTTTCGGTGTTGCGTATGTGTTAGACCAGCTCGATAATTACAAAATATAAATCTTGGTCATCTCAAGTTAAACCTCCTAATCAATTCCTCACTGTTGACTCATCAACATTACAGCATTTTAATTTTCACCTAATATGAAGTTTTGGTACATATTGTGCTGACGCTTAACTTAAATTTATAATAGTATGTATACTACAAATACATATTTTTGATTTTTTACTTTATACATTTTGTGCTGACTTTGGAAATTAAAAATTGTATATAAAGCGTAGCATTTAATAATATAAAGCAGAATTTAAATTGACACCAACTAATTTTGTTCTCAATAATTAATTAAGAAAAGGCCCCACCAGTGGTAATCTTTTAAGTGTTTAAATTTACATAAAATCCGTTACAAGGTTTAACATTGGTCCTTCGAGCCATTAAAAAACAACTGGCACCTATTAGAAATACGCCAAGAAACAACCGGCAAATTCAAGTAAATTATCAAACAACAAACCATTGAAGTTGAAGACAACAAGATTAGAGATTTTTTAACTCCATTGAATTCAACACATCAGTACTTCAAGGATAGAGAAACGGTTTCGAAAAGTTTCACAACAACCATTGAGGATATGCGCCAACGACTCAACACGCCGAGTTTGCCATCCCCACCATTGCCAACATCAGATGAAGCAGGCACAAATGAAAAGTTTAGAGTCATCCCATCTGAGGAGGGCAACAACAATACAACAGAGCATGGGGCATCAACAAGTGAAGTGAATCACGGCCAACCATCCAAGGCGTCGACTATTGAGTCAAACGTTGCTTTTAGCCAATTGCCAAAATTCAGGCAACAGTTGAAGCAGCAAGATATCCGAATGCGAGGTTTATATCGAGAAATTCGATCAACTGAGGAACATACTGGCTAGTATCAACAGATCCAGATCAGCTTTAAAAATTAAATTAAAAAACATGGAGAGGATGATGATGCAGATCAGCGACCTTCATGAACAAATATGCATGGAGACTTCCGAAGAACAGGAAGTAAAATCAAAATATTTCGTAGACCAACACTACGAAAATTTAAAAGATAAACACGAAAAGATTGCAATACAATTAACAACATTGTTGGAAGAAGAAGAATTAGACAAGATAAAACCATTAGAAATTCGTCTACCACCAGTAGAAATCCCACATTTTTACGGGGACTACATGAAGTGGGTAGGTTTCTCTGACACATTCAAACGTTTAGTTCATAACAATAATCAGCTAACCACGACACATAAAATGAACTACCTTAAAAGTCACGTAGAAGGGTCAGCTGGAAAATTATTGAGTCATTTGGAACCTACTGGAGATAATTACGATGCAGCTTGGGAGATTTTAGAGAACCGCTTTAACAACAGGAGATGACTCGTATCTAATTTGCTGAACACTTTATTGAATCAGCATACGAGCAACACGGAGTCGGCTGCTGCGATCAAATGCTTACATGACACAACAACCGAGTGCCTACATGCCATAAGGAATACAGGCATAAATATTGAAACATGGAGTCCTTTCATCATCTTCAGCTTGTTAAAAAAATTGGACAACGAGTCACGACGGCTATACGAGAGCTCTCTAGAAAACCCGAGAGAATTCCAAGAAACAAACCAATTCTTGAAATTTCTAGAAAGGCGTTTCCAATCTTTAGAAGCAATCGGCAACAACAAGATAATGCCAACCCAACAAGGAAGATTTCAACCACCACCGCTAAGACGCGCATTCATAACTGCCACTCAACCAAGTAATATTTGCATATGCTGTCAAAAAAAACACAGAACCGAATCATGCCAACGATTCAAAGACTTAAGCATTTCTGAAAGAAATTAGATGGTCATGCTGCACAATTTGTGCAGAAATTGTCTCAGCCAAAACCATTCGACAACAAGTTGCAGCATTAAACTGAGTTGTTTTACCTGCAAAGGCAGACATCATACGTTGTTACACGTAAAAAATCAGGAAAACAGTATTGCCAAACTGAACATCTCAACACTCGACAAGAATAGTGGCCCGGTACTTTTAGCAACAGCTCTAGTAAAAGTACAGAATATGTTCGGGAGTTTTACTCTACTACGAGCACTGATCGATCCAGGCTCACAGGCTACTTTCATCACAGAGCAAGCAGCACAATAACTAGGCCTGCCAAGGACAAGGGTTCTAACTGAAATTTCCGGAATTTCAGCAACAAAAGGACGAGCCCATCAACAGATAATAATAGACATAATTCCAAGATTTCCATCGATTTTCAAGATCGAAGCTAATGCTTTAGTTCTAGGAACTATCACTAAAACACTTCCAGACAAGAACTCATTGGGTTTAGATAGCGAACTACAAAAAGAAATAATCCTAGCCGACCCTACTTTGAGAAATCATTTTAGAAGGCATAAAAAGGGATCCGCATCATAAGTGCATAACGCAAAGATCAGACCTAGGATGAATCAGACCAGCAGCATTGCAGTCACCCGGTTAAATAGCCACGTCACATTGGCAGATATAGACAAGCAGTTAAAATGCTTTTGGGAATCCGAAGAACTGCATCCTAAACGAAGCCTAACTGCTGAAGAGATCGAATGTGAGCAGTACTATGAAGAGACTCACAAGCGTTTAACAAATGGACGATACGAGGTTCGGATGCCGCTTCACAACAACAAACTCAAAGAAGTGAGAATAGGAGAATCTAAAAGTAAAGCAGCAGCTAGATTGATTCAAATTGAAAAAAGGTTCAAGAAGGATGAAGAGTTTAAGAATCAATATCACAAATTCATGAACGAACACATCCAGTTGGGCCACATGGAACTAGTTAAAGATGACACAGAAAAAGATGCTTCTCGGGTTTACTACATGCCACATCATTCCGTCATAAAAGAAGATAGCTCAACTATACGAGATTGAGGGTAGTCTTTGACGCTTCCTGCAAAACAACAACAGGTACATCACTAAACGAAATGATGCATGTAGGTCCAACATTACAAGACAACTTAACGGCAATATTGATCAGATGGAAAAAACATCGTTACGTGATTGCAGCAGATATTGAGAAAATGTTCAGACAGATCAGAATGGCCCGCGAAGATCAAGATTTTCAACGAATCCTCTGGCGATCTGAGACAAATAAGCCAATGAGCAGCTATAGATTAAAAACTGTCACATACGGAACAGCGTCTGCAACTTATTTGGCTACAAAAACGTTACAACAATTAGCCATGGATGAAGCGTCAAGATATCCAATTGGTTCAAAGATTGTTCAAAACGATTTCTATGTGGATGATCTTCTATCTGGAACTAACATAATCGCAGAAGCAATCGCTGCGAAAATAGAACTACTGAATCTCCTTTCCGGTGGAGGTTTCAACCTCAGAAAATGGTCCAGCAATGAAAAGGCGTTATTCGAAGAGGTTCCAGAAAATCTGAAAGAAACGGAACTCCATACTATAGAATTTAGTGATACAGTGAAAACACTTGGACTCCTGTGGAACTCTTCAACAGACACCTTTCAATTCAAAGTTATTTTGCTAGAATCCAAAACAACGATATCCAAATGAACAATCTTATCAGAGGCATCAAGGCTTTTCGATCCGCTAGGATGGTTAGCGCCAGTGGTGATCCAGGCAAAAATTCTACTTCAAGATTTATGGGCTTCCGGTGCAGGATGGGACGAAAAACTCCACTTAAATCTTGAAAACAGATGGTTAAACTACAAAATGGAATTACCACGTTTATAAGCATATGCGGCAGTGGTATATAGCCAAATAAACAACCAAGTCACAATAATTGCTGCTAAAACAAAGGTGGCACCATTAAACCAAACAATATCACTACCAAGATTAGAGCTGAACGCCGCATTGCTACTTTCTAAATTCCTCAAAAATGTCAAACATGCGTTGAACATCAACAACAATATATCAACATTTTGCTGGAGCGATTCCACAGCAGTTTTGGGCTGGATAAAAGGAAACCCACAATACCATAAAACTTTTGTGGCAAACAGAATAACAGAAATACAAGCCATCATCGATCCTAGCCAATGGCATCACGTGGTCTCTAATGAGAATCCTGCTGACTGTGCATCTCGAGGATTAAACCCAGTTCAATTATTAATCCACAAAATTTGGTGGGAAGAGCCAACATGGCTAAAGAATTTGAGCTATCCAACAACAAAAATCAATGATGAAGAAATGGAACAAGCGGGCAGCATGGAACGAAAATCAATAAGAACATTTACAACAACAGTGAAAAAATGTGTCTACGATTTTCATCAAATGCAAAATCAAAAGCTAAAGACAACTCCCATTTTAAAAAAGAAGAACTGAATACATCGCTAAGGGCAATAATCAGAGTCGCACAGCAGGAAGGTTTTGAAACAGAATTAAAGAAGTTAAAAGCGAATCAAAACCTACCAAAGAACAGTACAATCATAACGCTAACTCCATTTCTGGACGGAAATGACCTACTCAGAATCGGAGGTAGAATAACAAATTCTAGTCTTCCATTTGAAGAAAAGCATCCGATAATAATACCCAGAGGTCACAAGCTGTCAAGTTTGCTTATCAGAGAAGCTCATATAAAAACACTACATGGTGGTAATCAAGCAACTTTAGCACACCTGAGAACGCAGTATTGGGTAATAAACGCCAAAAATACGATTCGTCACACTATACATGAATGTATAGTTTGTACGAGAGCGGGGAAATTGGCGTCGCACCAACTAATGGGCATGTTACCAAAAGAATGAGTAACACCAGCACCACCGTTCACTAACAGCGGAGTAGACTACGCTGGTCCGATTAATATAAAATTGTGGAAAGGCCGCTGTAACAAAACAACAAAGGGATACATTACCATATTCATATGCCTAGCCACGAAGGCAATTCATCTAGAACTTGTAAGTGACTTGTCAACAGACACTTTCTTGGCCGCATACCGACGATTCATATCAAGAAGAGGAATTTGTCTGAACATATTCAGTGATTGTGGTACAAATTTTGTTGGAGCAGACAAACAACTACAAAGGCAGGCAAAGCAACAGGAGGCAGAAGTTAAAGGTAAAATAGCTCAGATGGGAACTGAGTGGCACTTTATACCCCCGGGAAGTCCTCACTTTGGAGGAGTATGGGAAGCCGGAGTCAAGTCAACAAAACAACACCTCCGCAAAGTAATTGGAACTCATACACTAACTTTCGAGGAGCTCTCAACACTTCTAGCTCAAATAGAGGCATGCTTGAACTCTAGGCCACTAGCTCCACTCTCAAACGACTCAGATGATGACGGGTTATTGAGTCTGGCACATTTCCTGATAGGCAGGTGCATCATAGCAATGCCACAACCTGATATGGAGGGTATCCAAACCGTTACAAGATGGAATTTGCTCACCAAGCTCAGTCAAGGATTTTGGAAAAAATGGCATATGGAATATCTCTCACGACTACAACGAAGGCCAAAATGGTTGCAGAAACAACCTAACATCCAATTGGGAGAACTAGTAATCCTCAAAGACAAACAACTACCTCCCACGCACTGGCCACTAGCAAGAGTAATTGAACTTCATCCAGGAAAAGATGGACTTGTTAGAGTAGTCACGCTCAAATACAGGAACAATACGTTTAAAAGGAATATTACTAAAATATGCCGCCTACCAACAACTAACGAGCCAAACATCAACATGCAAAACAAGAAGAATGATCCAGTGCATGCGGTAGTTACTAAAAATACAAGCACAACTCAACAATTACCAACCCCATAAGGCATAGATAAAACAGTACCAGGAAGAACAACCACGCAGATGAGCAATCCGCAGTGTACAGGAAATAGACTACCACTGCCCGGAAAAGACAACCAGAATCAAAGAGTGCAGCCTCACAGACAAGCAAAGAATTTAAGTAAAGTAAATCATCTTGCACTAGCATTACTCTCAATTTGCTGCATACTAGGACATGCGCAAGCTCAGATCAAGGTTACCCCATTTAACGACTCAACAGGAATATATTTCGAGAATTTAGGCAAACTTGAATTGGTAGCCATGAAGTGGACATTAGTGATCTATTACAACATGATGAACTATTGGGAAGAGATCGAAGCTTTTAAACAAGCCCAAGGCGAACTGGGAGCAGCTTGTAAAGAATTGTCTGGTTTTAACTGCGACGTAATCCTGCAGCAACTTCAATTACAGCTCAACAATTTGATTGCAGACAATGTTCTCCTATTAACAAGCAATAAGGAATGTTGACGAGTGAAGCGCGGTTTAGGAGACACAACAGGCATTATCTTAGGAGACATGTTTGGAATTCTTACCCAGCGCGAAGCCAACCAGTACGAAACCCAATTCGAGAATCGATAACACAATCAAGCTGATGAAATATAATTCTAATCTCACAACAACATCATTGAACAATTTAATGAAGGATCAACAGAGGTTAAGATTAGAGATGATACAACTAAACGAATATCGAACACACAAAGAAAGGGTTCACCTGATATTAATGAGCGCACTAGAATTGACCTTAATTCTAAAAAACTTAGAGGATACGCAACAAGGTCTACTTGATATTATTTACTATGCACATCATAGCATTTTGCATCCATCGATTCTCGCGCCGTCACAATTGGAAGACCAACTGCAATTTATTTGTCAACATACACCAGCATCAATAACCATTCCTGGCTATAACATTCATGATCTCATGCATATATATCAAAGCATGAATGTACGTAGTAGAGTAACACAACGAAATGTGATAATTGAGATTATCATTCCGTTATCCTTTGCAACGGATTATAACCTGTTAGCTGTCTTCCCTGTTCCGGATATTAATCATAACAGCACTCAATCACACATCGTTATATCAACAAAATATCTAGCAATGGACAATCATCGAGAACATTTGGCCACTCTAACAACAGAAGAAGTGGAACGTTGTCAAAAATTCCAACCTACGCAATTTTTATGCGAAATATCACCAATTTTCAATGCATTAACTAACAGAACCCAATGTGAAGTAGCAATCTTACAGAGAAAACCAATGCTTGACACATTATGCAATGTTAAAGAAATAAATTCAACTAACCAATGGATAAAACTGCATGCTCCAAATCAATGGATATACGTAATTAGAATTACAAATAAAACGACAGTTGACATCATATGTGGATCCAACATCGACTCATACAGCTTTCAGGGGTCCGGATTAGTGGCGATAGATGCTGGTTGTACGCTAAGGGACGACCATCTCTTTATCATCGCTATCGGCACAGCACGTAATAATATTAGCAAGACATTTGAAAAATCATCTAATATGTTAAACGGAGCGATCAATCTAAAGGAATTCAGTTCGCAAATAAAACTCAAAAAACCCGATAATCTTAACCTGATGCCAGCAATTGAGACTACCGATTTGGAAAGGGAGCTAAAAGTGATAAAGGAAAAGGAACAACTGCCAACAGAAATGAATCATCATGATGTTCATCATTACACGGTATACTTTTCGTCATTTTGTATTTTAAAATTAAAGCGAAAGGTCAGGTTCTAATACCGGCAGCCCTTCCTCGACCGGATGAAAATGGTGAAGTGTAAACAGGAGGCTACTCAAAACTCTACAGCCCGGAATATGTTGACTCATCAACATTCCAACATTTTAATTTTCACCAAATATGAAGTTTTGGTGCATCTATTGTGCTGACGCTTAACTTAAATTTATAATAATATGTACATATGTATACTACAAATACATATTTTTGATTTTTTACTTTATATATTTTGTGCTGACTTTGGAAATTAAAAATTGTATATAAAGCGTAGCATTTAATAAAATAAAGCAGAATTTAAATTGACACCAACTAATTTTGTTCTCATTAATTAATTAAGAAAAGGCCCCACCAGTGGTAACCTTTTAAGTGTTTAAATTTACATAAAATCCGATACAAGGGTTTAACACTCACTGAACTTCTTAATACCTTATTCACACCCAACTCAATCTCCAAGTCAACCTCCAACTCAATTCCAACGCAATCACCAAACCTACCCCTAACCCAACCCTCAGTTCAATGACCAAACCACCCTCAACGCACTTTAACTCAACCCCTAATAAAAACCCACTCAGCTCCCAACTCAACCCTCAACCCAGCCATAACTCTACCCCAAATACGACCGAACCAATCCTCAACACAACCTCAAACAAATCACTATCTGAACCACTTACTTAACGCCAACTCGACCTTCAACTCAGTTTTTAACTCAACCCAAAAACTAAAAGCCGGCAACTCAACTCCCAAATCAAAATGATCTGAAAAACATAGGTACATGAATTCAACTCAAATCAACTCAAGCTAACTTAACCGCAACTCAATTCGTTTCCTAAATAAATCCCCAAGTGAAATCCTCAATCAACCATAACCCAATCCCAATTCAACTGAAACTCAACTCCTTTTGAACCCGCAAACCAACCTCAAATCTCTTAAAGTAAAGATTCCAAAACCTTTTCAATTCTCCGCCTTGATAATAGAAACAGATTAGTGGAATTAAATCCAAATCGGATAAGCCGTTTTCGTAATACCGTAGTGACAGACGAACCGACGGATTTTTTTTCGGACTGAAAAATTGCTTTAGGCTGAAATTCTGGATTTAAGTAGTTCATTCGGAATAGGTTCGAAAAGCCAAATGTCGAAAGGCCGAACGCCGAAAGGCCGAATATCGAAAGGCCGAATGAGTCGTAAGGCCGAATGTGTCGAAAGGCCGAATGTCAAAAGGCCGAATGTGTAAGGCCGAATGGAGAAAGGCCGTTTGTGTCGAAATTGATTTTAATCTTTTTATGAATCAAAATTTTCAAAATTTATATTTTTATGCAAAGAAAAATTTATATTTTATTAGAATATTCTTACGTTTTTTTTGTCATATTAAAATTAATTAATTACCTATAATAAAAAAAGGAAAATAAATAATTTTTTTTATCCGACAAAATTTGATCACATTAATATGCTACATGCACAGGATTTATTAGCACGTATTTTCAATTTAGGTATTTAAATCATTTTACATTAAGAATAAATGCAATAGTTTTAAATATTCATTTAATTAAATCGGTTGGCTACCTTATCTAGAAAAAATAATACAGAAACTGAAAATCCCGAAAAAAAAATCCAGAAACAAAAAAATTCAGAAAAACAAAAATCCTGAAAACTAAAATCCAGAAACGCAATTATCAAAGTGCCGACCAAATTAAAATTAAAATTTATAAAATGTCTATAGAATTTTACTTTTTCCGTGAAATTCTTAATATTTACGATAATGGAAATTGCTTCGTCAACCTATCAGACACAGAACAAAGGAATAGTATCGCTTGTATCGCTTCTATTAATAGTTCGTTCTACGACAAATGTTTCAAGTTATTTTGTAGTTGGCTTAATTCGTTGGGTTAGTATGACGTCGACGAATGTATTGGGGCGAATTGCGGATTTAACGCTTCGTCAACCTTGCAGACACAGATCAAATGAATTGTACCGCTCGTATCGTTTCTACTGATAGATGTACCACAAATATTTCAAGTGATGTCAGATGTCTAAAAATGACAATAAAATTGATTTTTGTTTCATTTATTTTAAACAAAATATTTTTTCTGGATTGCTTTTCCGGTAATTTCTAAATTTTTATTGGGGGGTTTTATTTTTGCGGGTTTTTACTTTTCAACTATTCAGACTTTAAAATTTTTGAATTTTTTTTTTCCAGCAAATCTGGTGATCCCCATTTCAATAAATTAAGTGAACGAAAATTTCATGAAAATTCGGTCTTTCGAAATTCGAACTTTCGACACTGTTGGAATCTAAAAATTAGAAATAATTAGTAACCACAAAATATATTGTTTTGTTCGGCGACTTAGCTTTAAACTGTAATTCCAATTTAAAGTGGTTACATAATGCATATTCTTACACTTTCATCTAAAATCAAAATTTAATTAATTGTAATTTAATCTTTACCAAAAAATGTTTACTTACTTTGTTTATATCCAAATGTCAAATTTAAATTCAGTCTTACCTTAAGTAAGTAATTAAAATTTTGGAATTCACAATATATTGTAATTATAAATTTCAATGCTGACCAATCTATTTGTTAGAAGATGGCAGCTTTGGTGTAGAGGAGATAACAAAAAAAAAAACTGTAACAAAGCTGAGTCATAATTTTGTATAATTGTTTCAATTGCGAATAAATAATTGAAGAGAACAGACAAAAAATAATTGAATATTTTGTGTTTTGGAAATAAACTGTTGTGGAAGTCGTCTATTTCTTTTTGTCAACTTTATTTTGAGAGCAAACCAACCAACGTTGAAGGTTCTGGGTTAAATAAGGTCGAGGAAAGCCCAGTAAAATACAGACACATTCGGCCTTTCGACCCATTCGGCTTTTCGACATTTGGCCTTTCGACACATTCGGCCATTCGACATTTGGCCTTTCGACATTCGGCCTTTCGACATTCGGCCTTCCGACCCATTCGGCCTTTCGGCGTTCGGCCTTCTGACATTCGGCCTTTCAACATTGAACAGTTCATTCGAGGAGCCGAAGTGGGAGAAATTTGACATTTAGGTGCTAAAATGAGATTTTTCACTAATCTCTCGAAAACTACAAAATATTTAAAAAAAAAAACGAATTTTTGAGGAGGAGCAAATTTTTCAAAAAAAGGATATTAGTCATTATGACGCAGAATCTTGTGCCTGCGAGCTGGTGATTTTGGTCGCCTTGCTTACAATTTCGATGAAGGAAATTTTAATGAGACAAAACTTTATAAAAAAAGAGAAAAACAACGAGATTTGTCTCGTTTTAGAATTGTGTCGTGCGTTGCGTTTCTATGGTAGAAATTTAAAAGGTGATAATGATAATAATCATTGATATGATATGAAATCGAATATGGGGATTTCGAAGTTGAAATAATACGTAAGAAAGTGTATAACTCGGTCTATAATCTTTTAAATCTTTGCCACAGTTTATAACCCGGTAATGGCTAAATGGCATTAGCAGGGCTAAAATCGAGATACGCGGTGCGATGAGCTCTGAGAAATAATTAGGAAAAGTTAAAAGATAACGGCCGAATGGTCATTATTTTAAAAGTGTTTTTATTTATGAATATTTTCGCCGACCAAACGGCGCAGTGGTTAAAGCTGTGGCGGTTGGATCGGGAGGTACCGGGTTCGAATCTCTATAGAGGCATGATGCAAAAGGGATTTGTCATCACCTGATTACGATCGGTAATGAAGATAAACACAACTATGATTTCTGTTGAGAGTGCAGAATCCATGAAGCAATGCAATGTGCAGGTGGTTTAAAAAAAACGAGTCTATAGCCAGCCATACGTCCTCGAGTTGGCACGAAAAAGTTGGTGCTTTGAGCCTCATAGAAAAGATTGTGTAAATGAAACCATAAAAAAAGAAGTTGCACATAATGATATTTTAACAAAATCAGCGACAAACTTAAATTAGCAACTTTTTCCACCAAATTGTTGAATTTTTTCAACTTCCGCCCGTCGAGAGGGAATTTTTTTTATTCTATGCCCGAAAACCTACTTAAATTTATAATTTCAGCATAAAGCAACTTTTTTTTGGGTTTTGAATTTTTTTTTCGACTAAGCGCATTGACATATAAAGGAAAGAAAATCAATCAGTTTACATGTTGACTTGGTAGCATTGCTCAACAAGGGGAATTTAATAAAATCAAATGTATTGGTTAATTTTGATAGCTAACGTTTATGTGTAATTGACGATTGGAGCATCACGGATTCCACGTAGCGGAATTTTGCAATAATAAAACTATCTATCCATTGACGTTTGAAATTTTATTTTGTTGCTGAAACAACCAAATTCCTTCTTTCAATTTTTCCTATATTGTTTATCTAAGTGGTTAAGACATATATTTATAATTTATAAACACAAACTTCTAATGGATGGTTCTTATATATAAACAATTTATCCATGAGAGGCGTTCAGCCTATTTTACAATCGTCAATTCCCTGTGAAATTCTAAAACCTGGAAAATGACCCGGGTTTTATATAAAGGTTTTATAATATTTTTGCTTTATACATTGAAAAACTTGAAGCTAAAAGCACCATTTTTACTATGAATTCCTATGGAAATCAGTGAAATGTATACCACTAAAAAAGCTTCTAAGAAATAAGTCATAATGATCATGTGTGACATAAGCAAATAAGATAAACACTTGTGCCCCCAAACCAAGTAATTAACCCAATATTTAATTAAAGTAAACAATGGAAATTCTACCAATTTCGCAAATATTTATAACGTAGCTGGAACAAACAGGTTACATTTTTTTTTTCTGGGAACAGTGGTTCACTAATATTTGGAGTTTAAACCAAATATACACCATTACATAATAGACTAATTTTACATGCTCACATATCCGAGAAAATTTATTTCGGTTACTTTAAACATAACTAGCTATGTACATAAGTTACTACTTCGATCAATTGAAATTAGTACACTTAAAAACGCTCTCTAAATACTATTAATAAATCTATGTAATTATATTATGTACGTATACATTGTTATTTGATAATTTCTTGGTATACAATCGTAATTCGTGTATTATGTGATAAGTTACATATAACTCATATTATATTGTGTACCTCAGTATAAATAGAGTAGACCGTAGAGTAGATAAAAATACAAAATTTTAATTGAACGCACACTATAGTAATGTAGTAATAGACAATTATACTTAAATTGTGGAACTTTTCAGGTAATTCAATTAGTGTTGAGTTATAACTGAACGTGTTAAGAAAGTTTAAATTATTAAAATTTGTAAAATTGTGGAATCCGGACGTAAGTAGTTTTTTATTTAACCAATTTGATCTAAAGTGCCGCTCGTGATTTATACAATGTTTTGTGATAATGGGTTGAGTTTATGATGATTTTAGTGTTTTTTTTTTGGCAGTCCAAGAAAATTCAATTTCACAGCAAGTTATATATACATACATAGTGAGTTTTAATCCATCCAAATTTCAATTTCATCTGCTATATAGATATCTCTCATACTTTGCATTACGAGTGTCGAGAATTCAAAATTAACAAATTTGCGCCTAATGACATTACATGTTAGGTTCTCTAGGTTAGAGATTTTGTTATTGGCATGGAAGCGAAAGGTGATATCGAAGTTATGGAATGAAGATATTTGAGATTCGAAACATATTGTGAATAGTCGTGTTTTACAACGTTGAGGAGGGTTGAGAAGCGTGATGCTAGATATTTTTTCAGTCTTTTGGAAAATGCACTCAATTTTATTTACAACCATTTTTAGTTAATTTCGTTTAAATATTGATTGTTTTTGTCCAAACCAAAATCATAAAAGAGAGAGAAGCTTTTATACCCTAAATATTGCTAAAACGAGGTTTTGGTAGAAGAAATAAAAATACCATCATTTTCTCTCATATAGGTAATATTCTCGCTTGCATACACAATTCAAAATGCTTTTTCTTCATTTAAACAAGCGAATATATACGAGTAAGTTTTTCATGTGTGTTATGAATGAAAATACGAACGAAAAATGTAGGCTGATGAGGATTTTTGTAATTGAAAACTAGATGAAGAGAAAGTGATGAGTGGCTGATACCGGGGTTTGGCTACCTTATCTACAAAAAAATAATGCAGAAACTGAAAATCCGAAAAAAATCCAGAAACACAATTATCAAATTGTGGCCCAAGCTAAAATTAATGGTTGTTATTGTTATCCAAAATAAATCAAGCCCAAAAAAACGAAAAATCACAAAAAATCAAGTTTTTTAAAGATAACAAAATTTCCAATTATTTTAATTCGTTTTATACCTTAGTTAGAGAATAAGAGCTGCTGCCCCAACCCCCCGCTTTGAACATTTTTTGAAATTCTAGCATTCATTGAAATTGAAAGATTTTTAAAAAATTCGTCTTTTTTGATAATTGTTTACATACTAAAATAAAGAACTCCCCAAAGCCGCTTAGCATTGAACCCTTTGGGCAAGGATAACAGGAAAACGTCAGAAAAATTTCAAAAATATTTATAATAGACCTGTGTCATAATCCAAAAAATAACATCCAAAAAAGTAAATCCAAATGTCAAAAGCCAAACTCTAAATCCAAATAGGACAAAACCCAAATGGACAAAATCTAAACAAAATCCAAAAAAAAAAAAAATTTCCACGCGGAAAATGTTTTGATAGTTTGGATTTTTTTTTTTGGATTTTCTTTAGTTTCGAACACCCCTTGATGGCTATAAAACCTTTCGCTTTCGAGCCTCCTAAGCTGTTGCATCACGTCACAGATACTTCCAGTCACAGAGATTCAAGTCTCCTCACAATGTAACATCCTCTGCAATATGTTTCCAGGAGTAACATGGTCTAAAATACTTCTCTCAATCACATGTCTTGCTCCTGCAAACCGTGAACATTCGAAAAATATATGCTCCACTACTTCAGTGTTCGGGAGCAGCCATGGCACGTTAAGAATTGAGAAAGATAGTAGTCGGCTTCCCCATATCTCCGTTCCACCCAAACTCCAATTTGAGGAATCAAGCGATGAGTAGTCCATTGGCCTTTGCTTGATTTTCTCCATCTAGTTTCCCACTCAGTTATAGTTTCCTCTCGGCAATCTTCCTCCTTTTTGCAATCTTCCTCCTTTTTACTTTTTAGCTAAGAGGTTCAGATTTTTCAACATAGCTAAAACTAGATAAGTTTTCAAAAGAAAACACAATCAAATTAAATGACTCAATAGGGCCTTGAACTAATTGATATAAACAACAAAAAAAAAATGCAACCATCAGAATTAAGATGCCGTTTAGTAGCCTATGACAATATTTGTCTGATCAAGACTAAAATCACAGATAAGAATATCAGATGTTTCAAACTGAACAAGTTTTTTGCCAATTCATTCTGGAACCCAAAATCTGAAACTCAAACCAATTTAAATTATTTTTACTGAGGTTCCATCTAAAGGCTGATTTACATTCAATCTTTTCGTTCTTTTCCAAAAGATAAAAGATGCACAATAAAAAATGCGGTTTAGTATGATTTTCTTGTATTAAAATCAGAATGAATACTCAAACAGTATTGTTCAATAGTATTTACTGCCACACTCAACTTTTTTTGGTGAAAAAGATCGGAAAAACCTGAAAAAATTGAACTGGTTTGTCTTTTTCGTAAGAGTTGCTGAAAATTTATAACATCAAAGTAACATTTTGAAAGGAAAAAATTAAATTTTAAATAATATTTAACATCATATTATGCCCGTTTAACATCATTTATGCCCGTCCCATTTTTATATATGAGTAAAATGTATTTGCACTTTTCTTCGTGATTCTATTCTTTTGAAAAAGAACGAAAAGATTGAATGTAATTCAGCCTTTAACCTTTAATAAAAGAAAGAAAATCAGTTAGTAGAGGCACATTAAATAAAATGGAATTATTTTTCCCTACAATCAAAAATTCCCAATCGCCAGAATACAATTTTGGAAAAAATAATTTCCAACTGCTAGAATACGCTTTATGGCGTTAAGCAAAAGTAGATGTCACTACCGCTGTGAATGTGGATTAAGCTCTCAAATTATTAAAAATTATACGCCGAAAAAGCTTGTGAATTAAACTTTTGATAAATAAAATTATAATAAAACCATTAATTAATTTGGCCATAAAATGTTACACGCCTATTTCTTAGAAAAAAGTTTTGTTTTGACATTTAACCCACATTCACATTGCTAGTGTCACCATTTTAGTTACATAAATTAATAAAGCGTATACTGCCAAAATAGTTCAATTCTCAATTCCCAGGGAATAGCCAGAATAGGGCCACTGGGGGTCAATTTTCGTTCCGTGAGAAGTGTAATGAAAAGTATTTTCAGTGAGAAATACAAATTTCCGATTCTTTTTTTTTTTTTTTTTATATTTCATTTGCTTAGGTCTGAATACTATTTTGTCCACAGTCCACACGACCTATTGGTATACATTATTAAAATTTTATACAAGTGTCAAATTTTTTTGTTCTATAAATTATAACAGTTTTATCTTTTATGAATGGTTGAACAAAATAGCGTTCTTAAAATTCTTATGGTTAATAGGGTTCCTTATTTTAACATAAATATTTTTATAAATCGTAATCTATTTCTTAAAGTATTTTATAGTTTTTAATATTTTCTGATTTTTGGATATCTATTAGTTTATTATGTTGTATTAGTGTGTATTTTGTGTGTATTTTGTCTCCACTATGTGTTGGTTGTCCTCGATAGTGTTGCATATGTCGCATAGGTTGTTTTCCTCAGTTCCCACTGTGTTTTTGAATCTTTTATTTTTTGCGTGTCCTGTTCTCACTCTGTTTATTTGTCTGATGTTGTATGGGCTCATCTGGGCTTTGTGGTACCATGGTTTTGTTGGTGGCACGTTATTTATTTGCTTATTGTATTTTCCTATTTCTGGACTGGGATTTTGCACACAGCGAGTCGCCTTTTTTGAGCGACTTTTAGGTAAAAGCGAGAAAAAGCGATTTTGCACTATGCGAGTAGACACTCGCTCTCGCCTTTATTTTCGACCATGTATGTGCTTGGTGAGAAGTAGGAAAAATTAATTTTAGGTTGAGATTTTAGCATTAATGAACATTTTATAAAATTAAAAAAATTTGATTTTTGCTGTCGCATATCTTATGAATGTTATGTATTAGTAAAATTATTCTTTTAATTATAAAATTTTGTCACTTGAGCAAAACAGTACAACTCATAAAAGGAAAACTATTGATTGAATTTAATCAATTCATGTGCATATTATGAAACTATCGATTATTACAATAAGTACAGAAAATAACACCGCCGAATATTAGAGAAGGGAATAAGACGAAAGAATCACATATTTAATTGATAATTTAATAAACAACACCAAAACAATTCCAGTGTTAGCGACAAAGAATATCACACTTGAAATAAGACATGGAACAACCCAAAATTTAATGTTGAACAAAGTTTTATTTGTTATTACACATAATTAATCATTTATTTATTTTAAATAATATGATTTTGTTCAAATTTATTTGTGTCAACGACACACATCTAAAAAACCAACTTCAATAAAATGTATTTTTGACAACTAAATCAAAGTTGCTCAAAGTTTCTCGCCTTTTATTTTGTCCATTTGTGCAAAATCGAAAAAAATCTGTCGGACAAAATTGAAAGGCGAGAAATCAAACGAAAACTCGCTTCTCGCCTTTTGTGCAAAATCTCAGTCCTGGAGTGGGATTTTGCACAAAAGGCGAGAAGCGAGTTTTCGTTTGGTTTCTCGCCTTTCAGTTTTGTCCGACAGTTTTTTTTTCCGATTTTGCACAAATGGACAAAATAAAAGGCGAGAAAATTGAGCAACTTTGATTTAGTTGTCAAAAATATATTTTATTGACAAGTTTGTTTTTTAGATATGTGTCATTACACAAATAAATTTAAACAAAATCATACTATTTAAAATAAATAAATAATTAATTTTGTGTAATAACAAATAAAACTATGTTCAATATTTAATTTCGGGTTGTCCCATGTCCTATTTAAATTTTCAAGTGTGATGTTGTTTGTTGCTGGAAATGTTTTGGTGTTGTTTGTTAAATTATCAATTAAATACCGGGTGTTTTTTTTAAACTGAGACGACCAAATATCTCGAAAAATAGCCACTCTACGGAAAAAATGTCCATAATCAAAATTTAATCATACCGCGGGGGAAATACATTAGTGCAAAAAAATAGTCCCCCACCCCCCGCTTTGTAGGTGGGGCGCGGGGTAACTTTGAAACTAAGATAGGAACCCCTATTTTTTATTGCAGATTCGGATTCTACGGCTAAAAATACGTAGGATTTGACTGAAACATTTTTTTCGATTCATGTTAGATGGCGCTGTAATTGACGATATTCAATTTTTATCTCGGATTAAATATCTCGGAAAATAAGCACTCTACGAAAAAAATGGTAGAGATCAAAATTAAATTATTCCGCGGGGGAAATACATTAGTGTTAAAATTAGTAGCCCTCACCCCTCCTTGTAGGTGGGGGTACTAATTTTAACAGTAATGTATTTCCAGCGCCATCTATCATGAATCGAGAAAAATGTTTTAGTCAAATCCTACGTATTTTTAGCCGTAGAATCCGATTCTGCAATAAAAAATAGGGGTTCCTATCTTAGTTTCAAAGTTACCCCCCGCCCCACCTACATGGAGGGGTGAGGGCTACTAATTTTAACACTAATGTATTTCCCCCGCGGAATAATTCAATTTTGATCTCTACCATTTTTTTCGTAGAGTGCTTATTTTCCGAGATATTTAATCCGAGATAAAAATTGAATATCGTCAATTACAGCGCCATCTAACATGAATCGAAAAAAATGTTTCAGTCAAATCCTACGTATTTTTAGCCGTAGAATCCGAATCTGCAATAAAAAATAGGGGTTCCTATCTTAGTTTCAAAGTTACCCCGCGCCCCACCTACAAAGCGGGGGGTGGGGGACTATTTTTTTGCACTAATGTATTTCCCCCGCGGTATGATTAAATTTTGATTATGGACATTTTTTCCGTAGAGTGGCTATTTTTCGAGATATTTGATCGTCTCAGTTTAAAAGAAACACCCGGTATATGATTCTTTCGCTTTATTCCCTTCTCTAATATTCGACGATGTTGTTTTCTGTACTTATTGTAATAATCGATAGGTTTCCTAATATGCACATAAATTGATTAAATTCAATCAATAGTTTTACTTTTATGAGGTATACTGTTTTGCTCAAGTGACAAAATTTTATAATTAAAAGAATAATTTTACTAATACATAACATTCATAAGATATGCGACAGCAAAAATCAAATTTTTTTAATTTTATAAAATGTTCATTAATGCTAAAATCTCAACCTAAAATTGATTTTTCCTACTTCTCACCAAGCACATACATGGTCGAAAATAAAGGCGAGAGCGAGTGTCTACTCGCATAGTGCAAAATCGCTTTTTCTCGCTTTTAGCTAAAACTCGCTCAAAAAAGGCGACTCGCTGTGTGCAAAATCCCAGTCCTGTTATCCAATTATTGTATTTTATCTTCCATTCCTGTCTTATTTCTTCTTCTTTTATTTGATGGGCATCTTCTATAGTTATTACATTTTCTATTGTTTCTTTTGCTAATTTATCTACTTTCTCATTCCCCACTATCCCCCTGTGGCTTGTTATCCATTGTATTCTGATCTGTGTGTTCTCGTTTTCTGCTGCTTTATCTAGTATTTCCTTTTCATAGTATTTGAACTTCCCTCTTTTATTACTTTATTTAGAGACGAGCAACTGATTTTTAATCTGTCTCTTTGTGAATTCACACTGTATTGCTTTTTCTATTGCTATTTTATTGCCAGTGTTTCTATGGTTTTTATAGTTGCTTTATTCTTTACGTTTGTTTTAAGTTGCTCGTCTAGGTTTTTAAAGTATATTCCAATTCCTCCTTTTCCATCTTCTAGTGCTCCATCTGTGTAAATTTGTTGATATCCTTTATATTTGTTTAGTAACTTTATGTAGAGTGACATTATTTCTATTTGGTTCATGTTTGATTTCTCACTATTTATTTTTGATTTCTTCCTGTATTTCGATATTTTTTGTCTTTCTTATTATTTTGTTTTCAGGGTGCGCTATTTTTTCTAGAAAGTTAGTTTCGACATACAGCTTCCACAGTTTTTCCATTATTTGATTATTTTTGACTTTAGCGGCAGTAACGCTGTTTTTGTTTATGTTGTTTGCTATGTACTTCAATGATGTTAGTTAGTTTATTATCTAGCTCCGCTGGTAGTGTGGCTGTTTCTGCTAGTAGTGTTGGTATTGTCATCGTTTTTAACATTCCTGTGCAAATTCTTAAGTTCTTATTGATTATTTGCTGTTTTATTTTGGTACTGTTCTTTATTTTTCTTGTAGTAATTGTATCTGCAAATTTGGTCCTTGTTTGTATGATTGTTTTGTAAACATTCGTTATCATTTATGGCTTTTTCTTCCGATAATCTGATATGGTTTATTTTCCCATCTTATCCTGTGGGTTTATTCTTGTATAGCCTCATGAATGTACTTCTCTCCGGATTTATTTTTAGTTCTATCTTCCTTAGTTCTTCGTTTAGCTTACTTAAGATTTTATTGCTTGTGGCTATTGCTGCTCGTTCATTCTTTTCTTTCACTAAAATTGCTACATCGTCAGCAAATTGATAAAATGATATCTCTGCTTTTTGAAGGTTATGTATTCAGACAACTTCCTTGCGGGATTCCCTTATTCGTGGTTTGTTCTATTGTATTTGTTCCATTACGGATTTATAAAATATTTTTGATATTATGTTATGTATGCAAATTGGTCTGTAGCTTCCTGTTTCGTATTCATCTTTGTTGGGTTTTTTGATTGGAATCATTTTTGTTTTTTTCCATTTTTCTGGATTTGGCTTATATATATTTCGTTTAGGTATTTCACTATATTATTCTTTATTTTATTCGGGTTGATTTCTATTATATTTTTTAACGTTTTATAAGAAATTTTATTTTCTTCTGGTGCTGTATTTTGTTTTTGTTTTAATGTTTCTATTATTATTTTATCATTAAATTTATACTGCTTCACGCTTGTTGTTTCCATCGGGAGTCTTGTTTCTTCAATAGATTCTGGGAAGTTTTCGTTTAGAATTTTTTTTGAAATGTCATAATCCTCCAACAGGTTGAAGCCGTTTCCTTTTTTATTTTTTAATTTATTTATTTTATTCCATAATTGTTTTGTATTTATGTTTCGATTTATGCTTGTTACAAAAGTCTCCCATGATTTCCTTTTGGCTGATTTTATTTCCCTTTTCAAAATTGCAATTGATCTTAAGAATTCAGTGGCCGTGTATAAGTCCTTGTGTCTATTGTATAATTTTTGCTTTTGGGTTTTTATGTTCCATAGCCTTTGTAGTTGTCCATTCCATCATGTTTTTGGGTTATTTCTATGATTACACGTTACTATTCTTGTGTTTTGCATTATTATTCTTCTATGTTTTTTCATTCGTTCTCCTATATTTCCTCTATGTTTGTTGGTTCCTGAATTACCTTTTTCCATTCTATGATTTGTTACCTTGTAAATCTATATACAGTTGATGTTTATTATTATAGGTAAATGATCCGATCCGACGTTTTCCTCTATGTAGTCCCATGACACTTTGTTGAATATATCCTGGGTACATAGGGTTATATCCAGTGTTGACGTTGTGTGGTTCCTTAGGTTTAGCCTTGTTGGTTTTCCATTATTTAATAATTGTAGACTGCTATTTGATCTTATTTCGGCTATTTTTTCCCTGTTTTGTTTTCTCTTATTGCTTGTTCCCACATTTCTCCTGCTATTATTGTGTTCTCGCTGTTTTCCATTTTTTCTATGATTTTTTGAAATTCTTCTATTTCCGTGTTTCTATTACCGTTTGGTGGGTTATAGAATGTTATTATGTTTAAATTGTTATTTAGAACTTTTATTTTAATTTGTATTATTTCAATGTGTGTTAGGTTTAAATTTGTATCTACTTGTTTTACTCCTACTTTTTTATGAACTAGGAAACCTTCCCGTCCGTATCCATCCTCTCTACTTCTTGCGATTAATTTGTAGTTTTATATCTGTGGTTTGTTATCTAGGTGTGTCCATGTTTCATTTAATATGGCTATGTCCACGTTGTGTTTGTTCATAAATACTTTAAGAAGATTTATGTTGCTTCTAAGGCTTCTTATGTTTAGTTGCATGATTTTGAAGTTATTTTCCATTTTATTTTATTTTGGGATTATTGATTGCCTCCTTCACTTCCATTGTGAACAGATCTGGAAACTCATATGTCGTTTTGCACATCTTTGTAATTTTACTTAACGCTTATTGTAGTTTCATTCTTTGTTCCTTTATAATTCCTTCGTTTCTAATTGCCCTTTCGATCCATGCGTTAGGTGTTGTGTTGTTGTTCTTTGATATATTTGGATAGATCTGTAGGTCCAATTCTTTGTTTAGGGTACAATGCCTCCATTGCTTCTCTGTATGTTGTTTTATGTTTTACAATATGCATTTTAATTTGGTTTTGGCTCTACTCCTTCGCAGAATCAACATTCTGGGTTTTCTTGACATTTGTGTGGATATTCTTGTGTCATTGGCTTTTCACATTTACCACATCTTTTAATTTGTGATCTGTAATATTTTTTAAAGTGTCCGTAGCCAAGACACGCTGAGCAAAATTTGATTTTTGGTATGTACATCCCTGTTTTTATTTTAACTCCGTAGAACGATACGTGTTTCGGTAGCTCGCTTGCTCTTATTTCAATTCTTGTAGTGTTTGTGTCTTTTAATTCTTTTTTTTTCTCTATCCCATGTTTGCAAGGTCTCTATATGGGTTATTGGGTAATCACAGGTTAGGTTTGCTTTTATTTCTTCCATCGTGAACTCCCCCGCCAATCCTCTGACGACTCCTTCCACGTGTGTATAAGTTTTCAGGATGAAGCAAGTGTACCCTTTTTCCGTTAATATTATGTGTACTGGATTGTCTTTTCTCACGCCTTTGTTCGCTTTATCATAAGAATCGAATTCCACTCTCGCTAGTTTTTTGTTAACTTCGGTTATGATTATTATTTTCACTTTGTTTTCTATAAACACTTTTGACAGACACAGTATACTTTTTGGTGTTTTAGTATTTACTAGCACGTAGAATGGTCCTTTATCGTTATTTAGGTACTTATTTTCTGGTCTAGTTGGCTGATCTTTTTGTTTCGTTGGTGATATTTTTACCCTCGTCCATTTTCTCGATCGCATTGTTTTCGCTTTTCCCCGTTTTAGTATTGTTATGTTTAACCATTTTACTTTCCGTTTCACAGTCACTTTTATTGTTAATTAATTTTCTTTTGTGTTTTATTTCCTTTTCTTCATATCCCATAAAATCTGCATCAGATGTTCTTCTTTCTTTGATTAAATTGTTTGGTCGGCTTGGGCCGCCATTTTGATTTTCTGTTTTATTTTCTATTTTTGATTTTTTGATTTTTTTCACCAACTTTTTTATTTTATTGTCTCTTTTTATTTTAGGAATTTTATTTCCTTTTTTCTGGGTTTTCACCACTTTTCACTTTAAAACTCACTGCTTAAAAAACTCCTTTTCACAATATACGTGTTTTCACTTATACGGTCACAAGGCGAATGAATTTTCCGATTCATGTTCCTTGAGAAGGAAAAAATGTTGTCAAAATATTGTCAGTTCCATAAATATATAAAATAAAATAAAATTTTATAAAAATAAATTTGTATTTTTAGCATTAAACGTGTATTGAACCTTTAATATGATTCACTTTAAAATTAATTTATAAGTAAATTTATTAAAAACTATTCCGTTTATTTAAGAAAAGTTTCCAAATAATTAATTTAGTTAAGTATTAAAAATAATTTGATCACTCTTATAATTTATTTAATGTTTTGACAGACAATAACGAAAACAATCGCTTTTAATCTACTTTATCATTTATTTAGCTAATATTTACACCATTTTCTATATCATCAAGCGGAAATACAAATGAAACTCGGATAAAATGTGTGATTGCAGTGTGGCTTACTATAAAAAACTTATTCAGCGTTTTTTCACGATTCTTTTGCATTTTGACAACGAGAATCGCATATTGTTGTTGCGTGAATCGATACAAATGAAAAAGATGTTATGAAAACCAAATGGAAAGATTTTTTTTATTCGATTTTTTCATCAAAATCATTCGGGTTTCACAGTTTTTAACATACTCTCGAACGAACAGATCAATGCTAGGCCAATAATGATTCTGATTTACCCGAAATTCTTGGATCACTATGTAATTTCTGCAAAACAGTATCCCTTTCAAAAGAAGGAACAACCCGTTTCAGTTTCGAATTCGGATAACGCATAAATATTTTCCCGTCAATAAGAGTAAAATCTGGGTACTTTCCGGATGTAAAATTATCCCTGATTTACATAATTTCTTCATACCATTTATCCGAAGAATTAGCCACTATGTCATGGAACGTGATAACGCGTCTGGCACAATATTAAATTTTCCTGTTCGATGTTTCAACGTAAAATTGTACTGTTGCAATCTTAATGCCCATCGACCAAGCCGACCACTGGGATCATTTATGGATGCATCGTTCGTAATCACCGTGAACTGACTCCCTTCAATATACGAACGAAAACAATTAATCGCCAATATCACAGCAAGGCATTCTTCTTTCTCTGTGGTGTGATATTTCCTCTTCTGGTTAGTTAGTTTGTGACTAAATGAAATGCAATAATTTTCTCAACTTCTCCCTATGCGTGAGAACAGCGCCGATACCTATACAATCGTTTTCCTTTGGTTAGGATATCTGATATTGGAGAAATTAAAGTTGAAAAATTATTAATAAATCTCCTGTGCCAGCTAGCCATAAATCTACGGACGTCTTTAGCAGAGTTCGGGATAGGGTAATTCAATATACTTGAAACTTTTTCTGGGTCAGTCCTTAAACCATCTCGTGAGATTATATATCCCAAATATTTCATTTGGCTTTGTAGGAATTTCGATTTTTCAAAATTTATTGTAAGTCCGGCTTGCTTTAAACGTTCCGCCACGATACGCAGCAGCCGAAAATGCTCTTCCAGATTTTCGTTTCGGAAATATACAAAAACTTGAGGCTCAAGATCAACCCCAAGTACTCCGTCCAAACGGCATGACTTTAAATTGGAAATGTCCCCTAGAAAAAATAGAAAAAGCTGTTTTTTTCTTTTGAAGCTTCTTCTAATGGTATCTGCCAAAAGGCATCCGATAAATCCAAAATTTACAAAAGTGCATAAAAATGCCAGTACCAAACATTAGCTGGGCCATCAAACAAATGGCAAATTGAGGTATATAATTCTTTTTCGGAAACATGTTCATTACATTTGAACTTGTTGTAATTCAGAAGTAACGTTTGACGATAGTCCTTTGTTGGTTTATGATTAATTATTGCCTCGGTACGATCAATAGGTCCACATTGGTATAAAAGTCTACTTCGGATACGAATTGTTCTGGATCAATCAAGGACTGAATTGTTCTAATCATATCCATCAGTTTTGGTTTTAGTTCTGAATGCGCAAGTAAACTATTATTAAGTCTTTCTAGTCTCAGTTTTAAATGAAGGAATTTAGTATTGAACTTCTTACCTTGGGATTGCCTTTCCGAAACTGGAATTTTCGTCAGAATTTCATATCTTTCTCCACATAGTCTAAATTCCTTGTAAGGGTTTAAATGTATGGTACTCGGAACAAGTTTGACAAGCCAACCGACAAAGTTCCATACCGACAGTATGACCTTCAATGACGCCGTTAATGCTAAATAACTGCCTGATTATGGATGGTGCAACGTAAAATGTCCCATCCCTTATCCAACATTTACATTCACGTAGCAATTTGACTGATTTTTTGGTGCCCAACACAATTAAACGTTCCCCGTCAAACTGCTTATCGCTAAGAACGAAAAGTTCAGCTTCTAAAATTATTAAACTTAAACTGTCCGGAATGTTGATTTCATTTAAATTGGCTGGTTCTTTTACGGAACCTTTTCGACAGCGAATTATTTTTTTGCTTTGTGCTCATTTGACGGTATGTATTGTCGGCAATTGGCATCAGTTTTGAAAATCGTTTGTCGGATCGCATTATGCTGAATGGCATTTCTTTGAATAGTATGTTCCCCCTCTATGATAATGGTGTCCACCTTTAGTCACGACCGTTCGATTTTTTAACGAGGTAATAATAGTTTCTCGTTCCCTTTATTCGATTTAACTATAAAATTGAATTAAATATTTAGATTTATATACACGTTTGTCAACTACTTCTATAACACGAAATGTGTAACAGAACAAAAGACTCATAGTACAATAAAAACAATTGTTTTATTTGAAATAGCAAAATATTTAGTTAATCACGTGCATACATG
The DNA here is from genome assembly GCA_963556165.1 of Tipula helvola. Classification (NCBI taxonomy): domain Eukaryota; kingdom Metazoa; phylum Arthropoda; class Insecta; order Diptera; family Tipulidae; genus Tipula; species Tipula helvola. The sequence continues at coordinate 36,031,003 of OY744482.1, read as the reverse complement.
TATGATCATTAATCAGACAAAGACGACTATTTGCATTTTTAAGAAATTGTTTTAATTCAAATACCTACTGAGATCGAAATCTATATAATAGGGATACCATCATATTCTCGAACGGAAAAATCCCCCAAAAAAGAAATACCGAAAAATACAAAGTAAACTGACCCATTGAAAATGAATAATGCTAAGCGGTTTTGGGGAGTTTTTTTTATTTTACTATGTGAAATACAAACATAAATATTTTTGAAATTTTTCTGACATTTTCCTGTCATCCTTGCGCAAAAGGTCCAATACTAAGCGGCTTTGGGGAGTTTTTTTATTTTACTATGTGAATAGTTATTAAAAAACATAAATTTTTCAAAAATGCTCCATTATTTGTGAATATTAGATTTTTTTAAATTCGTCAAAGCGGAGGTTTGTAGGCGGTAGGCCCCATCCTCTAAGGTACAAAACGAATTAAAATAATATTTAAAAACTTGATTTTTTGGTTTTTTTTTATTTTCGATAACGATACCAACAGTCCAACACATATAAATAATTTGGGTTGGGTACTAAATGTTGGTTTCCAAAATCATCAAACTTGGATTTCAGTTTTCTGGATTTTTGTTTTCAGGATTTTTAGGTTCTGTATTTTTTTCTAGATAAGATAGCCAACCCCCAAATATGCGACTAAATTATTTCAGCTTTAGTTTTTTTGGAAGGGTCGAAAGGCGGAATGTCACCAGGCCGAATGTTGAATGTCGAAACTCGAAAGGTTCAATGTCGAAAGGCCGAATCGGTCAAAAGGCCGTAAGGGTTGAAAGTCGAACATCGAAAGGCCGCATTAAAGTGGAAGGGTTTATGTGAATGAACATTTTCTTAAGAGGATCACTATGCTTGCCTGAAAAAAATAATCCAGAAATTTTAAAATCCAGAATAGTTGAAAAGTAAAAATCCCGAAAAAAAAATCTAGAAATTACTGGAAAAGCAATCCAGAAAAACATCTTGTTTAAAATAAATGAAAAAAATTAAATTTTATAGGCATTTTTTAGACTTTTGACATCGGGTTGGTATCGTTAACCAACATAAAAAAATCCCAAAAAAAAACAAAAATCCTAAAAAACCAAGTTTTTTAAATATTACAAATTTTTGAAATATTATTTTAATTCGTTTTATAACTTGAGGATGGGGGTTGCCGCTCCCAAACGCCCGCACTGACGATTTTTTGAAATTCTAATATTCATATGATTGAACTTTTTTTTGAAAAATTTGTATTTTTTAATAATAATTCACATACTAAAATAGAGAACTCGACAAAGCCGCTTAGCATTGGACCCTTTGCGCAAGGATGATAGGAAAACGTCAGAAAAATTTTAAAAATATTTACGTTTGTATTTCACATACTAAAAAAAAACTCCCCAAAGTCGCTAAGCATTGGTCCTTTCCACGCAAGGATGACATGAAATTATGTAGATTCCTTTTGTTTTCAACAAAAATTTAATGGGGTCTTTCATTTCAATGGGGCAGTTTACTTTGTAATTTTCGGTATTGGTTTCGGGATTTTTTCGTTCGGGAATATAATGATTTCCCTATTTACATTTATACATATAGTGATCGCAACATTTTCCCGAAAAAAAGTCTAGAAATTACCGGAAAAGTAACAGGGACCGGAACCCTAACGTAACCGTACCCGATAACGTTATAATAACGATTAAAATTGAGTTTTTCCTCAATAACGTAACATTAATTTTGTATCGCTACGTAACGTTATTATACCCAATACCCAATCTAATAACATTCCGTAACAAACTATTGTATCGGTATTTTAGGTTATTTAAATTAAATAAATTTACATTGTGTAAATTTTTTTTTTCAATTTATACAATGCAATTATTGTAAATTTGGAAAACATTTACCAAAGCAACACCACAATAATCACACTGAACTATAAAGTTATAAAACGGTTAGTGCTGCCAACTTTGTTTAGTTTTGCCTTTCATTTAGTATTTGCGCCGTCTGTGATTGTATTTATGAAATATTTAAACTGAATTTGACACATTAGCTGCAAATTTTTTTTTTTTGTAGTAAAAAAGGCCGCAAACATTAAATAATTAATAAAATTAAGTAAATTTATTAACTGGTATTTTCATATAAAAAATAGAAAAAAAATAAATTACAATTGAATTTATTGCTTCTACTGTGAAAGGGTGTTATTATTTTAAAACGTGAGTAGATTTTATAACCAAAAAAAAATGTTCAAACAAAAACATTGATTGTGAATTTGTATTGTATACCGTTTAGTTATGACACACAACGATTAGAGGAGAGTCTTTCTTGCCGGTATTATCATGCCGCGACATCCAACCAATAACGTGAGGAACTATTTTAAATATAACGCGATAGACGATAAAAATGTGTGCAATGTATGTGAGTCCGAATGTAAAAAAAGTGTGAAGGGCAATCACGCTGGGAATTTGCTGAAACACCTTAAAGTTCACCATGTTAACTTATTCAACGAAATAATAATTAAAAAAAAGACGAATCCTGAAGTTAGCGAGTTGAATTGTGGGCCAAGTCAGCCGAAAACAAAAAAAGAATCGAATCTTTTAAACTACTACATCACACCAAGGTCCGATTTTCTTAAGGTAAAACTTTCAACAGCTGATATCCACAACGCTTGTATAGAAATTGTTACTGTCAATGGCAGGCCGTTAGCTGCAATAGAAGATACAGGTTTTCGTAAAATTCTTGATCCAATATTGAAATCCGTGAACGAAAGCAACGTTCCAAAATTGTGCATTAACGTCAAAAATATAAAAATGTCTATGAGATCCGAGGCAGACTCAATTAAAATGATAATTTGTAAACAAGTGAAAGGACGTTTGATCTCACTTAAATTAGACTGTGCAACAAGATTAAATCGATCAATTTTGGGAATTAACATCCAATTTATTGAAAACTCTTCGATTATTGTACGGACATTAGCAATGTTAGAGTTAAATAGCAGACATACGGGTGAATATTTGTCGTCAAAGGTGCTTGATGTTTTATCTAAATATAATATTTACCCACAACAAATTTATTCTGTAACTACGGATAATGGATCAAATGTATTGAAAGCAATTCGGCTTCTTCATGAAGCTGCAAGTGAAAATAATGATCCAGATTTAGACGGAAATGATGAGGATGATGTTGATGAGATCCATTTGGGGTCAGACTCAGAAGAATCCCCCAATATTTTAGAGAATATTGTTGAAAATATTATTATAACTAACAATAACACCCATATGCGAAGCATTAAATGTGCAGCGCATACACTGCAATTGGCGGTCAACGATAGTCTCAAAACGCAGGACGCTTGTTTAAATAAAGTAAGGTCTTTGGTGAAAAAACTAAGAAAGCCAACTGCGCCCGTTATTCTTAAAGATAATAATTTGGTTATTCCTCCATTGGACTGCATAACCAGATGGTCGTCAACGTACAATATGTTGAACGTGCTACTCAAATATAAAGATTCTTTCATTAACGTTGCTAATACAAATAATGAGCTTCATCTTCAGCCGATCCATTGGGACAAGGCTAAAGAGATCAAAGAAGCTTTAGAACCAGCAGCACGTGCAACGAATGTTCTGCAATTACAGCAACTAACTTTGACGGATTTTTATGGAGAATGGCTGAAATGCAAATTGAATACAGCTAAACTAAGTTCAACATTCGCGAAAATAGTTAATAAAAACATGGAAGAACGTGAAAACAGTTTTATAGACAATATAACCATCAAGTCAGCAATTTTTCTGGATCCAAGGTATCAATCAACTTTATCGATTAAAAACCGTACAGAAGCTAAACAGCACTTAAAAGAAATTTGGGATAAATTACAAGAAATAAAAGGCGAAAAATCACAGTGTTCTGCTCTAATAAATCCACGAGAAAAACTTAACGAACAATATATCGATGACGACGAAGAGGATGAGTTCCAAAATATGTTAACCGAAATTTCTTTTAATGCCGGTTCCGTAGTGAGTCAATCTAAGGAAAATATAAATATTGCTTCATTATTGGAAGAATTTGATAATATTCCTCGGATTGGTTATAAAAGCTCCATTTGGGAATATTGGCACAAAGAAAAGACTGATAAACCAGTTCTATACCAACTGGCAAAAATTATTTTTGGTGTTCCGCCTACTCAAGTAACAGTTGAACGAGCATTTTCGTCCCTCCGATTTATTTTAAGTAGCTTGCGGGAAAATTTAGCACCACAAACACTTGAAGATATTTTAATGATAAGATTAAATAAAAATTTCAATTAGTTTTATAGGTTTTTTGTTACCAATGAATACCAAATTTGATACCAATGCAATGAAATGAATTATGTACCTAACTATATATTTTATTTTAATAAAGTGAATTATTTATTTTACAATGTAAACCCAAAGTTGAATTTTATTTTTCCATTATAAAAATATTTTTTTTTTGTAAATAACGTTTTCTTTAGCGGTTACGTACTGTTACGTAACGTTATAATACCTTACGTTTGCAGATACCCGTTATTTTATAACGTTATTTTAACGAAAACCAGCTTTTCATAACGTTATCAAATAACGTAACGAATGGAAACGTTATCCTGTCCCTGAAAAGTAATGCAGGCCAAATATTTTGCTTAAAATAAATGAAAAAAATTCAATTTTATGCATTTTTAGACTTTCGACATCATTTGAAACATTTGTGGTACATCTATCAGTAGAAGCGATACGAGCGATAAAATTTCCTTGATCTGTGTCTGCATTTACGGACCAATAAATCCGCAATTCGCTACAATAAATTCAGTAGAAGCAATATGAGCGATACGATTCCTTTGATCTGTATCTGAAAGGTTTACGAAGCAATTTCCATTATAGATTCGATAGACATTTTATAAATTTTAATTTTAATTTGGTCCGCACTTTGATAATTGCGTTTCGGGATTTTAAGTTTCTGTATAATGTTATACTAGATAAGGTAACCAACCCATTCTTACGTTCTTAAGTATCTTAAGACATTTTGCTGTGTACATGCAATGCACTGGCTTTACAAAAATCTTTTGTTCTTCTCTTAAATATAAAATATTAAAGTCTAAATATAACAAAACACTATGTACACCGAAAAACGGTTATTTGAACAGCCTTAAACAGTATGTTTGTTAATTTTTTCTTCGAAAACAGCTTAAAAATATTTTATGTGTATAACTAACCCAAATTATTTTATTAATTAAATATAGATATGAAATGGCGCGTTACAATTGGTATTTCATAATTTTGTGCACGTGCCTGATAAAAACAGCGGTTTCCCGAAAATGTCCAAATAAACAACCGAATATCATTATGATTGTAGCTGATGATTTGGGCTGGAACGATATTAGTCTACATGGACAAAATCAATATCTTACAAGAAATATTGATGCTCTTGGTTTGAATGGTATCACGTTACAACGTCATTATGTCGCACCATTATGCACACCTTCACGTGCCGCATTAATGACGGGCCGTCATGGATACCACACGGGGATGTTTAATTGGGTTATAGTGTCGGATGAACCATGGAGTATGCCACTCACCGAGCAAACATTACCCGAAGTATTGCAAGATGCTGGCTATAATACACATTTAGTAGGAAAATGGCATTTAGGATTCTCTAAAAGTAAATATGCTCCAGTTAACCGTGGTTTTCATACATTCAATGGTTACTTGGGACCCTACATTGATTACTGGGATCACAGTTTGATTATGTTGAATCGAAATTATGCTCGTGGTTATGATATGCGCGATAATTTTGACATCGATCCATCCACTAATGGGACATACGCAACCGATGTATTCACCACCAAGGCAGTTGAACTTATTAAACAACATGATACCAAAAAACCAATGTTTTTGTTTATGTCACACTTGGCGCCACATACAGCTAACGAAGATGATCCGATGCAAGCACCCCAAAGTGAAATCGATAAGTTCAGTTATATCAAATACATAAAGCGAAGAATATTAGCGGCTATGATTTCTAAATTGGATTACAGTGTTGGCCAAATCGTTAAAACACTCAAGGAACGTAATATGCTCGACAATACAGTTATTTTGTTCATAGCCGATAACGGTGCTCCAACCATTGGATTACATTCAAATGCCGGTTCTAACCATCCATTGAGAGGTGTAAGTATTTTATTTATTTATTTATTAGTCTAGTGATGGTATACAAGGTCTCATAACTTTATTTTTTTATTTACACAGCAAAAAGATACACCTTGGGAAGGTGCCAGCCGTGGCGCTGCAATGATTTTCAGCCCTCTGTTAAAATCCAGACAACGCATCTCCAACCAATATATTCACATAATCGATTGGTTCAAAACATTCGCAGAATTAGCTTGTGTTGATACTGCCACAGTTAAACCAAATCTCGATGGTTATAATGTGTGGGACGCACTCTCATACAATTTACCAAGTCCACGTACTGAAATTGTACAAAATATTGATAGCATGTTCAAATATGCTGCATTTATCAAAGGCCCATATAAATATATCGAAGGAACAAGATCGAATGGTATATACGATGATTGGCTAGGACTAAAACCATTTAACAAGACGATCGAACAAGTAGATGCTAATTATGCGAATGAAATTAGAAATTCAGTGGTCGGCAAGGCATTGTCGCAATATGTAAAATTGTCACAAAAGAATTGTGTAAACTGGCAAGGACATCGAAGAAATACGTTGTCTGATTCGACAATTTACAGGTTGAGACGGCAAGCCACAATCAACTGTGGCCAGTCACCTTCAACAGAGGCCCAATTTAAATGTGATCCACTCAAATCGCCATGTTTATTCGATATTATAAATGATCCATGTGAAATTATAAATTTAGCGACCGCGTTGCCAGACAAATTCAATGAAATGCGCAACCGGTTGGAAGAATTGCGGTCAACTGCTGTACCCGCGTTAAACAAGCCATCCGATCCAAATTGCAATCCAGCATTTCACGATAACACGTGGACTTACTGGCAAGATGCTTGAAGTTAATGACAGTTTTTTTTTGTAAATAAAGTTAAAAAATTTATTGTTAAAACGGTTTTGTTTTATTTTGAATGCAGTTTATTATGCTTTCAGCTAAAAGGCGAACCTTTTATTGGGTAGAGATTTAATAAATCAAACAGTGACTGAGTTAACACCGACTGGAATTACTATGAGAAAATTCATTCCGGATAACGTTTCAATGGTGATTGAGCATGATCCGATTATTGGTACTAAACTAAAATCCAGAGAAGAGGACGCTAAGTCTATATATAAAAATGCATATTGAGCTGACTGATGAAAAACCGATTGCTTGTAAACCGAGACGATTGTCACCACTGGAAACGGAGATCGTTAAACATCAGATAGATGAAGGCTAAATGGAGGGGGGGGGAAGCAATTAGACTGTGTCTAATTGCTGTGACCAATCTGAAAAGATGTAAATCGAGGGTACAAAATCCCGAGGGTACGAAATCCCAAGGGAACAAAATCCCGCCGGTACAAAATTCTGTAATCCCGAGGAAATCCCGAGGGGTAACATGCTATAAACCATCACTATTTTCGATTTTTTGGGGAGGATAAGTTTGCCCGGTTTTCAAAATCCCACCTTTAAAATCCCGGTTACCAAAATCTTGGTGTTGAAAGACATATTCGATTTTTCGTGTGTATACATCTTTAAATCAAGGGTAAATTGCGGGTTGGCTATACCTTATCTAGAAAGAAATAATACAGAAACTGAAAATCCCGAAAAAAAAAATCCAGAAAAAAAAATCCAGAAACAAAAAAAATCAGAAAAATAAAAATCCAGAAAACTAAAATCCAGAAACATAATTATTAGGGCTGTGATTTTTAGGTAAAAACCTTTTCGTGCTGGAGCCAGGTTTACGTGTTTTGGTTACATAGAAACTTGATTCATAAAATTTCCTTTCATATGGCATCGGTTTGTTAGCACCTTTTTTCACCTTTTCCGTGGTTTGGAACCTTTTTGACCTAAATAAACATTTTTGAACCTTTTTGTCGCCTAAATTCTATAGTATTTAAAATCATTTCCAAAATAATCATGAAATGTCCGGATTTTACATCAAATTGGAATGAATGGAACGGAAATGAATTTTAAAACAAAAAAATGCCACAAAAAACCACAGAACTACAAATCAGACGTTTATATCTGATGTGAAGAATGGAAACGTTACGCACCGGGCTTTTTTGTTTAAACAATATAGGCTTTTGACGATGAAACTATTTTACAAGTAAAAAGTGCGATAAAATACGAATATATACGGGTGGCTAAAGACGAAACTAACAAATATGTGGCTAATGTTGTGGAAGGTGTTTTAATTTGGGATGAAGACGAAAGCCGCAAAAAAATTTTATTGAATACTGCCATATTAGACAAAGCCAATAGTTTCACAGTAGCTAGACTTTTCGACGATTCCGTTAAAATTCTAGGCGAAGATTTTAACCTAGACAAAATTTTAATGTTTTTATTAGATGCTGTGCCTTTATGGTGTAGGCGGCTGCTGCAATTAAAATTGTCTACCCGAGAATTTTACACGTTACTTGTTTGGCACACGGGATTACATCGAGTGACCGAAACTATAAGATCAATACATTCCGATGTAGAGAAATGATTGGTTACGTCAAAAACTTATTTTTAAAAGCGCCTCGAGAGTCCAAATTTTTAGAGAATTAGAACCAGGTTTGGAGCTTCCACCAAAGCAAATAGTCAATACTTTTTATTTATGAATTTTACTGTGATGAAATAAGCAACAAATTTAAGTTAATGAATTAATTAAAAGCAGTTTTTTTACCCAAATAATTTTAATTTTTGGAACCTTTTTACCACCTTTTTCTAATTTTATAGTGCATATTTTAGGTACCTAAAATGCATTTTTTAGCACCTAAAATTCACAGCCCTAATAATTATCATAGTGTGGACCAAAATATAATTAAAATTTATAAAATGTCTATCAAATTTGAGGTTTTCGGTAAAGTTCTTAATATTTATGATAATGGAAATTGCTTCGTCAACCTTTCAGACACAGATCAAAAGAATCGTATCGCTTATATCGCTTCTACTGATAGTTCTACCACAAATGTTTCAAATAATTTTGTGGTTAGCTTAATTCGTTGGGTTAGTATGGTATCGACGGATGTATTCGAGCGACTTATGGACTTTATTCTTCGTAAATGCTTCGTCAACCTTGCAGACACAGATCAAAGGAATTGTATCGCTTCTACTGATAGATGTACCACAAATGATTCAAGTGATGTCAAAAGTCTAAAAATGCCAATAAAATTGATTTTTTTAAATTGATTTTAAACAAAATATTTTTTCTGGATTTTTTCTGGATTGCTTTTCATTAATTTCTAGATTTTTTTTTTCGGGATTTTATTTTTCTGGATTTTTACTTTTCAACTATTCGGGATTTTAAAATTTCCGGATTTTTTTTTTTCAGGCAAATGTAGTGATCCCGTAAATTGCACCAATTGTGCAACAACTAGATTTTGGGATTTTCATAGGCTTTCGGGATTTTGAACTCTAAGGATTTTGTATCTTCGGGATTTTGCACCTTCGGAAGTTTATATCCGCGGGATTACGTATCCCCGGGATTTTGTACTCTCGGGATTTTTTCAAACCCCCGGGATTTTGTACTCTCCGAATTTTGATTCTTGGGATTTTGTCTCTCTCTCCCATTAAATAGACAGGTTGGGTGACTCTAAGTATTTCTCGACATTAAATCTGCGGAACGGATTCGTTTTGCAACTTTCTTGGGACAACCAGCTTCATTGAACCTTCAACATTTGTAAGAAGAACTCCATTAGACATGATATAATTTGTATACGAACCTGTTTCAAGAAGCTTTTGAATCAGAATTAATTCCTCGTCGCTGCTTTGTGCCGCTTTAACTCAATATATGACGTCATATTCAATTGTCATCCCAACTTGACCTCGGCTTAAAGTGTCCACATGCTTCATGCGACTACCAGGGCGATGTTCTAATTTGTAATCAAACCCATTTAGTTTTAGCGTATACCCTGCTATTCTGGAAGTCAGCTCTCTTCGCTCCATCGTTCCCTAAAACGCCGCACAGTCGGTTACTATTTCGCAAGTTTAGTCCAAGTAAGTAGACGCGAAACTTTTTTAAAGCACAAAAAATCGCGAGTACCTGCAACTCATAGCTACTATAACGTTCCTCGCACGGGGTTATTTTTCGGCTGTAGAAAAACACGGGGTGAAAACACTGATCCTCTTCATCTTTTTGACGCAAAACAGCTCCCAATCCAATCTTACACGCGTTAGTGTGTAGCTCCGTCTCTGCACACATAGAATACATTTTTAAGACTGGCTTGCTGATCAATTTTTTCTTTAGCACCTCAAACGCTTCTTTTTGGTCAATATCCATTTTAAAAACAGTATTATTCCGTAAAAGATCCGATAAAGGTTTAGCTAGCAGTGCATAATCTTTAACAAATCTTCAACAACCACTTCATTTAACTTCCTATTGTGTGACTCACAACCTTCTGGATACATCTTTCTTATTTGCTGAAACAACCGGGCTCGCAAAACAAGATTTAGTTGGACGAACAATTCCTTCTTCGATCCACTCATCAACTTGTTCTCTTATGAGTTTTGTTTCTATAAGGGTGATAATCGTCTAGGCTTCTGCTCTATTGGCTTCTCAACAGTCAAAACCATTTTTATTTCAGTTTCGACGCTAATTAACGACTTTTCCGAATTGTAATCAACAATCAAGCTTCTGACCTCATCTCTGTAGGCTTCCTCGTCAAGGTGATTAAGGGCTACGGGTACGTCACCACGGGTAACAGCTAACACACAATTCGCAGGCACAAATTTCTTCATCGAAATAGAATCAGGCGTAATAATCGTAATTGTTTGGTCTATTAACTCTTTGCCTAATAGAATATCACACGGCAGAATATCGTCTAGCACTATGTGAAAATTCGTAGTATAATTGTCGTCTTCTATAGTAATTTGGGTTTGAAATTGACCCACCGATGATAATCCTTTAGATCCGACTGCGTTGAAAAGAATAGCTTGACCATTGAAATTAGGTGATCCAAGCAAATTATATCGGCTTTGTGACATAAAGTTCAAGTCACTTCCGCTATCAACCATAGCGAACATTATATTATCACCAATTTTTATTTGTTTCACATTTTTTCCAATACGCTACTCTTTCCTGTGCAGGTTACACTTGCATTCGACTTGTTCATATCAACTTTATTACATGTCTGACAATTATGCCCAAAATTCTTACAAATGTAGCACTTTTCGCCTTTTGATTTATCAGGACAATATGGTTGGATATATGGCCAAAACTCTAAACAACTAAAACATTGTAATCTACGATTTCTTCGCAAACTAGACGGCTTTGTTTTATTATCACTGGCACTACTGGTCGTTTTATTTTTAATCGCCTCGTATATTTAAAGTTTCACATTAAATTCATCCATCGTGGAACAGCCATATAAAACGGATTTGTTCGGCTCATAATTTTGCGGTGAACTACTGCTCTGTTTTTTGAAATTCTTTTTGTAGAAAATTTGCCGGATTTTCCCATGATTTTAAACCGGAAGCCATCCGAAGGCTTTCTTTTGCGGTGTGTTTCAACAATCTACGCGCGAAAATATTTTTGTGTACGTCACTCCATCCAGCACATGAACTTGCATCCTCGAATTCAGCAATCCATTTTTCGATTGGGTAATCATCATCATCATAAGTGAATGTATTCAACGATTCTTCGATGTCTTTAAAGCTAAACGTCATACTACTGTTACATGGTGAAACAGTTGTGGGTATCGTCATGGGTATTGCTTCCGGTTTCACTGTAGGTTGCAATATATTAACTAGCTTGCTTAACTCTAATCCTGCTTTCAACAAATTGATTTCCCGCTCCTTTAACAATAATTCCCGCGAATTCATTTCTAAATTTTCTGCAAACGATCTGGAGTTTCTTTTGTCTTTACATTCACCCATTATAAGCACAGGTTCTGGGTTTTACCGCTGCAACTTGCTACTATCGTATTTAATGCCGTTGTTTTGTATGCGTCTTCTTTACCGTTCACCGCTTTTCGTCTGTAAAGGGGCGATTTCAACCTCAAAGGCGAAAATTTGTCAAAACACACTCTGTATCAATTTAGAATTAATTTTATATTGATTAATCACGCACTAAGCTAATCGATCAACGTCTTCGATCGCGCTTCACGACTTCGTGACACAAATATTAATTCCGCAATTTTAAATTTCACCTTTTTTAATGGTAGGTATCAATTCCGTTTGAGCCCCCAAATGTGAAGACAAAAAAAACAAAACAAAAACCCGGATTGTGTGTAGCAAAGGCTACTTTTTCATTTCCACTTGTATTTATTAAAATATTTCAAATTATAAAATCCCGTTGTTAAGAAGAATATTTATTAACACACGCGCGCGCGTATTTCAATAAATATTCTTCTTAACAACGAGATTTTATAATTTGGGATTTTGTAATTGGGATAACGTACCCAACCCCCTAGAAATTGTTGAATTTTTTTATTGTATTTGGTTCGACTAATTGAAATTGTTTTTTGCCTTGATGGTTTGATCTGTCTGCCTCCTTTACTTCGTATACAAGATACTTGATTTTCTTGCATAAGAATTGACATTTGATCCACTTAATTTGCGATCCATGCAATTCGGCACCGTTTAGTACAACCTCCAACCTGGGCTGAGTACGTTATCCCAATTACAAAATCCCAAAATAAAAATCCCAAAAGTACAAAATTGTTAAGAAGAATATTTATTGAAACACGCGCGCGGTTGGACGTTGTACTAAACGCTGAAGGTTGGAGGTTGTACTAAACGCTACCGAATTACATGGATTGGATCAAATGTCAATTCTTATGCAAGAAAATCGAGTATCTTTGATAAGAAGTAGGAGGCGAACAGATCAAACCATCAAGGCAAAACCAATTTCAATTAGTCGAACCAAACACAGTAGAACAATTCAACAATTTCTAGTCTGTCAGGCTATTTTAGAAAATTTGAGGGGAATTACGCAACTATAGCTAGACCATTGAATGCTATGGAAAGATGTCGAATTTTAATTTGGGATGGGGCAAAAGATGGTATTTCAAAAGTTAAAATTTTGTTTGGCAAATTATCCAGTGTTGAACTTGTAGCGGTTAAAAATTACATCGATCGAATCAAAAATATTTATACCGCACCGCTTCTGCGAGATATTGCTCCTAAATATCTGCTGGATAAAAATAAATAAAATATGTATTTTAATCTTCTAAACATCCGCTATAAACATATATTCATCAAAATCCGAGACTGAGTTGCATACTGATCCTAGCAAGTGTGGAATTGGCGCTATGTTGCTGCAAAGGTCTGGCGAAGGTAGCATCATGCATCCAATATTTTTCTACAGTAGGACATTGGAGTGGAAGGAACTTAGTTCGAGAATTTCAGGATGGGCTCTTTTAATGTAAGTGTTTAGCTTTAAATTAGTGCATCACGCAGGCACCAGAATGCCTCATGTGGGCGCGCTTAGTAGGCAACCAATTGTTATACCCATTGTTGATGCCGTAATAAGTCGAATTAAAGCATCACAAAAAGAAGAAAACATAACTTAAACCAATTTTTTAGCTTCTTAAGATAGTCGCTACTGGTCATCCCAAAGAAAATGCAAGGTCGAATAATTAAGATCTTCCACGAACAAGAGTAGTTTGGGGTGCAGAAAACAGAAGAGCTAATCGAACGACGTTTTTTCATCCCAAATCTAAAACTAAAAATCCGTATAGTTGTATCAATAACTGCAACAGATGTATCATTACGGATACATGCAGATGTATCAAAAATGGGGAAGCAAGATAGTTTACTGAACCCAATTCCAAAAGGAGGTAACCCACTAGAAACATATCGTCATATTGATGTATCATTGCGGATACATACAGATGTATCAAAAATGGGGAAGCAAGACAGTTTACTGAACCCAATTCCTAAAGGAGGTAACCCACTAGAAACATATCGTTTAGATTACTTGGATGGTTTATGGGCTCGCTATATTCTCTGCATAATCGACGCGTTTTCAAAGTTCGTTTGGCTCTAACCGACGAGAACTACCACTGCTACCGACCTCATACAGAACTCAAAACAACTGCAAGCGGTGCTTGGAAACCCCAAATATATAATAGCCGATAGAGGAGGAGCTTTTCGTTCAGCTGAGTTTATCGATTATTGTAATCTAGAAGGAACATAACTTTCCTTGGTTACAGCTGGTGTCCTCACTGGAAATGGACAAGTGAAGAGAGTTCATCAAGACGCGAAACTTAACGTCTCAGCTTGACGCGAAATATCTAGGGCCATACATTGTAAATTTGTAACCAAGGTCAAAGGAAATTACCGATTTGACGTATAGAAAGTATCTCATTAAAACATCGGCTTGCGCCGCATTATTACGCTGGTTTATCGGAAGATGAATATTAACGGGAGACCCCCTCTTCCAAAAATTGGATAAAGTATTTTAGGGCATATTTGGGCGCATGATGGCGAACCAATATGGCGGCTACTAGTCTGCGACCTCACCCTGAAAGAATAGTTTTGTCAAGCATACGTTTATCCAAGTAATCATAAAAGGATAAATGAAGCAATTTTTTTTGTATATTTTCGATCACGGAATATGAACCTAACATTACTTTCGACTGGAAAGGCTACATGTTATCCCTAACCTCCAAAAACTCCCAAAGAACAGTTTTCCGTATCTTATGCTTACGTAACTCGTCATAAAACAACGGGAAAAGCCCATTTTTGTTTATTTTCGATCGATGCACATGAATCTAATATTAATTCCTACTGGAAATGCTTCCTGTTGTCCCTAACCTCAAAAAACTCCCGAAAAGCAGTTTCTCGTGTCTTTACGCTTACCCAAGTCATCATGAAACAAAGGGAAAAGCCTATTTTTGAGTATTTTCGATCACGGAACATGAATCTAACATTACTTTTGACTGGAAAGGCTACATGTTGTCCCTAACCTCAAAAAACTCCCAAAAAACAGCTTTTCGTGTCTTATGCTTACGCAACTCATCATAAAACAACGGGAAAAGCCTATTTTTGTTTATTTTCGATCGATGCACATGAATCTAATATTAATTCCGACTGGAAATGCTACATGTTGTCCCTAACCTCAAAAAACTCCCGAAAAGCAGTTTTTTGTGTCTTACGCTTACCCAAGTCATCATGAAACAACGGGAAAAACCTATTTTTGAGTATTTTCGATCACAGAACATGAATCTAACATTACTTTCGACTGGAAAGGGTACATGTTGTCCCTAACCTCAAAAAACTCCCGAAAAGCAGTTTTTTGTGTCTTACGCTTACCCAAGTCATCATGAAACAACGGGAAACCCCTATTTTTGAGTATTTTCGATCACGGAATATGAATCTAACATCACTTTCGACTGGAAATGCTACATGTTTTCCCTAACTTTAAAAAAACTCCCAAAAAACAGCTTTTCGTGTCTTATGTTTACGCAACTCATCATAAAACAACTGGAGAAGCCTATTTTTGTGTATTTTCGATCGCTGAACATGAATCTAACATTACTTTAGACGGGAACTGTTACGTGTTCTCCCTAACCTCAGAAAAACTCCCAAACACGGGTTTTCGTGTCTCAGATTCCCCCAAATCTTAAGAAAACTTCGCAATAAGCTTATTCTTAATTTTTCATTGCTTGACATGACTGTAACTGTAACCTACTTTTAGCGTATACAATATTACAAAAAAAGGACTTTATTTATTATTTTATGATGAGTTGGGTATAAACGTATGCTTGATAAAACTGTTCTTGGTGAGGTTGCTTGATAAAACTGTTCTTCCAAGGACATTTTCGTTTTAATAGAGTCGATATGCTCATTCCAATTTAGTTTAGAACGAATCTGAAGACCAAGATAACTTATGGAGCCAACCCTGTTTATTATATTTCCCATGCTCCCATGTTTTACTGTTCCGGTGCTCCCATGTTTTACTGTTTCATCGTTCCACGGGTTTTAAGTACGAGTCCCTTTACTGCTGCATATCACACACATAAGCTTTGCAATCAAATTACTGAAATTGCGATAGATGAGTTTTTTTTGTATGCAAGGCCGGCTAATCGAAAAACGTCATAAATTATATGGAAAAGAACTTGCTTTAGCTGCAAGCACAATAAACTGCATTCAAAATAAAACAAAAGCCTGTCAACAAAATACTTATTATATTTATTTACAAAAAAACTATCAGTTACATACTTTAAGTATCTTGCCAGTATGTCCATGTGTTATCGTGAAATGTTGGATTACTATTTGGATCGGTTGGCTTGTTTAACGCGGGTACAGCAGTAGACCGCAATTCTGCTAACCGATTGCGCATTTCAATGAATTTTACTGGTAACGCGGTCGCCAAATTCCTAATTTCACATGGATCATTTATAATATCGAATAAACATGGCGATTTAAGTGGATCACATTTGAATTGGGCGTCTGTTGAAGGTGACTGGCCACAGTTGATTGTGGCTTGCCGTCTCAATCGGTAAATTGTCGAATCAGGCAACGTATTTCTTCGATGTCCTTGCCAGTTTACACAATTCTTTTGTGGCAATTTTACATATTGCGACAATGCTTTGCCGACGACTGAATTTCTAATTTCATTCGCGTAATTAGCATCTACTTGTTCAATCGTCTTGTTAAATGGTTTTAGTCCTAGCCAATCATCATATGTACCATTCGATGTTGTACCTTCGATATATTTATATGAGCCTTTGATGAAGGCGGCATAATTGGACACACTATCAATATTTTGTACAATTTCAGTACGTGGACTTGGCAAATTGTTTGAGAGTGCGTCCCACACATTATAACCATCTAGATTTGGTTTAACTGTGGCAGTATCAACACCAGCTAATTCTGCAAATGTTTTGAACCAATCGGTTATGTGAATATATTGGTTGGAGACACGTTGTCTGGATTTTAACAGAGGGCTGAAAATCATTGCAGCCCCACGGCTGGCACCTTCCCAAGGTGAGTTTTTTTGCTGTGTAAACAGAAACATATAGCTGTGAGACCTTATGTATATCATCAGAGTAATAAATAAATAAAATACTTACACCTCTCAAAGGATGGTTAGAACCGGCATTTGAATGAAATCCTATGGTTGGAGCTCCGTTATCGGTCACGAACAAAATAACTGTATTGTCGAGCATATTACGTTCCTTGAGTGTTTTAACGATTTGGCCAACACTGTAATCCAATTCAGAAATCATAGCCGCTAAAATTCTTCGATTTATGTATTTGATATAGTTGAACTTATCGATTTCACTTTGGGGTGCTTGCATTGGATCATCTTCATTAGCTGCGTGTGGCGCCAAGTGCGGCATAAACAAAAACATTGGTTTTCTGGTATCATGTTGTTTAATAAGTTTAACTGCCTTGGTGGTGAATACATCGGTTGCGTATGTCCCATTAGTGGATGGATCGATGTCCAAATTGTCCCGCATATCATAACCACGAGCATAATTTCGATTCAACATAATCAAACTGTGATCCCAGTAATCGATGTAGGGTCCCAAGTAACCATTGAATGTATCAAAACCACGGTTAACTGGACCATATTCACTTTTGAAGAATCCTAAATGCCATTTTCCTACTAAATGTGTATTATAGCCAGCATCTTGCAATACTTCGGGTAATGTTTTTTCGGTGAGTGGCATACCCCATGGTTCATCCGACACAATAACATTATGAAACACCCCTGTATGGTATCCATGACGACCGGTCATTAAAGCGGCACGTGAAGGTGTGCATAATGGTAGGACATAATGACGTTGCAACGTGATACCATTCAAACCAAGAGCATCAATATTTTTTGTAAGAAATTGATTTTGTCCATGCAGACTTATATCATTCCAGCCCAAATCATCGGCCACAATCATAATGATATTGGGTTGTTTATTTGGACATTTTCGGGCAACCGCTGTTCTTATCAAGCACGTGCACACAATTATGAAATACCAAGTGTGTCGCCCCATTTTATTTCTATATTTAATTAATAAAACAATTTTGATTAATTACACATAATAAATTGGCACGCTGTATGAAGACGAAATAGGCAAATATACCGTTTAAAGCTGTTCAAATAACCGATTTTCAGTTTACTTAGTGTTTTGTTATGAAGAACAAAAAAATTTTGTAAGATATGGCAAACATAGTTTAATGAGCTGTGTTTTGTTAAATTTTATTAAATAAATAAAACTTGAGGCTCCATAAAATTACATTAATTTGTAATTTTTTTGAAGCTTAATACAATATCTTAAGTTCCATTTGATTAGCAAAGCAAAAACAAACACAGCTCATGAACATCGTATGATTATGTTTAGAAAATCCGTTCATTAACAAACCTGCAAACTGTCAATCAATTTCATTGATTCATGTGGCTATTTCTAATTTCATTTTTATCGTACGCTAAGGGTTGTGGGATAATGCAGTTGTGAGATTGGGGAGTAATTTTTAGTCGCTATAATATAAAAATGACTTCAATTACAAATTTCACACTTATAAAAAGTTCTTATTTTGAGTTACTTCGGAATTTTGTATGGCCACATGTAACGATTGTAGATTAAAACGATTATTCACTCAGTCTACTAGCAGTTTGATTTATAGACGATTCTTTATCTGACAACGGTTCTTACTTTGGAGTTAGCCTTTTAGATAAACCATCTGACGCTATCTTAATACCAGAAACTCTTTTGAATTTGGCGAGGAGTCATTTCAAAAACATTAAAATGCTAGATAGATCACGACAGAACTTGAATAGAAGTTTACAATTATCTTTACCAGTACCAACAATGTTAAAGAACCACTCATTTACAATTCAACAAGCGAAAACAGTAACTATCAAGAGATATTCTAAATTCTGCAACGGGAGTAGAATTTTTTGCAGAAAATCAAGCGCCTCTAAAACGTGAAAGGCAAGAGGACTCACACTAAAAGTAGGCTGGAACGCTTACAATTTGAGGACAACAAGGATTATGTCGGATTATGTTTTCATCTTCAAAACTGTAAAATACATTTTATTTTCGTGATCTCTTTCTATGAGGCGCCTTATTGGGTGCGGCATATTATTTTTTTTGCAAAAGGCCACTCGACAAAAAATAGTTCAGAATATTACCTAAAATTTGAGTTCTGACAGAAAGCTTTTATTGCTCTGAATTTTGGATAGAACAAAACGTGGCTAATTTCACAAAGAATGCCCATAAACATATATAAACTATTGAGACGATTTTTATTTGTTTGTTTGACTCACC
Organism: Tipula helvola; assembly: GCA_963556165.1. NCBI lineage: Eukaryota > Metazoa > Arthropoda > Insecta > Diptera > Tipulidae > Tipula > Tipula helvola. The sequence goes on along the minus strand of OY744482.1, from coordinate 36,011,645 downwards.
TGAATTAGCCTTGAAGTTTGAACAAGATTGACTTTTACTATTTCTTTTAATCAAAAGATTTTTTCTTTTATCTTAAATTATTTCTTTTATACCAACTACACTTTTTATACATATCTTATATCTACTTTTCTTAACTAGCTATATTTTTTGTAACCGAAATTTACCTAGAATAATTCTTTTTTTATGATTTTCACTAATAACTATCAATCGTTAACTAACTTAATTTAATTATTTCTCATGTACATATGTATATATAACTCCAAATCGTACGGAAGTTGCCCATTATATTTTTTAGGTTAACTTAACTTATATTTCCTATATGATAAAATGTGTACCATAAAAAAGAAATTTCCGGAAGCATGTAAAATTTTATATTGTAATGTCTGTACTCGTAAGTTTTTGTTTGATTATTATTTTTTTCGGGGTCATGTTAAGTTTTTAATTTACAAATGAGTTTATTTTTATAATTATATTGTAATGAACACAAAATTATGCATTTATTATCTAAATTATTATACGTATACCCTTTGATTGTGCATCAATGGTATACACGTGCCCAAACGTTCTCGGTATATAATGTAAGTTTATTGGTGATTATTAACAGTCTAAACGTCTGTTTATTGCAATTTTATCATGTTATGATGTCTTTGTTATTTAGAGTTAGTTGACTAATGTTATACATAGTTAACAACAAACAGTGATTAGGAAATCAATGAGCGTCAAGCAATCTTATTCGTTTCTCTCTTCGCTTTCCCATGCAGAGATTAGTGCGTCAATGTTGAATAATTCGGGTCGTTTGTGTTAGTTTACCACATGAATTTATACTTACTTGAATTAGCTTTGAATTTTGGCGTAACATGATGCAAAAATATGTGAAATGCCCCAAGTACTAACTCATAGTTTGAAAAAAAAAATTTTGTTATTTTTTTATGATATGAGTCATAACCTTGGGGCCTATTCCCGAACACATAATTGTCTATTGACAATTATGCCAATTTGACAAAAATGCTACACAATTTTACGTGAAAATGGCATTCTCGTACACAAGTGTAAATTGTATTTCTTAAATAGAAAATTGTAGTAGATTAAAATATGTTTTGTAGTAGATTCCTTTAAAACTGCAAAATTCAAAACAAAAGTTCAGTTATGAGTGTAAAACAAACGACAAAGCGATATAAATGCATTATTGTGGTTTCGACAGTAAGTATATCGTTATTGCCGGATTCACAATATTGTGTAAAATTATACACCACTTTGGTGTTACAGGATACGAAATTCACAATATTGTCAAATTTCACAATATTGTGACAGCATTAATGTGTTCGGGAATAGACCTCCTTAAACACTGCTATTTTAACACTAATTTTTTTTTGTGGGTATGAAGTAAAAAATGGTATACATGATATTTTTTCTTGGTTAGCAAGCAAGCAAATCGTAGAAATTTTGCTAGCGTTTTAAAGTATGCGCATCTAGGTAAATGTTTGTGAAAATATTTATTGATCATATTACGCAAATAAATTTACGATTCGCAAATCTACCATATTTACCGATTTGCAAATTGCCGCAGTTTATCGAGTATCTGGCCCAATGTTCGATCGAACATCGAAAAAAGTGATGGTAGAACATGTCACCCCTGCCCGTAAATTTCAACACGGTGGCATGCCGACTACCATCGCGCGATGTGGGCGACATCACGTCGGTGTCAACAATGGTACACATTTAAAATAAATAAAGACTTTAATCGATAATATTTATTTTTATTTAATTAATTCAAATTTTTACAAATTTTATTTTAATATTTTACACCACCATTTTATGTTTTATAATTATTTTTGAACCACACCGTGCGATGGTGGTTGGCATGTTGCCGTGTTGAAATTTGTGGGAAGACTGATTAAAAAAATAACATTATTTTGTTCTGCGTTTTGTGTTTCATTAAAACGCTTCCATTAAAATGTCGCATGGCAAAGCGACCACCCAGCCATTCCCCACCGCACTCCCCACCGCCTTTTATACGCCATCGAGACTCACTTCGACTGCCGTCTTATAACTTGCGCAATGTCACTGGGACACAGTCAAGATTCGCTTCGACTACCCAACCTCAATTGGCCACAGTCAAGGGCAAGACTGGTGGCCCAGCCAACACTTATTGGCTGGCCCCAGAGCCCATCGACTTCAAACTTCAGAATTCATTTTCTCGTCTGGCATGTCACAGCTTTGCCTACCATAACATGGAAACTCACTGCTCTGCCATTACTTGTGTCAACTCACCGGTCATCTTAAAACATCTCTGTCCGCAGCACAGCACTCAGTGAGGACAGGTTAGGGTGCACACCAGGTACACATCAGGGTCGAAGCCTCCCTGCTCCTAACCTATCTGGTGTATTCTTTCGGGTTCCCCTTCGCCGCTATCTGCCATGACACAAGCATCGACCGACCACATTCTCCTCCCTTTCCTCTGTCGCGCCACATCGCCTTGATTAGTGTCTTACAAGATGAGAACACTTCAATCAAGCGATCGCCATCACAGTTCGACTGATCAAACATCAGACCCCGAACACACCGACAGACCGAAGCCAATCATGTTTCGCAGGGAGGGGAAATCACTTGCAGTGGAGTCCTGTAGCGGTTCACCCAATGTACCACTACAATGCAGCCGGCTCCAAAACGAGTTCACCGCACGTTGGGTGCCATCTGTCCAACACATTGGGCATTATGTCACATAACATCTAACGACCAGTCGTTGACCGGCTTGTCCAAAACAAACGAATCACAATACAACACAAAACAAAATGAAATTACTTTTTCAATCAGTCTGCTCTCAAATTTCAACACAGCGACATGCCGACCACGATAGTTAAAAAAATGTTGTTGTTAAAAATAATTATTTTTGATTGATTGATTGATTTAGTATGTACGACCAAGCCTAAGGCAAGTTTCCCGGATTACGCCGGGTCCACCGTACACCCTTTTACGAATAACAAACTCGAGGGAAAGGAAAGGTATGTTAGTAACAAAGAATCAACCCGGTTCCAGACACCTAAGTAGTTGATAGTTAGTAAATAAGACAGCACAAGACAGCACAATTTCTAAACTACATGGTTTTTAATAGCTTGTTGTTCCTGGAGAGTTGAGTTTTAGTTCTGAAATTAGGATTAAATTTAATCCCTTTAAGAATGATTAATTCTGGAACTATCTTATAGCGTTGCCAGACAGCGGTTCAATAAGTCCGATTTAGTTAAACTGGTTCAGGCACTGTATGAAACAAAACGCGATCATCAAAAATAAGGATTAACACATTACGGTTAAACTCAAACCACTAAATCCGATTTACTAAATCGCAGTCTGTGAACGCCATTAGATTCTGAAACAAATTTAATTATTTTTCAGTATAATAAAGAAAATATACCCCTTCAAATACTTTAGGCAACTATATGTTCTTATTGATCTAAATACACTTAAAATTACATCCGCATCAATCCTAGTCCACCTAAATAATTCAATAAACAGATAAAAAAAGCCTCTAGGTGACATCTTTAAAAATTTCAACAATTAATTAACTATTTCATCAGCTTACAAGATTAATGTTAACTTAACTTCCTTCTGGATCTACTAGTCTCCAAACAAGGTTTCAGGGGATATTTCCTTCAACCCAATCAGTCACTAAACACCCACTTACACACTATTCAGCAAAATATTCTATAATATAACTTTAGAACCTAAGAAATAAATTTTTACTCAACCTCAGTTAATGATTTAAATTTCAAATTAATTCGGCACAAACTTTCTAGAAATCTACATTGTGCTTCTCTGAATATTTCTGAAAAACAAGATCTAAATTAGTTAGTTGTCACCAATTACTGTTTTTTAAAAACTAAAAAAATTATTAAACTCTGAAATCCTTCTGGTTTTAATAAAAGTAATCAATTAACACATCATCAAGGTCATTAATCTCTCTGAAAATTCAAGGCAACTTAATTAGATATTCGTTATTTCTAAGGAATTTATAATCATTAATTCAAACTACATTCAACAATTTATAGAGCGGCATCTCAAAATCCGGCCTAGTGTAATAAATTCAATTAGTATCCTCCCATTCAAAAATCCCCGTCACACTAGTCATCTTCTGAATTTAAAATACATTTATCAACCTTCCTCTCAGACAACATAAGTACGCCCCTGATGAAGGTGGGATAAAATGTAATAAAATAAAATAGAATACAATAAAAATAAACTAAAGTACACACATCTAAACAAGGATAAATATAACACAACTTATATTCTTGCTGCAGTCGTTTCATGATTTAACTGCAGCTATGTATTTCCATGCCCATCACAAATTAAAACTGTAAAACTATAAACCTTAACCAATATACCTGCCGTCATACCTTGATAACCAAATTGTAATTTGTACAAAAACAACGTGCAATTCATGTTCAAAATAAAACCGAAAATAATTTCTTCCACTTTCGCTTGTATCAGTGGACATTAAACACTAAATAAGCCAATAAAATTTCCAAATTTATTAGCAGAATAGTTCTCTACCATCCAGACTTGGTTTTGAAACTGTTCCAAATGGAATGAAAAATACACGGCGTTGTTGTTGCAAAAATTTTACAAGGTAAGACTGCAGTATAGGTATATTGGATAATTATCCAAAAGACTCCATTTAAATTAATTTAATAATTAATATAATTCTACATTGCCTGTTCTACCCCGCATTAAAACCAAAATACCCAAACAAATCGTGTCATATGAAATACTTATTCATATCATGATTTAATATGAATTATATGATCCATTCGATTCAATTTACTCGATTATATGAATTACTCGTATAAGAATCCCATTTGAATCGAAAACAACATTTGTGTTGCGTATATGTCGCTCTTGGTATATAATGAGCACTTTAAATGAACACAATGAATGAAAACAACAACAGGAAAAATATTAGAATCCTACTATAATATTAAACCGCTCCCACACATACAGCCCTATTCCCATAGTCGCACCACTCCAGGCGACGTGACAACCATCACATCATCTCAAGTGATGATTGGTATTCTCTTAGTCGATTCATGTGATGTGATACGACAAATGACAGAAACTACCTATTTTCAATATTAACGTAACTGAAAATTAAAAACTTACGTTTTTTTTTTTCATTTTGATCTGTCACTTACAATTTTCAGGTGATAAATGTATCATTTCAAGTGACGCTTAACTTTTTATACGACTAAGAGAATATGGCTTCAAGTGATAGTTATCACTTCAAACGATAAACGTCACTTCAATCGACTAAGAGAATACCAAAATTAAAGCGATGTGACAGCTATCACACCACATGAAGCGATGCGACCATGGGAATAGGGGTGTAAGTATTTTCATTTACTCTTTATGCTTAAGCGTAATCAAAATGAAAACGCACACGTATAAAAAATATTCTCATTTAATCCTTTATATGTATTATGTGTAGCCGGCCGGGGACGTAAAGTTTCCATTGTATATCATACTACACATACAACACTTCAATGGCGAACAAAATCTAATTACTTATATTTATACTTATATAATAAAGATATATTAAATATTAAAATATTAAAACAAACATGTACAAAATTATATAAAGATTTTAAAATTTATATAAAAATTATCCCAACAAAATTGTTCAATGAAATAATCTTCCCAATAATCCATTGTACAATATATAAAACAAAATACTCATTATGTATACGGCTGCGAACACAGATCAGAAAAACATAAACAATCGCATACTACAAAATATATTATTTATTTCATACTATACCGAAAATCAATGTTTACGTGATTGATTTCAGTCCGGGAAATGAATCATTACGTCAGAGAACACAAGTGTCCGGAAAACGTGCTATTACAGTAGGGTAGACTGTAAAACCAAACAAAAAAAAATAACTAGGGTAACTTGATAATTTGAAAATCATTTGGATTGATTTTCTCTAAATTTCAAACCCATGTTTTTACATTAAAATTTAATTTTAAATGAAAAAATCGAATTAATGTACCATACAGTATGAAATAAAACGTTGTACGTTACACGTACGTTAAATGATCGTTACAGTACTCGTTCAAAATTCTGGACTCGGCTCCTTCGTCGCCTGGTCCATAAACGTCGAACTCGTACTGTAACAACTCAAGATATACAGAAAATAAGGTATAATATTGCGCATGCTGTTGCTATCCTTTTTTCACAATTTGACGTCACGTGAAGACAAAATTGTTGATATTTATATGGAGTTTCGTGATATTTTAATTAATTATTTAAATAAATGGAAAATAAATGATTTTTTTTTTTATTCTAGCCATTAATTGTTTTTCGACTTTATGTTAAAATTAAACAATTCAATTTTGTTTTTAGTTATATACTGCAAAACTTTTGGAATTAAATCGCGAAAAGAGGCATGTTTTAATATTCGTGTCTAGAGCAGACTGTTTGAGCACATTGCATAACAAATTTCGGAATTTAGGAGTACAATTTTTTTGTTAAACGCAGAGAACGTTTAGATTTTAATTATTTAACCCCTTAACGCATATTATTTTTGAAAAAAAACCTGCAATAAAAAATATTTTTTTTTATTATTGAAAATGTTTTTTTGCACCTATTTTAACACAATAGGTACATTTATATAAACAAAAAATAACGATTTTGTTTTATTTTCCTTCTTTTAAATTCAAATTGTTTGCAACAGAAAAGAAAAATAACTAAAGAACAACAACAACGATTTTCCTTTGTTCTTCTTATACCGTTACTACCTCGGTGCATTGCATCATTTGCACGTTTTAATGTATAAAATTTTACGAGAAAATGTGCAATCGACATTATAATGCGCTAAGAGATAATGTCATTCACAAATAAATACACGTATAACAGGGGTGGCGCAGTAAAACAATAAAAGTTAAGTGAAATTTGATTTTGCCTAAAGAAAAAACAAAATCTGCGAGAATTTTCTTTTGACTACAGAGAGCATTTTCGAAGGTTTTGGTAAAACCTGGTAAAGTCACTTTTCTCTTTTTTCATATTATCGTTTATGATGAAACATGTAACATACACCATAAAAAATCATAAATCATAAAAATCAAAATTGATGAGTTGATGAGATAAAAAGCCATAAACACAGCCGTAAAGTACAATTGATCACAATAATTTAATTACAAAAAACAAACGTAATTTAAACTATTTTTAGTTTAAAATTTAATTGGACGAGTTAACTCGTTCCTATGCATTTCTGCAAGTAACATCTGAACGAGTTAACTCGTTCCTATGCGTTAAGTGGTTAATTCAAAAATTTGGCAGTGTTCGATTTTAAATATACTAAATTTGAATAATTCCTATTGCAACAAAACTATCAATTGTACTTCTGATAAGAACACATATAGAACACTAAACAGTGAATGGGTGTTTTGATTTATTTGTAGCGAAAACCATAAGACAATAAATGAAATATGCCAGAGATTTAATTTTAATTTATAGTTTTATTTAATTTCATTTTTTTCAAATTTATATTTTCTTGGCGTTTAATTATTTGTAAACTGAATTTTTATTTAATATATTTCTCCATTTATATTTAACGTTGAGTATGGACATAATATTTGAATAGGTACGTGGATACCAATAATTTGAAGCCAAACGAAAATAGATAGCAAAAATTTACATAACGTAAAAAAATAAATATTTTAATAATTGGTAGGTACGTAAATGACTAAAAACATTTAATAATTTAATTGTTTTATTTTATGTATTCATAATTTTGTTTGCCCTTTTTTCCATTTATCTTAGACATTGTCATTATACACTCGAAAGAATTATTTCTCAAATATTTGGACTATAAAAAAAATATAAAGCATTAAAAGGGTCTCGGTAAACTATCATTATCAATTGTAAATACGGTTTGTTAAAAAAAATTACGATTATTCTTGCTTTATTTAAAAAATTAATCGAAAAACCGCCAAACTTCATATAAATGTCTGCTTTTTTGTCTTCACGTGACGTGATGCGCAGAGAAAGACGAAAATGAGACACGGGAATATACTACCTCTTTTTTCTGTAAATCTTGGTAACAACTCATTTACCGCCCTTGTGACGTAAATAACTATTTCCATATACATAAAGAATATACACATTTGGGTCGCTTACACATAAAATAAAACTACACATCTCGTAAGAGTAAAGAGAGAAACCACAAACTTATGTATCTATTCATTGTATAGAAATAGAAATTTAACTGCGTATAATTTAATTGTTTGATTTTAATATAAATCTAAGTACGAGATAATGTAAATATTTGAATTTTATGCACTAACTATCATACACAAATTTAAGAGACATGCATATTGAGAAATCAAAAATTTGATTTATTTCTATATAAATTTAAACATTGCCTGTTTAATGCATCCGGATGGATTGCATTCCATCCATATTTAAAAATTTCACTATTGTTTCACTTGCACAAATTGTCTTTTCACTTAATTAAATTAAATTATATATTTAAAAACTTTACACTACATTAAAAAACTAAAATAAATAAACTAAAAAAAACTAAAAATGAATTATTAAATTTTTCTCGAAGAAGACGACAAAAACACATCCTTCTTCTCCGAGCGTCACCGACCGACCGTTGTTGTTAAAAATAATTAGATGTACAAAATAAAATTTAGTGTGAAATATTAAAATAAAATTTGTAAAATTTTTAAATAATTAAATAAAAATAAATTTAATTAAAAATAAATACTATCGATTAAAGTAAATTGCGTTTATTTTTTTTAAATATGTATGAATTCCATATCTAGGTTGAAGTGGCTGCTATCGCACACTTAGGCCAGCAATGGCCCGTTGTGATAAATTCCATATCTAAGATTTAATAAAAACAAATTATGCTGTGCAAGCAGGTCATTTGACTTGCCTGTAATGTATTTTCATAATAAGAAAAAAATAAGCAATTTAAGCATTTGTAAGCTCATCAATTTATATTTTGTTATTGTAATTAATGTAATAATTTTGGGCTGGCAATAAACCGGCACACAAAAAATTAATATTTGAGATACAAAAAAATAATAAAACGGCACAAATTAATGAGCAACAAACAAAAATTTCTTGGCATCATAATAATAATTTGGCAACATTTATAATTTTTTGGCACTATTGGAAGGGTACACAAAAATTATTTTTTGGCATCGAAATAAACATTTTGGGTGACAAAAATAATTAACTGGCAACAAAGTTATAAATAAATAAATTAAAAATTAAAAAAATTAAATTAGTTTTAAAATATTCTGGAAAATGGAGATCCCTAATTTAACTTAGAATTGTAGAGGCTAACGGCTTCGGTAACTCTCACGGGCACGCGGGAGGTCGCTTCGCTCCCCCCGCTTAGCCCTCCGAGGGGCCTTAGATTTAAACTTCGAGGGACGTAGGAGCCAGGATAGGCAAACATGTCACACTGCGTGCCGCACGTAGGAGCGGATTATATAGAATCTATTAATGACACTGCAATATTTTATATCGATCCCCCATCAAATATTAAATAATTTGTATCGATTAAATTTAATTTTTTGATCGATTTTTTTTTTTTTTTTTTTTTACTCTAAAAATTATTTTTTTCTGTTCCAAAATATTATAATTGTTGCCAATTTATTAATTTTGATGTCAATGTTTGTCGCCACAGTATTTAATAATGTCCTTCAAAAATATTTGTTTGTTTTTTCATATGTGGTGCCAAAATATTATTTGTGATGCCAATTTATTATTTTTGTTGCTAATGTTTGTCGCCAAAAATTTTTTCTTGTATGCCCGTTTAAATTGTCCCTTTAAAAACACTTGTTAAATATTTCGCAAAATTACAAAAGGTTTAAAAAATCACTCGATCGATTTATGCTTATTAGGCCTTCATCAGGAGTAAAAAATTAGACCAATAGTAGCGTATTGCAATGCACCTGCCTACAAGCTATGTAAGGGTTTCATAAACTTTTTCAACAGTCATACCAATTTCGTTTCGGCTTTCTCAGTTAAGAACTCGGTAGAATTGATTAGCAAAATTCAAGATGTTGATATTCCACTACACTCAAAATTAGTTTCGTTTGACGTTGCTAGTCTTTTCACTTCTATTCCAATTAACATTTTATCTCAAATAGTTTATACTTACTTAGATAGGGATGTTGCAGATGGAAGCCTTCGGAATGGACTGAAGCTGATATTTGAAACTTGTATTAAACAAAATTATTTTTGCTTTGATAATAAGTATTTCAGATCCACTGATGGTCTACCGATGGACTCCCCTCTGTCACCTTTGTTAGCAGAAATTTTCATGAATTTCTTCGAACAAACGATTGTATCAAGCAATAGTCCTTATTTTCGTCATATGATCTTTTGGTACAGATATGTTGATGACATACTATGTCTATGGAATGGAACTGATAGGCTATTAACCTCTTTTCTCACTTGGTTAAATTCTCAATATCCCACCATTAATTTTACGGTAGAAAAAGAAGAAAACAAATCTATTAACTTTCTAGATATAACAATAACCAGAATTAATTCTTCATTAGGGTTCAAAATTTATAGAAAACCCACGTATACAGACGCCATTATACCTAACTCGTCAAACCATCCCCATAATATTAAAATGTCAGCTTTCCACTCATTCTTAGATAGATTAATAAACATTCCTTTGACCATATCCAATTATAACAAAGAGCTTAATATAATTTTAGAAATAGCAGCGAATAACGGTTATGCAGCTAATAAAAAAAGCTAAAGTTAAAGCTATTAAACAGAAAACTGAAACATAAAGCTTTAGCTAACATTTATCCACCTGATAGCCCAATGCCGAAAAATTGGCGCCGCTTAGAGTATATAGGAAAAACTAGTCAACGGATTAGTAACATCGTGACACAAAATACAGATATTAGCTTTGCTTTTTATAACAATAATACAATTAAGAAAATGATTTTTAACAACAAACCAAGAATTGATCGCCTTTCTAAGTCTGGCGTTTATAAGTAGATCAATTGCAATGATTGTAGTTCCTCTTATATCGGACAGACTGGGCGCAATTTTGAAGTTAGAGTTAAAGAACATTTATCTGGTAGCCATGAATCATCCCTTTATAATCATTTAACGTTAGAAAATCACACATCCAGTTTAAACAATTTAGAAATATTACATGTACAACCAAAAAGCAGACGTTTAGACAACTTAGAATCTTACGAAATCCGAAAAGCTATATTTCTTAACCAAAATATCCTCAACGAACAGAGAGAAATCCGTTTCTCACCAATTACCGACCCCGCATTGTTTTATTCACATACATTCCATACCATAAAATTACTAATTCGTCGGGTTATAAAAAAAAAAAAAAATCAACATCTGGAATTTTGTTATTCGACCGTTGACTAATCAATAATCATATACCTGTGTTTAACCCACTCCCTTTTAATTTTTATTTTTTAATGTTTATTGCTGTCACCAATTTTATTGTTTACCACTCCCACATTTTTTTATTGGTATATTTTGGTTTCACTTTTTGCTTTTTCCAACTATATATATATATATCTAACTACATTTTTATTTTTACAGTTTAGTAGATGCTCCTGATGATGGCCTAATAAGCCGAAATCGATCGAGTGATTTTTTAAACCTTTTGTAATTTTGCGAAATATTTAACAAGTGTTTTTTAAAAAAAATTTAAAAATGTGTGTATTAAGTGTGTTTCGCCAAGTGCCTACGGCAGAAAGTGTAAAAAGTATATAAATAAAACTTAGTAAGAATACAGCTATCAAAACAACTACTTTCGATTAGCCCCGACCAACGATAAGTAGAAACTAAATTAGAAATACATTACAAGTACATGCAAGCCAAATGACTGTGGCAATAGCCACATAAAGATCTCATCTCGCACTAAATTAGTTCGCATAAGTTTGTTTTAGTAAAATTACACAGCCACGTATAGTTAAGTTCAATGCTCCCTTCTGCATTATATTACCTCTTTGTATTCATAATTCTAACCATTGAGGGTGATAATGAAGAGATGATTATTTTGTTGTTGTTGGTCGAATAAAATTGTTATGATTGATGATTGTTTTTTTTGGATTGGGACAATTGATAATCGACGTTTGTACGGTGTAGAAGGCCAAAAATAGCATGGTCTAAAGTGGCGTGATATTTTTCTTAAAATTATTTTTAGTTTAAAGTTTTATAGAAAAATTAAAAAAATATAAGTTAACGTAAATAATAATATGTGGATAATAATAGTAAATAGTCCAGTAATTAATAATTAATTAGTGAATCTAAATCGAAAAGTTCAGTTAATATTAATAATTATATTTTAGTGTAAAATAGTTATTACGTTAGTTTAAGCAAATATGTATAGAGATACCATTACTGGTTCCTAAAAATATATTAAAGCTAAGTTAAATACGTATTTCAAACGTGTAATTTATAATAAATAACTCCTAATAACTAAATAGTGAATAGTGTAAATTCAAAATCAGAGAATTGTACTAAATAACTTATGGAAGTTAATCTTAAGTTATTTAATTGAACTAAATTATAAGTGCCTGAAATAGTGAACATTAATAATATAATTAACATAAAAGCTATCCTAATTTTAAGTGATTATAAGATCGATCTACCGTTATTTCTTTAATAATAATATACACAAAAATCTAATTATCTTATTAAAGAAATTACATTCAAACGGTTTAAGTGCTATAAATAGTACTGTTCACGTCAAATGGTACTCTTACATCTGTTATATGTACATAGATAGATACATATTTATACGTACAGAACAAAAATTGTTGCAATATAATAAATAGTACACATAATATAATTAATAAATAATAAGTTATAGTTGATAATTAAATCTAAAACTAAAATCTAAAGCTATAAACATTAATAATAAATAATAGTGTTAATTCTAAAGATAATAAAAGTCTCGTAATTGCAATTGTTCTGTTGTGGTGATCTCGTTAACAATGTCACCTGGTATCGTACTAACTACTGTATGGTAAATCATCATCATTCAACATACCACGTACGTCATCAATCAATAATGAAGGCATAATCATAACGCAACATTCAGCTAAGTGCAAGAAACAAACTTTTTCTACATTTTTGTTATTGTTTATTACTAAATATTTTTATTATTATAAATAATCAATTTCTTTATCTCTTAATTATTTTCTTTAATTAATCTTAAAAATAATATTCAATTATTTTTTTTTATTATATAAAGTTACAATAGATATTAAGGGTATTAGGTGTAGTTATAGTAGGGTGTAGCTAGTTCCAATTTTATTTAAATTAATATATTGAATTTGTTAAACTTCTCTTTTCGATTTATGTTTATTTGATGCATAATAAACTCGAAGTTTAAAGTTTATAAATGAATTATTTATGTTTTTATTTGCGTTAAAATGAGAAGCTAAATTTTGTGAGATTTGAGGATGATCATGGATATAGGTAAAAAGTAGAGGTAGGTTTATTGTCAGAGTTTGTGGTGATACCTTTTAATTATTTTAAAGCGGTCTAATACTGATGCTTACAACTTTCGAAAACCCCACCCCAGTTCCCTGAGTCATAGCTAGAGCAAAATTGACCGCTCGAAAGCTCTGTAAACATAATATTTCTGTAAACGATTACTAGCTAGTCTAGCAATCGTGACATGACCTGCTTCCACAGCATAATTTGTTTTTATTAAATTCTTAGATATACATAACAAAAATTAATGTATATAAACAACTGTTCATACTGCTGTATATACTCCCGGGCAGCATTGTTCTTCGCTACCTTGTTAAAATGTTGTTGGTGTATGGTTTACGCTGAATCCCCTTCAAGTTTTGGCTGTGCCGGATTCCTCAGGTTGTATAGTCTTTTTGTTGTGGGGCCCTTCTTCTGACCTTACATAGGTATATTGTCACTGCTATTAGGATGAAAACAACTATGACATATGTCACTGCGTAGTGGTGCATGCCGTGTTTTGATATATTTACATTACCATCTTGTAATTCAGGTATTTTCTTATCGAGAATTCTAAAATCTCCTTCATTTGGAACTTTCTGAAGAACAGTTGTATACAATACAGGAGTTTGTCCAATTGGTTGATAGATTGACTGCTATGTAGTAATGATAAATCAACTGCACTTTTGATGATTTTATGAACTAATCCAACTTTCAACGTGCACCCTTAAAAAAATTAACGTAGTCACGTCCTCCTCGCAAACTATAATGGCTAGTTGTGGATGTTGCGATGAGAATAACCAGTTATTGTTCCTAAGTTTGATCCAGTTGGTGTGTAACCTGACTGTCCTTTGTTTCAATACTGCGCAATAATTCGTTTTCGCTGAGGTTAACATTTAAAGCACACTAGTGTTGTTGAAATAAGGATTGCACACTCGATGCTGTGGTATGCAGACATAGCAATTATCAATGAGTTTGCAATGATGAAGCTCATAGCTGGATAGCATGTAGTACTGATCAAGATGCATGGATGTAGCCAAGTAATCCATTGATGGTTGTATGAAAGTAGCACCTGACGTTGGAAAACTGTTTTTGGAGGTTGAACTGAAGATTGACTTAAGAGATTTAGTTTGGGATTGGTTTGGGAGTAGACCTACTTTTGAAGATGGTAGTTCTGATCACCTAATGAAGTTTCAGCCCTTTACGTAATCTGAGGATAATAATCAAATACAGTGAACTCCCGGTATAACAAGCCACCAACGGACCGTCGCAATAGTTTGCTATAAGGATGTGTGGAGAGCACAAACTCCTATATTTTGCACCAATTGTGCGGCAATTGTTTAAATTTTTGAACCGTACTTCATCCTGTTATGTTAGTTTAACTTTCTGTGCGAATTGATAAAAAAAAAACCTTTAAAACACAATTTTTGATTATACTTTTCAATGATTTTTCCCACTTCTCAGTTTTCGAATTTTCATCATTTTCAATGGCCCAAATAATAATACTTTTTTAACTGAATGAAGTGGCAGTAATTTTTTTTTTCAATAGTCTGATGTCTCTTCTTTAACACACCGCTTGAGATTTTAACATCGGTTGAACGATTGAGAATTTTTTATGAAAAGAATGACATTTTGCTGATTTTTCCGGTTTTCTGTCTTCGAATGGGCATTTCATTAATTAACTTTTAGAAATTTTGAAAATTTGCCTGTTTTTTAACAATATGATTCTTTCGGGTTTTTTATAGACAGATTATTTTTAATAGCATTCCATTATTTACGATTTGGTGAGCTAGTGAAATAAGGAATCATTTACTCAGTCATAATATATCCACTCCAATAAAAAGTAGAAATATCATTTCCCCCCACATACCTTTAAAAAACAAGAAATTTCCTTAAGTTTTTTCCAGTGGTAGTTTGGTTTCGTACTGAAAAGTTTGATGTATTCATCAGATAGCTACGACCAAACTACAAAAATATAAATCAAACTGTAGGTTATTTTATAAATATTGCATAATTTTGGGATTTACTTTACCTTTTACTATTAAAGCGGTTTGCTAACCGAGTTCCTCGATCATTGTGCCGCCTTACTATGTTGATTGAAGTTTTCGGCAGTTTAACAGTCGGGAAAGCACTCTCTACCAATCAACAACGTTTCTGTGGACCATACATAGGTACTAAAACATTGGTTTCCTTAAAATGCTCACTGCAAATGACGAAGCGACTTGGTATTTTTTTACCCACATTCAGGGCAATTGGCCACCTCTTCAACAAGATTTTTGATTGACGCACTCTTTTTGGCAACCGGAATATGGTAATGTTGTCCGACTTATAGTTATTATTATTACATTGCGGCACGCCACAATACTGACCATGGTTTTTACAGAATTTGGTTCACTCGAATCGAATCCATTAAATACAATTATTTATCGACAACACACCATCCCACTGCTTTGAAGTATATAAAATAAAATTCTTTCTACTCGAAAAGTTTAATTGTTTCAATTATAATGCGAAGACCTTCTTATTTGCATATAAAATAAACACAAAATGTCAAATCAATATAGGTACAATAGTTTCCTTTTTTCCGCTAGAATTCACGGTACAGTCGTCAATTAGCCGGGTAAATAAATAATTTTACGAAGTGAAGAAATTGTATGCGTTAAATAAGAAATAGAAATATATAGAAATTATTAAAAGTTTTTAAAGAGGATTTGTAAAATTCGCTAATACTACAAGTACATAGTTGATTCTTATATATAGGAAAAAAATCAGTGTAATAGTTAGCAGTTCAGTCGCTATAGCCTGACGAGATGATTGAAAACTGATATATTTTTAACAATCCTCATCAGATCGAAACTGAATTGCCAAAATCTTAACAATTTCTTCACGTCATAAAATTATTTTATTTATCTATCCGGCTAATTAATTCCGGAATAACCTAATGTTTCAAAATAAGAAATATATTTAAAATTAGAAGAGGCGATAAAAACACGTCTATTCACTCAAATAAATAAAACTGTCGAAGACATAATCAAGTTCACACATTTTGTCCTTGCTCAAAATTTTCTAATAACCCATTTTTATTTATTTATTTTTTTTATGTTTTACACACGGATCGATTTTAACTCGTCGCCAATAATATGTATAAATTACAAAATGAAGTCACGATTACAATATTTTTATTGACCATAAATTTGTACACTGCATAGTTGAATTCCATAAACAGAAGCTCCCGTATAACTATAATGCTACAATATTTAAAGCTAAAAGACTTTTTACTGTGTTTAAAAATTTTTTGTATTTTTAAATAAAAGGTCAACAGTAGTTAATTTAAAATAAATTCATGCTTTATTAAATATTATTAAATTTAATAAATAAATATAATAAAATTATATTTATTTTTGAGTGTAATAATTTATGAAATTGTTTGAAAAAAAAATTGTGTAAAAATTGTTTACTAAATAATAACCAGTTTTGTTAAATTTAAATTTGGTCTTTTAGCGCTAAACTAATTTTAGCAAAATTTGTTGAAATACATAGGTATGTTAATTCATTATGAGAGGTAATTCTTTTAAAACAATATAATATCTGTTTACTTAAGTTTAAGTTCATTACACATTAATATTTGTTAAAATGAAAATTTAAATATGTGGAGAAAGATATGTGAAATCGCATATCCTTTATATGAGACCGGAAGTCATGTATGAATTTTATCATGTTTGAAAACAACCAAGTTTCTAACAATTTAATGCACTTGGTGTTGCATTTATTGCTATGGAAAAAAAGCTAATTATCCGAAAATTAGCAAAATTGGGCTCATTTTAAAGATAGATGAATGGGGATTAAAAATAATTATAAAAATGGTGCCATCTTTTATTTCTTCCTTTTCAAAATGACCGTCAAAACTTTCTTTTTGAATTTTCTTCCACGCGATTGTTTTTTTTTTGCTTTTTATCTTTTTCGCCATTTAGTTGTATTAGGCCTTAAAGAAACCAAACATTAAGATGAACTCTGTAGAGTAACTACTCGCTACAAAAACGATTAAAGCGGTAGACTCTATTAAAATTGCGAACCTGTGGTCACAAGTAATAACCGCTTAAGTCAAATTTGATAAATTTTCTAGAGGAGACAAAAAGTTCAACATTAAATTCGTTTTTCCCTTATGCCGACTAAAAATAATACGGCTTGCGACAAGAAGTTTTGGCCTTTATGGCATTATCATTTAAGTTAAATTTAGTGAAGTTAGAGCAGAGAAAGAAAACTTTAAATATTTAAAATAATTTTTGTCTTAAGTCGACTTAAGCGATTATTTCTCGTGGCCACAATTTTAACCTCGCATTTATATTGCCGTGTTTTTTTATAAGTCTCGATAGATCTCAATAGATTGCAGCCAGTTGTTCTCTATTTTTGTGGTTATGCAATTGATTCAGTTTATTTGAATCAATAACAACTTTTTATTCAACATGTCACCGTTTTTAATTCATTTCCTTGAATTACACAACTTATTAATTGTATATGAAAATCTTGCTTTTTATCCAGATATGCTATCGAGACTACAGATTTTCCCTTTTATGAGTAAAGACACACATTAAAAATTTGTATTTTAGCATGGAAGCATACCAATGTCAATTTTTTGTACATCTATCATACAATAGATCATGTTTAGCACTTGTACTAAACATCAACTTCGCCATCATTTACGCTAGGTGCGCTAGTGTAAATTATCTCATTTATTATGGAAAAGATAATTACACTAGCGACAATTGCGGTACTAAAATGAACAAATATCACGATCTATAAGGAAACTAGTAGCTGATTTACATTTAATCTTTTGCTCTATTTTAAAAGACAGAAGATGTACGTTAAAAGTATTCATTTTATTATTATTATACTGTTAAAGTTAGCCGAAAGTTGGCAGCCGAAAGTGAAAAGTCGATAATGCAGATTGTATTATTCCAGCCGAAAGTAAAAACCGGCAATGCAGATTGCGGTATCCCAGCCGAAAGTAAAAAAAAAATCGGTATTGCAGATTGTGTTATCCCAGCCGAAAATAAAAAATGAAGTCTATATCAATCGGTAGTACTTAACCTAAAAACTACTTATGCTGTGTACCTCAGAAGACTTTTCAAACTAAACTTTTCAAATTTTGAAGCTTTCGCTATTTTCTCACAGATGCTAGATGAAAAGTCAATTTACGAGGTTACTTCTCGACGAATTTTCAATTTGTAGGACGTGCTGTTTAAACCATGTAGTATGCGTAGTGATGTAATTGAAAAACAAAGAAAACTTATTTTTATGTATAGGCTGATGATTTTTGGAAAATCGAATTTTCCGCGATTTCTGACGGGAAACTTGAACTGAATTTTGTTCCTGCGATAGCTATTGACAAGTCACATCAATAAAATACATCTCCAGACATAACACTCTAGAGGCTGATTTTACATAAATTTTCTAATGATTTTTGGAAAATCGAATTTTCCGCGATTTCTCACGGGAAACTTGAACTGAATTTTTTCCTTGTGATAGCTATTGACAAGTCACACCAATAAAATACATCTCTAGACATAACACTCTAGAGGCTGACATTTATTTTTTACTTTCGGCTGGAACGTTTTTCGAATTTTCCGAAATTTTCCACGGGAAAGTTGAACTGAATTTTTTTCCAGCGATAGCTATATTGACAAGTCACATCAATAAAATACATCTCCAGACATAACACTCTAGAGCCTGATTTTATATAAATTTTGTGAAATCTTCTGATTTTCAAATGTTTTCCGCGATTAGATTAAACGAAGTTTTCCACGTAAGACTATTTACAAAATTGTTTATTAAGCGTATCCTATTTACTTTCAGCTGATAACCACAAACATTTTTATTTTCGGCTGGAATGTTAATAAGGTAATCTGCATTATTGCCTTTTTCTTTCGGCTGGAAACTTTCGGCTAACTTTAAAAGGGTATTATTATTTCCTTCCATTATGAAGAGGCATATTCAAAATGTGTTATTTAATGCTATTTACCGCAATCAAAAAGTTTTTTTTTGGCGAAAAAAATGGAAAAATCGAAAAATGAACCTGTTTATCATTTTTGGTAAAAGTTGCTCAAAATTTAAAAGATCATAGTAACATTTTGAAAGAAAAAAAAAACGTTTTAGTATGTCCGTCTCATTTTTATATATGGATTTAAATCAAGATATACAGAAAATAAGGTATAATATTGCGCATGCTGTTGCTATCCTTTTTTCACAATTTGACGTCACGTGAAGACAAAAATGCTGATATTTATATGGAATTTCGTGATATTTTTATTAATTTTTTAAATAAATGGAAAATAAATGATTTTTTTTTTATTTTTGCCATTAATTATTTTTCGACTTTATGTTAAAATTAAACATTTCAATTTTGATTTTAGTTATATACTGCAATACTTTCGGAATTAAATCGCGAAAAGAGGCATGTTTTAATATTCGTGTCTAGAGCAGACTGTTTGAGCACATTGCATAACAAGTTTTGGAATTTATGAGTATAATTTTTTTGTTAAATGCAGAGAACGATTTGATTTTAATTATTTAATTCAAAAATTTGGGAGTGTTCGATTTTAAATATACTAAATTTGAATAATTCCTATTGCAACAAAACTATCAATTGTACTTCTGATAAGAACTAAACAGTGAATGGGTGTTTTGATTTATTTGAAGCGAAAACCATAAGACAATAATGAAATAAGCCAGAGATTTAATTTTAATTTATAGTTTGATTTAATTTCCTTTTTTTCAAATTTATATTATTGAATTATTGTTTAATATATTTTTTCATTTAAATTTAACGTTGAATATGGATATAATATTTGATTGAATCGGTACGTGGATACCAATAATTTGAAGCCAAACGAAAATAGATGGCAAAAATTTGAGTACATAACGTAAAAAAATAAAAGTTTGAATAATTGGTACGTAAATGACCAAAAACATTTAATAATTTAATTGTTTTATGTTATGTATTCATAATTTTGTCTATCCTTTTTTCCATTTATCTTAGACATTATACACCCGAAAGAATTATTTCTCAAATATTTGGACCATAAAAAAAATATAAATCATAAAAAGGGTCTCGGTAAACTATCATTATCAATTGAGAATACGGTTTGTTAAAAAAAATTACGATTATTCTTGATTTATTTAAAAAATTAATCAAAAAACCGCCAAACTTCATATAAATTTCTGCTTTTTTGTCTTCACGTGACGTGATGCGCAAAGAAAGACGAAAATGAGACACGGGAATATACTACCTCTTTTTTCTGTATACCTTGGATTTAAATGTATTCGCACTTTTCCTCATGTATTTTTGCTTTTGATAAAACAAAATGATAATGAAAAAATGACGTAGCGCTGTCAAAATAAACACAAATTCTTAGTGCTGCGAGTGCCAGTATTTTTAAGTGGATGATAGAAGCAGCTACTATTTCCCATTTTTTTTTTGGCAAATATCTGAATAGATCTATCGAGACTTATAAAAAACACAGCATATGAATATTTTACTATCCTCAACCTCGCATACGCATACTATTAAAACAACCTTGATTATAGAAGCCATAATCTAAAAAACGAAGCTTTTATTTTGAAAAATCGTACCAAAAATTGCCACCTGGGGAAATTTGAGTTCAAAAATTGTAGGAAAAGCAAAACAAATTCACAAAATATTAATAACGTGTCATAATTTTGTGATTAAATAATTTTTTTTCGTATTTTCTGCCAACAATTATAGACATCTAACGTACACTAGTAAAACTAAAGATAAATTTAGCAAGTATTATTTTAATTCGTCAGAGCCAACTTTGATGTATTTTCAAAATGAAAGTTTCAAAAATATATTTTAGAAATAATTTAATTTTAATATTTCTGCAATTAATATTTATTTAATACCAATATACCCTTCTGGTATATTGCTGCTAAAGATATGTAGAACACTTTTGTATAAACATTTTGTAACATTTTGCTTTTCTAATTGAAAAACTTGAAGCTAAAAAACACCATTTTTACTATGGATTCCTATGGAAATCAGTGAACAGTTATTCCACTAAAGAAGCTTCAAAAAATACGTCATAATGATTATGGCTCTATACTCTAGAAGGCTCTGATACTATACCATCAAAACTCGGGCATAATGAAATAAAAAAAAAATTACTTGAGAATATTTGAGAGGCTCAGACCAATGCCTTCTAGAATATACAAGCCATACTACTTCAAGCAAAAATTATTATTTTTTATTTCATCGACATAAAACAGATGGCGATGCACGTTCGAAAAATGAAAGAGTAGAGAGAAATAGAGAATAAAATATTTGAAATATAAAAAAATAATTCAGTATTATTTCATGCGTGCGAAAGGAAGGTTGTACATAATTTTATTTCCGGTAATTTTCTGCAAAATTCAAAACTAATAAAATTTTTAATAAAATAATCATTTAAATATAAATAAATATTAACTAAAAATGGAAAATAAGTTAGAAAAATATATCTAAATCTAAACTATAATTCCATTAATAATTTCAAATTATGAAAAAAAAAAAACACACGACGCACATCCTCCCTTTCTTGCGCTTGGTTTAATACTAATTTATTTCCTACTATAGGGTTGCCACTTTACTACAAATGGAGCAGATCTGCTACAATTTTCAAAATTTCAAAATTAAGTGGCCACTTATGTAAATCTGCTACATTTTTAATGCCGAAATATAAATGATTAATTTTGACTCGATAATGATCAAATTATTAGAGACAAATTTTAACCCTAAATTTAATTATATGCCATAGTAACATATAAGAAATATAACATAATAAGAATATATGCCTTGACTGACCGTGCCTCTTTTTAAGGAAATATTTACGTTTCATATTCATGGCTAACTTCATAAGTTCTAAATTTACTCCTTTTAGTGAACAATGAAACGCATCTAAGATGACATCAAACAAGTAGCAAATTTATCGCAACAAATCTGTAAATTCAAAATGTAACAGCAACCACTGAACAGTTTCAATCTGTTGTTAATTCTACCAGTCACCTCAAAAAGGCAACTGAATTTGGTTGCGTAATGTACTGCGTGCAGTACATCTTACCATTTTTACAAATGGATTCTTTACCGAAACTACTTCAAACAACTTACCATGATTCGCAATTGGCTAAAGATTTAAAATGTGAGCGAACTAATTGACACAAATACTAAAGATCCAGAATTTTATTTTACACCAACGACAATGCATTTTGGGATTAGGTTTCAAAATTTCCTAATTTTAGAAGGATTGGAAGAATAATTAACATTAATATCGTTTTATATTTAAATTGCTGCCCTAATCAAACAGAGGTTTGATTTTAATGACGAAAAATTGAAATGATTGAAATATGTATTTAAATATTAATGAGATCGTAACAGGAAGCCTTCCGTTCATCATGCCTTTAATAATCAATTTTCCATTTCACGACTTTGGCTTAGAAACTTTAAATAATCAATTTCGCAGATTGATTGGCAATTTTGAGAGTGCTGCAACATTTTCGGGGGATTTCACCAAATTCTAGATTGAATTGAAACTTTACAAGGATGTCTTGGAAGAGCCTATTTTTAACGATATTTCAAAATACATGCCAATCTATGTTCCCTACCTCATAGTACTGCATCAGCAGAACGGAATTTTCAAAATTTAAATGTAATTAAAACCAACTTAAGAACCAACCTAAATACGACAACTGTCGAAAATCTTATGTTTACTAAAGAACTTTTGAAACCATACAAAGCTTGTTGGGAACAGGTGATACACACGAACTTCTAAAATTTTCAGACAAATTCAAGTATATCGATGGAAAATATCAACTGAAATAAGACTGCAACGCAATACATACATACATACTCTCAAATTTTTTATGTGATTTTATGTTCCTTTCGTGTAACATTATGATTATGAATATCAAAATGTGTTACACTTACACTTTTTAATTAAAATAAATTGAATTACATATTTATATTAAAATCTATTATTTATTTATAATAAATATTCTGAAATAAGGGCATTATGTTTTACTAAGGCAGGATTTACTCCAAAAAAAGTTAATTTACTCCACTTTTAAGCCACATCTGCTCCGTATTTTTTATGTAAAAGTGGCAACCCTATTACCTATACTTTTCACATGGCCCTCTTCGTTTTCATGTTTTATTTTTTTTCATTTTTCTAATATTACTGCCATCTACAGAAGAATAATGGAACTGTCGACATAAATTGAGTGACGTAGCCAGCAGTATGGCTTGTATATTCTAGAAGGCATTGCTCAGACCCACTTTCAAAATTTCAAATTTTTTTCATTTAATTTGTCATAAATGTTCATTGAAATGGTAATTTATTATAAAACAAAATGTTATAATAAGTAACCTGAAAATAACTGTATTTGGAATTGGAGGTCGGCATAATTAGATTCCATTTTGAAAATGTTTAAAAATGTGGGTTAGGCTAATTACGTTTTAATTGTGATTACGTTTAGTACGAAACTATTTTATAGCCCTGCCTATTAAAAAAACAAAAAACTAAATCTCATAATCATATGCCGTCTTACTTTGGTAAAAGTTATTCCTATCCGGATAGGAATGAAATTTTGCCCAAAGTAAGAGCAATTCTTCTTCAGAATAATTTTTTTTTTACTTTCAACAGTTGGTACCAAGCCCTAAAATATAATTTATTATTTAGAATTTTAACAAATATAAAATAATAACAACAAATTATTGAATAAAGTGTAATAATTCCAAATAATAATTAACAAAATTTAATATTCTGATTTATCGAAAAATTAATAATTATTATTTAATACCAACTCATAAAATATATTATTTATTTACTCTAGTGGTAAACACTGCAACTAGGTGAAGAAGAGGCTCATTCCGGAATGAAAATACACGGCATTGTTGTTGTAAAATTGCCAAAGTAAGACTACAATCAGAGCCTACTGTATAAATAAGAGCCTCCAGTATCGACTGTATTTTTTACTAAGCTTAAAATAAGGTACAAACAATTTTTTCTTTACCATATAACTATATGGGAAAACGCTTATTTTCATTGACAGAGTTAGTATATTAGAAATGTGAGCTTTTGTTTTGTTTTTATATGAAAATGTTCATGAAACATGTAATATTATTTGATTGAAAAATCGAGTCTTGAAAACGTTTATTTCTAAGTGAAAATCGTCATGAAAAATAAGGTACTTTTGAAATTTAAAATATTGTTGTTTTTGTAATGTATACGTCACCAACATAACTAGAAATTTATAAACAAAACAATAATCATCTCTTTCATTGCCTCCATTCCAATTTGAATTCGAATATGTTTCTATAGTTATTTTGAATTTGCAAAGCATGCTAGATTGTTTTGATGTTTTGTTTTTTTCGCACTCATTGTATTGATTTAATTTATTCTGTTTGGCTCTTTTTGATTTTTTTTAAATTTTGTTTGTTGAGCGGAGGCGTGTTGTCTTTTTTCTTACCATTGGGTTTAGATGTGGACAAATGATGACGACATTAAACTGAATTTTCTCTTTTTAATACACATTGTTGTTGTTGTAGAATGTTTTTTAATTTAATTTGCCTTATTTTCTTTTGATTATTGCTGGAAAATAGGGAAATTTGAGAATCTGTGTTTTAAATGAGTAAGACATTGAGTTGTTTGTTAGCGATTTCTTAAAAAATTATTTAACTGGGTTTAACTTTTAATTCATATTTTATCGTCAATCGAAATCGCGTTTTTTCATATAAACACTATGAAAATAAATGAATTTTTAGTGTTTCTATATCCCTTATTTTAAGTTCATTTTTCACATGCCGGCTCTATTCATATCAAGATGGTTCTGCTACAATAAACTAATAGAAAATAAATTTCAAACGTGATTTTGTTTAAAGAAAACTGGTTTGAACGTTGATTTATCAAACCATTAAAATCTCGCAATTTGTGCATATGTGCAAGCCCCTTTACATTGGATATAAAAATGTTCATTTGGATCAAAAAATCCAGAACTTTTAATTTTATAAGCTTTCCATTATCAAAGCATTTTTAACCAAACCATTTTACTCAGAAGTATGATTTTAGTATAGCAGAATTTTAGCTAAAATTTAGAATATTTGATTTGATCTTAAAGTTAATCAACAATCATCAAAAGCTTTTAGTTTTAAAAGGTTTTCAAACCAAACCATTTTACTACGAAACTTGATATCATAAAGGGAAGTGGTATTTTCAGATAAATTTAGAAAATTTGTTTTTAGTGAGCTTTAAGCTTGATAATTAATTGATACCTTTTGGGTTTGAACTTATCATTTTGGAGAATTTTCATAATTTAAAGTTTTGCTTAAAATGTTTTATGAGCAAAAATTATGTTTTGTAAAAATGTCAAATAATATTAGTTTTAAGAGCTTTCAAATAGAAAAGCTTTTACCCCAAACCATTTTACTCAGAAATTCGATTTTACATCGGGTAACGGAATTTAGAGATAATTTAATATACTAATATTTGTTCTTAATGTAAATTTTTAAGAGCTTTTAATCAAACCAAACCATTTCACTAGGCCACTTTGTATTATTATAATCTTTCGTTTGTCGAAGCTTTTTGAATCATATCATTTTCCGAAATTTGGTATTAAAAAGAAGTATGGAATTTTGGGATAAATTTAGAATATTTGTTACAATAAGCTTTGGGCTTGATAGGTATAAATTAATACTATGTATTTGGGTTTAAACTTAACATTTCTCAGACTTTTAATAATTTCATGTTTTTGTTACACTGTTTTATGTGCAAAAAATATCTATTCGTAAAAAGTTTCAAGAGCTTTTAGTTTTAATAGCTCTCACTGATCGAGACTTTTTAAACAATTTATCTCAAAATTACACTTTGTAACGGAATTCGCGGATATATTTAGAATATTTGTTTCCAATGAGCTTTAAGATTGATAAATAATTTATACTTTTTGGGTTTAAACTTAACATTTTTGAACATTTTCATAATTTGAGGATTTTGTTAAAAAATTTTATTTTTTTTTTTGCAAACATTGTCAAACTTTTAATTTTAAGAGCTTTCACGTATCGAATCTTTTTAACCCAAATCATTTACTTTTTATTCTGAAATTCGATAGTTTGAAAGAAGGTGGAATTTTGGAATAAATGTAGAATATTTGTTTTCAATAAGCTTTAAGCTTGACAGTTAATTGAACTTAACATTTTTGAGCTTTTTAATAATTTCTGGTTTTTAATAAAATGTTTTATGAGTTAAATTATGTATTTGAAAAAATTGTCAAGAGCTTTAGTTTTAAGAGCTTCCACTTATTGAATCTTTTTAAACAAACCAATCAATGTAAATGTCAATGTAAATTATTAAGAGCTTTTAGAAACTTATATTTTAATTTTTATTAGTTTTTATGTAAGTTTTATTTATTTTATTTAATTATTAGCGTAACAATTTTGTTTATATTTTTATATTTATTAATTCATTTTATAATATTCGGATAATTAGTTTTTATTTTCTATAGCAATAAATAGAACACCAACTGCATGCAATTTTTAATTATTTGCGGAATGATTTCTCAAAAGGGGGTATCTCCATTTTTGGTTAATCATGATATTGTTACGGATTCCTACGCTAAATGGAATATTTGCATATTTTTCCTTAGAAAACAGCTGGCACGCGCGCATTTATTGTGTGTATTTAACCCAAGTTATTTTATTAATTAAATATAGATATGAAATGGCACGATACACTTGGTATTTCATAATTGTGTGCACGTGCTTGATAAGAAGAGCGGATGCCGGAAAATGTCCAAATAAACAACCCAATATCATTATGATTGTGGCCGATGATTTGGGCTGGTATGATATTAGTCTACATGGACAAAATCAATTTCTTACACAAAATATTGATGCACTTGGTTTGAATGGTATCACGTTACAACGTCATTATGTCCTACCATTATGCACACCTTCACGTGCCGCTTTAATGACCGGCCGCCATGGATACCATACAGGGGTGTTTCATAATGTTATATCGTCGGATGAACCGTGGGGTATGCCACTCACCGAACAAACGTTACCCGAAGTATTGCAAGATGCTGGCTATAATACACATTTAGTAGGAAAATGGCATTTAGGATTCTTCAAAAGTGAATATTCTCCAGTTAACCGTGGTTTTGATACATTCAATGGATATTTGGGACCCTTCATCGATTACTGGGATCACAGTTTGGTTATGTTGAATCGAGATTATACTCGTGGTTATGATATGCGTGATAATTTGGACGTCGATCCATCCACTAATGGGACATACGCAACCGATGTATTCACCACCAAGGCAGTTGAACTTATCAATAAACATGATACCAAAAAACCAATGTTTTTGTTTGTGTCACACTTGGCGCCACATACAGGTAACGAAGATGATCCGATGCAAGCGCCCGCAAGTGAAATCGATAAGTTCAGCTATATCAAATACATAAACCGAAGAATATTAGCGGCTATGATTTCTAAATTGGATTACAGTGTTGGCCAAATCGTTAAAACACTCAAGGAACGTAATATGCTCGACAATACAGTTATTTTGTTCTTGGCCGATAAAGGTGCTCCAACCATTGGAATACTTTCAAATGTCGGTTCTAACCATCCTTTGAGAGGTGTAAGAATTTTATTTATTTATTAGTCTTATGAATGTCTCACAACTATATGTTTCTATTTTCACAGCAAAAAGGCTCACCTTGGGAAGGTGCCAGCCGTGGGGTTGCAATGATTTTCAGTCCTTTACTAAAAGCCAGACAACGCGTCTCCAACCAATATATTCACATAACCGATTGGTTCAAAACATTCGCAGAATTAGCTGGTGTTGATACTGCCACAGTTAAACCAAATCTCGATGGTTATAATGTGTGGGATGCACTCTCAAACAATTCGCCAAGTCCACGTACTGAAATTGTTCAAAATATTGATAATGTGTCCAATTATGCTGCCTTCATCAAAGGCTCATATAAATATATCGAAGGTACAACATCGAATGGTACATATGATGATTGGCTAGGACTAAAACCATTTAACAAGATGATTGAACAAGTATATGCCAATTATGCCAATGAAATTAGAAATTCAGTGGTCGGCAAGATATTGTCACAATACATAACATTGCCACAAAAGAATAATGGAAACTTGCAGGGACACCAAGAAAGTACGTTGCCTGATTCGGTAATTTACCGATTGAGACGGCAAGCCACAATCAACTGTGGCCAGTCAATTTCAACAGACACCCAATTTAAATGTGATCCACTCAAAGTGCCATGTTTATTCGATATTATAAATGATCCATGTGAAATTAAAAATTTGGCGACCGCGTTACCAGAAAAATTCAATGAAATGCACAACCGGTTGGCAGAATTGCGGTCTACTGCTGTACCCGCGTTAAACAAGCCATCTGATCCAAATAGTAATCCAGGATTTCACGATAACACGTGGACATACTGGCAAGACGCTTGAAGTAAATGACAGTTTTTTGTAAATAAATATAAAAACTATATTGTTGACAGGGATTTGTTTTATTTTGAATGCCGTTTATTGTCCTTACAGCAAAAGCAAGTTTGTTCCCATATAATCTGCTATGACATTTTTCGACTCGCCGGCTTTACTTATTTCAGTAATTTGTTTGCAAAGTTTATGTTATCGATGTGCAACGGTTCGATGAAAATTCGTGGTAAGAAAAATTCTGCACATCAACTACTCGAACGGTTCATGTCCATATTCTGCAGTACATCGGATAATTATGGTAAATTCACTCAATGGTAAAGCCTCGAATTGATACACGAACATAGATGCCGATTTGTCAACCACCTAGGAGGTTACCATTGGCAAGAAAACATTTTAAATAAAATTAAGGGCACAGTGTTTTTATTGTAAATCGAATAAAATAAATTTTATCTAGTTGGTCATGAAAAAAATACATTAACGTGCAAGTTTATATTTGTTTTGAATTAGGGATTTTGCCAAATAGAATTTCAACGCTTGCTGACTGGCGGCTAAAATATTTCGTATGGAGTTTTATATGGTAAAACATGTGCTTGAATTTTTCATTAAATTATTAATTTCGATTAAATTAATTTTAAAATTTGATATTTAATCCTAAAACCACCCGCAAATGACAAATATTCGCCGCTGTAAAATTCGTAAGCTATAAAAAAATTAAATCAATTACTTTGCGGCCGCATCGGCGGATAAAATTATGGAAATTCATAGGCCAGTGGGCATTTATAATATTTTCAAACCGTCATCATCTATGGCAAGCACATCCGACCACTCATTGTCAGCGCGCATCGACGCTTTAACGAAGCGCTTCGACAGTTGGGCTAATAGCGAAAGAAAATCTCGCGACGGCCAAAGGTCGCAATCAAACGCAAATCAGCGATCTCGTAGCAAATCCCGATCTGACTCGCAAGACAAAGCTTTTCCAAACTGCTGGTATCATTTTAAGTTCGGGTCAAAGGCTAAGAAATGCACTAAACCTTGCATGTTCGATCAAAATCGAACTGGAGGATCGGAAAACCACTAGGCTCGTCATTCTTCGCGGCGAGTGATAGCAGCCATCCGAATTGCCACCTAGTTATACTCGAACGAATTACCTAAAAGCAATTCCTTATCGACACTGGAGCCGATATCTCTGTCATAACTTCAACTTCTCAGGACAAATTCGCAAAAACAGATTTAAAATTGTTTGCAGCAAATGCAACAGTGATCGAAACGTTCGGTACAAAAAATCTTACGTTGAATTTAGGACTGCGCCGTCCATTCGAATGGAAGTTGACAATAGCTAACGTCGACAGATGTACTATCGGAGCCGATTTCTTGCTTCATTACGGTCTGTTGGTTGACGTGAAAAATAAGAAATTGATCGATCCGTTGACTACCTTGTCAATAAACGGAAACCCAATCGTCTTACCGTCATATCAACTAACATTAATTAACACGGAGGCAGGGAATCCACAAATTCGCAATTTATTGAACAATTTCAGGCAGATCACACACGAGACGCCAACGTTCAATACGGTCAAACATAACGTTGTCCATAAAATCGAAACAGAGGGCCAACCGTGTTCAGCGAAAGTTCGACGACTCAACACTGAAAAAACACAAATCGCCAAAAAGAAATCGACCTCTGGTTGAAACAAGGCGTATGTCGGCTTTCTAAGGGCAATTGGGCTAGTCCGCCCCATATCACGAAAAAAAAAGGACGGCGGCTGGAGACTCTGCGGAGATTACCGCGGTTTAAATCAAAAAACGAAGCCCGACCGATACCCAATACCGTTCGTTACGGGTTTCAGCCTTCAGCTGGAGGGCTGTCATATTTTTTCAAAACTCGACCTCGTGCGGGCCTATCATCAGGTTTCAATTGACGAGACAGACATCGAAAAAACGGCTATATGCACCCCGTTCGGTTTGTTTGAGTTCCCCGTTCGGTTTGTTGGCTCAAACATTCCAGCGGCTCATTCATTCAATTTTGCGCGACATAAAATTCACCTTTCCATATATTGATGACATATTGGTTGCATCGGCCAACATCGAACAGCACATCGAGCACCTGAAAATAGTATTCCAACGATTACAGGATGGCGGCTTAGTCGTCAATTTAAATAAATGCACATTCGGCGAGAAACAAATCAGTTTTCTAGGATTCGATATTTCAGCAGCAGATCAGAAGCGATAACTAATTTCGCGCGCCCAGCTACAACGAAAGGCATTCAAAGGTTCTTGGGCATGATAAATTACTATCGTATTTTCCTGCCAAACGCAGCTCAAGAACAGTCTAAATTATACGAATTCCTTAAAGGACGAAAGAAGAACGACAACAGCAAAATCGAATGGTGCGATCAGTCAAGCGAAGCCTTCGAGCATTGTAAACAACAACTGGCAGAAGCTACACAACTAGCTTATCCATTGCCAAATCCAAAAATGGCGATTATGGTAGGCGCATCAAATCAAGCAGTTGGCGTGGTGATTCAACAACATACGGCAGAAAGTTGTTACAGGCAGAAAGTTACACTATTAAACACTTCAAACATTTCGTGGACGGCCGAGAGTTCACTCTATATACCGACCACAAACCCCTCACGTACGCTCTACAGCAAAACTTAGAGAAGGCTACGCCACACCAACGCAGACATCTTGATCTAGTCGCTCAATATACAACAGACATACAGCACGTTTCTGGTAAAGACAACGTCGTTGCTGATGCTCTTTCTCGGATTGACGCATTAACCGTACCAAGTAATATAGATTACTGGCTCATGGCCGACGAACAATCCAACGATAGCGAACTACAAGCGCTAATCCTAAATAACGATAAACTCAAATTCGAAAAAATGCCAGTATTCGGAACGGACAAACTTCTATGTATATTGCAACGTGTCGACAGGCACATCAAGACCATACGTTCCATAAATACTACGAAGACAAGTTTTCGAAGCATTCCATAACATATCGCATCCGGGAATACGAAGTTCAGTCAATCTATTGCGGAATAAGTTCGTATGGCCAGCAATTAATAAAGACGTGCAAGTATGGGCAAAATCCTGTATAAACTGTCAACGATGCAAAGTGACAAAGCACGTTAAAAATCCATGCGGCAATTATCCCGTCGTCAGCAATCGATTTTGCAATCATCAGAAAATAGTAGCTATTGTTTAACAATGATAGATCGTTTCACGCGAAGGCCAGAGGCTGCACCGATGCCGGACATAAGAGCTGAAACAGTAGCAGATACGCTAGCAAAAACTTGGATAAGCCGTTTTTGAGTACCCTCCATCATCGTTACCGACAGAGGAGCCCAATTCGAATCCGAGTTGTTCGCAAGTCTAGCAAATCTAATCGGCTTTCAACGGAAGCGAACGACAGCATATAATCCGGCCTGTAATGGCATGGTCGAACGATGGCATCGTAACTTGAAAGCATCAATAATGTGTATCAACAATCCCCAATGGACTAAAGCATTACCGCTCGTACTATTAGGTTTGAGGAACGCGTTTCGGGACGACTTCGAAACTTCCTCAGCCGAGCTCGTGTACGGAGAAAAATTACGCCTACCGGGAGATATGATACAACCATCATCATTTGCGACACAAAACCAAGTGGTCTCGCAAATCAAAAAGTATTTCGAATTAGTACGACCAAAACCAACGTCACGACACACTAACGAAGCAAAAATGTTCGTTTTCAAAGATCTGAAAACTTGCTCACATGTCCTAGTTCGGACAGACGCAGTACGCAGAGCGTTACAACCCCCATATCAAGGTCCTTATCGGGTAATACGTCGTTCCGAAAAATACTTCACCATATTAGTAAAAGGCGTCGAGTCAAACGTGTCGCTAAATCGAATAAAGCCATGCTTTACTGAAATCGACCAGTCTGAGAGTAGGAAGGACAGCGATCAACAGTCCAACGTAAATCCGTCGGTTGAAAATTCAAATAATAAACCGTACGATCCCATTCCAGACCCCGTAACACCAGTAACCCCTAAAAGCAAAACCGGCAACCAAGCAAAAAAACAGGTCACGTTCAACTTGAACGAACCACCGGAAACAAAACCACGAACATCATCGAGATCGGGTCGCGACATCATTCGACAAAGCGAAGTGCTGACAAAAGCGATTCGTCATTATCTAAATAATAAAATAAAACGTAGTAATCGTCACGAAATAAAAAGATACTAACGGGACGATAAAAAAGAAAAAAAAGAATTTATTCGCGGTGCAAGCAACACATGAAATCGCTTCACCATCTTTTATTTTTTATTAATGAAACCAAATAAAACTTGTATTGTTAAAAATCATTGAATAAAATAAAATATTGAATTAAAATAAAGTTTTGTGAACAATACGTAGTTCTTGTGTACTTCATCGTGAACAATATATTAAAAAATACGACGGCATCTCAGTCGTAGCGCACTTAATAATTATGTGTGGGGCGCAGCTGAATTAGTATTCGCGAGGTAAACCCGATAAAGTTATACCGCGACGCTAGTAATTCATACGAGATAAAACACGCTACACGCTACACCGGCACCCACCACACATCTTTATCTTGCTCATCCATTGGATTAAAAATAATGTTAGCACTTTAACTATTGAGGTTATCAATTGAAATATATTGCTGGTTATTTGAATCACACGTTTGATTTAAAACCACTATATTTTCGTCATCTAATTGACAATCAAGTGAATTTTCAAAATGTTCTTGATTATTCTTATTATTCATATTTGAATCCAATGTTTTTACTGAAATACTTGAACTGATATAATAATTATACCCCCGCAGCACTTAAACACTTCCATCAACAAGCAATTCTAAATCAGACTGAAAAACGCATTGTAAAATAAAGGTAAATCCGAATGGAATAGAAAATAAATGTTACGCAGGTGTACATAAATAATATGGCCTATATTGAATTTTATCCTTCATAAGATGATTTATCTAATTAGAATTTCTTTGTTTTTTATTTAACTGTAAAATTTGATTTTTCTTAGAATTAATGTCGTCGTAGTGTTTCGAAATTTTAACGCGTATAAAAATCAAAATTTCAATAGGCCTGTGAAAAACAGAATAACCTATTATTATAGAGCGGTAAGAAAATTACCACAACTCTTAAAATTTACCAATTTAGTAAATTGGAAACCTCAAATTCTTTGAATTATTAATTAGATAAATGTCTGATCCTCTAAAAATTAAATTAGAAATATTAAAAAATTACCTACAAAGTTTAAAGAAAAAATCATTAGCAAAACGGACTTCAGAAGACATTGCTAAAATTGCCAAGACAGAAAAAATAATAAATCAGTTAAAAGAAAAATTTGGAATCAAAACTAATAAACAAATAAATCGAAATAAAAACATAATAACCATGGCATCTGATCAAAACTCCTCAAATCAAGAACTATCTAGTGTAGCTAATCAGAGTAATAAAAATAGTGAAATTACAACAACGATTAATAAAGTTGAAGAAGTAGTAAATTTATTTAAAGTGAATAGTATTACTAGGGAAATTCAATGATTCAATGGAAACAGAAACGAAGTTTACTCATTCATTCAAACTGTAGAACAGGTGCTAAATCATTGCTATATGATAAAAGATACACAAGCATACGAAATTATTATAGAAAATATCAGGAACTAAATTCAGGGAAAAGCAAATGAATCTTTAGTAACGTATAATGTGCCAACAGATTGGTAAGAAATAAAAAATCATTTAATAAACAAATACTCCGATACTAGAGATATTGTAACTCTAGAACTAGAATTATTCAGCCTAATACAACAAAACTTAGAGCCGTTAATTTTATATAATAAAATTGTCTCAATTAATGCACTAATTGCTAACCAAGTAACAATATAACATGAAGACGAAGATGTCAGAGAAGCATTTCTCTCAACATATAGAGACAAATGTCTAAATATTTTAATAAATGGTATCAAAGAACCATTTAAAACAGAACTATGCGCACGAGCACCAAAATCATTACTCGACGCAAACAATATAATTCATGAACAGTTAAATATTCAAAATTTATTAAGATTTAAAGTGGTTAATTACCCAAAATATCAAATTCCTCAACATAGAAATTTTCATCAAGATTTCCAAAGACCTCAATTTCAAAAAAATTATAGACAATTACAATTCAATGATCAAACTCAATTTCAAACCTCAAGGTTTAATTATCAAAATTCATCATTTAGGAACAATTATCCTAATCAAAACAATTTTCCCCAAAATCAAAACTTTTATCGTAATTCTTATAATAACTATTAAAAAAACAATTATCGTAATTTGCCTCAAATAAAACAGGAACCCCAAAATGGTCCACAAAATAACTCTCAATCAACAACTAGAAATTATAATCTAGATTAAAATATTCAAACAATTACATTTCCTCCAGAGGAAAATTTTCAAATACAAGCCTTGGAACAAGATCAAAATTAAAAGATCTACCATTTATAATTGTTACCATAAATTCACAACAAATTCGCTTATTGATCGACACCGGATCAAACAAAAACTACATAAGTTGTGTTTTTTTATAAGTCTCGATAGATCTATTCAGATATTTGCAAAAATAAAAAATGGGAAATTGTAGCTACTCCTATCATCCACTTAAAAATACTGGCACTCGCAGCACTAAGAATTGTGTTTATTTTGACAACGCTACGCCATGTTGTTTTCATTATATTTTGTTATTCCAAAAGTATAAATACATGAGGAAAAGTGCGAATACATTTTATCCATATATAAAAATGAGACGGACACATTGAAACTTTTTTTTCTTTCAAAATGCTACTATGATCTTTTAAATGTTGAGCAACTTTTACGAAAAATGATAAACAGGTTCATTTCTCGATTTTTCAATTCTTTATCGCTAAAAAAAGTTGTGGATTGCGGTAAGTAGTATTAAATAACGTATTTTTAATATGCATCTTCATAATGGAAGGAAATAATAATAAAATTAATACTTTTATCGTACATATTCTGTCTTTTAAAATAGAGCAACAGATTAAACGTAAATCAGCTACTAGTTTCCTATTGTATGATAGATGTATTAAAAATTGACTTTGGTATGCGTCCATGCTAAAATACAAATTTTTAATGTGTGTCTTTACTCATAAAAGGGAAAATCTGTAGTCTCGATAGCATATCTGGATAAAAAGCAAGATTTTCCTGTACAATTAATAAGTTATGTAATTCAAGGAAATGAATTAAAAACGATAAACTGTTGAATAAAATGTTATTCTTGATTAAAATAAACTGAATCAATTGCAGTTTAACCACAAAAATAGAGAACATCTGGATGCGATCTATTGAGATCTATCGAGACTTATAAAAAAACACGGCTATTAAAATTCCAGTTACAATACAACAAGGAAATTTTTACCTACATCCAATAAAAATTAAAAATCATTTGTATATCCAAGAAGGTATATATTTTACTAAAAACTACGAAGCATATGTCGAAATCACAAATATTTCAAAAAATCCAAAAGAATTTTTTTTAATGAAACAATTAAATGTCGAACCATTACAATACGACATAGTAAATAACATAGAAATGATTGAAAATCCAGTTAATAATATTAATAACAACTACAATATAGGAGATTGTAATAAATACGATAAACAACTTATAACAAATTTATTAAACAAATATCAACACCTTTTCTTCAATGAAGAACAAAATCTAACATGTAAGTAACCAAATTCAACATGAAATTAAAGTTTTAGATAATAAACCCAGTTTCCAGAGAGCATACAAATGTCCTCATACGCAAAAGAAAGAACTAAATAAACAAATAAATGATTTATTTAATCAAGGAATAATACAAAATAGTATATCCCCGTGGTCATCACCTGCATTTCTAGTACCTAAACATACTAAACCCGGAGAACCAAAACAATTCCGTATGGTTATAGATTTTAGAAAACTCAACGAAAAGACGATAGAAGATAAATATCCCTTACCAAACATAAATGACACACTTGATAGACTAGGGAAAGCCAAATATTTTTCAGTAATAGATTTACAAGCACGTTTTCATCAAATAGCAATGGAACCAAATTCCATCGATAAAACAGCATTTTCAACAGATAAAGGACATTTCGAATTTACTCGAATGCCTTTCGGTTTAAAAAATGCACCCTCAACCTTTCAACGAGTTATAAATAATATATTAGGCAACTTAATAGGTAAATGTGCAATCGTCTATATGGACGATATTCTCATATATACATAGTTCAAGTATAGAAGAACACATGAAACACATAGAAAGTATTTTGAAAAAATTAAAAGAATCTAATTTAAAAATAAAAATTGAAAAATCACAATTTCTTCAACAAAAAGTCAAATATCTAGGACACA
This sequence comes from Tipula helvola, assembly GCA_963556165.1. Taxonomy (NCBI): domain Eukaryota; kingdom Metazoa; phylum Arthropoda; class Insecta; order Diptera; family Tipulidae; genus Tipula; species Tipula helvola. Next base: position 35,974,216 of record OY744482.1, on the reverse strand, counting down.
TGGTATCACCACACGGCGTGGAACCTAATCCAGAAAAAACGAAAGTAATTCAAAATTTTCCAATACCCGAAACTTACATACAAATTAAATCCTTCTTAGGGTTAATGTCATATTATAGAAGATTCATAAAAGATTTCGCCAAAATAACGACCCCCCTAACTAAATGTCTGAAGAATAACGCAAAAATTGTCCATGACAAAGAATTTATAAATTGTTTTGAGAAATGTAAAACACTTCTCACATCTCATCCCATACTCCAATACCCAAATTTTGATAAAGAATTTATACTGACTACCGACGCATCAAATCTTGCATTAGGAGCAGTTCTCTCACAAGGTGAAATAGGAAAAGATTTTGCATATTCATCGCGAACTCTAAATAAAGCTGAAGTACATTATAGCACAATCGATAAAGAATGTCTAGCTATAGTCTGGGCAATTAAGTATTTCAGACAATACCTGTACGGTAAAAAATGTAAAATAATAACTGACCATAAACCACTAACATATCTATTTGGCTTGAAGGATCCAACATCAAAAATGATGAGATGGAAAATGAAATTAGAAAATTATAACTTTGAAATATTTTACAAAAAAGGAACAGCAAATACAAATGCTGACTGCCTCTCACGAATAGAATTTAATGGTATAAATAATTTTAAGAATAGAAACAAAGAATTTGAGCTAGTTAGTAAGACAAATAAAAATGAATTAATAATAAATACCCTTTCGACACAAGAAGATGCGAATGAGGATGATAATGAATTAAAAGAAAAAATTAATGAATTAAATAACATAGATATAGGCCAAATAAGCGAATAAAAAATAAAAAATTATAGTATTCAAGAAACAAACAGATGTATAAACTCTTTCCCAAATCAATTATGGACTATAGTCGACGATAACCATAGTGTAGTGAAAGAAACCTTAACAATTATACATGAATCATATAAAAGAATTAAAGTTAGGAAAACTATATTCCATAAAGAAGATATAATAAATATATTTACTAAATATTTAAGGTCAAAAAAAGTTACAGTGCTATATTGTAATGACGAAAATTTTATCTTAATTAATCAAACTTTTAAACAACATTTTAAAGAGTCAAATTTAAAAATATTTCGTTCTAAAAAACTAAAAATAGATTTATCGGATGATATAAAGATAGTTGAAGTAATAATTAAAACACATAATAATGGGCATCGTGGTATTAATGAAAATCTCGCGCAAATTTCTCGCAAATATTATTTTCCTCTAATGAGAGAAACAATCACAAATTATATCTCACAATGTGAAATATGTAACTTAAACAAATACGACAGAAAAACTAATAATATCAAATTTCAAGAAACAATTTCGCCAAATTCTCCCCTAGAAATATGGCATATGGACACATTTTCCATGAAAGGACATATGTATTTTCTTAACTATCATTGACAAATTCTCAAAATATGCAATGATGGAATTTCTGAAAGACAGAACAACTTCAACAGTGATTCAAACCCTTGAACAGATATTTTCACGGGAAGGAACACCAAAACAAATTGTATTTGATAACGCAGGAGAATTTACCTCAAACAAAATTAAAGAATTTTTTTCTTCATTTGACATTGAAACACATGTTACAAAACAGCAAAATCTTCAACGGGAAATAGCCCAATTGAACGTTTCCATTCCACAATCACGGAAATTAGTCGTATAATATTTTATGAAAATAAGACAACAGAAATTATACCATTATTAAATAAGTCTCTTTTAATTTATAATAATTCAATACATTCATCAATAGGTGTTAAACCATTCGAAATATATCGAGGTTATATGTTAATCAACAATTTACCCGATATAAATATAATTCCAACCTCAGATTATCTTAAAGAAACCAAAGATAAATATAACTCAATCAAAAATATTATTAGAGAATTTAATTTTAAGAATAAAAATAAAATATTAAATAGAATAAATAAAGATAGGATAGATCCCCAAACTTTTGAAAAAGATCAAACTATATTTGAAAAAATTAATACAAGAAATAAATTAAAACCAATAAACATCAAACATAAAGTCCTCCAAGATAATGGAATAACCGTTACCACTAATAAAAGAAAGTTACACAAAAGTAAAATTAAAAATTAAAATTATCATTACAGGTTACCAATCTGTATCCTGTCACAATCAATTGAAATATTTGATATGATAAACAACAAAGGTTTAATAACACTCGAGATAGCCGAGGCAAGAATAATAACATCATATAAAAAACTTATACATCTAATAGAATTACAAGATCTTAAATCAAATTTAGAAAATATTAACATTTCAATAAATTGGTTAGAAGAACTTATATTAATACCTAACAACTTTCCGAAAACAATAACAAATATAGCAAGACAAAAATACATACAACTTGAAAAAGACTTAAAATCAATTTTACCAATAACTCTAGAACGACCCAAACGAGGAATCTTTAACCCTCTAGGGACATTAATTAAATCTATAACAGGAAATTTAGATAATAACGATTTTGTATATTTAAAAAACGCAATAATGAAATTAGATAACGACTCATATACAATACACGAGCAATTTCAGGAACAAATAAAACTAAATCAAGACATGATAGACAGATTTGAAAACATCACACAAGTTATAGATAAAACTATGACAGCAATGAGGCATAATATAGCAGTAGATGCACAAAAAGCAAATATATCAGTATGGATAAACCATCAAATACAAGACTACGGATTAACACTAGATCTTAATATAAACCTAATGAAAGACCAAATTAACAAAATACACGAGATTATTACGTTCGCTAAAATTCAAGTAATCTCAACACACATATTAGATAATCATGAGCTATATGACATAAATCAACATCTAATTAATAATTCAATATATTTAAAATCGGAAGAACAAATTTACTCATTACTAGGAATACAATCCTACTACAACGATACGAATCTAAACATCATAATCCAAGTACCAGAATTTTATAAAGAATCATTAACATATTACTATATTAAACCTATACCTATTCAAAATAATCAATTAATAAACATAAATACTAATCAAATTGTCCTAAATCCAAAAACCTATATGGAAATTACCAAACCATGCTTTATAATTGAACAAATATATTTTTGACACAAGCAAACATTAATAAAAAATCCAAATATATGTATTGACGATTGTAAAAGTAAAGAAAGCGCCTCTCGAGGACAATAGTTAAAATGATGCATCTGATAAAATGACATTTGTCACAAATGCGACGAAAGAAAATTTAGCAATGCGGTAATTAATAATTATTTTTATAGTCCAAAATTGGAATTATTTACAATTACTAGCAATCCGATAAGTAAAAATCGTGTTTACAGATCAAAATTGGAATTATTTATAACAATTTCGAACGTCAAATTATCAGGTATCTCAGTTTAAAAATGTTCCACTAGGTGGAATCCGTGATGCTCCAATCGTCAATACCCAACATGATTTTTAAAAATGAAGCACTATGCGAAACAAAGGAAATTCATCAAACGGATAACATCGACCATTTACAACCAGGGTATTTATACATATCAACCAAAAACGGAACGAGTATTTCATCAACATGCAAAAACGCACCTAAGCAAATATTAGGACGGAAATTAATTAAATTTCATAACTGCACACTCACAATTAATGAAAGCATATTCACAAATGACATCACAATAAAGAAACACAAAATAAACATCATTCATCCAATGGATAATATTAACGTAACAACAATAATGGAAGAATACATCGATTTACCAAAACTTAAACAGCATAACTTCAAAAATCTCGAAAAATTAAAATTTTTTGAAAAAATACAATCAGCCCAACAAAATTAAGCGGAAGAAGTTGAAAGAAGGCTACGAGTAACATACCACTCACTATCATTTGGAGCCATTATTATAATTATTGTAGTACTCGCATTAATCATTTATTATACTTGCTTATCAAAGAAAATTGCAGCCACTCTCGAGGACGAGATCGAACTTAAGGAGGGAGGAGTTACATCCGCATCATCCAACAACACGTGTTAACCCTAATACAAATCAATAATATAATCAATGTTATCAATAGCATATATTGTATTCATACATAAGTATAATTTTTAAGAATAAGATTAAAGCAATATTTTATCAAACCATAAAATTAAAAATATAAAAACAATAAAACCCTTTTTGTGATCATGCATATCAACAGAAAAATAAAATATAATATCAATAATAATCATACTATTGTATTACATAAACACAATCTTTTTACTTTCTTTTACGTAAGTAAAATAAAGTATAGTAATCATGAAAATTTTCGACCTTGAGATTATTGAAGATTTATATGTTTTGAGGTCCCCTGAGTCCGAAAAAGTGGGTTTCGAAATGATGTCTGTCTGTCAGTCTGTCTGTCTGTCTGTCCGTCTGTCCGTCTGTCCGTCTGTCCGTCTGTCCGTCTGTCCGTCTGTCCGTCTGTCCGTCTGTCAGTCTGTGTCCTCTCTACAGCCCAGATGGCTTCACCAATCGAACTGAAACTTCAGATTTAAGCTTTTTGGATAAATTGGGAGGTCCCAGTGAATTTTACTTCAAATCGGTCCACCGGAAGTGGCCACTCCCTTGGGCCAGAAAATTTGTTTTGCAAATATCTTAAAAAGTATAAGGTTTACAAAAAATTACTAATACAAAATGTTTCCAAAAATCAAAAAATAAATAAAAATAAACAAATTAAAAATTAAAAAAAATTAAAATTAAAAATTAAAAAAAAAATTTAAAAAAAATTTAAAAATTTTATAAAAAAAAAATTAAATATTGTTTTGCCAACACATAAATATATGTGTATATATAGCCTAATTATGCTAATTATATATAATTAATTTGCACACTACAGTGACATACTTCCGGTTTTTAATGCAAATATTACATAATTGAATGTGGATCATTTTTTCATGTTTCTTAACTTTTTTAACGACTTATTAGGGTTTGTAATACTTAAGTAGGTATATATATCGTTTTATAATTGCAAAAATATTTCGCAACTCCTGCCCCCCCCCCCACACTTTTTTACAGGGAGTTACAGCAGTTCTTGCATTTGTCATTTTAATTATTGTGTGTATTAGCCCAATTATGCTAATTATAATTAATTTCCACACTTCAGTGACGTACTGTATGTTATAAAAATATTTAGCCTACATGTAGGTATGTTAAATTGCCAAATCGGTCAACCGGAAGTGGCCACTCTCTTGGGCCCGAAAATGTGTTTTGCATATATTTTAAAAAGTATAAGATTTACAAAAAATCACTAATACAAATTCCAAAAAATTAAAAGAAAAAATTTAAATTCATAAATATCACCTTTTATTTCTTTTACGTGTGTACTAATGAGTTCAAAAAATTGAGTTTTGAAGTGGTGTCTGTTGGTATATATGTCTGTCAATTTGTAGTCCAAATGTTTTAACCAATCAAACTGCAACTTTATGTTTAAACTTTTTACATAAATTTTGGGGTCCCAGCTCCCAGCTCCCAGATTCCGTAAAACAGAAAATTTATTTTGCAAATTTTTCAAAAATATACAATTTACAGAAAACATGAAATAATAAAAACAATCTTAATTAAGTTTGCGGGAAATTTGAATTATAAAAGTTTCTCAAAATTCGCTGTTCGTAAAAGAAAGTCGTGTGTTGGCCACACCTCCATTTTCATTGTATAATCTCATATAAATACTCTCTTATAATATAATTAGATGTTCATTCCTTTTTCTAACTTTATACAGTTTAAGTGAAATAATGTACAAACAAAAAACGAATATTATGTTTTTTTTTTTTATTTAAATAATATTACGCTGAAAACAAACCATTGGTCGCTTCCTAAAAAAATAAATTTATTATATCGGCCACAAACCACGATATAATTCGTTTTCCTTTAACTATTCCCTTTTTCAGCGAATTTTCGAAGTGTGCCCATAACCGGTTACGATTTTTTTTTTTGCCAAAAAAGATGACTTCACAAAATTGGTCGTGAAGTTTTTCTCTATTTTAATTAGTCGACTCTGAAACGCCATCGAGTCAAGTGAAAGTATATTTAGTTTTAGGAATAAAGTTATAATAAAAATTTTCTAGTAGTTTAACAAATTTTAATTAGTAAAGTTTGTGAGTAGCTTACGGGTGAGCAGTACTTTATATAACTACTATTTATCCATTGTTTTTAGTGTATTGCGTATCACAAACACTTTCATTTTTTTTTTTGGTAATTTTTAGTGTTAAACAAACATTTCCTAATATTGTAAATTTGTTTTGCTTAACAACTAATTATGAATTAATTAATTTCTACCTAGGTGTTGTTCTTGATATGTTTAAAAAATCAGTGCATTGCGAAATTTTTCTTAGCAGACGGTTCAAAAAAGGAATATTAACTGTTGGCGCGACAAACGATGCGACTAAGAGAGTAGGTCTATTGAATGATATGTACATTTTGACAAAATATAATTTTATAGTACAACATTTCGCAATATTGTGGCTGTTGTGAAGGCTGTTGCTTAGTAAATTTAAATAAAACACAGCTCATTATACTGTATTTGGTATAGATTTGGTGAAGTTTATTAAAACATGCAACTTTTATTATTCTCTTAAATATAAAATATTAAAGCACAGATAAGAATAGACAGATGGCGATCTTGTATGGGCCATATTTACATTCTAAATTTCAATACCAAATTCCAATCTAATCCTTTTAGAGCAGGACGTATATATTATAAAATAAAATTTTGTTTGAAGTTGGTTTATGTTTGCTTTGATATAATCAAAATAGCCATGCCATGTTTGCTTTGATATAATCAAAATAGCCATACGTAAAAAAAGATAAAAAGAGACAGAAATGTACGTCCTGCTCTAAAAGGATTGGATTGGAATTTGGTATTGAAATTTTGGAATGTAAATATGGCCCATACAAGATCGCCATCTGTCTATTCTTATCTGTGATTAAAGTCTAAGTATAACAAAACACTATGTACATCGAAAAACGGTTATTTGAGCAGCCCTTAACCGAATATTTGCCTATTTTGCCTTCGAAAACAACGTGACAATTTATTATGTGTAATTAACTCAAAATATTTTATAGATATGAAATGGCGGGATATATTTGGTATTTCATAATTGTGTGCACGTGCTTGATAAGAACGGCGGTTACCCGAAAATATCCAAATAAACAACCCAATATCATTATGATTGTGGCCGATGATATGGGCTGGAATGATATTAGTCTACATGGACAAAATCAATTTCTTACACAAAATATTGATGCTCTTGGTCTGAATGGTATCACGTTGCAACGTCATTATGTCACACCAATGTGCACACCTTCACGTGCCGCATTAATGACCGGCCGTCATGGATACCATACAGGGATGTTTAATTGGGTTATAGAGTCGGATGAACCATGGGGTATGCCACTCACCGAACAAACATTACCCGAAGTATTGCAAGATGCTGGCTACAATACACATTTAGTAGGAAAATGGCATCTTGGATTCTTCAAAAGTGAATATTCTCCAGTTAACCGTGGTTTTGATACATTCAATGGATACTTGGGACCCTACATTGATTACTGGGATCACAGTTTGATTATGTCGAATCGAGATTATGCTCGTGGTTATGATATGCGGGACAATTTGGACATCGATCCATCCACTAATGGGACATACGCAACCGATGTGTTTACCACAAAGGCAGTTGAACTTATTAAACAACATGATACCAAAAAACCAATGTTTTTGTTTATGTCGCACTTGGCGCCACACGCAGCTAATGAAGATGATCCGATGCAAGCACCCCAAAATGAAATCGATAAGTTCAACTATATCAAATACATAAATCGAAGAATTTTAGCGGCTATGATTTCTGAATTGGATTACAGTGTTGGCCAAATCGTTAAAACACTCAGAGAACGTAATATGCTCGACAATACAGTTATTTTGTTCGTGACCGATAACGGAGCTCCAACCATTGGATTTCATTCAAATGCCGGTTCTAACCATCCTTTGAGAGGTGTAAGTATTTTATTTATTTGTTAGACTAGTGATGATATACAATGTCGCACAACTATATGTTTCTATTTTCACAGCAAAAAGGCTCACCTTGGGAAGGTGCCAGTCGTGGGGTTGCAATGATTTTCAGTCCTTTACTAAAAGCCAGACAACGCGTCTCCAACCAATATATTCACATAACCGATTGGTTCAAAACATTCGGAGAATTAGCTGTCGTTGATACTGCCACAATTAAACCAAATCTCGATGGTTATAATGTGTGGGACGCACTCTCAGACAATTTGCCAAGTCCACGTAGTGAAATTGTTCAAAATATTGATAATGTGTCCAATTATGCTGCCTTCATCAAAGGCTCATATAAATATATCGAAGGAACAAGATCGAATGTAATATACGATGATTGGCTAGGACTAAAACCATTTAACAAGACGATTGAACAAGTAGATGCTAATTATGCGAATGAAATTAGAAATTCAGTGGTCGGCAAGGCATTGTCGCAATATGTAAAATTGTCACAAAAGAATTGTGTAAACTGACAAGGACATCGAAGAAATACGTTGTCTGATTCGACAATTTACAGGTTGAGACGGCAAGCCACAATCAACTGTGGCCAGTCACCTTCAACAGAGGCCCAATTTAAATGTGATCCACTCAAATCGCCATGTTTATTCGATATTATAAATGATCCATGTGAAATTAAAAATTTGGCCACCTCGTTACCAGAAAAATTAAATGAAATGCGCAACCGGTTGGAAGAATTGCGGTCTACTGCTGTACCCGCGTTAAACAAGCCATTTGATCCAAATAGTAATCCAGGATTTCACGATAACACGTGGACATACTGGCAAGACGCTTGAATTGAATGTCAGTTTTTTATAAATAAAGTTAAAAACTATATTGTTGACAGGGATTTGTTTTATTTTGAATGCCATTTATTGTCCTTACAGCTAAAGCACGTTTGTTCCCATATAACCTGCTATGACATTTTTCGACTCGCCGGCTTTACCTACATACAAATAAAAAACATCTGTCACCATTTCAGTAATTTGTTTGCAAAGTTTATGTTATCGATGTGTAACGGTTCGATGAAAATTCGTGATAAGAAAAATTCTGCACATCACCTACTCGAACGGTTCATGTCCATATTCTGCAGTACATCGGATAATTACGGTAAATTCAATCAATGGTAAAGCCTCGAATTGATACACGAACATAGATGCCGATTAGTGAACAACCTAGGAGGTTACCATTGGCAAGAAAACAATTTAGTGTTTTTATTGTGAATCGAAAGCTGAAATTATTTAAAAATAATTCCAAAATTGTATAAAATAAATGTTTATATTTGTATTAGGTAATATTGTTTGCTTATTTCGTAAATCACAATAAATTAATTATTGGTATTTGACTTATATTGAAAGCTATAACTATTTGAAAATAATTCAAAAATAATTTATAATAATAATTTATATATTTAGGTGTGTTTGCTTATTTTTCGCAAATCACAGAACATTTCAATTATTTGGTAATTCATAAAGGTTTAATTCGTACTTTAGTATTAAAATATTTCAAAAAAATTAAATAAAAATAAGTTTATGTACATATTATAATTCGGTGATTGTTTCCGGCAGAATTTTTTTTAAACCACTAGCTTCAAATTATTTTTTATTTTCTTAGCTCGCTTGTCCTTTAAATAATAAAAATAATTGGTTGCAATAACGTTGAATTCTGACTGACCTGCACTTGAAAATTTTTCCAAAGTACAATCTAAAATTATTATGTAAAATTATTCAAACGAAATATGTATTTGTAAATGCAATAAAGTTTATTACCTTTCAAAATTTTTGTAATTTGAAAATGTTTAGCGGCTAGATTGCCCTGCCGTCCATTATAAGTGAATCTCCGAGACAGTTCTTCGGTAAATGTATTTTTAAAATTTGTCCTAATAAACTTCTTTAGGTCATGGCCGCCTTCTTTCTTAAATATCGATTTCTGAAGAAAACAATACAATAAATATAGGTAAAAATCAATTCATAAAATTTAATTAAGTTAGACAGAATTACCTATTGTTTCTTTGACTCGTGATCTTCCATTAAGTTTGTGTCAAATTTCAAAAATATGTATGTCTAAATCATCAAAAGGTAATGTAAATTTACAATTTTCACAATGAACTAAATACCTCACGTTTAGTCGATTGTATCTCAAATTGACGAACTCTCTCATTACGTTTTGTTGTCCCTTTTGAATATTTTGAATGACACTGTATTAAATATTTAAATTGACCTTTATTAATGGTAACAGTGTCATTGTTTGTGTTACAAAAATACATAAATTTCAAAATCGGGGAGCGTAAAAAACATATCACAAATAACACAAAAATGGCGTCGAGTGCCCAAAATTAAATTATTAAAACACGAAAATTGAGTATCACCTACACAAAAATCGCTTTATTACTAAACAGCTGTTTCAATATACTCGAATCGAACCTTGAAGGTAATCGGTAAGGTATACAACAAAAAGAATAATACAGTACATACACACCACTACTAATACGTAGGTATATCGCCGGCGATCTGACAATACCTGTTAAGTTCATTTATCCTTTTTTTCAGTAGAACAGAAAAACTGAATAAATTAAGTTGGTGCGGCTATTGACGATTGGAGCATCACGGATTCCACCTAGTGGAATATTTTTAAACTGAGCTACCTGAAAATTTGACGTTTGAAATTGTTGTAAATAATTCCATTTTTGATCTGTAAACACAATTTTTACTTACCGGATTGCTAATAATTGTAAATAATTCCAATTTTGAACTAGAAAAACAATTTTTAATTACCGCAATGCTAAATTTTCTTTCGTCACATTTGTGACAAATGTCATTTTATCAGGTGCATCATTTTAACTACTGCCCTTGAGAGGCGCTTTCTTTACTTTTACAATCGTCAATAGATTATAACGAATATTATTAAGTGAAATAACGAGAACAAATACTTTTCCTACGGTTAGAAGGCTCTCACAATATGTACGCATGCATTATGATGTTAACTGATTAAAAACCTCGTTTTCATCAAAAATGTCGGTTAGCAGGTATTGTCAGATCGTCGGCGATATGTATATTTCAATATTTATCATAAATTTGACTTCCGAATATTTTGGCAAAACATAGAGAAAAATACGGTAGCTCAATTTTGAGTTCTGTGTTGTTATACTTGGGTATAGATAAATATAAAGCAAAAATCAATAGCTCATTTTAACAGCAGTTATCCTAGACACAATTCTAGCAAAAAAGAATCATGGCACAGTATTTTTCAGCGCTTGCTGTATACTTTTTGCGGACACATCAACAATTCAATAGTTATTTTTTTTATTTTATCAGTAGGCCATTTTAAAAATGTCTAATTATTTGACTTTTGTAAATAAAACAATGCTGTCTCTTTCTACCTCACTATTTCTGTCCTAGTCACCCATTGCTTTCTTTTATTGCACTTTTATCAAGCCAATGTCATAATACTATAGCGTTCGAGTTTGTGCAGATATTATTTACTAAACAAATACGATAAATAACTTCATTTATTTTATTTATTTATAATACAGAAAACTTGAAATGAAAACTTCGATACGCTATGAAGACGCGCACTCGAATGTGTTCTTTTTTTACCCAACTGTCAAATATTACAGTTGAGAGCAAATATACTGAAACACAGTCGCGTGCGTGAATATCGTAACGCGTAATATCGAGTTGCCACATTACTCCGCCGCCAGACTGAAAGTCGGTATTATAAAATTCAACATAATTTACAGGTATTACCAACTACAAATTCAACAAACTACAAATTGACAGTCTTTACGCATGCCCTTCCACACGAATCTTTCCTGCACTAGGCGCTGGGTACCCCTCACTCCCGGATGTGACAGGTTGTGGACACCCTCGACGGATGTGACCACAGTCATTAATGTACGGTAGCGGATATTTGTCTGGCTTCGTGACTGCGTTTAATGCTCGGAAATCTCCACATGGCCGCCACGTTCCATTCTTCTTCATTACCATATGGAGTGGCGATGACCAATTGCTTTTCGACGGTCGACATATGCCTAGCCGCATCAACTCCTCGAACTCAGCCTTTGCTGCTTTGTATTTTTCCGACGACAGCGGTCTCGCTTTGGCGCTGACCGGATGCCCTGTCGTCTCGATTTGATGTTTCGCCATAGTATTCTCCATGCCGATTTCGCCGTTGAATCACGGAATTTCAACAAATTCATGCAGTAACGAAGCAAATTGATGATTCGCATCAAAAGTTTTCACTGCTACATCGTGCAGACTGGCGATTACTCCATGCTTTTCGAATGACGTCACTTTGTTAATCATTTTATAACGACACTCGTGTAGTGATTACTATTACGGGATGATGGTTTAGATGACTTTGAATTGTTGGTGTTACCAATAACTTTGCTGTTAGGCAACACTATGCTTGCTGTGCTATTACTTTTGACGGTTAGCTATGCTTTATGAGGATTCGGTTTAAATGGCTGTGCAAAATCACATGGCTGTCTGCATTTATTTGCCAAAGTTCCATACATTCTATGATACCAGCACGTGGTCGTTTGATATGAGCGATTTGAAGGGGCTCAATTCTGCGCATGAGGCCAGCTGTGAACTGGTGATTTTGATCTAAAGCGGCCTGAAAACGGTGAGGAGCGATCCACAGAAAGCTGTTGCACCTGTACCGTTAATTCTTGCAATTGCCGCTGAATTTGACACTGGTGCTGGACGCAAGATGCTTGCGGTGGTTGATTTATCGGCTGTTGACTTAGTTGATTCACTGAGAGATTCATTGCATCCATAACCGCATCTACTATTTTCGCCACTTCGGATTACTCTCCCCTGCTGGCACTAACAATAACCTACACCTGGGTCGGCAATCGGCTTAACCAAAAATGTTTCAATATATTTTCGTCCTTCGTGTCGCTAACTTGTCGAAGTTCGTTCAACAAATGGCTTGGTCGGCGATCGCCCAGCTGAATACCCAACACCAGCTTTTGAAAACGCTGTTGCGATGTCTCGGCGTAAGCTGCTAGTATACAGCCTGTTTGAGATTATCATATGGTTTGTCATCGGGTGGACATTTCTCTGCCTCGTACACTTGACTAACGGTGCTCGGGTCCAATGATGCAACAACGGTACCGAATTTCATTTTCTCGGAAATTCTATTGATGAGAAACCATTGTTCAAGCTGGAGGAACCACGTGTCCACCAGATCCCTTTTTAGCGTAGGGATAGGCACCCTCGATGCGACTGCGTTCACTAGTTTGTCTGTATTAGCGCCGTTATCTAAATTTGGCGTGCCGACATCCTTTTCGTCATCCGACATTGTCGCTTAATGCGCGTATTGAAAAATATAACCTCGAAAAAATAACGTGGTTCGAGTTTCAATTTTTAGGCAATTGCGTTTTTGTCCTTGTCGACGGTCACCAATATAGCGTTCGAGTTTGTGCAGATATTATTTACTAAACAAACACGATAAATAACTTCATTTATTTTATTTATTTATATTACAGAAAACTTCTATATGCTATGAAGACGCGCACTCGAATGTGTTCTTTTTTTACCCAACTGTCAAATATTACAGTTGAGAGCAAATATACTGAAACACAGTCGCGTGCGTGAATATCGTAACGCGTAATATCGAGTTGCCACAATACCATAAGGTCCAAATCGACAGAGGCAACTACAATTTTTAGTTGCAGTTACAGTTTTTTAGGAATTGAATTCCGAAATCAATATTTTTACACATCATTAAAACAGCGAATTTAGTTGAAATTTTAATGGAATTTTTGAATATTGCTAATATTTATAAATAAAAAACAACAGCAAACTGTGGTAAGAATTTCTACTCAATTATAAGAATTGTTTTAGTCACCGATATCCACGACTACAATCGTAACTACAAATTAAATCTGTACTTAAAATTGACGTTTTATTGTAGTTTAAAAATACCAAAACAGACACTATAGTCGTAGTTGCGATTTTAGTTGCGTCTATCGATTTGGACCTAAATCTCCAATAAAAATCCCATTTAAATCTTTCGTGAATACGAGCAAGAATATCCTAGAAATCTTAATAAAACTAAAGAAAGTTGTTATATTTCATGTAAGAATATCCAACAATTTATTAAATCATAAATTATAGTATTTACGGTGAAATTAAAATGCCAATAACAGGTAAACATTAGGTATGTGTAGTCTAATTTCGAACTTCCTGAAGACACCAAATGTGTATTACTGGTGCGACACTGTGACAACTCAACCATCTGTTTAATATTCGGTGTGTAATTATTACTCAAACTATTTCTCAAACAAGATTGTAAATTAGCACCAGTTAAAGTAGTTCGATACTTTGTTTTAATTATTTTCATATGCGAGAACTCTGATTCACACAAATATGTTGATCCAAAACACGTCAATACAAATTTATATCAGGTTTCCTTAATTTTGGGTATTTATCTTCTGTTAAATATTTCCAAAACATGTCTTCCGAAGCTCTGGCTTTAATGTGAATATTATTTCTCAACATAATAATTTCATATTGAATTAGTAGCAGGGTGTTGGGTGCGTCTCAATAGGGTAGGGGTTGACCGTCTGAGCCATGTATCTCGTGGTTTATATTCCAACGCTGCAGCTATGTAGAAACCACCAAATGTGTCTAGTATATACCTCCAGGTGGTAACACCCGGGCAACGATATGAATACGTCGGTTAAATACTAGATGCGAGTGCAGTATACTATAAATGAGCAAAGAGCGGAATGAATATGGAAAATAATACCCCGCTAGTGGTATACCTGTTACTCAGGTAAATCCACCCTCTTCGGAGGTCGGTCTCGTGGATTCTGGGGGAGACCAGCCATTGCTATACTATAAATATTTTAACCAATCCTAAGATATGTTGATTAATAAACAAGCTCAACTGAGCGAATCAGAAAATGATACTTCACATTCATTCCAGAGGAGTAAGAAACTTGTAGCGGTTCACCCAATTCACGCTACACATTTCAAAAACAATATGTTGGATAGCGTCGCACATTCCAACATGATTACGCATTGGGTGTCTCACGTCGTTTATCGCTGAGCGCACTCCACACGAGAAACCAAAATACACGAGACACGACGTGATGACGAAATACAAAACAAAAAAACAAAATAAATTTAAAATCAAATCGAATTAAAAAATTCAGTCTCGCCTCGGATTTTGCGTCGCACGCACGTACGCTCTTCGCGCGGTACCAAATTGCAATTTGGATTGGTACAAATTGGTGATGGAAAATAATCTAAAATCAAAATGTATAAATTAATAAATATTACAAACACAATAAAATCAATTAAATAAAAACAACAATTTAATAAATAAATTACAAATAAATAAATTTTGATTTATAAATATTTACATTTTATTTTTTATTTTTTTTGTAAATTGTCATCACGTTGTGTCTCGTGTATTTTGGTTTCTCGTGTGGAGTGCGTTCAGCGATAAACGACGTGAGACACCCAATGGGTAATCATGTTGGAATGTGCGACGCTATCCAACATATTGTTTTTGAAATGTGTAGCGTGAATTGGGTGAACCGCTACAAACTGTCGTATTCTCCGATAAGAGGCCGTAGTCCTTCTATTGGGGCCAGTAGTAAGAACATTCGTTCTACAAACGAAGAAAATTTCACAATGAATTGTGTAAAGCTAATAATGCATTAGTCGAAGCCAACAATATTAACAAGGAACTCTTAAACCAAAGTAGGCAATCTATCCTACTCCTAGCCAGACTACAACTGAACAAGAGTACCATATGGACAAGTGTACTACGATTTACTCTATGAGAAATTTAAAAAAATACCTACAACTGATAAGTTTAATGCAAAGGTGATGAATGGAAAGACCATCAAAATAAACTTGAAAGATGGTGCAACTTATAGACAAATGACAAGTATGTTAAACGAAGAAAAACGTGCTTGGCGCACTTTTGAAGACAAACAAAGAAAAAATAATTGATGATCTGAAAGCAAAAGGATTTAAGGCTACTGAAGCATCAATTAAGCTAAAACGGAGAGGCAAAGTACCTCTCAACATGTTTATGTTGACCTTCGATAATGATGAAGATATCGAAAAAATTTATCAAATTAAGTACGTCTTGGGGTGCAAAGTGGTTATTCAGCCTCTAAGACGATCTAAGCTTATACCACAATGAAAACAATGTCAAGCCTATCGACATACACAAAAATATTGCAACAGGGAACCCAGGTGTGTCAAATGTTTAGGTAAACATCATACTAAAGATTGTGTAAAAGATAAAAATGTTCACAGTTTTCCCTAAATGCGTTCACTGTGGAGAAAACCATCCGGCGCGAACTACAGAGGGTGCAGCGTTGCTATTGAACTGCAAAACACCAAAAATAGGAATGTGATTGCTAAAAATCCAAGATTATTCAGGCAGTTAAGATGAACCAACCCGAAGTAAATCGTAGAGCGTTGGGAACTTCATGGACAATTGGGTAAAATTACTTACGCTCAAGTAACGATGAGTAACGGAAATCCAGGGAAAAGGGTCAAAACGACGATATAAGTCAAACACTTAAATTAATTTTAAGCAGCCTCAATACATTTGATGAGGGTTTACAGAAACTAGAGTACAGCACTAAACAGAAAAATGGCCTGTGATTTTAGAATCTTATGTTGGAATGCCAATGGACTGCCAATGGACAATGGCCCTATGGACACAGAAAAAATCGAGGTATGCCTCATCACGGAAACTCACTTCACTAGACAAACAATCATTACATTTAAAAATTATCATATGTATATCATACCATTCATCCGGAAAACACTGCTAAAGGAGGTAGTGCTGATATAATCAAAAATAGTATCCATCACTTTGAAGAGTTAAAATATGAAACAGAAGAAATACAAGCAACTGCTGTTAATGTCAAAACCAAAAATGGTTCTATTTGAATTCATGGTGTTTACTGCCCACCGAAGCACTCAATTTAACACAATTTAAACTCTGATCATTCACCGATACTTTTAACGTTAAGTGAACAAATTATTCAGAAAGAAAGGAAGGAACCCATTTCTAGTAAATAATCTCACTAATTGGGAATGCATTAGACTATCGCTAGAAGAAAAAATTAACTTAATGGTTCCATTAAAGACCGAGCGGCAATTAGACAAAGAAGTTCACAAATTTGTAAACGATATACCGTAATCAGCTTGGGAAAATACCCCTGAAGTTAAAAATAAAATCAAGGGAAACAACTACCCATTGGAAATTAGGGAACCCCTAGCAGAAAAAAGAAGTGCGAGAAGAGTATGGCAACAAATAAGGGCCTCCCAAGATAAAACTAATTTGAACAATCTCACTCGACAATTAAGAACTATTTAAGAAAATTAACTAATGATAGCAGTATTGATTATTCTCTTTGGAAAGCAATCAAAAGAATTAAAAGATCAATAATGCAGAATCCTCCAATAAGAGATGCAGGTGATAAATGGGCTAGGAATAATGAAGATAAAGTACGAGAATTTGCTGAACACCTCGAAAAAATATTCCAGCAACATCAAGATGAAACAATAGAAGCTGAAATAATATCTGAGCAAGCTGTGCAAGAAAGTAAAGAAATCCTACCGACAACACCAAAAGAAGTCGTGTATGAGATAAAAGCTAATATGGATATAAAAAAAGCTCCTGGCTATGATCTTATTACTACAGAAATCTTAAAAGAACTGCCAAGGAAAGCTCTGGTGAAGCTCACCAATCATATAAATGCAGAATTTAGCATCAAATATGTACCAAGCTTGTGGAAAATTGCAGAAGTAATCATGATCCCAAAACCTGGGAAACCAACACACATAACCTCATTGAGAAGAGAAAAAAGTATGTTCAACAATATTTCAAGACGTTGCACAAGCGTTTGATAGATACTGGAATCTTACTTGAAAGATAGATTCTTCAGGATTATGATACTTTCTCTGAATTGAAATAAATCAACGCAGGACTTCCACAGGGCAGTGTATTAGGGCCGGTTTCATACCTACTGTACACTTATGATCTTCCTGCATTAGAAAACAACATAGTGGCGACTTTTGCAGATGACGACTTTTACAAACAGCAATAACTAAAATTTATAAATGGACAAAATGATGGCGAATAAAACTAAATGAAGCTAAAATCAACCAACTTTACAAACAGGCGATTCGAACATATCCCGATTACCATAAATCAAGAAATAGTACAGTATGCGAACACAGCTAAGTATCTCGGCATGACCCTGGATGCTAAACTGCGATGGAAAGCACATGTCAAGAAGAAATGTGAAGAACTAAGAATTAAATACAGAAAGATGCAACATACAACAAGCTGCTACTTTATAAGCAAATATTGAAACCGGTTTGGAGGTATGGTATTCAACTTTGGGGTTGTACCAAACAGAGCAACGTAAATATCATCCAAAGATTTCAGAATGTGGTATTAAGGTACATCGTTGATGCACCTAGGTATGTCAGGAACAATGATCTACATAGGGACCTTAAAGTGAACATCATCGTAAATCATCATGTGTTCATCATGCGCATTTCCCTGTATTGGTAATTTAAAGAGCCGCCTTTGAAGACTTTTCGCTCGAATCGAATTAGCGATCTTAAAAGTTATGTTCATAATTTCCTTCATATTTAGTATTTTGGCATACAATACTTGTTAATGCAATTATAATGTAAAAAGTCAGGAAAAGGTATAATAAAATCATTTCGACAACCTATCATAGCTGGTGCTCCATCGGTAGTTTTTGATACAAGCTTATAAAGTGGTAATTGAGACACCTTAATAACATTTTTAATACCGTTAAATATATCTTCACCGCGCGTTCTCCCTTTTAGTGGAATAATTATTAGAAAGTTTTCTTTGGTTGAAAAGTCGGTGAAAATCATTTTGATAAATATAATTATTTGAGCTACATCAACTGCTTCAGTTGAGTCATCCAATTGTAATGAAACAGCTTTACAATTTTTAAAATCCTCCGTTAATTGGTCTTTTAAATCGATACCTATTTCTTCAACCCGGCAAGTAACTGTATTCCAAGGAATCTGCATACTATTGGTGGCAGCAATTATTTCTGACTTATTTTTAAAATCACAAAAGAAAGAGTCGGCAGCTTCTACAAAAATAGTTTTTAAAAATGGCTCTATAGCAACTTTTGATGCCGTTGTATTTTTGGTGAAAATCGATTGTTGAGCTTAACTGTGTTTTTTTATAAGTCTCGATAGATCTCAATAGATCGCATCCAGATGTTCTCTATTTTTGTGGTTAAACTGCAATTGATTCAGTTTATTTTAATCAAGAATAACATTTTATTCAACATTTTATCGTTTTTAATTCATTTCCTTAAATTACACAACCTATTAATTGTACATGAAAATCTAGCTTTTTATCCAGATATGCTGTTGAGACTACAGATTTTCCCTTTTATGAGTAAAGACACACATTAATAATTTGTATTTTAGCATGGAAGCATACCAAAGTCAATTATTAGTACATCTATCATACAATAGGAAACTAGTAGCTGATTTACATTTAATATTTTGCTCTATTTTAAAAGGCAGAAAATGTACGTTAAAAGTATTCATTTTATTATTATTTCCTTCCATTATGAAGAAGCATATTCAAAATGAGTTATTTAATATATGGCTAAAAAGAATGGAAAAATCGAAAAATGAACCTGTTTATTATTATTCGTAAATGTTGCTCAAAATTTAAAAAATCATAGTAACATTTTGAAAGAAATAAAAAATTTCAGTATGTCCGTCTCATTTTTATATATGGAGAAAACGTATTCGCACTTTTCCTCATGTATTTATGCTTTTGGGATAACAAAATGTAATGAAAACAACATGACGTAGCGTTGTCAAAATAAAAAACAACGGGCGAGTTCACGCTCAACTCGCAAAAAAATTATGTGAAAACCTTTAACTATTGAATCATTTCAAGTTTCTTTGATGGGCCTGAGAAACAAATGCAGATAGACGGCTGCTGTTCATTCAGTATTTAAATTACGTTACAATTTTGGTTTAAAAAGTCAATAAGTTATTCTATTTTGGATTTGGAGAACGAACCTTACCGACATTAATTGTTTAATTGAAAATTTAAATTTATAACCGACTATATTTCAGTATAGCCATGTCTGGGTGAGCTCGAGCAAAGTACAGTTCTCTTAAGTTAATCATCTAAATTTGCCCTGAACGCTTAAAATGTACCATTACTCATACACTCAATTAGATTTAATTACATTTATATTATTGATATGGATCAATCACAAGCTGCGGCTTGTCTCACCCTTTTACTTATACAAAAACGTAAAGAAAGACAAAATAAAGTTACTAAATCCATCTGGGTAAAGGAATGGATTCCAAAGCGAAAAGTCTGCGCTGTGATTAAATTTGAACTATTCTTTAAGTGTATACGTATAAAATGATAGAAGTGAGAGTGAAAATAGTTACTTCAGCTCTGTGTATTGTTGCGGTATGTGAGGGACTCGTACAATTAGACCGGATCAACCTTCATCACTAAGTCGGCTCACTGAAGAATGGCGACTTAATGCGGGGAATAATATTACCACGATAATTAATTTAAACACAATTATTAATGTGACCAAAGTTGTGGATTATACGACCAAACTTAATAATTCAGTTGTCAATAATTTTTACATTTTCAGCAAGAAAATAGCAATAATAGGTACAATGGATCATGTTGTACGGTGGTACGACAAAAATCATGTCGAAAATCATTGAATGGGGCAAAATGTCGTCATTGGAGGTATGAAACTTGTGGTGACCGATGTAAATCGCACAACATGCATGCAAAAGTAAAGCGGAAATGTAAAGCACAAAATGGATGTCGACGGCATACCGTTTACATTGCCGAGCCTGTAATACCATCACGATGTATTTCGATTTATCGTTGGCCGTATACACTTTGTGGTGTATTTCCAGAAAGTTTGGGTTGCAATGGATGCTATGATGAATATGAGTATGGTGTCTTTGAGAATAGGGGATGTTATGGGTGTTACATTGATAACTTTGACATTGGCCTGTTGTAGTGCCATGGGCCAGTTTTGCGTACATCCTATTACCATTAACCGCCCTGCGAACTCGTTGGAAATTGTATGGGTTATTTTCTATTTGCACTCGAAGATGAATATAGTGAATTGGATGAACTGTATAAGAAGTATAACGACGATTCGGATGACAGTAATTACGAAAGAAGCGGTGGATGGGAAGAAAAAATTGATGATATTGTAATCTTATTAAATTTCTCAAAAACTGAAGTTCACCGGGACAAACAAAAGCCATTTAATATGAGACATTCTCGGAACTCAAAAATACTTCGAAATCCACCTCGTCTATTGATGGGGGATCCCAATGCATCGTACGAAAGAGCACAGCGATTTTCCAAGAAGTTGCGAGCCAGATTACATAAAATTTGTTGATCATGATAACAACAACAATTTTAATTATGAAACAAGATTAAATAAATATGCCAGAAAACCACTGTCCAGTCATCATCGATTTCCAATAGATGAGGAAGACCTGAAGCCCATTGAGGATGACATATTTTAAGATTAAATGAAATAAAGTTGAATTTGTATTAAGCGAAATATTAAACGATGCCTTCTATTCTTAGCTTTCCATACTTATATACAGTCAAACTTGGATATAAAAAATCGGGATATAATGAAAGTCTTGTTATAAGGAACTTATATAAACTCCCAAACTTCGAAAAACACATACAAATGTAGGTAAGTTGATCTCTGGATATAACGTTTCTTCCTTATAACGAACAAAATTTTTAGTCCCTTGAGGTTCGCTATAACCAAGTTCGACTGTACTCAGTTTCAGGTGTAAAAAAATATGATGATGCACATTGTCCACCTATTTGTTATTAAATTGTTTCTTTCCCAAATCGAATTAAAATTTATTATGAACTGAATATGAATTGATTGCGACTTGAATTTAAAATTGAGAATGTTTTAAATAAAACCACAGATAAGAATATCAGATGAACCAAGCCCGAATGATTTTGCGGTTTTATGAACTGGAACTAATATTAAATGTGTCTGTAATATTTTATCTTGGACTCAAAATAATACAAAAATGAGTCACGTAACACCATCTATCGTAAATAAATATAAATATGTTTGAACAAATATTTGCTTTTATTGAACAATTTATTTGTTATATTAAATTTTAAAGTTAAATTATTAAAGCAAAAATTGTAATTGTAATTTTTTACAGCAAAAATGGGCGAAATCATCTAAAAAATAATGCGCTTATTAAAATGTGTCTCTACTAACTGTCTTTCTTCTATTAAACGCTAGATGGAACCTCAGTATAAATAATTTAAATTGGTTTGAGTTTCAGGTTTTGGGTTCCAGATTGAATTGCCAAAAACTTGTTCTGCTTGAAACATCTGATATTCTTATCTGTGATAAAACTTAAATATGAATCGATTATGATTTAAATATAAGTTGAAGATGACTCAAAAATGAATTGAACGTAACTTGAATGCAAACTGAATATGATTTGAATATGAATTCAATATGAATATGAACTAAATATGAATTGCAACTCAACTGAATATGAATTGAATGCGACTTGAATATGATTTGAATAAAACTTTAATGTGAATTTAATGTAATTTGAATTTTATATTCAATCGAAAATTCCATTGAATAATTTAATGAGATGAAATTTAAACAAGTTTAAAAAGTAAAATGAGATGCAATTTACGTTTGGAATCTGTTTACACGTTATCACTTGGCAAGTGAAATATCACTTTGAAATTATAAGATGACGTAAAAGTGATGTCTCATTTTATGAATGAGATGTTAGTTTAGACGTTATCATCGAGTGAGACGTATATTTAATTTCTTGAGTGAGATTTCACTTAAATGATATCGTCTAATTGTACCTTAAGTGCCACTTTCACAGCTCGCTAAAACGCTAATATGTATAAGTTGTGTATAATATTTAATATTTAAAGTATGGGTGAATTTGTCTTTGTTTAACGTACTTCCATTTCAGTTTTTTTGAACCACTTACACTACACATACATACTTTTTGTGCCTTATTATTTTAATCTGGCGGAAATTTAATGCGAATTATATCGTATGCAAGTTCGGTGCATTTTGTGTTCGTTTTTCTCGTATATAATTTGCAATTTCGGTCGTTCCTTTTTCTACGAAATTTTTGACTTACCCCCGCTAAAGATGTTTTCACATCAAAAACAATTCTTAGTGCTGCGAATGCCAGTATTTGTAAGTGGCTGATAGAAGTAACTACAATTTCCCATTTTTTTTTTTGCAAATATCTGAATAGATCTATCGAGACTTACCTATGGTTTCCACTTGGATGCTTTGCGAATATTCGCAAAGGGAAATTTTTTGTTTCATGTCACTGTGTTAGAAAAATTTTGTATTTGTATTACCAAATAATTTTGTCAATTTAGACATTTCTAGATGTCAATAAAAAATCATAATAAAAACAATAAAATATTCACATAGGAAAAATATTTCAGCTTGCTTTGTTTATTGCAGGATTGAAAATGTTCCTAAACAAAATAAGGGAAATTTTTATTTTTTTTTTTTGTAAATGCAAAATTTGCAATGGAAAAAGATGTAGGCATGACTACTTTTGATTGCGAATCATATTGTAAATTTGTCTATGGTTGCGTAGACAAATTTATATACCGACATGTAATTTTTTTCAATGTATACTATCCGTGTGAAAAAATTTAAAACAAATTGCGATTATTCGCAAAGGCATCCCAAGTGGAAACCCACAGTTATAAAAAACCACAGCTCTTGAAGTTTTCAATTTTATGCCTCCTTAAATGACTATTTCGTGGAAAATTATTCTCGTAGCTACTATTGCTGTGTTTTTTTATAAGTCTCGATAGATCTATTCAGATATTTGCTAAAAAAAAATGGGAAATTGTAGCTACTTCTGTCATCAACTTAAAAATACTGGCACTCGCAGCACTAAGAATTGTGTTTATTTTGACAACGCTACGTCATTGATGTTTTCATTATATTTTGTTATTCCAAAAGCATAAATACATGAGGAAAAGTGCGAATACATATTATCCATATAAAAAAATGAGACGGACATACTAAAACTTTTTTTATGTTTGGAAAAACATTTAGGGTACTAGTTTTGGGTTCATGTTACACGCTACGTTAGAATGTTGCGTGTCATGTAAAATGTTATATTAAATAAAAATATTTTCTCTCTTTTTATTTAACACATTAAAATAGAAACAGAAAATACAAAAAACTTAGGAATAGTAGTTCAAGTGTTCATGTTACATGTTTGCTGTGTTAAAATGTCATGACGACATCTTTGAGGCTAAATATTTCTGTGCGTCCGACTTTTCTCAATGTTATATAGCTAATTGCATACCATAAATTTTCAATGATCATCAATTCATCATTTTCAAAATACTAAAAAAAAAACAAATGTCATATAACAAAAATATTGTTACGAACTGAGTTCGTTCGGATTTTGAAATTAAAAACACTGTACTTTTTATTTCATTCTACTTTTATACACTTTGATATTTGCTTTAACTTTACTATTTAATTCTGTCCGCTTGCAACTGGTGGGGGCTATGACAACAGATTTATTTCTTTATTTAACGATTTAAAATAAACCAAAAACTTTCTCTGCTTGCCATCGGTCGTATTTATACCACTTAACCATCTAAGCTATTGCTGTTCTTAACGTGAGCTTGTTGTATGATGGCCAAAATCGCCACAATATTTACCTCTATTTTTGTACTTATATTTTACCAAACATTTGCGGTACAGGTGGAACTTGAACCCCGTTACTTTTTCTTTCAAAATGTTACTATGATCTTTTAAATTTTGAGCAACTTTGACGAAAAATGATAATTGTGGATTGCGGTAAATAGTATTAGATAACATATTTTGAATATACCTCTTCAGAATGGAAGGTAATAATAATAAAATGAATGTTTTAACGTACATCTTCTGTCTTTTAAAATAGAGCAAAAGATTAAATGTAAATCAGCTACTAGTTTCCTATTGTATGATAGATGTAAAAT
The DNA here is from genome assembly GCA_963556165.1 of Tipula helvola. Classification (NCBI taxonomy): domain Eukaryota; kingdom Metazoa; phylum Arthropoda; class Insecta; order Diptera; family Tipulidae; genus Tipula; species Tipula helvola. Next base: position 35,949,002 of record OY744482.1, on the reverse strand, counting down.
TAAAAAAAACAAATAACATGATCATCCATCAGCCAATCGTAAAACTAATAAATTTTAGCTGTTTATATCGGTCGATTTGAATTTTATCTATAGAGAGATAAATCACATCAAACTTAATCTAAATCGCATAGACGTTTACTTAATTAAACATATAATTTTTATACAATAAAATGAGCATGATTTTTTTTTTTGTTTGATGTCGAAGTAACAAGAGAAATAATTTAACTGTCAAAATACTATCCGATACAAAATTTATTTCTGTGACATTTATTTTTTCTCGGATATACCTGTAAGAGAAAATATTTATCGGATTTCTTCAATCTATCTGTCCTCTCTTATTTCTCCGACATTAAAATAAAACACGCCCATTATCATATATAATTATCTGTTTACGGTGCAACACCTTTAAACTTATCAAAATAGATTTTCGCTTAGCAAAATTTTGTAAAGTGACAGGTGCTAAGTTGCTAAGTACGATAGTTAAATAGGCCCCTGGTCTATTAAGCTAGGGATGCATTTGAAATGCACAAATTATCTATTTTGCGTTAAGAATTTGTATGTGAGCATGGCTGCTGTAGTTCAATGAACCTGAGTTTTGTTTTCTCGGTATTTATTTTTCTGGTTTTTTTACCTATGCATAAATCTATCTGTATATTTCTTGCTATTGCTTTGAGATATGTGTATACGATGGCTATACACATACATCGATAAATTAGTATTGTTTTGGTTGGAAGATGATTCAAACCTTTTGCTTAGGTAGTTCAATGCCTTCTAGAATATACAAGCCTGTGACTACAAGCAATTTTTACAAATTGACACACATTAAGTCTCCCCGCTAGGCGGCAGAATAATAAAGAAAATATAATTTTTTTTGGTTTTGTTTTGTTCAAAATCATTTTATTATCATTTAGTTTTTTTAGTGCAGAATACTACTTCAAAGAAAGTAGAAAGAAAGCACTTTCTATGATAATCAAAGAGGAATTTGGTTTATTCAATGTAAATTCAATTTTTTTAGATAAATCTAGTATATTATGTATTTTATAATAAAATATTGGAAATATTACTAAAAATAAATTAAATCAAATAAAAATGTAATTATGTACTCGATTTGAAAAACAAATCAAAGCGTAACATCTCGATTTGACGTAATATAATGCACTAAACAAAAAAAATAGAAAAACTTTTAACATGAAACAATAAACAAAACAAAAGACATATCTTTACTTTACTACACTGCCACATAGCGGAAGAGACTTAGTGTGTCGTCATTGTTTGTAGTCAGTCATACGCCAGTATATTCAAGACGGCATTGGGTAGTTTAGGCGTGTATATGTAAATCATGTTTAGGTAGGTATATAATAAATCAAACAAATTTACTTTAACTTAACTCGGTGACCTTTCAGAATCGATTGATTTTTTAATTTGCTTATCGTTTTTCTTAAAACTCTATTTAAAAAAAACAATAAGCGAATTTAAAAATTAGTCGACTCTGAGAGGCCATCGAGTCAAGATATTTAGTGTAAGGAATAAAATTATAATAAAAATTGTCCAGTAGTTCAACAAATGTTAATTAGTAAGGTTTTGGGTAATTGATCAGCAAACAATTTTTAATTTCAGTCAATCCATCATAAGGAGCTGTGGGTATCTCTGGATAGTTTACGGGTGAGCAGTACTTTATATAACTACTATTTATCCTTTGTTTTTAGTGTATTGCGTATCACAAACACTTTCATTTTTTTTTTTTTTTTTTTTAGTAAGTTTTAGTGTTAAACAAACATTTTCTATTATTGTAAATTTGTTTTGCTTTACAACTAATTATGAATTAATTAATTTCTACCTAGTTGTTTTTCTTTTTACGTTTAAAAACTCAGTGTAATGCGATATTTTTCTTAGCAGACGGTTCATAGAAGGAATATTAACTGTTGGCGCGACAAACGATGCGACTAAGAGAATAGGTCTATTGGATGATATGTAAATGTTGATAAAATATAATTTTGTAATACAACTTTTTGTAATATTGCGGCTGTTGTGAAGGCTGTTGCTTAGTAAATTTAAATAAAACACAGCTCATTATACTGTATTTGGCATAGATTTGGTGAAGTTTATTAAAACATGCAATGGGCTTACAAAAAACTTTTATTATTAAAATATAAAACATTAAAGTCTAAATATAACAAAACACTATGTACATCGAAAAACGGTTATTTGAGCAACAACGTTTTCTTCGAAAACTACGTGACAATTTATTATGTGTAATTAACTAAAATTATTTTATAGATATAAAATGGCGCGATACACTTGGTATTTCATAATTGTGTGCACGTGCTTGATAAGAGCGGCGGTTGCCCGAAAATATCCAAATAAACCAAATAAACAACCGAATATCATTATGATTGTGGCCGATGATATGGGCTGGAATGATATCAGTGTGCATGGACAAAATCAATTTCTTACACAAAATATTGATGCTCTTGGTTTGAATGGTATCACGTTACAACGTCATTATGTCACACCAATGTGCACACCTTCACGTGCCGCATTAATGACCGGCCGTCATGGATACCATACGGGCATGTTTCATATTGTTATACAGCAGGATCAACCGTGGGGTATGCCACTCACCGAACAAACGTTACCCGAAGTATTGCAAGATGCTGGCTATAATACACATTTAGTAGGAAAATGGCATTTAGGATTCTTCAAAAGTGAATATTCTCCAGTTAATCGTGGTTTTGATACATTCAATGGATACTTGGGATCTTACATCGATTACTGGGATCATAGTTTGACAATGTTGGATCGAGATTATTCTCGTGGTTATGATATGCGGGATAATTTGAACGTCGATCCATCCACTAATGGGACATACGCAACCGATGTATTCACCACCAAAGCAGTTGAACTTATCAATCAACATGATACCAAAAAACCAATGTTTTTGTTTATGTCACACTTGGCGCCACATACAGGTAACGAATATGATCCGATGCAAGCGCCCGCAAGTGAAATCGATAAGTTCAGCTATATCAAACATATAAACCGAAGAATATTAGCGGCTATGATTTCTAAATTGGATTACAGTGTTGGCCAAATCGTTAAAACACTCAAGGAACGTAATATGCTCGACAATACAGTTATTTTGTTCTTGTCCGATAACGGTGCTCCAACCATTGGATTATATTCAAATTTCGGTTCTAACCATCCTTTGAGAGGTGTAAGTATTTTATTTATTTATTAGACTAGTAATGATATACAATGTCGTACAACTATATGTTTCTATTTACACAGCAAAAAGACTCACCTTGGGAAGGTGCCAGCCGTGGGGCTGCAATGATTTTCAGCCCTTTACTAAAATCCAGACAACGTGTCTCCAACCAATATGTTCACATAACCGATTGGTTCAAAACATTCGCAGAATTAGCTGGTGTTGATACTGCCAAAGTTAAACCAAATCTCGATGGTTATAATGTGTGGGACGCACTCTCCAACAATTTACCAAGTCCACGTACTGAAATTGTACAAAATATTGATAATGTGTCCAATTATGCCACCTTCATCAAAGGCCCATATAAATATATCGAAGGTACAACATCGAATGGTACGTATGATGATTGGCTAGGACTAACACCATTTAACAAGACGATTGAACAAGTAGATGCTAATTATGCCAATGAAATTAGAAATTCAGTGGTCGGCAAGACATTGTCACAATACATAACATGGCCACAAAAGAATAATGGAGACTTGCAGGAACACCAAAAAAGTACGTTATCGGATTCGACAATTTACCGATTGAGACGGCAAGCCACAATCAATTGTGGCCAGTCATCTTCAACAGACGCCCAATTTAAATGTGATCCACTCAAATCACCATGTTTATTCGATATTATAAATGATCCATGTGAAATTAGAAATTTGGCGACTGCCTTGCCGGAAAAATTCAATGAAATGCGCAACCGGTTGGCAGAATTGCGCTCTATTGCTGTACCCGCGTTAAACAAGCCACTCGATCCAAATTGCAATCCAGCATTTCACGATAACACGTGGACATACTGGCAAGATACTTGAAGTAGGTAATGGCAATTTTTTTTTGTAAATAAAGTTAAGAATTTTATTGTTAAAATTGTTTTATTTTATTTTGAATGCCGTTTATTGTCCTTACAGCTAAAGCAAGTTTGTTCCCTTATAACCTATGCCATTTTTCGACTAGCCGGCCTTACCGATATATATGTAAATAAAAAAGATCTGTCACCATTTCAGTAATTTGTTTGCAAATTTATATTAACGATGTGAAGCGGTTCGATGAAAATACGTCGAATGGAAATTGATACCAGCATAAACTCCAAGCGGTCGGCTCTAAGATGCCGAGACGGAAGATGGAAACGCGGAAGATCACCATATCTTATGCAGCGACGACCAAGCGAAGAGCAGGCAGTGGGTAGAAGCTGATTCTCACAACCGATTGCCCCATAACCTCCATCCGCGTTTCGAAAGTCGAAAGAGGGCACAGACCGCATCATGACCCTGGATACGGGAGCCCGTTGCTAATTAAGAAACCGACGCCAAATTTATGTTTATCCATGTTATTGTTGTGACCGAGCTATTCCGTAGCGAGTTTTTTTTTTTGCAGCGCTATGAGGTCGAGTTTCTATGTAGATGCTTGTTCAAACAGTTGATGTCCGAGGTCGTTGTTGTAAATGCAAAAATTTCCGAGGCGCATGTTGAGGTTTCGTAACATATTTTACAGATTGGGTTGTTAACCCAACGCTAACCCCCTGTAGAAGGACCACAGCCCTCACACTTTAGCCTACTCTTTTAACGGAGTAGTTTCAAGAGGCAGTGTGAGGGTGAGCACTTGCTGAAGTTGTATGCAGTTAAGGCACATGAAGCGAGTGTTGTGTTTATCCCACTGCATACACAGCAGCCTGACGCCCAAACTGAATTTAGTTAGACTACAACTTCGGATTAATCTGGCTAAAAACTCTGTATAGTTCTATATTAAAACACGGCTTTGATTTAAAATTAGTTTATATCAACGTTCTATAATTTAATTTTATTCAATGTGCTCGTATATTAACGTATTTAGTTATGCTAGATATTATCATTGAGGAAGAACTTTAAATAGAGTGAGATTTTGTATGAATGAAATATGCATATAGAAATAATTTTCGTTTCGTTTTAAATATAATTCGTTATAAATTATAATTGTCTCTTTCTATACGCAATAGGGCAAGTTTGTTAATTGTTTTTGAATTAAAATTTATCAATGCCCTACTGCCGATGTGTTGTGATCATTTCTCGCTTTATGCCAAATCTATTTAAATGCGCATTGAAACACCATAGTGTTATGGAGACACCTATTATAGAGTAGAATAAGTTAATTCCACCACTTTACACTTGCTTTCTTGCATTACGTTTCTATGCTTTCAAGAAATCAATTTCATTTTAGACTTGCTTTCTTGAAACGTGATTCTTTTGAATTATTTGTCTATGCATATGTAAACATATTTCGTAAATCGTTTGTGTTAGTGCAGAGAATCACAAGAATCACAAAAAAAAATTTGTTGAAAAAAAATTACAAAAATATGACCTTGGAAATCAGTTTGCGGATACAGAGGAAGGGAACGAAGTGAGAAACGTAATGCAAGAAAGCAAGTGTAAAGTGGCGCATAGCAGAAAATTCGATTCCAGGACATTTTCTCGCGCACATTTCCTCGCGCACATATCCTCGCGCACATTTCCTCGCGCACATTTCCTTGCGCACATTTCCTCGCATACATTTCGTCGCGGGTACATTTCCTCGCTAAAAATTCTGGAAAATGAAGATTTGAATTTTAAAACAAAAACAAACAAAAATTATAAATTCTGGAAAATGGGGATTTAAAACCGCTCTAAATTTTGGAAAATGGAAATTTAAAAATTATAAATTCTGTAAACGCTCCCTTATATCAGGCGTAGAATTCCCGCGAGGAAATGTTCCCGCGAGAAAATGTTCCCACGAGGAAATGAGTGCGAGGAAATGTGCGCGAGGAAATGTGCGCGAACCCAAGTAGAACAAAAATTGAACTCATTCATAAGTTTCAAGTTTTTTTTCCATTTATCAAAATTATCGTTGGAACTTAGGTAACCCACATATCGATGGCTTATTGCGAATAGGGCGTAACATCAATTTTTCAAAAATTGTGTTGTTCGATTAAAACGATAGATAGTGTTGGTTTATGTAGTATAATTTAAGACAAATATTAGTTTTTTTAAAATAAAGACAACTTTTTATTAAAAACGTCATCTTTCATCATGATTTAAATCGTATTTTACGTTAAATATAGAGATTTATTCTCCTTTGTTTGAAATTTACAAAATGCGACTTACGCCCTATTCGCAATAAGCCATCGATATACAAAGCAACCTTGATTATACAAGCCATAATCTAAAAAACGAATCTTTTATAAAGGAATTAGAAACGAGGAAAAAACTAAAATTTCCATAGTAAAACGCATAAAACATATGGGAAATCACTTTTTTTCCAAAGACAAATTTGTAAATGAAAATGTTACCAATTCTCTATTATGATTTCTGAAATATTTTCATAAATGTTTGAATTTCAACATATATGAATATCGTTTAAGTAAATCGTTTTCATTTTCTTGTAATAATTGATTTATTTAAACCAAAATATAAAAAAAAGGTAACGAGGTTCATGTTCCACCTGTACCGCAAATGTTTGGTAAAACATAAGTACAAAAACAGAGGTAAATATTGTGGCGATTTTGGCCATCATACAACAAGCTCACGTTATGAACAGCAATAGTTTAGATTACATGGTTAAGTGTTATAAACACGACCGATTGCAAGCAGAGAAAGTTTTGGTTTATTTTAAATAGTTAAATAAAGAAAGAAATCTGTTGTCATAGCCACCACCAGTAGCAAGCGGACAGAATTAAATAGTAAACTTAAAGCAAATATCAAAGTGTATAAAAGTAGAGTGAACTAAAAAGTACAGTGTTTTTAATTTCAAAATCCGAACGAACTCAGTAGCCCAGTTCGTAACAATATTTTTGCTATATGACATGATTTGATTTTTTTTTTTTTTTTTTTTTTTTTTGTTGAAAATGATGATTATTGAAAATTTATGGTATGCAATTAGCTACTAGAGGACCCCTGTGCAATTGCACAATTTTATTATTTATGTGAAACATTTTTGCTAAACAAAATTAAATGCGTTCTATTTTATTAGAGTTCGAAGTCTTTTTTTCGTCGGGGCAACCTGTAGTGAAGTATTCCTTTTGCAGAAGTTGTTTGTATTTATTATGGCAAAAATGTTTCACATAAATAATAAAATTGTGCAATTGCACAGGAGTCCCCTAGTAACCAAATATTTTACTTTAAATTAAACATTCCGCTTTATAGTTATTGCAGTAATTACACAATAAAATACGTGGTACGCGTTTATATTGCGCCTAAATGTATGCGAATACTACAACAAATTATTTAAAAACTTTTATATTATGAGTTGTAGTAAGCTATGAAAATTTTTCTGAAAAATTATTTTTTCCTGTCATAAACTTCATAGCATGCTATGTTTGAAATAATATAACAATGAAAATTAAATAAATACCAATTAATTTCAAACAGGCAAGCCATTGTAGTGTGTGGTTTCAGGCAAGCCATTGTAGTGAGAGAACGCCTCTTCTGATCGGAGAAATCGGAGAAAAAAAAATAATTACATTAAATTGAAAAAAAAAGACGAAGTTATCGGGAATCGAACTCGAGACCTTTAAAACTTCATAGCGCATCGCTCTAACACATGAGCTATTGAACTATGATTAATAATTGATATATGAAATGGAAATTTATAGCTTAAGAAAATGTTGAACATTCTTGTATATTGTCGGACGCACAGAAATATTTAGCCTCAAAGATGTCGTCATGACATTTTAACACAGCAAACATGTAACATGAACACTGGAACTATTATTCCTAAGTTTTTTGTAAAAAACAAAACAAAAAATTTGTTTTCATTAGCATGGTACAACAACGTAGTGGAAGATGTTGTTCTGTTTATAATTTTTCTGTGTTATAATATTATAAATAACATTAAGTTTTTGGTAAAGCTCAGTATGCAGCTCGCACTAAGAGAAATTTTAGCGCAGGCTCCACAAGTCTCCATTAAATTACAGATAAATCGTCAAGCTAAAAATTTGTGTAGAGATACATTTTGTTGATTTTGTTTGACATATTCGTTTGTTTTTGAATGAAGTTTCTGTTGTTTATTACTTTTTGACACTTCTAAAAAATTGTTCAAAATTGCTAAGCAGTTTATAAAAAGTATACAAAATAATGGATTCCAGTGACGAAGAGGATATAACTTTTATTGGTGTTCCAGCCGTTGCTGTTCAATTAATAAAATATGGTGTAAAACGAAGAACACCTGTTTATAGAGTAAATCCTCTTATTTACAAGACAGGCGAAACATGGGACGCTTTAAAGATGTATGTTTTAATTTGGTAGTTTGTTTTGTTTATTTCATTAATTGTTTTGATATTTGCTTCAGTTTTCTTTCGAAAACTTCCATATGAATATGATAGATTTTGACAACTTGTACCAAATGTTGCAGCCATTATTAATACCCAAAATCCAAACCCCACCCTGTATTTTAAAATAAATAGCTACATACATCTTTCTGTGTTCAAGTACACTTAGTCTTATATATTGGTAACGAAGCTTTATGTATTGATTTCTGCACACAAAAAATGTATAATAATAAAGGCCTGTTATTCACAGATATTTTGCATCCGGTACAACACAAAGGCATATGTCAGCAATGTACCGTATCAGCAAGCAACATTTTGGTAAAATATTGGATAAAGTGAGCGATGCAATTCCATTGCTTTAAAAGCTGAAATACCAAAATTAAGTAAGGACTCTTTTTCTGGACACAGCCAATCAATTTAATGCCAATGGGAACTTTCCAAACTGCCTCGGTGCAATTGATTGGTATAAACACATTGCGTTAAAATCTCCAGTTAATTCCGGGAGCCTTTTTTATAACCATAAAGTAAATATAGTCATTACATAAATTGCGAAAATTTAATTTAAACGTGTTTCGTTTTTTTAGGAGTTCCATAGTATTATTTTGATGGGTGTTGCTGATGGAAATTACAGATTTCAATATTTAGATATTGGAGCACATGGCAGTGAAGGTGATGCTAGTGTATTTTGTGTAACCAAATTTGGGCAAGCGGTTCTAGCAGATGAAATGCCTTTTCCGCAAGACTGTTCCATTGGGAATAAACAACTTCCATTTTATTTTGTCGGCGACGATGCATTCCCCTTACATAAACGAATTTTGAAGCCATGCGTATATCTCGCAGGACACAGCGCTTGACTGACCAAGAACGCGTATTTCATTACAGACTCAGTAGAGCAAGGCGCGTGGTGGTAATACTTTTGGTATTCTATGTGCAAAATGGCTTTGCCTGAAGAGGACAATGTTTTGCGGACCTGACAGGGCACAAAAAATAGTAACAGCTTGTTGCTATCTGCATAATTATTTGATAAAATCAAATAAAATGAGTTACGTATCGGCCAATTACGCCGATTATTATGAGAATGGAAAGCTGGTACAAGGAGTGTGGCGAAACAAAATCAACCAAAGTTCTCTATTCTCGAGCAGAATTTCAGTTAATGCCGGCAGGCGGAATAATGTTGGCAAAGCTGTATACGAGACGCCGTAAAAGATTACGTAAATTCGGAAATCGGCGCATTGGAGTGGCAACGCAGGTCCATGTTTTTGGAATAATATTTTTTTAAATTGAGTTTTCTAATGAAATAGCTATGTAATTAAACAATAAAATTAATAATTAAACAAAAGTATATTTTAAATTCTTATTTCAAATGTCCATGTAATTTTTGGATGTGCTCCAGTGTTTGTTCCTGGAATTTGGAATTTAATTCCTGAAATATATCGTCAGGTAATTTCTGCAGCATCCTGTCTAAATTATTTAAAATCACCTCGTGTTTTTATTGGTAAGGCACAGAATCTCGAAAAGTCGATGGCATATTTTTTTCATATTTACAAACTCATTGAGGGAGTTTGTTAAGCTTTCGGCACTGCTCAATGCAACCGCAGCTTTTGAATTTCTTTTCCACCATCTATTTTGAATAAATAATTTGCGAATTAAAAATAAAATTTTGCAAATAAACGAACAAATTTGCATAGGAATAATTTGAAGCATTACTGTCTGTCTTCAATGCCACTTTCATGTTGTTGTGTCATCCCTTGTACTTGTAGAAAACGTTCTGAATAGATGACGTACAAGTTTTTAGAAAATTTTTTGTCATGGACATTAAGGCTAAATCTTACCGTCTCTTGCTATCTGAAGATGCAGATGATATGAATGACATGTCTCTTTCGAATTCCCAATCAATCATTTCATCCGCGTTGAAAAACAAGTCTTCTTCATCCATATCCATGTCATGATCAGGAGCTGGATTTCCGGACTTTGATGGTTTTCTCGCCTTTGAATTTCCAAATACATGGATTGATTTTCACTAGCGCACATAACTTTCTTTTTTCCACTGAATTGAACTCACTTTTTTTCAACTTTTGGTTTTTCTTTGCTAATGTATTTGCGGATTTGCTTTCAATGGCTTGGGTTATTATATCCACACTATTCACAGCATTAGGCCCGTTGCACATTTCAGCTAAGCTAAGCGAAAAATACAGTTTTCGCTAGCTTTGTTAGCTCGCCTAGCTCACCCCTTTGCACTTTCCAGCTGATAACTAGCCTTATACAAACATACATTGCTGATTTTATATCTTCCCATTAAAATTTTTTATTTTCAACCGGGGGATAAGAATTTAGCTCACATCGCTTAGCTTAGCTTAGCTGAAATGTACAACGGGCCTTATCGTCGTCCAAATAATCCTCTAAATATTCGACTTCGTAATGTTGGTCGGCCATTTTGACTTCTGCCTTCTTTATTTCTTTATATAAAAATAAATTAAATACTTCGTGGCTACTTCGATTATAAAATTAATCAAAATTGAAAACCGTTAAAGTTTATCTTCAAATTATTTTTGTTTTATTTTGATGTAAAATGTATGTCGACTTTACGTATTTCTCTTTTTTCCAGAATAAATGTATATGCTATTTCGGTTATTTATTTTCGTTGTTTCTATGGAAACTCACTATGTTAAAATATATAATTTATTATAAAACGATAAAATCCTGGACATTTACCATTTTTTGGGGTTAGCCATCTCGTAGAGTAAAAGGGAATCAAAATTTAGCCGAGATCATACCCCTTTCTGACAAAAAAAAATATATTTATCGATACTGAATTTTTTCGTATCGATAAATATATCGATATTCTTAGTATTTTGATTGTATCTTTCTTATTTTAATATTAATCTTTATAATCGTGAATTAATCCCTCAAAAATATCTTTCTGCATATGTCAATATAAAATATATACATGGTTTAGCGAGAAAAACTTAAGAAAATTGAATTTTCCGTAAGCACCATTATCCAAAATTCCGTCAACTTTGAATTTTTATTAGGGATAAACTATAAATAATTTTTAAATAATCCTGTATTAATCTCTCAAAAATACCTTAAGCTTTGTCAATAAAAAAAAATTATGTGAATTGATAAATATTTGTAACCACAAATTGATTTTTACGATACCCTTATTTTGGTAAAATGAGTACCATACAGCCTTAAGTGTACTAATGTACTTTTTGAAAATTGATTGTACTGAAAAAATCATCACTGATCCGAATACGGAATAGGAATAACTTTTACAAAAGTAAGACGGCAAAAGATGCAAAATTTTATTTTATATCATTTTTTTTTTTCATACAAAAAACTTCTCTATTGTTCTTTCACAATGATATTATTCTAAACAACACTAATTTATATTTAGCGCCTCGAGAATTTTCAAAAAATTTTAAATTAAACACAAAGCCTAAAACGTAAACAATCACTGATTATTTTAAAACAGATGTTAATCGATATTCGCTTAAGGCCATATCACAATACACTTTCTTTATTATAATTAAATTCCCATTCAATAGTTATTTATACATTTTATTGTGTAACTAATTAGCTTATAAAAGACTACAAAAGAAATTTGCGCCGTTAGTATGAAACCACCACGATATTATAATATCGCTCATTTTCATTTGCTGCAACAATAGCATTATTTAAAAATTTTTAATAATTTTTGACAATAATTTTAAAATCACTTCGATTCATAATACCTATGTGTGATCGATAAAATAAAGCAAAAATTACCATTTTCAGTTATGTCATTATAGCAGCAAATGACCGATATGTACATAATAATTGAAATGTTTACTTACGAGTAATATACATATAAGCTCGTTTTATGTTGGCGCGTGATTAATCGTATAACGTAATGTTGAATTTTGTACACAGAGAAATTAGTTGAAATGCTGAACTTGATCTATTTGGAAGTTTTGAAAAGTGAAATAAAATAATATTTTGGTAATTTTATTTAATTAATTCGAATGTGAATAATTATTGTTTTAATACAGAAGAAATTTTTGTGTTTGTTTGTTTATGTAAAAGGTGAGAGTGATTTACAACAAAAAAAAAAAAATTCTGGATTGCAAAAAGATAAAAGATTCGTTAATTAAAATGACATTTATGCGAGAATCAGTTAAAAATTGTATATGACCTTGCAGTTATTTGTGCGAATTGTACATGACCAAATGTACTCATTTGTACGATTTGTTTAATAAATTAATAACAATCGATTTATAAATAATTGGGTCAATCATTGGAGGCCAAAGTCATATTCAAGTATACATATGTGCGTTGATCTATAATATGTTATGATAGTTTTTCCTGTTTAAATATTTAAGCTGAGTATGCTGTCTGCGTTAAAAATTTCAAATTAATAAAACCGGTAGGGTTGACGGTTTTTTTTACTAAATATGGAGCACATAGCTATTATACTGGTCAGTTTTTGGTGGTACGCGTTTCGTCATTTAAGCGAGCACATTTCTAAGTGAAATTAAGTTCAGTTGATACAAAAAAGGCTTAAACTACTGCTTTCACAATGCGTCATCATCTCATTAAGTGTTTATCTAAAATATGATCGGCCTTGTGAGTGTGACAATGCAATAATAAAATCTACATAAATGCTATATCCTCACGCTACAATTACAAATTTCTAGTACTAAAAGTCAAATTAATCATAATTTGGGTTTTCTGAATTGGCGGTAACATAATATGACAACTTAATTTGATAAAGCAGATCGATTTTTGTTTGACTACATTTTTGATTTTTCTAAATAATTTATGGGTTCTGGTGTATTTGGTTCTGGCCAGTCATTTCGTCTCACTTTTAATTTTTCTATGTAAATTGCAATTTTTCGAACGTCAACCGAATGTCACCGAATGTAATTGCTATATTTGCATAAAATAACCAGGCGTACTGCATGGAATTTCGCTTATTTGGTTTTCTATGGTGGTATATGTCGTTTGGATCTGAATGTGCTGATACTGAGTTAGAATCCCGACAGGGGTGGGATGGAAAAGATGTTTCTTTTAATTTGTGATTCTATGTTTTGAAAAATATCGGTATTTCTCGCTATTTATCGGTACATAAACTATAAATCGGCGATCGGGATGAAAAATACATGATCTATGGTTTTAACATAAAACCCACAACCATAAATCCCACGTGTGGAGGAAGTGATGAGATATGGAGAAGGAGGGGTAAGATGACGATAGTATGCATTTTTATTTTTTCTCTTTTATGAAACATAGAAAAAGCCTTATTTCTTTTATATGTATTTTAATTCGTTGTAGTTTTACCTTTAAACAAGTTTTTTGTCGTTTGCATTACTTGAAAAGTTTGGAAGATTTGTGGGCTTTTTTGAGTTTAAGTCAACATCTGCATTTTACCCTCTCATGTGGGTAAGATGACGTTACTAAACGGGGAAGATGACGCACCATAGGAAATCAAAGTAAACATAATAAACAAAACAAATAACTGTATTTCATATATAACATGTAAATAATTAAACATGTAATTCTCAAATTAAACAAAATAGTTCTTTAGCAAAAATCGCAAGTATATGCTTTCCGTTTGGCTTCCGCAGGAGTTAGCTCGCTACACGCTGCATGCGCCCATTTCTTGCAAATAGAACATGCGAACTACGTCTTTCTCTCTCTCTTTCCGGATTCGTTGCACACGAGGCAAAGCTGTTCTTCTATGACATAATTATCAGCATCATCACCTGGGTCTACGTAACAAATAGAAATCGAGGAATCCGATGATTTATCTTCATCGTTATCCGAAAATACACGCTTAACATGTTTGTTATTAATTAGTACTGTTTTTTGCGATTTTCTTGGTTTTCTTTTTGTTTTCTGCCCACTTTCTTTTCCTTTCCTTTTTTTCTGCTCTTTCGCCTCCTTTTCAGCTTGTTGTTCCTCTAACGCTTTTTAAATGGAGTCCTTGTTATGTGCATCGATGGTAACTTTTTCCTCTGTTTTGTTTCCTTTCCGACCGCGTAAAGTAAAGGAGGAAGGCCAAAAAGTGACTGTTGATGGCCCCGCTACATTTACTATAGCTGAAGTAGCCTGGATTACATTATGGGGTGACCCAACTAATTCCGGTATTTTGGTAGCTGAGGGGGCTATCTCATTAGATGACAAAGCTTCTGCAGTACTTGGGCAATCAAAAAAGCGTGAACCTCGGGTGATCTTTGTTTTAAAATACTGGCAGAGGCTTCATTCGAATTATACGGATGGCTCAAAATCAAACTCATGAAACACTTGAGAGTTTAATGGAATTAACCCAGTCGCATTAAATCCCTGTACAGCATTATTTCTTGTAGCTAGCAACCCTACTATAAGTCACATTGAATAAACCAGCTATATCCATAATGTTTAAGACCATTCCCGGATTTTACGTTAGGTAGTCGTTGCCCGGCTATAAGCGGTTTTAAAAGGTCCATAAAATGCAACATCCAGTGGTTGCATTCTGTGACTAGTATGCGGAGGAAACCCCAGGACAAATTTACGGCTCGAAGTGTTACATGGGAACAATGGTTATCCATTAACAAAGAATTGGGTTATCCTTACTAGGCCTTGCGTTTTTTATGAAGTGTTCTAACCATTTGATGTATGTTTCTGCATTCATCCAACCAGATTCATTGCATTCGCACTCTCGGAAAAATGAAAAACGGTGGGACGTAATGGCCAACAGCACTAAAACAGCATACAACGCTGACATTGGAACCCCTTTCGGCAGATGATACTTTGATAGCGCGTCGTTGGCCCGTTGGACTTAACACGTTAGGGGTTTTGGTGGGAACGATCGAGCAGCCTGTTTCATCCACATTAAAAATTTGATGGGATTGGTAATTTTTACCAGCTAAAATATTTTGATAAATATCAAAGAAACGTGCAACGTTTGTTTCATTGAAAGCAGATAATCTCGCTGCAGAAGTAGCTTTCGGCTTTCTGAACGAAAATTTAAATTTACCCATGAAGCTTTTAATAAAATCTTTACCCGCTTTCTTCTTTTCGTTGTTAAATCGATGAAGGATATTAAGAGTAGTAGCCTAATCAAAAGCAATTCTTGCGAATTGATCGCTCGTTACACTGAAAGCTCTTTTGTCTAGGGTTTCAATGTAATTTTTAAGGTTTGCTAGTTGATCATCCAAAAAGGTTGATTTGAACCGTCCCACGCTGATTGGAAAAGCCTAATAAATAACCAAAATTTTCAATTTTCTTTATGAGGTAATCTAGACTTCAGCTTCGCAGACGAATCAGAGCATACTTACATCTTCAAAATATTCTTTGGCATAACGCCGTAACGTGGCTTCTGGTAATTTGAATTTTTTTTGCCATTGCATTCACTGCTGCGCCTTCTTTGACTTTCTTTACCGCTTCGGTCATCGACTCACGGGACCAACTCTATCTGTTGGTGTTTCTTTCATACACTTTACCCATGTTATACTGTAAATTAAATTTACACGAAAAACATTAGAATAATTTATAAATAAGGCGGTTAAGATGACGAGTTCGCCATCTTAGCCGCCACGCGAATTCGCCAACTTATTTAATTAAATACAAACATATTTAATTAAATTTTCTTTTAAGTTTAACAATATAGTTAATTAATAGACATAAACAAAACATTAATTCATCTCAAAATTAAATTAAAACAATATTACTTACCAAATTTTATTAAATCCTTATTCAATTTCGATGTAATTTTACAAGTATGTAAATCGATGCAAACACTAAACCAGATATAACTCAACTAAAAAATGGCAGTTCTCTGTGATTTATGTTTCATTGTGCGTTTTTTTATTCGCTATCCGGAGCTGCTATCGAGAGCCGTCATATGAAAATAGCTCCGGATAGCGGCTCCATATAAATAGGTAGAGCTAAATATTTTTTATTTCACGTTTTCACTTATGAATTGAATTAAAAATTATATTTTGACGTTAAATAAATGTAATTTACCAATAAATAGCACGTTAAATTTAAATTTGGGTGTAGAAAATTGACTGCTCCGCATAGCAGCTATCGGGAGCGAATAAAAAAACGCAGCTATTGTTTCATAATACGAATGGAGCATGCGCAATACCACATAAAACAAGAAAAAAGTGTTTACTGTGTGGAATTTTATGAAACTAATGATTCGTCATCTTACCCCTCCTTCCCTACATAGTGTTGAAAAGGCGCTGATTGAGGAAGATCTTTTTCTTCCCATTCGATTTTTTAAATTTTGTGGTCTAACACCATTTACGTTCAATAAAACAATAAAAACTAATTTATATTACTTTTGAGTTTACAGTTTTTACTTGATTGACCTTTTCAATGAAAATGAAAATTTTTCTCTCTCTATATTATTTTTAATTTATTTTAAATAATTTTTACTTATTGCTAGAGACATCTATTATGCAATAGTTGTACACAAATGTTAACGCTACGGCCAAATTCTCGTGTAAATAAATCATTTAGTAAGGTAAATGTAGATTTTTAGTGTTCGTTTTTTGTTAAATTCAATTTGAATTACATATAAATAAAATAGTGTGCTGCATTATCAATCTCCCCATTAAATACTCCCGTATTTAATTTCTGTCGTAAATGAGCTGTGCTTTTTATGGCTCGTTTCAAGTTGGCGGTTTGAGTGTTGAGTCTTGTCTTGAATGAAGTTCGACCACCTATCCGAATTTCCATTTAAGCGAATGAAGATTATCATCCTTAATAATTACAACTGAGCCTTCTTTTAAGTTCGTTGATTTGTTTTGCCAGTATAGTATCGATGTTGTACTTGCTAAAGATAATTGCTGGATCATCTTTTCCAGAATTGAGCGTGTAGATGCTGGACGAGTTGTCTATGTTTTAAATAATTGATGTTTTGTTCGCTATTGCTGTTTGGTTCCGGGATTACCGTTAGTGGACGCCCAATTATGAAACGACCCGGAGTTAAAATCTCATTGTTATCATCACTTGTGATTGGCGTTTTTGGACGATAGTTGAATATCACATCAACCTACTTCATCAAAGTATTCAATTTTTCATATGTGAGATTTGCATACCCGATCATGCTTCGCAAATGGCATTTTGCTGACTTTACTGCTGCTTCATATACTATATACCTCCAAAATAAGGTGATCCTGATGGTGCAAATTTCCAAACGGATTGATTTTCAGTACACATAGTATTAATTTGTTCTATAGTTTCAGTGCAGTGTGGAAGTTTATATAATTCATTAAGTTGTGACTTGGCTGCTACGAAATTTGAATAAAAGATGTTGATGTTAGATTCGAAGCAAATTACAAGTGAACGGTTTTCTTTTGTTTTGACAATTGTCTACCGGATATATGCCAATAATTTTGACGTGCTGCTGCAAGTAAGCCGGCGGACCAACGTGAAAAACCATCGTGAAAAGTGCATTTTCGGCAAAAGAATTGGGGGTCGTAAAGACCAACTCTGATTAATTATTTTCGTTTAAGAACAGTGAAAGCGATTTAAAACGAAACATCTTGCACGCTAAATTTATCTCGTTACAATCTAAGATATTCAGTTGGAAAACATTTAATTTGAAGTAATCGCAAAACTGCGTTACAATTATTGATAAATCGTAGCACATAAGCCATTGCATAATTGACGCTTATAAAGGAATTTTTAGCATGAATTTACACACATAATATTTATTATCGCGTCTCAAGTAATTTTATATCACAATCGAGAATTGCAGAGCTGAATATACTTTAATAGACCAACGACGATATTGTCATTTCCTTTATACTATTCATCATGATCATCATATTGCCTCCTCCAATCTGCTTGATGACTTTACAGGGTTACACAGCCAAACGAGCTCTTCCTACCTTACTTTATGGAAATTCTTTCTGCGCCGGTAGGCAACGACCCTGTCCTGTGTTCTGTTTTAATTGGATATGCCTGTAATAGCTCGATCCATCTTGAAATTTGTCTCTCGTATTCCTTGAACTACATAATCCACTTAAGATCTGTATGATCTGTAGTCTGTATGAACAGAGAGAGTATTTGTGTAAAAATTTCAAGTTGAATTTTATATTTTTGTTACACTGCTCGATTATTTCACAACGCTCCCTTTTCTTAACATTTTCTTATTTAGATAATAGCGACCACGCTTAATTATGAAAACTCACTGAGTTATTTAAGAAAGAAAATTGTGATATCTACCCCGGTAGATACTGTTCATGTGAAAGTTATACAGTAGGCTCTGGTATAACACGACCAAGCCTAAGTCAAGTTTCCGGGATACGCCGGGTCTACCGTACATCCTTTTACGAATAACAAAAACGAAGGAAATGAAGGGTATGTAAGCATTAAAGACTCGATTTTTTTTAATTGGGTTAATAGAGGATTTATCCTATGCAATTGTTGTAAATTTGTCAAGGAAATACGCTTATTATTGAATAGCAATTATTGAGTAAAGTTTCTCATTTTAATACAAGGAATTCAACAAAAATGCTTATTAAACAAACCACTTAACAGAATTCAACAAATTATTGGATCTTAATCACTTCTTTCAGTTTGTAAATTAGATTGCATGCGAAAGTGTTTAGTTTCAAACAGGCATGATTCAAGACTAATTAATAAAAAATTTGAAATCATTTCAGAAACATGAAACTGCCATTATTACTTTCGACGCTCCACCTCGGAGTATTGATATGCTTAATACAACAAACCAAAGGAGACTGTGATGCATCAGATTCACTTCCAAATCAACCAAATATTGTTGTTATAATGGCCGATGATGTGGTAAATTTTCTATTATTGTTATTTTTATTTGAACGAAACATTTTTTCGCTTTTTTCAACACAGGGATGGTACGACATAAGTCTGCATGGTTTAAACCAGTTCCTAACACCAAATATAGATGCTCTGGCCATGCATGGTATCACATTAAATCAGTATTATGTTCCTCCTATGTGTACACCATCGAGAGCAGCTTTCATGACTGGAAAATATCCAGTTAATAATGGAATGCAACATTCAGTTATAATTCCAGACGGACCATGGGGACTTCCATTAGAAGATAAAATCCTTCCGCAATATTTAAAAGATGCCGGCTATGATACCCATTTAATCGGAAAATGGCATCTAGGATTCTTCAAAAAGGAGTACACACCATGCGAACGAGGTTTTGATACATTCTTTGGATACTACAATGGTTATATCGATTACTGGGATCACAATCTATACATGTTAGATAGGAATTATTCACGTGGATATGACATGCGTTCTAATGAAACACTAGAGTACAGTAACAGAGGAAAGTATGCAACAGATTTATTTACTTATGTGGCTTTGGATACAATTGACGAGCATGATAAAAAGAAGCCATTATTTCTGCTTGTGAATCATTTGGCTGGGCATACGGGAAACGAAGATGATCCATTCCAAGCGCCCGAAAGTGAAATTAACAAATTTAAGTATATACAAAATCCACAAAGACGCACTTATGCCGCGATGTTGTCAAAATTAGACCACAGTGTTGGTGAAATTGTTGCGGCGCTGAATAGACGCGATATGCTTGATAATACCGTAATTTTATTTTATTCGGATAATGGTGCACCGACCATTGGTATACATGAGAATACAGGCTCAAATTTTCCATTTCGAGGAATGAAAGATAGTCCGTGGGAGGGTGCAGTACATGGATTGGCTGCAATTTTTAGTCCCCTCTTAAAAGCTAGGCAACGTGTTTCAAATCAATTAATTCATGTTACCGATTGGTTACCGACGTTTATTCAGCTTGCCGGAATCGAATCTAGTTTAAATAATACCTGTATCGATGGATTGGATATGTGGAATGCACTATCAGAAAATTTACCATCTCCACGACAGGATGTAGTGCATGTGATCGATGATATTTTTAATTATGCCTCATATACAAACGGGAAATTTAAATATATCGAAGGTACACGATCAAATGGTGAGTACGATGGTTGGTTGGGTCTTATTCCATTTAACAACACAATCGAACGAGTCAGTACGAATTATGCTAATGCGATAAGAAATTCCCTGGTTGGACGAGCCCTCACAAAATATGTAATAGGTTCTCCAATGATGACCGATAATATCATAAATAGTTTACGATCACAAGCTACAATATCTTGCCTACAACCACCACCCGTTAATGACAATAAATTCCCGTGTAATCCACTCGAAGCTCCGTGTTTATTCAATATACATGATGATCCGTGTGAATACTATAATTTAGCCAAGGTTTATCCGGTGGATTTTGAAGGAATGAAAAATTTAGTGCAAACGTATCGAGAATCGGCATTAAAGCCGCGAAATTTACCGCCAGACCCTCTAGCCGATCCTGGACTCCATAACGACACGTGGAATTGGTGGTACTAGGAGTCGATTTTAATTATTGTTTATTTTGAACACTATAATGGATCTCATTTTGAACACTATAATGGATATGTAAATTATTTTTTCTACGATAGTGCAGTAACCTATGCTTTCGATGATGATTTTTGAATTTCAATTGTATAAGAAAAGGAGCCTTTGCGTCGTATACTAAAATCGTGTGGAAATGTTTTAATTACACAACGATTTCTTAATATTGCTACACGATTTGTGAAAACCCAAATGTTTTAATGGTTTAATAAATTTGTGTTGATCCGTACAAGTTTGTAATTTTTTATGTTTCTACTTATTTATAAATGTTACAGGGCTATTGTATCGTAGAAAAAATAGCGTGTATAACTCGTGTGAAAATGAGTCATTGCAATACTCAAGTGATTGCAGCTCTCGCTATCGCTCAGGCTGCAAATTTCACTTTCGTATTGCAATGACTCGTTTTCTTCACTTGTTATACAATATACTATTGTATGAAATGGAGTAAGAAAAAAATCTTAAAAGAGATTAGACCTGTGATATAACATTGTTACGCCGTGAAAATCTTTATACACGTTATTTTTACAATATATACTTAACAAAATCACATACATATTATACTTAGATATTCTTTATTTCATTATCACAATTTTTATCTATTACAAAAGATGGGTGACGTGTGTGTGTATCATTTCTTTTTCTTGCTTATTTCATTTACTTCGTATAAACCATTATAGGAATTGAAGGTAAGCTAATTGATATATTAGTGACTATAACGCTTTAGTGTTCGCAAAGAAATTTGAATTAAGAGACGCCAATGACCCAACGGTAAATTAAGTAACTTCGCAGAACAACCCAGCGGTAAGACTCATCAGTGGTATTTGAGCATGACACAAATATAGAAAACATTTATCAGAGAGTAAGGATAATTTTCCTGTGTGATTGGTCTGAGGCGAATCCAGCGGCGTAACTACAAGGACACAAATTCATTGCAGTTATTTTTTTCTGTTTTACGTGTTATTATGGGCATCTCGACATTAAAGCTAGCGGTTCACGAAACACCTTTTATAATTGTGATGACCGCACGAAAAGAAACCAGTATTGACTTTCTAGAATTTGGAGCGATAATCGTTATGTTCAATTGCAAAGTTAACGGAAAAAATCAAAATCTACAATCCAGCATATTGTGGAAACATAATATTGAAGTGAAACTTCTTTAGTACCGGGGTGATTTTTAAAATCGATGAAACAAAACAAAAATTACAAGCAAAAAATGAAAAAGCGATATGAAACGAAAAAAGCTACCGACAGTAATTCTTTTATTTTTGAAGTGAAATTTTTTAGGCAGGGTATGATTTGAAAAAAAACAAAAGAATATTGAAACGAAATTGAATGAATTTGCAATGTATCTAAATATATGTTATTATTTAGAATTTTAACAAACATTAAATAGTGATGACAAATTATTGAATAAAGTATAATAATTCCAAATGATAATTAACAAAATTTAAAATTCTGATTTATCGCAAAATTGAAAATTGTTATTTAATACCAACTCATAAAACTAAATACAGTCAAACCTGTTTTTGTGCGGTAGATAGGGACCGTACAAAAAAAATCGCACAAAAAAAAATATTCGCAAACTCCATAAATCGCTATAATAAATAATTTTGTACAAAAATTACAAAAATTTTATTTTTATGCGGTGGATAGGGACCGCATAAAAAAAGTTACCCTTAGAAAATACATATGTCAAAGTTTTACGAAATAGCGAGAAAATGCTTTCTAAACAAAACAAATAATTAAATTACACGTGGAAACATTTTAAAAAATTTTAATTTCTCATTTTTAAATAAAACGGTAAATTTCCTTTTTTCTTACATATTGTATATTTTTTTAGTTTATGTAATTACATATTGAAATTTGCTGGAATATGGAATATATAAGAATACTGAGCATGTCTAATGATTAATGAACTTGGCTGATGCATTAGGTATGAAAATGGCTGAACAGAATCTCGATATTCATATACCGCATAAAAAAAAATCGCACAAAAAAAATCGCATACAAAAAAAAATCGCACAAAAAAAGCGCATAAAAAAAAATTCGCATAAAAAAAGACCGCACAAAAACAGGTTTGACTGTATATGTAATACTAATATATTTACTATAGTGGTAAACACTAAAACTACGTGAAGAAGAGAATTTTTCTATACCTACATACTTCTCAGCAGAATGAAATTATTCATTCCGGAATGAAAATACACGGCATTGTTGTTGTAAAATTGCCAAAGTAAGACTACAAAAATTAAAATACATAGTTCCATATTATGCGTGATTTACACGTTCCAACAATGTTTTTCCAACTTTTTTTGTTGAAGACTTAGAGCTACACGCAATAGAAAAAATGTTCGATGAGATAAAAAGAGAAAAGTATAAAACAAAAATGTCGGGCATGCAATAATTTTTTGGCGTTATAAAATCGACGATGTAATATTTTTGACGAATCTGATGATTCTACTTTATTTATCAAAATTACGACTTTTTTGACTAAAATGAAAACTTTCCAAACGTAAAATTCAATTTTTAAACAAAATATTTAAAAAAATAAAACAAAAATGTCGTACATGCTATAATTTATTGGCGAAAATGAAAACTTTACAAACGTAAGTTTTATTATGAATTAAAATTTTTAAAAAATAAAAATATAGCGCTATAAAAATTTCACAAATCGCCATTTTGATTATTTTTGTTTCCATAAAATATACTCGGGTCGAATAAACAAATTTTGACGTGAACACGTCTTTATTTTCATATATATGGGGGGGGGGGGGGGGGGGGGATAATTAAAAAAACTGATAATAACAAAATAATGGGTATACGATTTTATGCTGCAGCCAAATATCTATCATCTACATCCAAAATTTAATTACACCACTCGATAGATAAAAGATCAAAGAATTTGTTACGTTGAGTGAGGACTGTGACGCATCGCTTGCGGAGGCGGAGGAAGCACCGCCATTTTTTGTAATACTCGTCCATAAGAAACGACAGAAAATTTAAAAAAATGTTCTGCAATATGACCAATTATTATGGAATTTGGCTATTTCTTAACCGATTTTAATGAAATTTGGTATGCGTGATGGAAATAGGATTCTAAAATGATTTTTGGATGAAGTTCTGGAAAATGGCCAACTAGGAAGGAACTTAGCCATTTCTTATCCGATTTTGATGAAATTCAGCATGTACAATGGAAATGGGATTCTAAAATGATTTTTGGGTGAAGTTCTGGAATATGGCCAACTAGGAAGGAACTTGGATATTCCTGAACCTATTTTAGTGAAATTTGGTATGCGGAATGGAAATGTGATTCTAAAATTATTTTTAGATAAAGTTCTTGAATATGGCAAATTAAGAAGGAATTTGGCCATTTCTTATCCGATTTTGATGAAATACAGCATGTACGATGGAAATGGGATTCTAAAATGATTTTTAGATAAAGTTCTGGTATTTGGCCAATTAGGAAGGAACTTATTCAATACTTTTCTGTTTTTGATGAAAAACAACACGTACTATGGAAATGTGATTTTAAAATGATTTTTGGATAAAGTTCTGTAATATGGCCAACTAGGATAAAACTTGGATATTCCTGAACAGATTTTAGTGAGATTTGGTGTGCGCGATATGAATACGCCGCAAATATATCTCGGCAGCGAATGTTGTAAATGATTACAACGACAACAAAATATAAATCAATCTGTTATTCAAATGTTTATTCAATTTCCTCTAATTTTATATTTGTATGTGTACGCGCACTGTTATATTGTTTAAAAATATTTATGCCGTACTGGTTTCATTTGTTTTCTGTAATTTTTGTAACTTAAAAATTCAATCAATTGTCATCTGAACGTAAACGCATTAAGTTGATTAAAATAAAATAATGTTTATAAATTTAAGAATAAATAAAATAAAATATTAATAATAAATTGTATATCTTCAACCAAGTGTTATTTTACTGTGCCTTCACCCAAGTGGTTACTTCAATTTCTTCAACTAAGTGTTTATCTACAAAATAAAAATAAATTTCTACAAGCTACGCGCTTGTCTACCGCCCAAAAACGCTTGGGACGCATCATTGGTGTCAGAAGTGGGATATTTTCCTGACAAACAGCTACAAATATCCACAAAAATAATTATCTACAAGTCTACAATCTACAAATAACTACAAGCAACGATTATCTACAAACCTACAATCATCTCCAGAGTACTTCGAAATCGAAATCTTCACATTACTTCATCATTTTACGCTGATTTGCACGTGTTCTTCAACCTTGGATCCGCTGTTTAGCCACCGTTATCAATTATAAGGTGATCTGTGCGGTAAATAGTCTGCATATACATATGTGGTATATGTATAAGGTGATCAATTATTGCCAAACCAAATCAACAACCTTCAGGTAAATTCTTTAATTTAACTAAGTGCAAAATTTATCGTGATGTGCTGAAAGTAACTATACGAATTTTCATATTAATTAAATTGCCAAACGTATACAAGTAACTGAGTGGTATCGTCACCATTTGCAATTTAAACAATATTTGTTACATAAACAATACGTGTAGAATTTAGTGCTTTTAATTGCCAACGTTATTTACACGATATAATCTTAATTCGTGTCGATAGTGAACTTACTTTTACCGTTCAGTGCAAAGTGCCGTAATAACAAACCGTGGTAACTTATCGTCAAATAATTTCACATCAGGAATATAATGGAAGCCAAAATTGCGAAACTAAAAACTCAACGCATCGTAGCGTGTGATCAAATTACTCGTCTTCAGGCATTTGTCGATGAAAATGGCAGCAAGTCAAATAGTCAGCAACTAGAGTTACGACTTAGATTCCTCGATAAGTATTTCGAAAATTTTTGTGACATCCAAGGCCAATTGGAATCACTAGTTCCTGAAGAAGTACAGTCTACTAGTCGTGCAGACATGGAAACAATTTACTTTGACCTCAAGCCACAAATTTCGGTACTTATTCAAGGTCTTCGGCCATCATTGTTGGACAGTTCAACAGTCAATGTGGAACAATCTACAAAACTTTCTTCATCGCTGAAGTTACGAAAAATTGAAATCCCAATTTTCAATGGTGATTATGCAAAATGGATGGAGTTTCATGAATCATTTATGAGCTTGGTACATAATCAAGAAAATGTGGATAACATCACTAAATTTCAGTACTTACGTTCCTCACTGGGCAAGATTCCGTATCGCACGATTGAATCATTGGAATTAACAGCTGCTAATTATGCCATCGCTTTGAAGCTTCTGTCAGATAGATATGAGAATAAAAAAATCATTTGTCAGGACCATATTCGATCATTATTCTATTTTAAGGCGATTGATAAAGGGTCCACGGGAAGGATAAGAGAAATAATTGACCACTTCAATTCTCATTTACGCGCATTGGAAAGTCTCCAGCGTCCAGTAAAACAATGGGATGATCTAATTGTGACAATGATATATAACAAATTAGATAATGAGACACGAGTGAAATGGGACGACGAATCACCTCCGGATCGAATGGCAACTTTGGAAGAACTAAGCGTTAAGACCACAATATAAATGCGTTTTCTGCTCAATTATGGGATACTCGATATTCAGATGTACTAAATTCCTGTCACTGTTCCGGCTGTTCGTTGTCAAGAAGCCATGAAGCGCAAAATTTGCATAAATTGTCTACAAATTGATCATACTACAGCGGAATGTAACTCCAATGATTTATGCAAACACTGCAACTCCAAGCATCATGCACTGCTCCACCAAGGAGCAAGTTCTGCAAATAAAGATGTACCATCAACTTCAGCTATAGCCGCTTTGAACATAAGGGTTCAACCCGAACCACTTCAACCAACCAAGTCAACGTTTCAACTTAATCAGGCAACTGCAATACTACAGTCTAATACGGTATATATCTAATCAATCTTCAAGTCTCGTATCTTCAACGCATTCCGCATCCTATATTTTTTAGCTACAACAGTTGTTAAGGTATTGGATAAATCCAACGTATGGATATTGGGTATCCTGCCGAGCACTCCTTGATTCGGCTTCACAACTTAACTTTATTACCGACTCATTTGCTTCACGGTTGGGTTTAAAGAAATCAAATATTCGTACTCCAATAACAGGAATAGGAGACTCTACCGTCTTCAGTGCCTGGAAAACAAACGTGATACTACAGTCGTGTCATTCTTCATATACCACGACGATGGACGTTCATGTTCTACCAAGTGTTACGGGTGTGCAACCCGTGACCAGAATGAAAACAGATGACTGGACAATACCTGCGAATATTCCCCTAGCGGATCGACACTTCAATATATCGCAAAAAATCGATATGCTCATAGGAGCCGAACTATATTTAGAACTACTATCAGTTGGCCAGATCAAGGTTGCTGATCATCTACCATATCTCCAGAATACAGTGCTTGGGTGGATAGTATCCGGCAAATTTACTGCAAATTTAACCTCCAAACTTTATTGTAACATGGCTGCAACAGTTGAAATTGATTTGAATTCGCAGCTCGATCGATTTTTTAAGCAAGAAGTTAGCGACTACCAAGATCAACTACGATGCACGCCCGAAGAAGAAGAGTGTGAAGCATATTATCGTACCACATTTCAACGGACCGCAACTGGAAGATATCGAGTGAGGCTACCATTCTCTTCACCAGTCAATTCTTTAGGCGAATCAAAATTAATGGCTCAGCGCCGATTCTTGAGTCTAGAGAAAACTCTTGATCGAAATTCAAGTTTAAAATTACCGTACGTTGAATTTACGAACGATTATAAATCACGCGAGCACATGAAACTTATTGCTAAAAATGACATCAAATCGCCAAATTATTTCATGCCGCATCACTGCGTTTTAAAACCGGATAGCTCTTCAACACGTTTGCGTGTAGTCTTCGATGCTTCGGCGTCTACGACATCTGACATGTCCTTAAATAATATAATTATGGTTGGGCCTGTTGTCCAAAACGATCTTTTCAGCATACTCATCAGATTCCGATACCCAAGATATGTTTTCAGTACCGATATATCCAAGATGTATTGTCAAATTGAAGTCGATGACAACGATACCCAGTTCCAGTACATTTTTTGGCGGAATAACTCAGCAAGCCCACTACAAATTTATAGACTCACTACTGTCACATATGGAACGGCGGCCGCTCCATTTATTGCAACACGCTGCTTAAAACAACTCGCAATCGACGAAGGTACAGAATATCCACTAGCAGCAGTTATTATTAATAATTCTATTTACGTCGATGATTGCCTAGTTGGTTTCGACGATCTAGATACAATTCTTCAAGCAAAATCGCAATTAATAAAAATGCTAGACACAGCTGGAATGAGACTTCACAAATGGTGTGCAAATGACTCCGCAATATTGCACGACATACCCGACGTCGATCGTGAAAAAACACTCATACTCGATGAGTGCGAGCCGGTGAAGACATTGGGCATGTTTTGGGAACCCCTCGGCGATGAATTTTGGTTCCATGTCAACCTTACACAAATCAAAAGAATAACAAAACGCACCGTTATATCAGACGTTGCGCGGATTTTCGATCCACTTGGCCTTATTGCACCAGTAATTCTGACTGGGAAAATATTTCTTCAACAACTATGGCAACTACGAATCGGCTGGGATGAATCACTTCCTCAGCATCTACATACCCAATGGCTTCACTATAGACAAGATCTTATCCAACTAAATAAGCTGAAGATTGCACGTCACTTATTCAATGCTACAGTTCCGAATGTTTTCACCGTGCAAGCAGTTGCTGATATACCAGAACAACGCAAAACCAACATGGTGTTGATAGCCAGTCAGCCTACGCCATCAAAATCACCGCTATTCGATTTCTTCCTAAATATAAAGTACCACAATAATTATAATTCGCTTCTTAATGTAGTGGCATATATGCATCGATTCATCAATAATTGTCGACTTAGTGGTTGGTGCGTGAAGAACTCAGACAATATGGCCAGCTAACACCAGATGAACTTCAAACTGCGTTAAACTCCATTACAAGAGCAGTCCAAGCAGATTGCTTTGCAGAAGATGTAAAAATGCTGCAAACAAAGAACCAGACCACCTTTAAAAGTAAAATCCGTTCCCCTAATCCATTTATGGATAACCCACAAGTTCTCCGTGTCGGTGGTCGACTCCAAGGTTCACAACTTCCTTTCACTTCAAAACCTCCAATTCTCCTATCAAGAAACCATCCTTTCACTTTAACTATGTTCCGATTTTTTCATTATAGAAATTGTCACACTGGCCCCCAAGGACTACTTGCATCAGTCCAACAGGAATATTTGTCCGAGCTACAAAAACGACAAAAATGGACCAAAACATCGAAAAACGTTAACATTGGCCAATTAGTCATCATCAAGGAAGAAAATTTACCTCCAATGACTTGGAAACTAGGGCGAATAGCTGAAATAAACAAGGGACCAGATCAACTTGAGAGTTGTTACAATCAACACTGCTTCAGGTACGATGAAGCGAGCAATTCACCAAATATGTCCACTTCCATGCGACAACGCTGAATTGAAAGTCAATGAGTTTCAAGGCCGGGAGAATGAATACGCCGCAAATATATCTCGGCAGCGAACGTTGTAAATGATTACAACGACAACAAAATATAATTCAATCTGTTATTCAAATGTTTATTCAATTTCCTCTAATTTTATATTTGTATGTGTACGCGCACTGTTATATTGTTTAAAAATATTTATGCCGTACTGGTTTCATTTGTTTTCTGTAATTTTTGTAACTTAAAAATTCAATCAATTGTCATCTGAACGTAAACGCATTAAGTTGATTAAAATAAAATAATGTTTATAAATTTAAGAATAAATAAAATAAAATATTAATAATAAATTGTATATCTTCAACCAAGTGTTATTTTACTGTGCCTTCACCCAAGTGGTTACTTCAATTTCTTCAACTAAGTGTTTATCTACAAAATAAAAATAAATTTCTACAAGCTACGCGCTTGTCTACCGCCCAAAAACGCTTGGGACGCATCACGATGAAAATGTGATGCTAAAATTAATTTCAGATAAAGTTCTGTAATATTGCCAACTAGGAAGGAACTTGGCCATTTCTTATACGATTTTGATGAAATTTAGCATGTATGTACAATGAAAATGGAGTTTTAAAATGATTTTTAGATAAAGTTGTGCAATATGGCGGCGTAACGTACACGTATTCACGTCAAATACACGGCTGTATTTACGACACAGCCACACTCCCACTTTTTTTTATGGAAACATAGTTAAAAAAAAAGAGAAAAAAACTCCAACAAAATTTTGTTTGTTTATATATTTGTTCTTGTCTTTCAAATGAAATTCGCGATATACTAATCTCTTCATTTATTGTTGGCCAACGTTGTTGGAACTTGTCTATGTGTTTGGAGCTTAATATTTGAATGGAGATAAAATCAAACAAATTGTATCGTGGGGTTACCCTAATTACTTAAGTAGATACATATTTTGAATAAAATGTTTGTATTGTGTAATCGCCGTGTGCGATTAGAAAATCAAAATATACATTTGCAGTAAGAGTTTTCAGTTTTGTAGTTTCGTTTAGTTTATGTATTTTATTAAACTATGGACCAAAGAAAAAATTATCCGGTGCAGAAAATCGAAAAAGAAAATCAAAAAAAGACACCCTCGTAGATAGGAGCGCCTTAATTAAGTTTTGTATCAGAGCGCAACTGACCCAAAAGCTGGCCCTGCGAATAGGAATAACTTTTACCAAAGTAAGACGGCAAAAGATGCAAAATTTTATTTTATATCATTTTTTTCATATACTTCTTTATTCTTCTTTCACAATGATATTAAACTAAACAATACTAATTTATATTTAGCGCCTTGAGAATTTTCAAAAAATTTTAAATTAAACACAAAGCCTAAAACGTAAACAATCACTGATTATTTTAAAACAGATGTTAATCGATATTCGCTAAGGCCTATTATAATATCGCTCATTTTCTTTTGCTGCAACTAATTTCAATAATTTTAAAATCACTTCGATTCATAATACCTGTATGATCGGTAAAATAAATCAAAAATTCCCAGTATCAGTTTATGTCACTATTGCGGCAAATGAGCGATATGTACATAATAATTGAAATGTTTACTTACGAGTAATATACATATAAGCTCGTTTTATGTTGGCGCGTGATTAATCGTATAACGTAATGTTGAATTTTGTACACAGAGAAATTAGTAGAAATGCTGAACTTGATCTGTTTGGAAGTTTTAAAAAGTGAAATAAAATAATATTTTGTTAATTTTATTTAATTAATTCGAATGTGAATAATTATTATTTTAATACAGAAGAAATTTTTGTATTTGTTTGTTTATGTAAAAGGTGAGAGTGATTTACAACAAAAAAAAAATTGATAAAAAAATTCTGGATTGCAAAAAGATGAAAGATTCGTTAATTAAAATGACATTTATGCGAGAATCAGTTTAAAATTGTATATGACCTTGCAGTTATTTGTGCGAATTGTACATGACCAAATGTACTCATTTGTACGATTTGTTTAATAAATGAATAACAATCGATTTATAAATAATTGGGTCAATCATTGGAGACCAAAGTCATATTCAAGTATATTATGTGCGTTGATCTATAATACGTTATGATAGTTGTTTAAATATTTAAGCTATGGGTATGCTGTTCGAGTTAAAAATTTCAAATTAATAAGACCGATAGGGTTGACGTTTTTTTTACTAAATATGGAGCACAGCTATACTGGTCACTTTTTGGAGGTACAGCCGTCATTCGAATTCGCGTTTCGTCATTCAAGCCAGCACATTTCTAAGTGAAATTAAGTTGAGTTGACACAAAAAAGGCTTAAACTACTGCTTTCACAATGTCAAAATTGTAGTACTAAAAGTCAAATTAATCATAATTTGGGTTTTTTGTATTGGCAGTAACATAATATGACGACTTAATTTGATAATGCAGATCGTTTTTTGTTTGGCTAAATTTTTGATTTTTCTAACTAGTTGATGGTTTCTGGTGTATTTAGTTTTGGCCAGTCGCAGTCATTCATAGCCAGTCATTTCGTCTCACTTTTAATTTTTCTATGTAAACGGCAGCTTTTCGAACGTCAACCAAATGTCACCGAATGTAATTGCTATTTGAATCACTGAGATATATACATAGAGACGACATGCAAAATGTTTATAATAGCAAAACCATCTTGATGTGAATAGAGCCGGCATGTGAAAAATGAACTTAACATAAGAGATATAGAAACACTAAAAATTCATTTATTTTCATAGTGTTTGTATGAAAAAACGCGATTCCGATTGAAGATAAAACATGAATTAAAAGTTAAACCCAGTAAAATATTTTTTTATGAAATCGCTAATAAACAACTCAATATCTTACTCATTTGAAACACAGATTCTCAAATTTCCCTATTTTCCAGCAATAATCAAAAGGAAATAAGGGAATAGTTAGTTACGTCACAAGGGCGGTAAATGAGTTATTACAGTACGAGTTCGACGTTTAGAATTTTGAACGAGTACTGTAACGATCATTTAACGTAAGTGTAACGTACAACGTTTTATTTCATACTACATGGGACATTAATTCGATTTTTTCATTTAAAATTGAATTTTAAAGTAAAATAAATATGAATTTGAAATTTAAAGAAAATCAATCCAAATGATTTTCAAATTATCAAGTTACCTTAGTTATTTTTTTTTTGTTTTATACTTTTCTGTACTGTAATAGCTCGTTTTCCGGACACTTTTGTTCTGTACCATCATAATTCATTTCTCGGACAGAAGTCAGAAATCAATCACATAATCATTGATTTTCGGTATAGTATGAAATAAATTAAATTAAAAAACATTCTACAACAACAACAATGTGTATTAAAATGAGACATTTCTGTTTAATAATGTCATCATATTATGTCCACATCTAAAACCAATGGTAAGATAAAAGACAACACGTTTCCGCTCAACAATTAAAATAAAATAAATGAGAAAGAGCAAACAGAAAAATACAAATCAATACAATAAGTACGAAGAAAACAAAAAATCAAAACAGTCTAGCATGCTTTGCAAATTCAAAATAACTATAGACCTTTTTCCTTATCCGTCAAAAACATTGAACATAACCTCAAAAATATTGTCAAAAATATCTGTAGGTGTTAGAAAGTGATAACTAAAATCATTTTATACGAGTACCTGAAACATTTCAATTTTTTCCGGAATGCCAGATTGTTAAATATTTTTTATGAATTATATTACGATTAAACATGGTTCTAACATGTTGTATGATTAATTGATTCATGAGTGCAGACAAAGGCAGTGAAATAAAGTTGTTTGGTTCCCTGTCATTTCAAAAACTCATATAAAATATTCAAAACTTGCTGAGGAACGGCAATGCGCTGGGTTAAAGCGATTAACAGGAAAGATCGTCTTTAACTCGTTCGATGTGTAGAACGACTTTTTCTTTACGAAGTATTCGTAATTTTCAATAAAAGAGATGTTTGTTGGAATGTTGGTAGTAGATTCTTGTTAAATTCCATTAGATACGGATCTAGATTAAATTCAGTGATTTTTAGCTCGTACCGGTGTCTTTCGGCTCCCTCAAGACCCTGGGCATATTTCAATAACAATATATTGTTATTAAAATCACCCACTCCTGAAAAATAAAGAATTTAATGAAGCACAATAAACAAACTTGTTTACTAATCATTTGTAAAAACACAAATGTGAAAGAACAATTTAGTGTATTTAAAAAAACAACGCATTTATTGACTCGAAGGTCATAGCCTACTATGTAATTATAACGGTACGAAGGTTAGGTTTATATGATTTCATTTCCGAAAATTTGACACCAATTCAAGACAAGGAAAATAAATACGTTCTCTGTCACACATACGCAAGCTTTTTTCTTCTTCATTTTTTTCTTCTACCAGGAATTTTTGCCTATGTCGTATCCAAGTATATATCTCAGTGATTTGAATAAAATAACCAGGCATACTGCATGGAATTTCGCTTATTTAAATCATCTATGGTTTTTTTGAATTTGTGATTCTATGCTTTGAAAAATATCGGTATTCCTAGTCCGTAAAATATTAATCATTGACATAAATTATAAATCGGCGATCGGGATAGACAATATATGATCTATGGTTTTAACGGTCATAACGCAATGAACTTTAACAGTGGTAGTAAATGCCATGAATCCCACTTGTGGACTAAGTGATGGGACTCCTTACCATCAAACGACAATTGTGACAAATTAACGCATATTTTTTTTTGTAATCAAAAAAAAATCCCCGCTGGTCAATTTAAGTGGAACTGGTATCAAATGATCCCAAATTTATAATTTTCTCAAAAGAGGCACAAATGTGGCGTTATGGAATTATAGCGGCTATTTTTCATTGCAAAATGTTAAAATGTGTCGAATTTATTTTGATTAATTTAGTAATGAGTATTTCCTCCCCCCCCTCCCGTGCCCTTATTACAGCTTCCATCCTTCTGGGCATACTAAGTAGAATGCTTTGTATCATTTCTTGCGGAATGAGATTCCACTCTTCTTGCGCTGCAACTCTCAGCTCTGCTATCGAATCTGGTGCGAGATTTCTAGCTCTAATACGGCGTGTTAGAATGTCCTATACGTGTTCGATCGGATTAAGACCTGGACTCATTGGTGGCCACTTAAGTGCACGAATGCCGATATCTTAGAGATGTTGTCGTACCGTGCAGCTACTACAAAACTGTCATAACTTACGAAGTGATCACTAAGAATGTTTCGAACATACCAGTCTGCATTCATCCTCAAACCAATCTCCACCAGCCTCGCACGGCCCTCCTAACTGATTCCACCCCAAAACATTATTGATACTCCAACAAAGCTTGCAGTTTGCACCATGTTACACGGTGCGTAGCGTTCTCCAACTCTTCTGTATACAAGATTACGTCCATCTGGTTTCCATAATTGGATTCTGTTCTCATCTGAAAAGAGAACAGTGGCCCATTGACCAGTTCCCCATTTGCATGAGTATATGAGCAAATTCTAAACGGCTGGATTTGTGGCGGGGAACAAGCCGTGGAATTTTTATGGGCCGTTTTGGAGTTACGTTCACTTCTTTTAATCTTCAGCTAATTGTTCTGATACTAATATTCACTTGGCGCGCACTAAGTAACTCATTTTTGATTTGAGTAGAAGAACGCTTTCGATCTCGTAACGAATTCATTTTTAAAAATCGGTTGTCATGCTCGGCTGTGCACCTTTTGCGTCCTTGTCCGGGCTTTGTTTTATACTCTAAGGTCTCACGAGATCGCTTAAGTATTCATGAAACCGAAAACTGGTTCATTCCTAATTTTCGTGCGATTTTTACTTGATTATAATATTGCTAATAGAATATAATGACTTTAACCACCTCCAGCTCATGAAAGCTTGCCATATTACAAAGGATTTTATATTAGGTGTTTGCTTTATAACACATAATTTACAAGAACTAATGGTACTGGATTTACAAATAATTGATATGCAATGGAACAAAAGCCGATCGTTGCGTTGGATTTCAAACACAATGAGGCTCTTAAGTAAGTATTTTTGAAAAATTCAATTGATTGGCTTGCAGTAGGCTGTAGGCTTTATTCAAGGTAGTTTCTGATAAAAATATAAATGTGCTATAATTTGTAGTATTAAAATTGACCAGCGGGATATTTTTTTATAACAAAAAAAACTATGGGTTGATTTTGTCCACGAGTGTAGTGTTGAAAAGGCGCTGATTGAGGAAGATCTTTTTCTTTCCATTCGAATTTTTAAATTTTGTAGACTAACACCATTTACGTTCAATAAAACAATAACAAACTAATTTTATTATATGTATTACTTTGGAGTTTATAGTTTTTTGTGATCTGATATTACTTGATTGACTTTTTCAATGACAATGAAAATTTTTCTCTTTCTATATTAAGCATTGACCACTCAGTCTTTAAGAAATGTAAGTAAGAATGCGACCATAGGAAAATGCAGTTTCGTTAAATTTGAATTGTCATTTAACAATCTTTAACAAGAGCGAAAACTATCGCCCAAACTGAAGGAAGAAACGTCAATGTATTCAGTTTTGTGATATTTGTGAATTAATATTATGTATTTATGTTTTATTAATTAAAATAATAATTTAAATGCATTTTAAACATGTACATAGAATATTATGTAGTGTAATATGTATTAAAAATAATAAAATACAATTATTTTGAATTTTTTTTTGTCAAATCGTGTTAAAGATTCGCTGGGCGATCTGTCTAAATTTCCGCAATAATACACTTTCGTTAGATTCTGTAAGGTTTTAATACGGATTCTTAAAGACTGACTGGTCAATGCTTTAGTTTTAAATTATTTTAAATAATTTTTACTTATTGCTAGAGACATCTGTTATGTAATAGTTGTACAAAAATGTTTTTTAACGCTGCGGCCAAATTCTTGGGTAAATCATTTAGTATGGTAATAGTTATTTATGGTACTAGTGAGCAAAACGAGATATTATCCATGAGGGATAAGTTTGTCCCACGAGGCGATAGCCGAGTAGGATATTATCCCGAGTGGATAATATCTCTTTGCTCACGAGTGGCATACAACGTTTTATCCAATTTTGTTGAAATAAATGTAAATAATCGTAAATTAATAAGAAATAGTTCCATTTTGTGTTTTCACACTGAAGCATTGAATTTTGAAATACATTTTATCAAAGTGACCGTTTTTTAAATTTATGTGACGTGTTTCTTTGACGTAAATTACGAAACCTATGAATAATTTTTCAATGACTACTCAATATTTTGTTATACAAAATATAACTCACGTTGCCCCTAGCAGCGTGGGTTATAAAATAACAATGGGTTATTTTACATTTTCTTTATTTGAAATCAGTCTAGTTATCGCGCTTTTATGTATCAAAATTGGATAAACGTAGATTTTTAGTGTTCGTTTTTTGTTAAATTCAATTTGAATTACATATAAATAAAATAGTGTGCTGCAAGGAATTCAACAATTTATTGGATCTTAATCACTTCTTTCAGTTTGTAAATTAGATTTTATGTGAAAGTGTTTAGTTTCAAACAGGCATGATTCAAGACTAATTAATAAAACATTTGAAATCATTTCAGAAACATGAAACTGCCATTTTTACTTTTGACGCTGCACCTCGGAGTATTAATATGCTTAATACAACAAACCAAAGGAGACGATGCATTAGATTCACCTCCAAACCAACCAAATATTGTTGTTATAATGGCCGATGATGTGGTAAATTTTCTGTTCTTGTCATTTTTATTTGAACGAAACATTTTTTTTGCTTTTTTTCAACACAGGGATGGTACGACATAAGTCTGCATGGTTTAAACCAGTTCCTAACACCAAATATAGATGCTCTGGCCATGCATGGTATCACATTAAATCAGTATTATGTTCCTCCTATGTGTACACCATCGAGAGCAGCTTTCATGACTGGAAAATATCCAATTAATAATGGAATGCAACATTCAGTCATAGTTTCAGACGAACCATGGGGACTTCCATTAGAAGAAAAAACTCTTCCGCAATATCTAAAAGATGCCGGCTATGATACTCATTTAATTGGAAAATGGCATCTAGGATTCTTCAAAAAGGAGTACACACCATGCGAACGAGGTTTTGATACATTTTTTGGATACTACAATGGTTATATCGATTACTGGGATCACAATCTATACATGTTAGATAGGAATTATTCACGTGGATATGACATGCGTTCTAATGAAACACTAGAGTACAGTAACAGAGGAAAGTATGCAACAGATGTATTTACTTATGCGGCTTTGGATACAATTGACGAGCATGATAAAATGAAGCCATTATTTCTGCTTGTGAATCATTTGGCTGGGCATACGGGAAACGAAGATGATCCATTCCAAGCGCCCGAAAGTGAAATTAACAAATTTAAGTATATACAAAATCCACAAAGACGCACTTATGCCGCGATGTTGTCAAAATTGGACCACAGTGTTGGTGAAATTGTTGCGGCGCTGAATAGGCGCGATATGCTTGATAATACCGTAATTTTATTTTATTCGGATAATGGTGCACCGACCATTGGTATGCATGAGAATACAGGTTCAAATTTTCCATTTCGAGGAAAGAAAGATAGTCCGTGGGAGGGTGCAGTACATGGAGTGGCTGCAATTTTTAGTCCCCTCTTAAAAGCTAGGCAACGTGTTTCAAATCAATTAATTCATGTTACCGATTGGTTACCGACGTTTATTCAGCTTGCCGGAATCGATTCTAGTTCAAATAATACCTGTATCGATGGATTGGATATGTGGAATGCACTATCAGAGAATTTACCATCTCCACGACAGGATGTAGTGCATGTGATCGATGATATTTTTAATTATGCCTCTTATACAAACGGAAAATTTAAATATATCGAAGGTACAAGATCAAATGGTGAATACGATGGTTGGCTGGGTCTTATTCCATTTAACGAAACAATCGAACGAGTCAGTACGAATTATGCTACTGCGATAAGAAATTCCCTGGTTGGACGAGCCCTCACAAAATATGTAATAGGTTCTCCAATGATGACCGATAATATCATAAATAGTTTACGAGCACCAGCTACAATATCGTGCCTACAACCACCACCCGTTAATGACAATAAATTCCCGTGTAATCCACTCGAAGCTCCGTGTTTATTCAATATACATGATGATCCGTGTGAATACTATAATTTAGCCAAGGTTTATCCGGTGGATTTTGAACGAATGAAAAATTTAGTGCAAACGTATCGAGAATCGGCATTAAAGCCGCGAAATTTACCGCCAGACCCTCTAGCCGATCCTGGGCTCCATAACGACACTTGGAATTGGTGGTACTAAGGAGTCGATTTTAATTATTGTTTATTTTGAACACTATACATAATGGATCTCTTAAAAAAATTTCGCAAGACAGAATCTTTGTTTTATTTATATAAAGGTTGGGTCTTTGATTTTTATTAGAAGATACAGCAAGAAAAAGGAAAACAATAGTAAATTCTTAGACAATAGAATTAGAATGGACCGCTAATACAATGACAGTTCAATATAATTTTCAAATAAATGATGATGCCAACATACAACTAGCGGTCAAGAGGCAAATTGCGGCCAAAACGAAAACTAAAGATTTGTCAAAGTTGTCAACATCAATAAATTTTTATTTAATTTTTGGCTACTTTTCGTGTGTTTTCTATTTTGTCACCGTTTTATAGTTTTAAATTCAATTTAATTTGATTTGAGATATTTTAATTGTGATTTTTGCACAAAATTTTTCCTCGGTTTCTTTTATTTTTACTGAAAATGGGGAGAAAGTGTGTCGTAATTGGTTGTGATTCGCGACTTGCAACAAAGTAGCTGACATCTGGTGAAAACAATATGAACAAAATTTAACCATACAACAAGGGGGATTAGAACTGTCAAATAGTTGAATTTGACAATACTCGTCCCCTTTGCTTACATAGAAACCAACGCCAACTACATTTGATGGGAGTCGCCAATACTAGTTTGCAATTGATAGATAAGACTGTTTCTTTGCATCTGTGAGTACAAAAATAAATGTTTATTTTAATATTCAGTGCTTGCAACTGCTTATAATTTCAAATATTAATGATGTTTTCTTTTATAAAATTTAATCTTAATGTTGATTTTTCGATTATTCCTAATAAATTAAATGGTAACGAACTTTTTAGTTAGCGAATTCGCCACGATTTGCCTCTTGACCGCCACTGTATGTTGGATCGCATATGAAATTATAATTTATTTGGTTCTTTCTAATATAAAATGAAAGTCGGCGAAAACCGTCGTCGAAATGCATGTAAGGCCCTTGTGTTTTTATGACGTAAATTATTTTGTATGAAATGGAGTAAGAAAAAATTCTTAAAAGAGATTAGACCTGTGATACAACATTGTTACGCTGTGAAAATCTTTGTACACTTTATTTTTATATAATTAATAAAATCATACGTTTAGATATTCTGGATTTCATTATCACAATTTTTATCTATATCTAACACAAAAGATGGGTGACGTGTGTGTTTCATTTCTTTTTCTTGCTTATTTCATTTACTTTTTATAAACGATAAACCACAATCTATTACAGGAATTGAAGGTAAGATGATTGATATTTAGTAACAATAATGCTTTAGTGCTCGCTAAGAAATTTGAATTACGAGACGACAATGACCCAACAGTAAATTAAGTAACTTCGCAGAACTACCCAGCAAGATAAGACTCATCAGTGACTCATGTAGAAAACATTTGTCAGAGGGTAAGGCTAATTTTCGTGTATGATTGGTTTGAGACGAATCCAGCGACGTAACTACAACGACACAAATTCATCGTACAGTTACTATTTTTTTCTATGTTACGAGTTGTTATGGGCACCTTTTGGGATAGTTTAGTTCAGTATATTATTAGACATTAAAGCTAGCGGTTCACGAAACACCTTTTATCATTGTGATGAACACACAAACAGAAACCAGTATTTACTTCCGAGAAGTCGTTATTATTGTAATATGCATTTGGAGGGACAATCGTTATGTTTAATTGCAAAGTTAACGAAAAAATCAAAATCTACAATCCAGCACATTGTGGAAACATCAAAAAACAGGAAGTGTTGAATATTTTAAAAGACTGGTCGCCCACATGCTCTTAGTGAGAATGAAGAAAAGATAGTACTGCGTTGTGTACGCAAAGAACCGGGAATATCTAGTACAAAATTACAAACAATGCTACATTAAGATTATGGAGTAGCTGTATGCTCACGCACAAGTAAAAAAACTTTAAACCGGTACGGGTTCTTTTCCAGAACAGCCAGAAAAGAAACACTTACCAACGAGGTAAATAAAAAGAAACGCATCGAGTTCGCTAAATCACACACGCTGAATTTTCATTCTGGAAAAAAGTATTACCGACCAAAGTATAGTGAAAATAATATCTCAGCGAAATTCTGACACATCTCGCGCATCTACAACAAAAAAAACAAATGGCGTAAACACAGTGTATTTAGGCTAATTTGTTTCCATTTTGAGGTTAGAATTTGTCTATTTTGAATTATGTTTTTCCTCAAATTTATTCAGAATAATTAATGTAATTTTAATTTAGATAACACATCAGCACTAGAACTTTTGATACATTTAAGATAATTTTAATGTGAAGAGCTTGCCTCGAACAAATTGAAATTTAAAATCGAGTTTTTTATTGTTTTGCTTTAACACGAAAAATGACATTTCGTTCTAATAAATATGCCTACCTAGTTCGGACCTTAAAGTACTTTTCATACCAGACGCCTCGCCTCGAAATGTTTAGTTACCACAAATGTGAAGCTGAGACCCTTTCATACCGGTGGCGTCGGCTTTGCACATTTAGTTACTACATATCAATAATTTTATATATGTTAGGTCCATTTTACACGTGAATTATAGCAAAAAATGAGATATTATAAATTTGTAAGCTACATACATATGTGCTAGATTTTTCGGTAAAAATAAAACAGTTGTACCAAGAATGTGATTTTTAGGTTATGTTGACAAAACTCTTCGCTTTGCACTACTTTAAAATGTCGCAGTCGAGTGTGGAACGCATTGCCTTGGCTGTGTAGATAACTTCATTGCAATATCTTTTGATTTTTTTTTAAAATTATCACTTAAAAATAAATTAATTTTCAATAAATTGAATTTATATCTATAAAATTAAACGATATAATCAAATAAAACTAATTTACATAATTGAAAAATGAAATAAAGAATTTTTATTTTTGAAGCTCAAAGACGAAGCGCCTGGTATGAAAAGTACTTACAAGAAGAAAAGTAGTTACATATCCATTGGTGTTGTTAGTATCTTTTATATTTTTTAATTTCACATGTTATTTTAGAATTTACTTATAAAATAATAAGAATTTTTAATATTTTGCAATATAAATTACATTATGTACCTAATGGAATCAAATTT
Organism: Tipula helvola; assembly: GCA_963556165.1. Lineage (NCBI taxonomy): Eukaryota > Metazoa > Arthropoda > Insecta > Diptera > Tipulidae > Tipula > Tipula helvola. Next base: position 35,907,015 of record OY744482.1, on the reverse strand, counting down.
CACATATTTTCATTTATATTTTTTTGTTTTTAAAAATATTACTCAGCCGACCCATCTCTGAATTTTTTTTAACTACTTCACTGTTAGCTGCGCACAATGATGAAAAATGAGTTTCGCTGTGATAGTATTTTCACTATAAGTACCTACAACATATTTGGACATGATGCAACTTTAAGTGTGACGCAAAAAGGGGGCGGCAATGGAAATAATAAATTATCGTGGAAAGGTTAAACGCGGTGGAGGAAATATACTAGTTTGGGGGTGTATGTCGAATTCGGGGATCGGAAATTTGATATTTATTGAAGGAAATAACGACAAATGGCAGTATTTAGTCGTCTTCAAAACCAATTTGCACGAATCGGTAAACAAAATAAAATTGGTACAAAATTGGGTCTTCCACCAAGATAACGACCGTAAACACACGGCGGAAATTGTTCCAGAGTAGTCTCTGTATAACACCCCTAAGCAACAACATGCTCCTCGACAAAGTCCAGCAAACAGGCCGCAGTGCGTGTTGATCGGCCTCCACTTCTTGGAAACGTCATTCAGTTCAAGTTACACATAAAATATGTCGATGGTAGTGAAAACTGTATTGTCGGCAAATTTAGCAAGAATTCCCTCTTGTTTTGACAGCGGGTACTTATTTGGTTCGAGCAGTGAGACCTGTGGAATAGGCTAATAAATTCGCACTCGAGTAGCTTTGAGGCGGCATAAGGCACCAGAGTCAATGACGCTTTTATCTTGTTGCATCAATGGAACTTTGCTTCTACCTCGCGTTCGCGAGTGCGTGCACCGCTGTTAACTGTGTTGACATTGTCGTAGTATTCTGACGATGGCACATCCCACAATTTCAGTTATGATCCATTCGTTGCCGAAAAGGTTCGGCGATGACGGTAAGACGAAGACGATTTTAGTACCTTCGCATTTGCCTGTCCTTAAAGTTGCGTCAAAATATCCAAGGATTCTTCTAGGCATACCGGAAGGATTTACGGCAATCTTTTTATGGCATCTCAAGCTTGGTTCCGTCAACAATTGCAAACAAACTTTTGGTTGAATTTTCTTGGATAGTGCTGATCGTGTTGCGTCGACGACGCGGATCATTTCGTCGTTTTTGTTGGAGCTGTCTCACCTGAGCTGCAGCAGAAACCCGCCTCTGTGGAAGTGGCTGTCCCCTTAGTAGCCGCATGGTTGCGGTTTCTTGTGGACCACCAGGACTTTCTATTTGTCCATTTCCTGATGTTCGGCCATAATCTTCTCTTTTTCTACAGCTCTGTTTTTATTTATTTATCAATATATGACATTTTTGTTTTAATTATTTAAATAAAAGTGAAATTTGTTTAAGTTTTAATCTAAATACTAATGTTTATCTTTGATGAATATTTTCAATAAATTTAGAAAATTATCGTACTTCATCAATTCTCGTAATTCGCCTAAAGTATAGAAATTACTTAATGAATTATACAGCTTAACTCCATTACCTATACCCTAATGATGTTTGTGAAAAAGATTTACTGTACAGCGGTAATCGAAAATGAGTACTTCTCGTATTATAGCTGTGAACTTCTCTATTAGTACAAATCATTGAATCTAAATAACTTGGAAGGTCTTCGTTTTCAAGGCGAAACAACAGTTTCAGAACATTAAATTTAATCTTCTGATTTATGGACTTCCACCCCAACACTCCAAGCATTTCCCTTATACGGGTTTCGCTTTCTGCCCTTAAAATAGCTCACATAAATCTATTTTGTATCTTTTGAAGACGATATATTTGTGATTGGTTCATTATGAAAAATACTGATGAACAATACTCAATAAGCGGGGCGACAATTGATTCGTAGAATATAATTTTTGTTTCGAGCGGCAATTTGTCCTTAATTCTATTAAAAACTCCCAATTTTTTATTCATTTCTTTAGCAATATAGTCCAAACGATCATTGAAATTTAAATTTTCATCAATAACAACATCCAGGTATTTATGTACTGTTTCACACGTCCTATGATTTGGTTATCTATTTTTATATTTTCATCACATTCTATTTTGATTGCTGCCTTCCTTCGAGATAATTAGTGAACCACTCAAGTTCTCTCCCTTGTACTCCATAATTATTTAACTTTTTAAGCAAAATTTTCCTATCGATTGTTTCAAAAGCGCGTTTGAAATCCAGGAAAACTGAAACCACTACTTTATTATTATTTATTTCTGACTTCCAATTATCTAGCATTAGGTTTAATAATGTTTCGCATGAGTGCAGCTCTCGAAATCCTCATTGTTGGTTGACTAGTATATTATTTTTGTTAATGTGGTTGATTAATTGATTTTAATTACCCGTTCTATTATAGCTTCATACAGTGGCAACATATTGATTGGGCGTAATCCTTCTGGGGCGATGAGTTTTCGGAATTGGAATGACTTTTGATATCTACCACGATTTGGGTACTTTAGCTTGATTTAAACTTTGATTAATTACCTCTGTGAAATTTGCAGAGAATATTTGATTTTTCATCGCATCCATCATGACAGTTCGATTTATACCATCTATTCCAGCATTTGAATTCATACTACAAACTTATAATTTTGACTAAATCCTGATTCCTGATGAGTAATAAATTGAAAACAGAATTTTTGTAAGCATTTATCCCCAACCGAAAAATTCCAATACTTCCTTCCTTCTAGAGCCTCGGCTAATTCGTGCTTCTCTTATAATTTTGTTGTTAAATTGAATGTTCCACTATGTTTGATTTTTAGTGTTTTCCATAGCTCTTTCAGTGATTGTTTATACAAATTTCTAGATTTTTTGTAACTATCCCAGCTGCGCTTTAAATAAATAATTTTCATGAGTCCGTAATTTCGTAATTTATCTTGCTTCAACGATTTTAAGTTTTGAGAGAACCATGGTATCTTATTCTTTCTTTGAATTCTTGTCATATGCGTCAATTCATTCACACAAGTTTTTAACTTTAAATTAAATCTTCAGCTGTTTGGTTTATTTCTGCATATCCTTGAAATTCCACTAATTTTTGATTTAACGAAATATTTAGTGATTCAGAAGAGTATTTTTTCCATGACCTTTTTTTTACTGCTGTCATTGTTGTTTTACTATTTATAATAACACTTATCATGTAATAATCGCTAATTTGGTGCTCTTTCACTATTTCATACCGAATATACTTTGCATTAGTAATTAATACATCTATTAAGCTCTTGCTGTTAGATGTAACTCTAGTATGATCATCTATTATCTGCAATCAACTGTTTCAGTTTAACACCGTAAAATTCGTTGGATTTAACGTCAATATTGCAATCACCGAAAATAAAATTCTTTTTGTTGTGGTTTATGACATTTTCTAACCATTCGTCGAAGTTATTTAAGAACACCGGATTTGTTGTTTGAAATGATCGATAAACTATTCCAAATATCCCAATTGTATGGTCTTTGACTTCTACTTCAAAAATACTTTGGGCTTGTTCCTCAATTTCCTTAAGATGGGTGTACGGTAAATTTTATTGATGCATCAGTTTGAATAAACCGCTAAGAGAAATATTTGTTTGATTGGCAGCAACATTTCGAATTACAAGTTCTTGGGACGAAAGTTTACAATTCATGCACGCTGATTGTGAATCCTTTATCCTAAAAACTCATTAATTCGAGCTTTCGTGAGAAATTTGTTTTTGTGAAATTGTGATAAACCCGATAAGGCCATTATGCGAGATGGAATAAAATTTAATGATTAGAAAAAAAAATCTAGATTATTTATTAATAATGCAAGGAGACTGACTACCTACTTAGTCAACTAAAATTATTCAACAAAATGCATTTCCATTAATATTTTCACCACAAATATAACAATTGTTGATTTGTAATATTTAAATTACGCCTAGCAGCTAAATTAGTAAAGTTTAGTAACATGAAATCAACATTCTTCTATCAAATAATTATTTTTTCGTTGATTTTTTATCTTCGTCACTACTGCTACTACTACTACTACTGCTGTCTGTAGAATCTTCAACATTTTTTAGTACACGATCTGGAATTTTGTGCGGAAACTCTTTGCCCCTCTTCTCTAGACCGGTCTTTATTCGAACTAATGCTGTACGGTTAATATTTTCTAGGCATACATCTTTAACGGCTGAATCTAACGCTACTAAACCATCTTCATACTTTTCCTTGACTGAATACACATCAAGCAGGCAACTGTACGCATTACCAATTGCGCCCTCTGATACTTTTGTCTGTTTTAGTAGGTCGATTAATCGTTGAATTAATTTTTCGTCTTGCTTCTCTCGTGCCAAGTGAACGATACGCTGGAACATTAGCCGCGGTGCCGTTGATAGATGCTTATCCCATATACGGCTGCAGGCATCTGTATTTTCTTTAATGAAATGATGAACCCACAGGACATTCATTGGGCCAATTATTCCCTTGGTAGCATACTTTTCTGCCATTTGTTCAACTGTAATAGGATTAGAGTTTTATCTTAGCAAATGTTTAAAGCCTCAAGTACTTACATCTATCAGCCAGCTCTGGATTCTCATCTAAAATACCGACTGCACCACCCCTTGGAAATTTCTCAGCTATATCGGTAACCTCTTGATCTGTTTTTGCATTCTGAATATCATCCTCCAATTTTTTCAAATAATCAATCGATTTACCCGCCACAATATTCGCGTGACACATTCGATTATCGAATGAGACGATTTTTTTAATTTCCGGCGTTAAATATTTGCCCACCTGTTCTAGGGTCACAATATCTCCAGCTGCTGCTATTTTATTGAGGAAAAATCTGAATACTCTTGGTGATGGATGTAAATTGGTGCTCAACATTTCTTTAACAATTTTCGACGCTTCATTCAATCGGCTTTGTTTTATGAGCCCCTCGATTAGTAGGGATTGATCGGTAATAGATAATTTATCGCTGTTAGGTAAATTTTGTTTTGTGTTTAGGGCGCTATCGATATCACCGGTTTTAATCGCCTGACGGAAAGCGGTAAGCTTTTCGATTCTTGGATTTGGCGAATTGTTGGATGGGTTGGCAGCTACTGCAATCACTGTTTTCAAGTCACTTTTAATCACCTTTGCTACCTTTTGTGATGGTGGAGTCAATTTTGGTTCCTCTTTTGTTGAAATAACAAACGGTACCTCAAGATTGTTAGACTTAAGAAACTCAGCGAGCTTGACTAAAAATTGATCGGTTGGCGGAATATTTTCTTCCTGTAATTTTGTCCATAGCCCCAATGCCTTGCTAGGATTATTTTCCTTGCAGTAGTTTAACAATAAATTATAGAATATTTCACTACGATCGATATGATTTAAATCCTTAGTCGCTTCCATTAAACCTTCCAATGATTCAGTCATTCCTTCTTGACAATATCGTTCACAAGCGATATTTATCCGTTGTGGGCGATTCTTTAGTCCGGGCGTCTCTAAAATTTTGCGTGCCTGTCGAATTCGCCCACATTCCACGAATGAAAACACAAGGTCATATAAACTGTTCACTTCACCATGGATATTAGTGCTCAAATCCGTAACGCGTTGTAAATTAATAGCATCCTCGGTTTGGATTAGCTTACAGGCAAGCTCATTTTTCCAAGGCGTAACTTTGTACTTATTGCTTATCTCTTCGAATTTATCTACCGCCTTCTTTAGGTCATTATTCACCAAATGAACTTTGATGAGAGCGCCAAATATAACATTATTTGGCACAATATAATGATTATCCATCAAACAATTAAAAACGCGATCTAATTCCTCAACTTTTCCTGTCTCAGCTAGTTGATTCAATAATCGCCATACACTACTTTTGTAGTTGAAATTATTTTTGATGATATCTCCTGCGTCCTCCTCCCGTTTATTTTCCACTAAAAATTTAATAGCTCCCTCCTCTTGATTATTGGTAATCATAAGGCTAGCAATTCGAATTAATTTTGATTTGTCGAGAGCAAAATCCGGTTCTTTTGTCTTAATCTCACCATAAAGTTTGAGAGCTTCATCAAGTTTTTCGTGATGCACATACAAATCTATCAGCTGAGCATTTACGCCTGTTGTTAAAACATAACCTTCATCGTGTAATCGCTTTATCATTTCTTCGGTTTTTACCAAATCTTTAGAACGAATAACAGCCGCCAATAGATAACGCTTAATTCCCTTGGCATTGTCACCTTTACTCTCAATCGATTTGATCATTCGTTCTAGCTGCTCGATACTCATTTGTGACATATTTCCTCCCTGATTACGATTTATTGGTTGTCTTTCAATCGCTTTTGGTTCCAAATCACCGGACGATAATTTACCCAAAAGTGTCGAAATTTCGGATGTTAAATCAGCACCAATTAAGTCTTGTATTCTCTCTGCTTGTGAATTACTAATGCAAAGGCCTTCATTGACCAGCCCGTTAAGAATTGGAGTAAGATATTCGACACGATTATTTCGGAAGAGAACCGCAGCATCGTATATTATTTGTCCCAGTACTTCGCGTTGATTTGAATTAGCTGCCGGTTCTGTACTGCCATCCTCTTCGACAGTATTCTGTTGGTTAGCGAATTGATCGAGTTTACCAATTCCTTCGTATATTTGACGAACAAATCGAATATAAGAATCAAAATCCTTTGTTTTCGAGAGTGCTTGAACTAGAGGTTTACGGAATAAGCCTGGTGAATAATATACATTATATGTGGTTGCCAAATCTGCAGCTTCCTTAATATTGCCGCTCGAAAGAACATAATGTATGGCAGATGTACTTGAAATTGCAGCTGGAAGCCCGGCGCTTCGTAACAGCCCAATTAATTCATTGCTGTTTTTCGAAATTAAATTTGGAATTACATATTCGCGCACAGTTTCCGATGTCGGTGAAATGTTGAATTCAGTTTGCATTCTGGATAATACATCGATTAGTGCATCATTTCCTTTTGATTTGCTAGCACAGATTAAAGGCCAGAAATAATGTTGTTTAATAGGTAGGCTGGAATTTTGAGCCTCCTTTAATAAGGGTATGGTTAATTCGGGCAGTCCATTTACAAGACCTGATTCAATAGCGACAAGCAATGGTTTAGCATTTAGACCTTCCGATTTCATTTGGTTACATATCGATAAAATTTTGTCGACCGGCCGTTTTGATTTGACGAGCTGTTTAATGAAAAAATTACCCGCATCAGTTTGTTCACCATCAGCACGAACTCCTCGAGGCATTTCTTTAAGAATTTTGAAAGCAACATCCTCGTAATTTTTATTCGTTAATCGTAGAATAATGTTTACTGCGTCAGAGTTAAATCCAGCAGATTTTCGTAGTTTTGGTAATAATGAGTCTACTTTGTCCCCAAAGCCATTTGTGGTTAGAGCGTATATCACCTCAAGATAATCTTTATCCAGAAGATAGACATCCTTTTTGTCGCAAATTTCTAAAATTGATTCGATTTTAGCGATATCTCCTTTACGTGCAAATCCGCATAATAAAGTTGTGTAAGTATCGGCACTAGGTTCTAAAGACGCTTGTTGCATAACGGCTAAAATTCCTTCGGCCGATTCCATATCATCGGCCTGTGAATGACCCATTATCAAAGCGTTAAAAACATTTTCATTCACTGGAAGTTGTTTTTCTCGCATAAATTCTAATATTCGTGTTGCTCCTTCAATATCACCTTGTTGGCAATACCGTGCAATTAATCGTTGATATGTAACCCGATTTGGTTCGATACCTTTTAATTCCAAATCGCTTAGAAATTCGGTTGGCTCGAATGGATGTTCATTTTCCAAGTATACTCGTAGCAATGCGTTATAATGAGAAATATCCATTGGTACGTTTAATCTATTGAGCGTCTTCCAAATATCATGCACGAGTGCGGTTCTCACTTCAGGAAGCTCTTCAGGCACTAAATTGCCGCAACATCGAATCACCAGTAGAGACTGAGAACTGGTTGCTGATTTATTAATGCGAATTTCTTCCAAAACTTCCTCAATATCACGACGAGAAATGCGTCCCGAACGTCGAACATCCTGGTCTAATTTTTTAAGGGTACGTTCTAGTGTTTGGTCCTGTTTCGAAGCAGCTGTTGCAAATCCACTGGAAATACATTTTGAGGTTAGGTTTTATAAAATATTTTTACTAACTTAATTTTAAATAAAACTAGGTTGATTTAATTAAATATTTGATGAATTAAACAATTTTAATTGTTTAATTACACTAATATAAATTTAAATCAATATTTTCATTTGGGTATTGCGTAAGAAAATTTTGAGCCGGGGTATGTATTTTGTTCATTCGTCTTATTTACCTTGATAACGTTGAACAGAGACATGGCCCCTGTTGGACCAGGTTTCCCTCTACTTCACGGGTTGTGTTGAGCACTAGATTTCTGGCAAAACCAGCAAAATATCGAACAAATTTACTTGATCGTAATATTGATGCCATGTTTGAAAATGAAATTTTTGTCTGAGAACATTCTTGTGTCTGTTTTTGCCCATGCGCGTGATTATCTCTTTTGTGATTGTAGCGTTTTGGGTGGCTGGAATTGGAGACGCTAGTGTCAAAATTTTGTTTATTTCCCGATAGAGGTGCGAACTTATAGTAAATTATGATTATAAATAATTAAAATCGCAATGAAATAAATACAAAAGCCTAAAATTTGGGATGAATATTGGTACATTAGATTAAATCTAACCATTTTCAGGAGAATCATTCCCAGTCAAATCGTATTTCTGAACTTTGCAAATAAAACCGCAAAATTGCTGCTTTATAACCGCTTTGAAGCCCACATGTAAATATTTTCGTTGTCACTTTGACAGGTTGCTAAAGGCATTTCCAAAATACACGTGAAGAGTGGAAGTTAATTAATTTCATTAAAAATCTGTATTTACCTAAATGAGCTCAACGAAAATGAATTCCGAAAAGCCGAGAATTTACTTAGAGGAATATAAATTAAAACAAGGCGCACACGATTATGGAATGGCCGATGAACCATGGGATTTTGAAAAGTTCAAACAAAAATTTCGAATTGTCATTGTCCGGTAGAGATCCTGCATTTTTCATAAATTAAACTACAAATTTTATTATCCTCTTTTTATTATAGTTTCGATGAGTCGGAAATCGAATTCGATATGATTGGAGTACAGCCCGCCATAGCAAATGCATTTCGCCGGTTGATGTTGAGTGAAGTACCAAGCATGGCAATTGAGAAGGTTCTCATCTATAATAACACATCAATTATTCAAGATGAAGTACTTGCGCACAGACTAGGCTTGATCCCATTAAAAGCGCATCCAAAATTCTTTGAGTTCAAATTACACGATTCGGACGAATCAACCGATCAAGACACGTTGGAATTCGATTTGAAAGTGAAATGTACACGTAAAACCAAGGACAATAATTCATCGGCCAATTTCGATTCACTTTATAAAAATCACAATATACACTCGGATCATATTAAATGGGTGCCCAAAGGAAAACAGGCTGAGATGTATAAGGAGGCGGATATTGGACCAATTCATGATGATATTTTAATCAGTAAAATGCGACCTGGCCATGAGTTCGATATTAAAATGTTGGCGGTTAAGGGTATAGGAAAGGATCATGCAAAATTCTCGCCTGTTGCTACAGCATCATATCGACTTTTGCCCGAAATAAAACTAAACCGAAAAGTAATTGGTAAGGATGCAAGGCTTTTGCAGAAATGTTTTTCGCCTGGCGTAATCGAAGTGGACGAAAATGAAGAAGCCTACGTTAAAGATGCTCGATATGATTCGTGTAGTCGAAATGTTTATCGTTATCCACAGTTAAGTGATGCAGTTACAATGTGTCGGGTCCGTGATCATTTTATTTACAATGTAGAATCAGTTGGGGCTTGGAAGCCACATGAGATTTTCATTGAATCTGTTAAGCTTATGAAGAAAAAATGTCGAATGTTTTTGGATGAGATTCCGAGCTGAGCAGTGTTTTTTTTGTATTTCTATAAAATTATGAAGTAAAATAATATTACGAGTTTGTATTCGATTCCGTTTGGAAAATTGGGTTATCATCAAGAGCTTTGTCTTCTTCTTCTTCGAGTGAGCCATCTTTCATGCTGCGATGCGTTTTCATGTGCACCTTTAACGTGCTTCTCTGTCTAAATGGACGGCCACACACTTCACAGACGTGCGGTAATTCTCCTGTATGCGTTAACCGATGCTGTTTAAGTACTTTGTTGTGCGCAAACTTCTGTGGGCATAAATCACATGCGTACGGCCTCAGACCAGTATGCGTTCGCATATGGACAGACAGATGACTTTTTGTTTTATATTTTTTTTCGCAAACACTACAATTATATGGTTTGTCACCGGTGTGACTTCGGCTGTGTGTATTTAATTCGGCTGAAGTGGTAAATGTTTTGCCGCATTCAGAGCATACGAATTTTTTAACGCCATTATGTCGCATTTGGTGATTTCTTAGCATAATTTGGTTCTTGAAACTTTTGCCGCATTCGTCGCACGGAAATGGAGTTTCCGTTTTATGCGAAATCAAATGACTTTGCAGACCATGAGCTCGAACAAATGACTTGCCGCACAAATCGCAAACAAATCGGCGAACATTTTGATGGACTTTCTTGTGCAAGGTTAGGGATGTTGCGTATTTGTAGAATTTGCCGCATTCCTGACATCCATAAGGTTTCAAATCATTATGTTTATTGCGATGTCTCCGCAATGCTCTAGCGTTATTGAACTCCTTTTGGCATATTTTACAGACTTCAGGTTTTTGGCCCATATGCTCACGTATGTGGGCTTCTAGTCGTTCAGTTTTTATAAATAGTTTTTCACAAATTTCACATTTTAATTTAATTCGAGATTTTGCTATATCATCATTAGGTTGCTTGGATTCCTTATCACCGTCTAAATCGTCAACATCAACTGAGTATAAAGATTCGGATTCGTCGAGTTCCGGTTTTATATCAATTTCATACTGTTCGCTAGTCGTATTACACTCCTCATCCACATTAGTCTCCTGATCCAGTTTAATCACTTGATATCGTAATAGATCATCCCTCAAAACATTCCTCAACCATTTGTCGGAATCTTCACACAAAGTTTTAAATGAAATCCACATGTCACACCTATCTAGACAATTTCGGCATATATTTTCTGGAAGTCCATCATTATCATGTATCTAAAACCAAATTTAAAAGATTATTCAATCTGAAAGAAATAAAAATCTGAAACCTACTTCAAGCTGGGTACATTGTTGAAATTTCTTTTGATTGTCACTATCATAAATGGATTGAAATGTTTCCACATTATGTGATAAACATGCACGGCATAAATTTTTAAAATCTATCAGATTCGAATCCATTATTTATACTTTTAATTTATAATTTTTGTAATGAAACCAAACATAAATACAAGAATACAACAATAAAATGTAAACAAAGTTGGTTGTCAAAATTTGAAATCCGATAACACATGATAATTGAGGCAGTATCATACGACCTTGTTTGTTCTAGTACAAATTTATGTTTTTCATTTTATTCACAGGCGGGGCCGAGGTTCTGGGCTTCTGGCTTAAAATCTCTATTGAATATGGACCCATCTTTTATCCAATATGAAAGAGAATTTTAATGTGTGAGCGCAGGCTACTGAAATAGATTTTCGTATATGGATTACGGATTTGAAGACCCGCTATACTTCAATAAAATCGGCTCCTGTTGTGATAGGAAGGGCTTTGATTTGGAAAGAAATGATCACTAAAATTAATATAAAAACGTTACAGTGGTTTTATTTCATTTTTATTCTAAACAATTTTAAAACGACTTTAAATAACGTAATTTCGTACAAATCACCATTCTTCTTCATCCGAACCACGATTTCTTGTGCACTTGATCCCATTTAGCCATATTGATTATTATCGAGCTAACAATTTGTTCAGACGATTTGTTTTGTCCATAGTAATCAACAAATTCCCCATGTGGATTTATTAAGTACATTATTATCGTGTGATCTACAATATAGTCATTTTCATGATCTCTAGGGCCAGCACTAAAGTAAACCCTATATGATTTACAAACTTTACGAATCTGTTCCTCCGTTCCGGTAAGCCCAAGTAAATCGGGATGGAACTCTTTTACATATTGGCCAACAACCGCTGGTGGGTCACGTTCTGGATCGACGGTAATGAATATTGGTGAAATACCTGGAGATTTTGGTTGAGCATCTGTAAATTAATTGAGGTGAGCGTTTGAAAGTATAAGGTACAATTTGTATAACTTACGTATAGCATCTACAACTTTAGCCATTTTCTCTAGTTCATCGGGACAAATGTCCGGACAATGTGTAAATCCAAAGTAAATTAACACCCATTTCCCTGCGAAATCATCTGATTTCTTTGGTTGGCCATTGTGATCGATTAATTCCCATTTTCCACCTATAGCCGCCTTACCCAATTGTCGTTTCCTTTCTGTTAGCATAGCCATTTCCTTTTCCCCTTTCAAGTAGTACATGTATCCGAGTACACCGACTCCAACAATGGACAGATATCCCAAAGATTTCCATGTTATAGGACCTTTACCTTTGCCCGGGGGCTTTTTTGGTTTAGCACTAGCACTTTCTGTTGTATTAAACCGCATCAAAACGTTCCTTTTATTTATGGTTTCGGGTGTTTGGAATAATACACGACGATAGCAGCATGAGGCAATCGAGAAACACCGGTTAAATAATAATTTCGACATTTTAATTTGTTATAATTTTTTCGATAACACTTAAATGTTTATTTACTTTATTTATTATGGTTTAAAAATAGTTTTGATTTAGTTTTAATACATATTTTATAATAAAAATCAATAATACGATAAAAAAAATTTTTACACAAATTTTTTTTGGGTTGGAAAATTATTTTTTGACAGATAAGCTCATGGGCGTAGTACATTTTTTTCGCCACAATAAGTACAAATGAGTCATCTATGATTTGATAGATGAACTAAATACGAAAGTGTGAATAATTTGAAAAGGCCGTTATGATTTTAGTTTGATACTAGAATTAGTAGTTGGAGAGTCTACCCACTTAGGAGCTTATCATAATGGTAAACTAAAAAAAATAATGGAAAACAGCACGCGATTTCAAATTGGTAGCATTTAATGCTATGGAAAAAATAAAAGTACAGTGTACAGTTTACATAAAGCGTTCAAGGAGCAAACAGAGACAGAAAACCGGGAGGTATCTCATCGGTATACTAGTGCCCTGTTAATAAAACGTGCTGATTGATTAATTGACCGTACAGGAGTTATTACGGCAATATTTGACACAATAGAAGATACTAATTAAGCGAGATAATTGTGTACGAAGAGGCTGTTTGTATAGTTTACAGTAGTACCATATTTCATCATAGAATTTGTGTGCATATTCCGTTTTGAAGTAAATGTGTTTCGAACTTGGTGTCATAACGGTTCCTTTGTATAGGTAATTTTATTTTGAAGAAAGTATGTTTCGAAGTTGGCATTATAAACTCAACGGTTCCTGTGTGTAGCACATTTTGAAGAAAATGTGACTCGTAGTTGACGTCATACTGGTCACTGTTTGCGGTGTATTTTACAAAACAAGTTCTTGCACGTGCTTTTCATTCTAAATACGAATTCGGTGTTCGTGGCCAACCAAGAAGCCAAGGCAAAGGTTGAATTTCTCGATTTAAAAGATAACAGTTGAGATTAAGTAATCCGTTCCAAGGGCTGGAGGGATCGAAGATAAAGTTTATGGAAGTAAAGGATATTTTTGAAAAAGTGGATAACTCATCGAAGACGTACCGTTGATCGGACATTCAGATGACAACATATGCTAAGGCTCTTGGAAGGTGATGCAAATAAGGCATTAACCACAGCACACATGTGTCTATTAGAAGCAAAACATGCTCATGTCCATTACATGCTGTTCTAAGAAAAATCAAAAATACTTCTCATTCCTTACAAAAAGAAAAATTTACATTTTTCGCAATTTTTATTGATTAAATGCGAATAATTGTTGTGAAAAATATTTACCACCCATATTTTAAAGTATTATTTTGCAAAATATGAATCATTAAAAATTGGATAAGGACGTTTTTGCTATATTAGATTGGATAAGGAATGTTTTGTTTTGAATCACCTAGGATAAGGTGTATTTTGGTTTGATTTAAAGAAAAAGCTGTTTTTTATTTCAATTTATTCTATTTAAAAATAAAAACTATCAGGTATCACATTTTGATTCAGTACAAATAGAAAAATAACATAGTGACTTTCATTGCACTTTTTGAACTTTTAAAAATAAAATTTATGCTTTCTATAACTAAACTCTTAAGTCACTTTCATCTTCAGCCATTCCACAAATTTCTGGTTCTGGGATATCCTCAACAGTGTGATGAGCTACATCCAGAATATTTTTATAAAATTGCAGGTTTTCTTTAATACGCCAGTTTGGGCCAAAGTGCTTATGAAGTAGCTGATTAACATCTTTGAGTTTCTCCGATTTCACCGAAATGCTACTTGGGAGAACTTCAAGAGTCATATTTTGAAGTGTTTGTCCCTTTTAGAGGACTGATTTGTATTCTCCTACATCCGATTTATACGCTACTTCGCCGCGAATGTTAACTGACCTGTTTTGCCGAATTAGGATAAACCTTTTGGCAGGATTAAATTTAAAATGCCACTGGCTAGGTGGCTTAAATATAGCAGTTGAAGCTTTTTTAAAGTCTATAACTCGACAATCTGATCTTCCTAAATTAATAATACTACCGTGGCCCGCATACGTTTCCTTGTATTCCTCGGGTTTTATAATTGTTTCAGCCCTCTTAACTTTTTTCTCTAGTTGCGCAAAGACGCGATCCGGAGGAATAAATGAGTGACCCGGCATAGGGAAAATTATTTCAATTTGTTCGATTTGCTTAGGAGCTTTCATTCTCAACCAGTATGCGCGCATTACCATCATTGAGCTATTTTTATTTTGCGCTCCACAACCGGCCTATATAAGCCTAACTTTACGAAGTTCATTGCTAAATTCCGTATTTTGCAATCGATGATAAACAGCAGATCCGATCTGATTTGATCCCTTTGGGCAGCAATTATCCGTCCAAAGATATAGGAAAACGTTTCCTTTTTCTAACTACTTCTACTTATAGAAATTAAATTGCCTGCTGTAATATGCTGCTTGGTCAGCCAATTTAGCCAGGAGCATATTTTTTTGGCAATCAAACGAAAATGTTGCAATCCTTTCATTTTCTTCCCTTGCCAATGAGTAAAAAGCTTTGGCTCTTAGCTTGTGAACTCTATTCATTGTTATTAAAACGGACCGCTTTTGCAAGTCCATTTCCAGTTTTATTTGTTCTTTTAGAGCCTGACACATACTGCATACGTCACAAGATGGTGACTTGAACCCGATATTAAAATTGTTGTTAAAAATGTTTCGGAAGTAACTTAGTTTAACACCTAATTCAGGGAAATCTATGACGAACATTTTATACATTTTGTTAATAAAAAATTCCCCTGCCAAATACTGTCTTTAAGCGATACGTGATCGGGAATAGTGGATTTCAAGAACCTTAAAGAAACGCAAACCTCATAATAATTAAAATTGTATTAAAAACAAAGAAATAACTGAAAACATACCGGACATTTTTTTACAAAATCCTCGAGCTTTGACAGGCAATGTCTTCTTTTCAAAATGCCTTTTAAGAACTCCTTTAACTCGGAATTTGATATTCCTAAAATATTGGTAAATGAATTTAAGCAAATTCGAACTAATTTAGAATTTTTTTTTTGCGCATCAAATACTGAACGCTAAAGTTTTTTGATGGCCCAGCTGGCCTCGGTTACGCTTAGATGCATTTATTTTGGTATATAGTAATATCAGTGAATCTTGATCGATTTTAGTCTTACAGCTGTAAAATAAGTTCGAGAAATGCAATGCGTCCACACCTTTTATAAATTTGAATCTGAAGGTTTTCCCTTTGTGCGAGCATTTTGGCATTTTAGGTCAAGCGTTAAATACGTTAAATACGCCTTAAACTAACACAAACTGATCAGATCACTATGAAACTTGTATAAGAGTGTTGTTTGATGAGTTCAAACGTTAAATTAGGTGTTTTTTTTGTTAAGCAGTATGCACGAGTTTGGATTTAAATCTTAGGATTTTAAACAATTTTATCAATTGAGTGAGTTGATTGGTTAAAACGAGTAGATGGAAAATATTAGAATATAAATCCAAATTCGTGCATACTCCTTTAGAGTATACATGAGAATGTGATGGATAAGGTTGTTTTTGCTCTAAAGCAGCAATTTCAACTGAAATTTAGTATGGGATAACATACCTTTTGCTTGTACAATGTTTTTTATGGATAAGGTATCATTTGCATTAAACTGTCTGTTGGATAAGGTATGGTTTTGTTTCTAGTAGCAGTTTCTATTAATTTTTAAAAAGGGATAAGATAAGAATTGGAGCAATATATTTCAATTAATTATATAGAATTCAACATTGCAAATCAAATGCCATCTTTAACTCAAAAAAAATTTTTTTGGTGGAAGAGTATGTTTTGCTTCTAATAGACACACATATCAAATTGGGAAATTCTGAAATCATTTTTAATTAAGCAATTCTAACCGATTCTTATCAGCGATACTGGTGACCGTAAACTCGTGCCCTAAAGTACATTTCCAATTAGTCAGAGTTCCCAGTTTTTGGGTAAGTCAACGAGAAGTCGAAGATTTGGTGATAACAATAAGGTTGTAAAGTGCTACATTTGCGGTGAAGCAGTACTTTTAGCAAGTACATACTGTTCTTCACGAAAGGCAAGACAAGTGTTTCAAGTGCCAGGAGTTTGGCCACATTGGGACGAAATGTCTTAAGGGAAGTGAGACAGTGCTTGGTGTGGATAGTCAACAAAGATCAAAACAAAAGCAACTTTATCAGGTAGGTAAGAGACGATTCACATAGTTGAGGATGAATTGTTGCCGACAGAAGTTGCTTTTTGGGGCAAAGGATTCTAAAATGGATGATCACTATTCTAACACCAAGCAAAATTACGATAAGGAAATTCGTACGGACTTGGAAGCAATTTCTGAGGTTATTGATACATTTTCAGTAGATCTAACTAAACGTCCTGTCGCAAAATCCAAAGGTGGTGTATGGTGCGATATCCTCAGCTCACAGATTAAATTCTGGTGTCTCTCAGGGATCCGCTTGTCTCAAACTCTCTTTTAATCTTTATTAATGATCTTCTCTCTTGCATTTAATCCTCAGAAGTTTCAAACCTGCGTGTTCTCTGGTTAAACCGATAACTACTCTCCATCTTTTACGATAAAAGGTTCTAGTAATGTAAAGGTTGGCTTATAATGACAGAGATTTAAATTAAATAACAAAAGCAGAATATTTGAAGATTGAAATCTCCTTTCAATAATCACTTTCCTTTCCTTTCCTTTTGGTAGTGCTGTGTGCTCGCCTGGTATGCTCGAGGACATTAAGAAAGAAATTGCTAGGTAGGCGTTGTCGTTTAACATATAAAAAAATGAACAATAAGTGTATTGCTTTGGTAAAAAAGGATTTGGATTTAGTTTTGGATTTAAAATTTCAGAAAGCAACCCGCAAAGATTTATTTTTGAATTTAATTTTTGTTTGATGTGTTTCATATGAAGCAAATTCTAGTGGTAGGTATTGCAACTAAAAATCGGATTTGATTTAAGTAAATTCAAAAAATAATTGGATTTAGCTGAATCTTTTTTGGATTTATTTAATGCAATTGTTGTTGTATTTTTTTGTTAGTTTACCAAAGCAATACACTTAATGATTCCACTGAAAGACCCAGCCTTAAGACTGATTTACATTCAAAGATTTTTGCAGATGCAGATGTCAAATCAAAAAATCGTTTTCTTTACACATTAAAAAATAAATTTAAACAAAAAATGTCATAAACTAATACAAATGATTGATTTTCTTGTTTATGTAAACTTATTATAGTTATTTATTCACGCATCGACGATTTTACAGAAAAAAGATGAAACTCGACATCTGCAAAAAAAAGCAGACGACGACTTTTGGGTTTGTTTCTCGGGTTTCAATTGACTATTTTAAGCAGATGATTATTTTTTCTCTTTTTATCTTTGTAGTTTTTCCTATGTTGTGTTTCATCTTTTTTGCAGACGTCGAATGTCGTTGAATGTAAATCAGCTATAACTAGCACAATTGCCAACTATCGAGAAACAAATTATTCTAGGTACTTGAATTATTCAATTCTTGCCGAAGAAGGCCGCATCCCTCCCGGCGCAAAAATGTATACATCGAAAGTGTACAGTTTACGAACGCTTTACGAACGACGTTTTTACACTACTACACATACATTCCAACTATTGTACACACTACACACTTTAGTACAAGTTTCCACATGTAAGTATGTGCATACCTCCCTTTGATTTTATTCTTCATACAACTGCTTTGCTTTCAAGTTGTGAAAACGTCTTTGTGGTTTTGTGCGCCATTCTTTTTAATAAATAAATTTAATTTTTAATTTAAATAATTTCGTATATTAAACGTTAGTATTTTTTTTCTTATATATACATATTTTACTTTTTAATATTACCTATCTCATTTTGTTTTAAAATGGCAAAATAACACACTTGAATACATACTTGGTTATATCATTATACATATGCCGACTAATATTTAATTAATTTTTCTTCTAGTTACAACATCTCAGAGGTATATCGGATTCAACCCATCAAAAATATGTTCGAGGATGTCTCAAAAGAATCATTACTAAAGAAGCAGCCAGCAGTTTCTCATGGCACGGACAACACGATAATATACCGATAAAATTATTTACTATGAATATTTGAATACATTAAAATAAATTTTATTTAAAACACAATTTATTTGTATTATATTGATTTCATTTAAAATTATATACTTGTGACATAATCCAAACCGTACGTAAATGTTACACCTAGGTGGCTCAAAAACGTTTTGCTAAAACAGTTCGTAAACGTTACGTTTCTGCGTACACATTATGAACAGTTTAATACACACTAATACATTCACAAGTCTTCGCAAATTTGTTTCACTTCTCATGTGACAAAAGTACACATTACGTACTATATGTGTACTGTTTTAGTGTAACGTTTACGAACTCCGTAGTATAGCAAAGTCTTCGTAAACTGTACGTTTATGATACACCTGGTCTGGAGGGATACGATTAAAAATAATTTGCACATAAGCCTCATTTTAAGCTCTTTTCTAGTTATTCCAGATTGAATCGTCTCAGTTAAAGACAGATCTAGTTCTCTGACAATCTCAATGATAAATAGTTGAAACATTTGGGTAGCTTATCTGAGGTCAAAAAGCATCATAAAATAAATTCGAAAATACCAAATGGAGATGTGGTGATGGTGATGACCGTTTTGTTAACGTCTTCCACTGCGATAGGAATTAAATGAGATGCACTAACCTTACATGTAACATGGAAAAGAAAATTTTGCAAACATACAAGTGCACCGAGAAATTCTGAATGTGAGAAGTTGGGTATAATAATAATGATCAGGTGTAGTGACATTAGCCTGCGGTAATTCTAACATTCTATCGCTTGAGCAAAAATATAAATAATTTTTTATTAAAACATTCAAATGTTGCATAACTTTAATACAAACAATTCCATTAAAAGAAAATAAATCGCATGTGGATTGTGTGGAACATGACGCGCCGCACTTGGGGTGTACGATCCTTATGTGTAGGAATACTGTAAATCAGTTTTTTGGACTTTTTTAGTCTTCGTGGTTTTGACATCGGCTTATAGTGATGTGTCACGAATCACGATACGTCTGACTAGTAGATTTTAGTCAGGCGATCGGAGTTGGTGTATAGCGTCTACGTACCTATCAACTCGAACCTTATTGAATCGTGGATTGCTAACTGAGTCATTGGAACAGTCAGCTGACTATTTAACCCCTCCATATACCGTAGGTATACTGTTGTATATGCTTCCACATGTGGTGTTTCCCCAATGTTTTAAATTTCAGCTCCGCAGATCCGTATAAGGGAATTATTATTACCCGAAGAAATGGCGGAAAAATAAAACACGGGGTTATTGTTCTTTCGCACAACTACAATTAATTATTGTCACCAAATAAAAATAATACTACTTTAAAGTTACACTTGTATCAAAATTTATTAATTTTAATGTTTGATTTTATAATCTATGAACCATGGCTGTCGTGACGCTAGCTATGAAATGAACTGTACAGAATCGCGTTCGTTTTTTTTTTTATTTTATGGAAACAATTTTCCTACCGGCGATGGATACTCCAAATGACATAAGAGCTGTGCACCTATATTAATTTATATAATTTTTTAGAACTGGGAACCGGTTTTAATTTCATTACTCATGCACGATCTGTTTTGTGTTTTATTATGTCGCCACAGGTATTCATTGTTGTGCCGTTGGTGGCCAATAATACTTGTCCAGAACTTTTCGAGTTTTTCGAGAAAAATGACTTAAAATGTAGGGTGCATTAATTTGCTGCAAAATTAGTGTAGAGTAGAGCCATCTAGAATAGAATATGCGTAATTATAAATTTGTTTTTCTCGAGCAGAGCAGCAAACATATCAGCGAAATCGTCGGGAAAATTTTTAATTTTGGTTTTAACTATAGATACATTTTACGTCAAATTTTGTGTGCGATGTACTAAGTAAGAGCAGCATATATCGAACCTGAACAATAAATGTTTTTTTGGTGAATGGATTGGCAAATTTAAGGGAATGATCGTTTACGAGTAAGGCAATGCATAATAAAGGAGGACGGTTTGCTTATTAACTGTCTCGTGTTTCGTACTTTATCTATGTAGCTTCGTCATATGGCGTTTTGAATTATCGCGTTTCGAGCGGTTCCCAATATAAATTAACCGTAAACTCTACATATACAATAAATAATATGAATATGCAATATACGGACGCGAAGGGTGTTGACCGAATAAAGGTTGATTTATACTTACCTTTCCGTTCCTACACTTACTGACACAGACAAATTTGGTTGAAAAAATATATAAATTGATGATGTCTGACGGATAGTATAAATTGATGATGCCTGACACGATACGTGAAGGAACTGAAAGGAACAGATAATATAAATCAACCTTAAGAATGCTGGATAGTTCCAAGATGTACTTGGATATCCACAGTGTATATATTTATTATGGATTTTTTTCGTTATCGAATTATAACTCCATACTGAATAAAAAGCAGGCTTACGCAAAGAGTACGCTGTTATCGAAATGGTCGATATTTGGCGTGTTTTATTATTACATCGGAAAGACCAGAGAAATCAGAGAGATAAATTATTTGAAATATCCGATAATATTTAATGTGAAAAGAGCTTTTTCAGATTTTAACAAGCTAAACTATTTAAATTGGCTAACCACTGTATTTTAACACATTATGGCCAAGAAAATTGTTTTCCTACGCATAATTAATACATAAAAATAAAATTAAACATTAATGAACAAGAAACAATTAATTAAAATTATTTACAATAGACTTTAAAAAATTAATTTTCCATTGTTGTTATCCCAGTCTATCAGGATTGTACCTATGAATTTCCAATATCACGAACAAAAATTTCTGTTCGTTATGTTGGAAATTTATATACAATCTTGTAAGGCAAAGGTGACAAGTATTTCATTGGGGCGTGTGTCTTTCACAGATTTTATTCCAAAACTAAACGACAAAGGCTCTAATATTATTATAACATATTGCTATCGCCAGTTTTATTGCAGTAGACTTTTTCATTCATTTAGTGCCCAAGGAAATAATTCAGCGACGTCACTAGATTTAGACGGC
Organism: Tipula helvola; assembly: GCA_963556165.1. Lineage (NCBI taxonomy): Eukaryota > Metazoa > Arthropoda > Insecta > Diptera > Tipulidae > Tipula > Tipula helvola. Next base: position 35,885,220 of record OY744482.1, on the reverse strand, counting down.
AATAGGTGTCTACGTTTCATGAGATAACAGGATGAAACAATTTTTCATAGTCGTAGAGCGACTTTGCTAAAATATAACGTATACGTTATTGTAATCAATGAGGGTCAGAAGAGGTAGCCAGCCTCGTACAGAAGCGAACTATAACTGAAATTTTCATGTTATGTGAATTTTATTTTTTATCGTAGAAAAGCAAAACGCGAAAGAAAATCTAAAAATATGAAACTATAAACATAAATTAGATTAGTTGCTGATTGGTAGGTAATCCTTGATGTTGTATTTGCTATTCTATAATTCTTTTGTGTCGCTTGTACCACTGGTATGTTACACTGCATAATACTTCGAGAGACCTGTGTACCAAAGGTGCCATGCTTAAAAATACTGATAGTGGCTAGTATATGACCACGGTGTGTCACACAAAAAAAAAATTTGAATAATTGGTTTTATAGAGCGTTATAATCCTTAGCGAGTCATCGTAACTTGGAAACTAAAGAAATGCTTACCAAATAAAAAACTGCAAAATAAAATTTCTCTCTAAAACATTCTCTAAATAAATTTTATCTTGATCCAATTCATTTATTTTTTTTTCAATTCTAATTGAAATTTATTGAAAAGAAATATTCTATTTGATAAGACGTTTAATCAATTTAAAAAAAAGAAAAATACGATAGCATATATTGTAGAAAAAAATCTGCAATATACCTAATAAAATAAATATATAAAAAAAATAAAATTTAACTTAATAAAAATTCAATTTTAATTTCATTTTATTCGTATTACGAGTACTCACTCTTTGTGCAAAGATATAGAGATGATAAACATAAAAATTTTCATTAAACTTAAAACGAAAAATTGAAATAAATGAGCTAGTAAATTCTTTGCTGTTTTTATAATAATATTGGGAGTGAGTGGGGCATTTTCTAGTATAAGTTCGCGGAACAAAAAAAATTAACCGTGAGTCTAGATGTTAAATATTTTATTTAATTAAGAATTTATTTTTTAAAAGTCCATCAAAAATCACAAACGAATTCTCAGTTTTTTATTTGATGTTGTTGGCAAAAATTTAATTTAATTAATTTATCATTCATCTTTATAGTCTTTATAAAATAGAATAGTATTCCTTCGGTCTATAGGTAAGTTAGATATAACCGCTTTGAAGACAAGCATCTAAAAAATAATTAAAGTTTCTTCTCATTTTGCTATTTATATTATTGCAAGCGATGATATAAAAAATATTTTATTATTCAGCTTCCTTCTATACATAACATATTTATATGTTTATAACATAGTATGTATATATGTAGAGAAGAGATGCTGTGCTGTTCCGGAAATCTTCAGAGTAAACAATGAAAATGAGTTTATAAGACATTCCTTTATAATAAATTAATGTAGTAATTCCTATTCATTATTTCGGTATCATTGTTAGTTGTGAGATATAAAATGTGGCATGAATTATATAAATTCAAGACTAAAAACTTAATTAATTTAATTTGAACTGACAACATATTTTACTTTTACACTGTATCAAAAAATTGTCCGTACAGAACTCGGTTAAGGAAACATTGATAAAAAAAACAATTACAAATCAAACAAAAAATTCATTTTTTATGTTTTGAAAACTCAAATTTGTGATATAAATTAATTTACTTTCATGTTTGATATGATTTACTATTTAAACTGCCTAAAACGATATCAAATAATTGTCCGTACACACAAAGAAGTTGAGGGAATTTGGTAAAAAAATTAGGTTTAATATTTGATGTTGTAACCTATTCATGCAATGACATTTTGCAACCCTCTTTTCATTGAAAAAGAAAACTTCCGAGTTATTTCGGGACTATTTCACAGCCCATTCGAATTTAGTGTTCACGGATCTTTTGCTCCAAATAATGTCATAAATTATCAATGGGGTGTAGATCTGGGGCTGGGGAGGATGAGGAAGTGTTGACTTTGCATTATACAATAACCATCCCTTAATCAGCTTTGCGAGGAATACTTCTTCCATGTTCCATTTTCTCAGTACTGGTTAACAAACTATCCTTCAAAATATCCAAATAATCAAACCGGTTCAATATGGTTTCAGTGAAGGTGAAAATGTCCTACACCCCTTCAGCTAAAAGCTTCCCAAACCATTAAACTTCCGACAATATTTTTTTCTCAGTGTTGGGTTTCCGCCACCCCATAACTCGCCAATCTGAACCAAAAACGTTAAATTTACTTTCGTCCGAGGAAATAATATTTTCCCAGAACTCTTCGGGCTCACTCACATAATATCCCAATGCATATTCCAAGCGCTTTTGATTTTTTTTTCGACAAATACATTTCTTGCGTGCCGCACACCTACGATACTCTTGTTTGGGCAAAATATTACGTATTGTCTGAGGTTTTATCACTATTTTTTCGCGTTGATAAACTGGCAGCGATTATTATATCACTAAGCTTTCGATTCTGTTTTATTTTCCTCTCTATTAGACGTATTTGACGTTCGTTCAACTTTCGGTTGCGAGCACGCCAAGCAACCATCTCTAAGGATTTGATTTTTTTGAAGTTCTGGATAGCGTAGTGAATCAAAAATCGCGGGCGATTAGTTATTTTGGAAATTTCCGATAAACTTTTACCTCCACTCCCCAATTTAATGATTATTTTTTTAATTTCTACACTAATTTTAGTACAAGAATCACAAATTTTTAATTAATTGGACAATATTTCATTCACTTTCAACTTTCACGCAAATAACAATTTCGTATTTTATCGGTATGTATTTGAAAATGCAAGTGAGCAATATATCTCCGGTTTGGATTATCTGAAATAAAAAAACCAAAAGATTCTATTAGTGAATAGATAAATCTAGGTATTGATCGAAGGAATAGACGAAATTTTGATTTTTGACAAAATGGCAACTCCGAAAAAAAATTCCGATTTTCGACCAAAATTGTTTCGTTAAATTGTTTAAAAAAATAGAAATAACTATGGAAATCTTATTCCTTCGATCAATACCTGAAAAATATATCTGAGAAGGTTGTGTTAAAATTTCAGACCGATCGGTTGAGCCGTTTTTGAGAAATCGTGCTCGCACCGACTTTGAAAACACCGTTTTGAGAAAAACGCATTCAAAGTTTGAAAAGACGTTTTACATCGATACATTTTTTTTTCAACATAGAGTCATCTATGCCAGGGCCATAAGATGAACCCTCTGCATCATCAGTAGCTTCTAATATTCCGATTTGTTGTTGTATGCGAGCCATTGTTCCCTCTCGTGTGCTCCCATGCAATCTCAAGTTGGAAATCGTGACATGCTCTGCATCCTTCTTATCGGCATAGGCATGGACATTGGGCTCAATTGATAGTCCCAGTGCACTAATGAGTCATAAAATATAAAATTGATGTTGTACCTTCATTTAACATGCTGGCTGCGATGAAAGCCGCTATTTCCACTGTCGTGGAAATTGGAACCACAAGGAACGATTTTAGGAGTTATTTTCAACTGATATAGCCTTCGTTGTTGTTCTACGTGAAACCACCAACACATCTTTTCAATAATTTTTCATTGCTGAGATCTATGTAGATTGGAAACGGAGCTTCAGCAACATCATGTGGTAATGACTCATAGTCATGTTTATAAGTTGATCATGTATTCGACGCTTGCACTCACTGCTAACAACACCATGACTCAACTTCGACTGGGCACCTCTCGTGTTGAGAATTTTTATCCGTTGAACAATAATGGTAATATGTTGCCCATATTACATTATGTATATTCTCAACGGAATCACAGTGTCTCCTGATTGCCAAGCCGTAATAAACTGCCAACTTATCTATCAGTTTTCCAGTGAGCTTTCCTTTTCCACCAAGTACTTTTTTTGTATTTTTTCCCCACCTTTATCTACAGTTTCAGCATTTTTTTTATACAGTCTCGAAGTCGTGAACCCATTGTTTTTTGGAAATGTCCAATACATTCTTTCTTGACCACTTCAATTTCACCGTAAGGTGCAGCTTTCAAAATGCCAGAGTATATGTTTTAGAGTCACCATCACCGATGTAACTTGTGTAACGAAAGTACTCTTCAGTATTCTTTTTCTTTTTTCAAAGTTCGCATTGTTTGCAGTATGAACTTTTCACAATAATATCGATAAATTTCCAGTATAATCCCGATCAATGATGTTACTCCATATAAAGAAGTAAATCCACGTTTTTTCCAGGTCCCGTCGCCAGATATTGTCAATTCTTCATGATTTTCATTGCCTTGGTTTTCAGAAGTCGCATCTTTTCTTCAGCACAAACTTTTTCGAAAAGTTTCTCGGTGGCTATTTTCGTACAAGAGTGAATATTGTTTATAATCAGGTCATACGTATTTTGCATTACAATAGCTGGCATGTCCATCAATCCACAAAATTTAGCTGCACCTTTTAATCCTAATCCGAGAGTTCTCATGACAAATAAAAATCGTCTGTTTATCTCATAAGAATGCTTGATAAAGGGACTGGAGTTTATGGTATGAGCAGCAAACTTATCACACAGTATAACGATTTTAAAACCAAGTCCTCGTTATAAAACTGTTTGAAATTTGACTTCTCCATCACAAGATTTACATTTTAAGTATACACTTATTGCTGCAAACACTGTTATATTCGATATTCAATAGAGGAATCACGGGGAACTAAGATCTCCTCCTGCATTTTTAATTTTCTCGCGAACGCACTAAAACTACTTTCATCGGTTTCGGCTATTTTTGGATTAAAAACATTTTTTCTCTTTTTTAATCTTGATATTTGGACCTTGTCAGATGTTCTTCCTTTTCTACTACACTTGAAACACATTTTGAAATGCAAAACTACGAACATTGATAATAGGCAGATTCCGAAATTTGTGTGCGAGGAAATTGTGTGGTTTAATAGAGATATTAAGGCGAGGTTTAAAGGCTCCTTGGCAATAGCTTCACGGCTCCCTAGGGGGGACAGAATCACTGCTATATCACGGTACTTCCTGAAAATCAAAATCGAGATTAGTTGGTTATTCCTTACTTTTACTTACTAAACTAATTTGTTCCAGACGTATTATATATCATACCACTGCGTATTCAACGCTGTAATTTCAATACGCTTTGATAATAATATTTTTAGTTTTCCCACTAAAACGAAGTTATGTATTAAATATTGGATAAGCAGCCAGAGTATTGGGGTAAAATAATTTAAAGTGTATTTATAAAAAAATATAAAGGTCGCCCATATTTTTTTATCTTACGACAAAAATTAAAAATTGAACATTGCTCAATTTTGTATAAGATAAATACATAACCTAAAAAACTTTGACAGCAATGAGAACAAAATATAAAAGACCTTTATTTATTACATATGTATATGCTTTTTGTTAATTGTCGAATTAAACATTATTCACTTCCACTAAAACGTATGTTATGTTTATTCAAATCAATATGGATCAAATTTCAAAAAGAACGAAAATAAATACACTTTTTAGGTTATACTTTATTATAATGTCAAAAAATATCTATTCGACAAAATTTTATACATTATATCGTCTAATACCGTTTTCCAGTTACACAAAAAAAAAACCCGGGCGAAACCGGGGCGATAGCAGCTGTCATTCGTCGCCCGGTAAAATTTTTCGGGGCGATTAGTTTCGCCCGGGTTTTTTTTTTGTGTAACTGGAAAACAGTATAAGTATGAATTTCGTTTTTATCGTATAAGACAAAAAACTATTAACCAATCAGAGCGATTATTATTTATGTCTGTCAGACACAATTTCTACATGAATCATCGCCTTAACTCTGGTTGACGACATGCATCGACACGAGCATAGATTTTGGTTTTGAGATCTTGAAAATTATATATTTAATGATCAAGCTGAAAAGGTTAGATATAATATTAAAAGAAAGTTACTTTGTTTTCGTTTTAATATTGAAATACATTATTTTATTTTTGCAGCACGAAAAGAAATTTCAATTGTTGACTTTCGCACGTCAACATCTTGGTACTGGAAGGGTTACCAACTTTGTAAAATATGTCGACCGGCCTGAGGTACAAAAATAAACGTTAGATAAAACACGACTTTCTTTTGCAAACGTAGAATTTTGAGAAAGCTTACAAGCAATATTTTTATTATTTTTTTGTAGCATTTTGTTCTTACAGTTTTTCTGTAACTTCTGTTCGATTGGCCGATTTTCATTAAAATTCAGTCCGTGACTTCCGACAAAACATCTGTGCTGTAAAGAGGACCTATAGACAGGCTGCCAAATAGATCGACAGACACCACTTTGAAACCCAATTTTTTGGGCTCAAGTGACCTCAAAATTATAAGTTACTATCGTAAGAGAAAGTAAAAAATTTAGGTGTGGCTAACACACTAAATTTGGAAAAACTAACATGAAAGAACTTAAAAAGGAACATAGAACATTAACACGAACGCGTTCGAATTCTTTTCAATATTTTTTTTTTGCCAACATCAATTAATTATCTCTGGTACAACTTTTTAATTCAGAGCAAGAGATCTTGAAATTTTCAAGAACCATCAACTTATTATGCTGCGAAATATGTATACTACCCTGTCCCTCCAATGACTGCCGATTAAATTGCAATATCCATTCAGTATATACGTTAGAAAAAAAAATTTAAGATGCATTTTGGCAGATAACCACTCAAATAATAATTCAATTTTATTTATGTATAAAGTAATTTTAGGTATTATTCTATTTATCATTTCATTTTAAAAAACATAAAACTATTTAGTATCGAAATCGAATCGAATTAATTGCTTAGCAATTTTTTAACTTACGCCAAATATACTTAATATAAAAATTGATTTGGATACTTTGGAAAAACAAATTTGTTTCTTTTTATTATATTTAAAGCTTAATTTTGATTAGAGAGCATTAACATTTTCTCCAAAAATACCAAAGGTATTTTCTTTGCTATGTCTTAAATAATACAACACTGCAAACAAATTATTAGCGGCATAGCTGCGCTGAAGACATTTCTGGTAGGGAAATCAAAACCGATTATAGGTTGGTCGATTAATTTCAACTTTTCGGTTTTTCGAAGTCGATACTCGGTTATGGAAATTTTAAAATTATATTTCAGTGTTTTTTTTATCAAAAATCTTTTTTTGGTTTGCTTCCCGATGCGACGTTGTAAAATTAGTTTTCTAGAGGCGTCATAATTTTGATTGCTAAACTTAATTAAAAATTTATCATTAGCACCACCTCCATTCTCTACTTTGTTATTGGCATACCTTATTTATTGGTAGTCACCGTTGGTACACATTTTTTTAACCAATTGATTAGCGTTAAGTGTTTTGGCATCAAGTTATTTGTCCGAGAAACATGTTTTTTGTGCTTTTGAATTGTTAGCTTTGAGATGTCTTATTATTACATATTCTTAGTGATTTTGATTTTTAAATATTATTCTAGAATTCAAATTTTATTCGAGATCTTCGTAAAAAATTGGAATTTTTCGAAATTATAAAGATTATCGAGCTTTTCGAGATTATTCGAGTCTTATCGAGTTTCTCTCACTGAGTTTTATGTAACAGATATTATTAAGGTTTTGATACATTTTCTATTTGTGTTTCTGATATTCCTCGAAATTTACAAGCGATGGAGTTGCTTCTTATTTCAGAATTAATGATATGCTAGCATCGAATTACTTAAAGTTTTAAGTTTGGAGGATATTGGTTGATATAAATAGGTGACATATCTGAGAATATATGAGACTATCCGAGTCCCTTGAAATAGTTTTAGATTATTCCGAATAATGTGAATTTGAACGGGCGAATAGAGCTGCTTGGTAATATCGAGATTATTCGATGTTTTTGAGATTAATATTGAAGATAATTCAAAATGATTGAGATTTTTTAGATTACCTGCTCCTAGATGTTACTCTCATGATGTTACAGTTATTTCAAAATTGTTGATTATGTTCGGTAATTCTTTGAAATTTTTTCTAATTTTGCAGTTTTAAGGATTTTTTTTTATATTATTGAAAATTGTTCGAAATTACTTGATAATTTACTAGGATTTAGTGTAGATGCTTTATGTTGAGTTGTATTAGGATCTGTAATATGATGATCATCTTACAGTGTTTTTGGTTTTCTGCAGATAATGTTTAAATATTATAAACACAAATAGATAGGTTATGTAATATGCTATATACCCTTGAACAATATTGCTTTTTAATAAATTGATCACGGATCTTCAAAACATTTAGGTAATTTACCATTTATTCAGCTTTCTCAAGAAGTTCTTGGTGAAATTAAATCAAAATATTTTTGCTTTGCGCTTTGTTGAACTGAATTTCTTTACGCTTCTTCGATACATTTAAGATGATGATCTAACTGAATTTCAGTTAGCCAGTTAGCTGTCCGTCGATGATCGGTTTATTGCCGTAAAAACCGCGTTGACTTTTATTTTTTTTAACATCAAATTTTTTTTTGCTGCTGCGGTTCTTCATTGGCGTCTGAATCTTAAACTCCCAGTTGAGCATTAGTTTGTGTCAGTATTCATTATTCACCATTGTTCGCTGATTTCTTGCGAATTGAGCTTGAACTGCAGATAGACCATCTATCTCACACTAAATAAATACAGTTATATGTGTACTACTAAACACAGTTTATCAATACCAACATTAAATAGAACTCACTAAAACAATAATTTTTCCCTTTAAGTTTTGAATTTAATTTAAAGACGGTTTTGAATAAACCTCCTATAACGAATTCTTGACAGGTCATTCGAGGATCCGTCAAAATGAGGTAGAATAAAATGTTCCATGAGGCTGATTTGTGCATATAATTTCAGCTCTCTAGGACGTGTGAAAATTGGTTAAAATGAACCTCAAAGGAGTTGAAACAAAGAGGCAGAAAGACAATCAAGGTTCATGTCAAAATCAATTAACATTTTATTTTGGGTCATTTTAAAATAAAATTTATAACCTATCTGACACTGAATATACGAGATACTTACATATGTACGATAAATTTATATACGAGATAAAATGATTTTAAAGTAGCTTCATCACATAAAGCGCTCATGTCAAATTAAATGAGAAGGATAATCCAGTGTGCTAAATTTCAAGTTTCAGATGATTCAACTGTTTAGAATCTGAAAAATCGTATTTTTCAGCCAAGAAATATTTTAATGAAATATGAAAGTGAACACTATGTTAATTAACAGAAACCTGCTATATTCACGCACTTCGAATTAATTTAGACGCCCCTTTCATAAATAGCACCATCGTTAAATAAAGACATTTACTTCAAATTTATATTTTCATTTTTTATCCATACTCATGTTTTAATCATTAAAGAATAAATTGTTTTTATTGAAAATGTCCATTTATATAGGTCAAAGAAAATGTTTCCTTAAAGAGTAAATACCTCATACGAGTAAATAACCACATTTGGGATTTTAAATCAAAGCAGACATCTAAATTATTTGTCTCAATAGTATACCGTACTCAATGTACCATAATAATTAGAAATCGATCAATGAAGCATCATTAATTATAAGGATAAATGTATTGAATCGTGATATGATGAATTTTGACTGCATTGCATATTTAATTAAAATGTAATTTGTTTATCGTCCAACACACGCAATCAAGAAAATCGTTTAATTTACGTATACTGAGTACATAAATAGAAAAACTAGGAATAGGAAAATTATATCTGTACGTACATAAAATATAAAATCTCTAGTGTCCTTTTAATATTAGAACTACATACTTAAAAGCTAAAAAGGATGAACATCATATTACATATTTTACATATACGACATGTATGAATAATTGTATATATGTACATACATACTTATAAAATAATACTCTTGTGTATGATTCTGTATATATCGGTACAAACAGACGAATATGTTTGCAGGGGGAAAACATTAAATCTGACTTTCATAAAAAATTCTCAAAAACCTGAAATGAAAATTTCATTTTATTCGAATTAGTTTTGATTTGATCAAGAGGACTGCACAGTTTTACTAACGCTTAATACGTACAAAACGTTGTTCTAATTTTATTATTATGTACAAAATGGTACAAAGGATATGTACGAGCACTTAATCAAAATAAAAAATTAAAGCAAATTTAAAAAACAAAAAAAAAAAATAATTTGGGGTTTTTAGGTTTTGCCTTAACCTAATTACAAATAATATCTAGTAATAATGGTAATTTGTGTTGTTTAACATTGGATCAATTTTGTGTATTAGAGGACCAATTTTTTTTTTGTCTATGTATATTGTTATTATTAAATCCCTTATTTGTGTAACCCAGTTTTCCTTCAGCTCAGACTCAGTAGATGAGATAGAAGTTTAAAATAACATTGAACTGGGAAAAAGGATTAATTTTTAATGAATTTTTATTTTATATTTAATGAGTACGTAGATCTTTAAACATTTTTTTGGGATGAATTTTTTATTTTTATTTTGTTTTCATAAATTTGACAATATTGTATAACATCTTTAAGGATAATTGGAATAATAAAACGGGTGCCCTGAACAACTTTCTTTAATGCAAATAAAGGGTACAAGCCCTTTCATAATTTTTTTGAGTGCTTCTAAATGCATGAATTTCATAGCGAATGTTTTTCAATAGGTAACCAAAAACTGAAAAATTTTATTTCCAAATTGTTAACTTAATTAAAATCTAAAATCAAAATTAAAATAAATAATTACTTTGCGGCCCACCGTATAACCTAATTTACATTTACTTGGAAGGATTGGATAGGATTGTTAGTATATGATTGAGATCGACCCGGTTACAGACACCCTGGTGGTCAATTATTAGTAGTTACATTTTTTTTTCCAACAATTACTTTACTACATTTTTTCCAAAAAACTGCTTTCAATCCTTGGCATCCTAAAGTCAATATTAATTAGTTATCAATTACCCATTAAATATTTCTCACCACCTAACTGCCTCCGGTCGTTTCTCATTGATTGATTGATTTTGATTTTTAAATTACTAATCATACTCTCAACCAATTAAGTTTAAATTTAAATTTACTTTACTTTCTATAAACCTGCTATGAATTAATCTTTATGTGTTACAAACAACCTTAATGTTAATATTATTGTCTGTTTCTATTGGCTGCTTCAGCTTCCAGAACCCGCCTCCGGACCTTTGTTAATGCAATATAATTAAGAGCTGTCTAAATCTAATTATTCACTAATTATCTAAATCAAATTTTGTAGTTTATTAGACTAACAACTGCATTCTGAAATAACATTTATTATTTTGGTAGGTCAGATTTCTGTACACTTCTTAAATTGTAATCATTATTAATTTAAATTTCACTTAAAACTTATCAAAAGTAGTTCGAAGGCGACCTAACATAATAAATATAATTAGTATCAGCTACTTATTCAAATGATTTCCAGCATACTGGTCACTATCTCAACTTAAACTACAGTTTCGCACAAATTGGTATTATAAGTGAAGCATTTTTGCGTGCCTACCGCTGCTATTAAGTTTATAGACGTTTGATCTGTGTTGGATGCTGTACCAAAACCAAAATGATAAGATCTAATTAGTTTCTAAAGTAAGAAGTCCGACCCGAATTATTTTGGCGCACATACGTAACGTTATCATTGAGAGCGGTTTTAGTGACACCAACGCGCACAAAAATAAAAATCGACTTGTTATGGCGAAAGTAGAAAATCGATTTTTTATATAGACAGAGAAAAATGTAACTCGATATGGCCACCGATGAATTTTTAAGATGATAAACAGAAGGCGAAGAAATACAATAAATAATTTTGTTTTTGTTTATCAGTGCACTGTAGTATATTTAATAAATGAATTGTGTGTTTTGTGTTGCTTGTCGGTCGTGCATGTGCGTTTTAGATTTGTACACCAGAGCCCTGATATACGTGATTGGTATATTGTGGCGATGCACGAGTAATGAGCATTTCTGTGATCAACTGTGTATGAATTATGAGTGAGTCACAACAGGACTCCTCCGCAAGTGATCTCCCCCTACCTAGGGAATAATTGTATAAGTGGGGGCAATACGAACTGATTTGTGTACACGATGGCTTGATGATTGCTTGTTTGGATTGACGTAGTAGTGATGGGCTAAGTCGGTTCTTTTTTGCTAAAAAACGTAAAAGAAAATAAGCAAAACAGAACAAAAATACCCGATTTCGCACGTCACTATAGACGTGGTGTTTTAGATATAAGGTTTCGCATTGTTTGTCGCAGTTGGTCGATGACTGTGTCGGTAATTGGGAGAGATGAAGGAGGATTTCGACGAAGAACTCACGGAGTAGCTTAATAATTTGGCCGTAAACCAGTTCAGCTGATGAGCACTTCAGATCTTCCTTCACTATTGCTGGGATTTCGAGTAGTACGAATGATATCTCCGAGCTACAATTAATTGTAATTTTTCTCGCCATTAGTGCGGCTTTGAGTTACTGATGGAAGCGTTCGACCATGCCATTGGCCTGTGGATGGTAATCCATTGTCCGTATCCGATTGTACGGACTCCAGGATGTGAAATGCTGTGTAATATATCGAAGATAGTTCGACAGAGTGATGCTGCGATGTACATATGGGCCATGTAGTTTTAAAAGCTCTAGTTTCATTGATGAACCATTGTGATATTCGGAACCAGAAAATAAATTCTGAAGTTCTTCATAGGTCGGCTTTTTGTGTGAACACCGATCAGAAAAATATCGTGTCCGTTCTTCCGTCCTTCCAGTCACACATTTCTATTATTTGTGTTTTGCCTCCCATTCTCACAAATATTGATAGTTTTGGTCGAAATTTTATACAAAAAAGATTTTAGTAATAATCAATTTGTGTTAACTTTTAGATCCATTCGAGTAAAGCATAGAGGAGGTTGCAGTGGAAGAGAAAACTACCAAACAGATTTTCGCAAAAATGGGACAGACGATTTTTTTGTTATGTTGATGAATAATTTGATAATTCATCATCTACTTGTTCACATAATTTGAAGTCGATTGAAGCATTGTGGGGGGTTATTTTGATAAGAAAAAGTAATATAAATTTATTTCAAGATAAACCAATCAGCGCGGTGCATTTTTTTACCTTAAAGAACAAATTTTTGCATGTATCACTGCCTTTTACCGTGTAATATGGAATTTAAATTTCTAAATTTACCTAAACTACTTTGCTGGTGGCAAATAATATTCTCAACATTTAAAAATTATTATATCTTGTGAGCTTTTAAATATACTTAGCAAAATATTCCCGTTTCTATGACATTGACATTTGTGTCATTGACGTTTCTGTGACGTTTTATTGACATTTTAATGATTGAAATTTCAACGACATGTTGATAGACATATTATTTGTGAATTTCTTTAATAAAATCGCCTTTAAAGGTTATTTCTGAGTAATAAATTCTCTTGGTATTTAAAGTCGAATATAACCAGAGCTTTCTAGAGCAGCACTTCTCAAACTTTTTCATACTGCGGCCCCCGAAATCGGAAAAATAACATCCAGGGCCCCCAAAAATTCTATTCAATAATAATGAATTTACAGCTAAGCATTTTGGGCATTCTTGTTCAAGGATCTCAGATGTTTCATATCAGTGGTGTCTCGTCAAGTTAAAAAAATGTTCTACTAACCCAAAATATTCTTTCAGCTTCATCTGATTTACAGGTAAAAAAGTTCCTATACGCAAAAATTGTAGAATTACAGAAAATTGTTAAACTTGAGAGGATTACACACGGAACTATTAAAAACTATATAAGGAACTATTAAAAATTAAATGTAGCTGTAAAAACTGCTAAACTGGACATATCGAACGTGTCAAAGAATAGTGACACAACTCTAAATTTCAAATATTTCAGGAGATCAAAAAGGTGTCAAAAAATTAAGATCAGAAAATTAAGACGTCGCTGGCTTTGTAAAATAAATATGAAAACGTCACTATGCAGGTTATGAAATCGATCATTGCGCGAATTATCTCAAACACTCAATTTTTTGAGTTGCATTACTTTTCTATGTCATGTGCGATATGAATAGAGCAGAACAGATACCGAAATGACTAAACTATACAGTTAAAATTAAACATTTTTGAGTTCGATGACTATTCTAAATTTGTTAAAATTTGTGTTGACGGTTTGTTTTTAATTTTTGTGTCAAATTATTTTTACACAATTAAATTTCTGGAAGTATACTTGAAACATAAAAAAAATTGAATTTTTCTGTACAAAATTCAGAGTTATCCAAAGTTTATTTTAGATTTTTTCAACTACCAATTTTCAATGTAATAAACTAATTTGAAAGCTTTAGCCCGCTTAGCTGTTTAAAAAAAGGAACTGGCTGGAGATAAATTCCATTAGTAAGGAATTCAAGAATACATGAAATAAAATTTCCGAACGTTTTTGTGAATTTTGACAGATGTCCACATGTGGAAAATGGCTGTGGAATTCGAGAATAGGCGTTTGAGTAGATTTGCAAATCAATCAAAAGATTTTTAGTCTGAAAATTAGAATGACAGCAATGGGTAATATGCCATTTTGATGTGTACCATAAAACCAAGGTAAAGATTTCGTTTGTTCAATTTATAAAACTTATTAATAATTTGTGTTTTATAGGCATTTTGTCTGAAAATAGTTACATAAATGTTCGGTAAGTCTGAAAATAGTTACATAAATGTCGGTTCGGAAGGCAATGTTGGTATTAAGTAAATATTAATTTATGTTTTATTTGTTTTTTGCTTTTTAAATTTTTCTTCGTATTTTAATTTTAAGTATTACTCTACTATGTATTATGCCAAGTCAAATTTGTATCTGAAAATAAATAAATTGCAGAAATATTAAAATTAAATTAGGCTTAAAATATATTTTTCAAATTTTTATTTTGAAAAATATATCAAAGTTGGTTCTGACGAATTAAGGGGGGGAGCCACCCTGGAACTTTCAAAAAATCAAAAATTTTTTTTTTTCATTTTGGTATAGTTCAATTCCAATTAGTTTGGAAGCCAAATTCGATTTATTTAAAAAGTATATAATTTTCTGATTTTAATCTTTTACATATAAATTTTTAGAGCTTAAAACTTTAAACGTGTTTTTCTCGAAATTGCATTTTTAAACCTGGCGTTTCGAAGATCCCCAGATCTACTGGGTTAAATGACTTGAAATTTGGAGAGAATGCTCACTTGACACTTGATTCTTTGGAATACCTGTGCTTTTTTTGATATTTTCAAAATTCGATTTTTTAGATCGTTTTAAGTCTCAAAATTTTTACCGAAAAACAAGACTCTTTTTTAAAATATGCGCCATTCGTTGTAAAATGTATATATCGCAAAATCCCTAGGTACTTCCACAGTTTATGGGTAATAGAATAATATACTACTTTTTTTTGTTTCTTTTTTTAATTTACTCATCTTTAGCTACCACTATTATGATAAAAAATAAAAATAATTATTTTTTTGTAATCTTGAATGATTACTTAATAAAAGTGTTTAAACATTTTTTTTGTAAAATTCATTGTTTACCAGAAAAAATTCATGAAATCGACCTAAAATTACGGGCTCCAGGCAGTATTGTGCCACGTAATCTACATGGCGCAATTACACGATTGTCTACACGTGTAGACAATGTATGTAGACAATTCAAAAAATGACGTCGACAATGTAAACAATGTCGACAATGCGGCGACAATACACATCAATAAAATTTTTTGATAACTTTATATTTAAGTGGAATTAATTCAATATGCACGTGCAAAGTTTAAAGTGTGATATTTGTATATTTGATTCATTTGGCGCAGTCTTATCATTTTAAATGTCAGAATACTGTGCTTAAAAATTACAAAAATTTAATATTAAGTGTCTTGTGTTACTAAAAGTGTTTTAAAAATGTTAAAGTTTAACTTGTATGTATTTTTCAATTGAAACGTAGTAAACTTATGATCTACCTAGGGATTGCAAATTTTCGCTGAATTAACGATTCCGGAATTTTGAAATTATAAAACTTCCAATTCTGGATTCCGGGATATTCCGGTATTGAAACAAAAACTTAAAATATGAAGAAAAAGTTTGTATTGAAGAATTCAGTAAAAAAAATTAACATTATTAAAATGCATAAAATTAATGTTTATAAGCACTTATTACTGTTAATTATTTTTTGAAATTTGTAGTACGGCAAAATTTGCTTTTAAAAAGCATAGGTCGCTAAGAGCCGCATCGCCTAATCCCAATTGTGCCTTAGTACAGAAATTGCCAGAAACGAAAAACAGCTGTTCCTAGTCCACACTGGTAGGTGGTATGGTTACTTAATGTCGGTAAGTAACTTGTAAAATATATCCCCGAAAACCGCCTTCTTCAAAAAAGTTCCATTTTAATGATCTGAATCATGCTTCGATTTTTCGCAGATTTTGCGGGAATATTGCACAGTAAATCTACATCGATATTATTTGTAGTTTTTTGAACATCAATTTCGGATCGTACGACTGTGTTCCACTGTCATCGATTTAAAAATTCAAGTTCTAGGTCCGTTTCTTCCAAAACAATATCGATTTCCGGAACATTGTTCAGTCTTTGTGACAGCGTGGCTATTGTCCTTGCGACTACATACTTCCCAGAGCGTTCAAATTCTTGATGTATTTCAGTTTTTCCGCCGTTGTGTACAAATCGCAAGGCCAACATAAATATAGGAGGATGGTGTAGGTTGTCAGTAAATTCGTGTCTTTGCTTAAAATTATATCCACTGCCAATTTGTTCGGAAGAAAAACGATTATCGCACCATAAATCGAAGACATCTCGCTGTTTGTAAACGTAATTTCGGATTTGATATCAATGATTGATTTCATAATGTTGTTGCTTAAGATATTTTTACATTTATATTGATATTATAAACATTCAAACATCGTCAACAGACTGTATCAGCGCGCCTTGCAATCGAGCTGCAAGGAAATCTCTTTACCCATCTCAAGTTTGACATATGACTGTAGTATTTAAATGTTTAGTCGATAAACGACGAGCATCACTACGCTCTTTCGAACCATGTTAGTCAGATAAAATATTCCATATTCCTCTGTTTCTGTGATAGTTCCATCAGGTAAATCATTTTCCGTATCAATGGGAAAGCCCCTTGTTATTCTTGATATCATCAAAATCGTCTTATTCATCTTCGCTATAATATTTTCATTTAGCGCAATATCTATGGGAATTGCACAAACATTAGGGAAGCAGCTCGTTGTCGCCAGTAAAGCACATCTGTGACTGCGAGATGAATCGCTTGAGCGGAACGGAGTTGTTGATCACATTTTGTTAGTCGCCCGATTTTTTGCACCGCAGATGCCCCATCCAACCTTATGGAATCTATATCTGCGTTTAGGTCGATTTCATATTCTTTGACCCTTCTACGGAACTAAAAAAAATTGAAAATACCAAATAATAAAAAATATATAGAATAAACTGAGGAAAGCATTAACTAATTTTTTAATTATTTTGAAATGTTCATATTCAAAAATTAATTCAGATAATAGATAATTGAATTCCGGAATCGAAAAGCAGTGAAAAATGACTTGAATTCCGGTATTCATGAAATTCGAAGTTCGGCATTGCATTCTATAGATCTACCTAATTTAATTTCAAAAACGTTTAGTTTTATTACCCCAAAGATTTATTTATAGTGAATTTTACATTAATTTTATGCAAAGTTTAAGCACCGTATCCTGTTATTCAAAATGGTAAAACTGTACCAAATGAATCAAATATACAGAACTCACACTTTAAATAACGTATTGGATTAAATAGATTCCCCTATAATTACAATTTTAACAAATACAAATAAAAATTACTCGGGCACTATTTCCGTGTAACTTCATAAAGCAAATTTATGTTGTAGTTCACTTCTGTCCGCTGAAGCACATCGTAGATCGTACCATATTCGTCAATAGTTTTACTCAATTTTAAACGTAAAGGCACTTTTGGTTTGTTTCTTCGGTTTGGCAAGTTTTCTGAAAACTTTGCTTCTAATTCTTCCTCGATATCTGTACGCAATTCATCATTAATACTAAGGGAATAATATACGTGTAACAATTTTTTCGATCGGTCGAAAGTTAGACGATTTCTTATTGGCGAATGCACGTGTGCCCAGCCAGAAAATAATATTTCTTCAATTAGTGCTGATGATGCCGGAATTTTAAGGAATTGCTTTGCCATTTGCGATAAAATGGGATGCTTTATTTCAGCCATGTTCCAAAAAACTATGGGTCTTTTATGCCTTTCTCATAGAGCATTTTGAAATTGTGCTTTGATATCTAAATTGATCCAATTCTTCGATCCTCGCTCCGCTTAATTTTTTAAAGAAATATTGTGAATTTTTTCTAAATGATCCTTTGTAAGTTTGCCAATATCCATATGAGGATGCAAATAAAATGCTGCCAAGGCATCTTCGTTCAAAGCAATTTCCTTCCGAATATTTAAATTCAATTTAAATTTAATTGGCAATTTAAGATCTAACCACAAATTATCCGCATCGGCAATTGAAAATGAAGACGCTTGGCATATTTTGATGATATGCATATTGGTTCGAACATCTGTATACTTTCCTTCACCCGTTCAATGAACTGATCGTCAAAAATGTGTTTAACAACGACTTGTTTAAATTTTTTAATTTTAGAGTCAGCTGCTACGATCTTCATCTGCTCCAAGTTCTTGATTAGAGAGCGATAAGCATTTCTGTATGAGCACCATCGCGTTTCACAAGGTTGTTTAACTTTACTACCACCATGCATGACTATTTGTTATTTTAAATCGGGATGCTTATATTCGTTGAGTATAGTATGTAGTCACCTTCTCTGTTATTGCTATATTCAATACGTTCTTTGCCAACAAGTTAGCGGTATGGCTATTGCAAGTACTATGCAATAAAACGTGGTTGGTAAATTTTCCCATTTTGCCCTACTTGCATTATCGGAAACAACCGTATATACTTTAGCGTTGTATAGCTGCTTAGCAATGTCTACCGATTCCAGCAAAATTTCGGCTAATCTGGCTCCTGTTTCGCTTGCACCTGTTAGGTACCAAGCTTGTAATGTTGTTTTTCCAACCATCTATTAATAGCACTGACTCATCAGAAATACTGGCTTTAGCACATGAAATGCATTTTAGGCTGTTTTCCAAACACCGACTTATTGACTTATTCGAACTTATTCAAATAAGTCTGCTGAAAAGGTGACTTATTCTTTAGTAATTTTTCCTATAGAAAACTTATTTATTTTTGGTGTCATGGAAACATTCTGTCTAATTATTGTGTATTTTCAAAATTTTTCAAAATAAGTCGATAAAAGCAATTGGAATGACTTCATTGACTTATTCAAGATGGCGTCAAATAAGTCAATAAGTCTGAAATAAGTCGCCGTTTGGAAAACAGCCTTAAGATACGCATTGTCTAATAAAGTCGTTTGTAGTGCTTTTCTTCCTGGAAGTTTAGTAGCGTAAGCTGGTCTTAAGTATTTAATTAATGACTTAATATGTTTTGATTCCACCAAAGGGCAGGTTTCATCCGAATACTAATTTGGCTAATTCCTCATTTAACTCCATCTCTTCTTTTACACTCAATTTGTCAAATTATTTTGCAACTACTGAATTTGCTTTTTTGAATTTTTTTAAAGTTCTGTTCTGAATTTATGAGGTTATGAAATTGTACCCAGTGCAATAATTGTACCAACAATCTAAACAATTATTCTTAGCGTTTTTCTCGTATCCCTGAGAAATTATAGCATATACTTCTTTTGCAAACCTATTGACGATTGGAGCATCACGGATTCCACCTAGTGGAATATTTTTAAACTGAGCTACCTGATAATTTGACGTTCGAAATTGTTGTAAATAATTCCAATTTTGATCTGTAAACACAATTTTTACTTACCGGATTGCTAATAATTGTAAATAATTCCAATTTTGGACTATAAAAACCATTTTTAAATACCGCAATGCTAAATATTCTTTCGTCGCATTTGTGACAAATGTCATTTTATCAGGTGCATCATTTTAACTATTGTCCTCGAGAGGCGCTTTCTTTACTTTTACAATCGTCAATAGTGTTTTATTTTTGGTCTCCTTGCTCTAGGTTATCAATTCTGGCTATATGGTTGATTTAGGAACTTCAAACATAAGCGTAGTTCGCAGTTGTTAAATCTATACATAGGAAAAAACAACAAGAAAAATTTGATTGTTTACAAATTTTCTACATTGTCTCCACATTGTCTACATTGTCTACACATTGTCTACATTGTCTACGTCAAAAACTATTGTCTACGCTATTGTCGACACTTACATGTAGACAATTTTAAATTACGTGTAGATGGACAACACTGTCTCCAGGGGGGCTCACCCCCCCCCCCCCCCCTTAAAATAATACTTGCTAAATTTATCTTTAGTTTTACCAATTTTTGAACTTGAAATTTCCCCAGGTGGTAGGTTTTGGTACGATTTTCCCAAATTTGTACAGCAGTTACTGCCATTTTTGTAATGTATATTGACCTAACGGTGCTATTCCATGAAAATATTTTACTGAATAGTAAAATTAAAGGGAGAAAAATATATATTTGATAGATGGGAAATGAAACAAAAAACCGAATCAGTAAAAATATATTTGTGTCTGTAGTTGTGACACTACTCTAAAAAGTATCAAATCGAGGACTTTTTATAGGAGTGTCACTAACACACGTACATAAAATATGTGTATGATGAAAAATAATTCTCGCATACACGATTTTATGGTAGAGATTTTTTTAAATTTTTTATTCTGTGACGGAAATTGTTTGAAAAAATGAAATTCTGAAGTGAGCATTAATAATATTTAATTTATTAGATAATTTTGAGACGAAAAAATAATCGAATAAATACTTAATTACTAAATACTTAATTTTTTTTAGCAATTATTGGTTATGTTTCTGTTTACTGTCAAATTTCCCCTTAAAATTTTTGCTATAAGACAATACAAATAAAAAACACATGACGTTTACGTTTGTTTCATCAAATTTTCATTCCGACAAATTTATTTGTACGTGGGACAATTTTTAATCATCAACAAATGGAATCTAAACATCAAATCGAGATAAATTAAAAATGTGAGTGAATAAAACTGTGTGTTTGATAAGAATTCTGTGAATTTATCGTAGTTTTCTGCACTTTTAGCAATTGTAAAGAGTACAATGTAATTGGATTCGATTGTGAATGGTTGACAGTTGTTGGTTCAAGTCATCCAGTAGCACTAAAATTGGCCAGGATTCTGTGCTTTAATTCGATTCGATCGAGAAAATCAGATCTTCCTAAAAGTCTACTGTTGTGTATCCAGTGTCATCAGACCATAGTAATATGAGCGATCTTCGTGTTCGTTGCACATTAAGGATAATCAACTTAAGGACATCGAGATACCAAATCTCTTAAGGACATCGAGATACAAAATCAAAACTGGATAAATCGAATTTAGAGAATAATAACGTGTCTCAAGACACGACTATTACGACATGTGATTCGATGGCCGACAATGAAATAACAACGAATGATGAAAATTTTAACCGAAACACGCTTAGTTTGGACACTACGGTTACGTTAAGTAATTTAATTTTATCATTGGAACATGAGTATGATTCGGAAGATTTGGATTCATTGTTGTCGCAATCAAGCTCACTATCGGGAAGTTTATCCGATGAATTTGAAGAGGAAATGAATTAAATTCGTTATACATATATCTAAATTGTAACATTAAAACTAATAAATTTTATCGATTATACATTGAAATGTGGTTTAAAATTGAAATCGGTCGTTTAAATTTTATAAATTCAATTTATGAATTTAATTTACAATTCATGACATGTTTTAACTTTTTTCCTTGGTGGGACCCTTTCCTCTATCTCGCTTAGTCTTTTCGATGAGTTTCCTCCCATCACTGATCTCGACAGCAAAGGTGACGCAATTCACGAATGCACATACAAGCATACATTAGCAAATTCACTTGTACAATAAGAAATATGTAATTTTGATTTTTTGTAGGTTAAGTTACAATTGCTGTCAAAATTCCCCTTAAAATTTTTGCTATAAAAAAATAAAAAAGAAAACACTTTGTCTTTGTCTATTATATGGTGTTTGATTTTTATTCTCTTTTTGGCGTATGTTACTATTCAGTAAAATATTTCCATGGAATACACGGAAAAAAATAAACTGGTCCTCAGCTAAGAAAACGTACCTCTAATTCAAGAAAATGTACTTTTTCTTGATTTAAACGCTAATTTTCTTATTTCTTTCGATTTTTTCTTCATTTCAAGAAACGCAATTCTTACATGAAGAAAAACTCGAAAGAAATAAGAAAATTAGCTTTTAAATCAAGAAAAAGTAAATTTTCTTGAATTAAAAGTCCGTTTTCTTAGCTGAGGACCAGTTTATTTTTTTCCGTGTAGAACCATAATAACCACACGATTTGTAGTAAGCTTTTATGTATTTCAATTTAACCAGAATGCTGTTGTTATGAATTTTTTTTTATATTTTGATTGAAATAAATCAATTATTACAAGAAAATGTAAACGATTTACTTAAACGACATTCATTTATGTTGAAACTCGAACATTTATGAAAATATTTCAGAAATCATAATTAAGACGTTTTCATTTAAAAATTTGTCTTAGAAAAACAAGTGATTTCCCTTATGTTTTTTGTGTTTTACTATGAAAAGTTTGGTTTTTTCCTCGTTTCTAATTTCCTTATAAAAGCTTCGTTTTTTAGATTATGGTTCTGTATAACTAATGTTGCTTTGATATAACTCCCAATAGCAAATCACTAAGGGGGCTACTTTAAAATAATATCACGACATTAGGGTGGCGGAGGTTTAGGAGAGCTGTGAGATATATAAAATGAAATACTATATGACACTGAGGTGGGAATCCAGATTGAAGCACTGAGTAAAGAATTATATCGGCCAATCCTCACGTTACTCACATAATATAATGTGTTCTGAACAAACGGCACAAATTTTCAGAAAATAAATTTTTGAACATTGTGGATGCTCTCTGAATGGAGTAAATTAAATTCTTAAGGTCTTTCAACGGTATACTAGAGATGTATTTTTAGGACCTTGCTTGCCCAAAATAACGGAAAATGTTTGTAAAATATAAATGGTTGGTTTGGTAATCTTTAACGAATGCTTTCTGGGAAAAGTGTCGTTCGAGAGTTGAGGCAGCAAGCAAATCATTTCAAAGAGTTGCTTCTTTCAGTTGATCTTTAAACATCTTCCACAGTTTTATTTTCCACAGGCAATTTATGGATTTCAATTCCTTTTTCACCCACAAATTATTTGACTCTTTGAATAAGTCTCGACACAGACACATTATTCTAAAATGTAATGTACCGACCTGTGGAAAGAGAACTCTCAGCAAAGTTTAATTGAATAAAATATGGATAACTCAAACACTAAGTGTGTACTTCAGTAATATTTTATATTAACAAAACTCGTGTTATTTAATAGACATGCACTTAATTTAGAAACAACCTTCAGTTGTATATTAAAATCAAATTAAAATCATAATCATCCAATTATCTTACTTAGTTGTGCTTTATCAAAAAAAAGAAGAATTTTTATTTTTATTATTCCTAATAAAATTTTCTTTTATTGGAAATTAGTAAAAAAACAAAAAAATATTTTATCAGAAATGAAAGCAACAAAAAAATAAATAAAAATTCCATTTAATTTTTCTTTTAAAAAAAAGCTGAATTCCTTCAAGTTATTTCTACACAATTCACCTATAGAATGTATGAATTTCCACTCGTTCCCAATACCAATCACTAAAATATATTTAGTACAAAAATGTTCAATCTTTAAAGTACAAAAGCAAACAAAAACAACACAATATACTCAGGATAAACTTTTCCGCCTGTTTTTTTTTCTTTCTGCTGCCATTTCTAAATGATTTTCTTTTCTTTTTATATCGTTTTTCCATTCACAATTGCTCATTTTACAGTTTTCGTAAAATAATTTTTTTTTGTATTTTTGTTCAATTTATTTAATGATGATGATGATGAAAATATTTCTGGGGAAATTTTGTGGACATTTCAATTTTAATTTTATTTTTTATTTTTTTTTATTGTATGCGGTAAATATAAATAACTGGAGGATAATCCGTTTCACTGTTTTCAGCCTATGGAAAAACTACAACAAAAAAGCCAAATTAATTACTTTGCTATTGTTAAATGTGTGTGGCCGTATAACGCTGAACATTTATTAATTATTTATTTATTTTTTTTTTTGGTTTTTTGCTTAATGGAAATTCTATTATTGAAACATAAATCTACATACAAATGAGAATAAAAAAGTTGGATTGCAAATTTTAAAACTATTTTTTGTTGTACATATATTCTTTTATCCATAAGAATTATATCAGATAGACTCAATTTTTTTATGCACATTTTGCATTTTTCGTTAAACCTTAATCAAAAAAAAAAAAAAAACTTTGCTTTATATTGTATAATCCTGTAATGACCTAAATTATATACAGAAACACAGAAAATTACAAATTGCTTATTAAAAATTCTAATTTTGTATTAAAAACTTTTTGGTATAAAGTTGTTAATACTAATTTTTCAACTACTATACATAAACTAATCCCTCTGTACATCCAGTTATAGAGAATTTGCATTGTGTCGTTATTTAAATATATATAAAAAAAAGTTCTAACACCTTAGTATAAGGAAATAATCCATTTTCCATCGTCTTATATGCGATTTCTAGAAAACTTTTTATTTATAACAAATTTACATTCAACGGAATTTTTTTTTTAAATTTATGTCATCATCAGCATCATCATCATCTTGAACACGGTGAAGGAAAAACTTTCGTCATTATTCTTCGTCTTATGTATGTATGTATTTATATAAGATAAGGTATAAAAAATGTATTATCATTGGGTTTTAAAATTTCTCAAGTTTCCTGAATTTACTCTCTGTAAAATTGTATGTACATACAACTGTACAAGTATGCACCGAGTGTCAAAAAAGTTCCGACAACAATGAAATATCTTGAAAAGAATTGATGTTTCGGTAAAAATGTTTGAAGTAAAAATGGTTTATTAAATTATTACATTAGTTTGACCTTGGGATGTTATTTTGAAGCCAAGACATATGTGTACATATGTATATGTTCAACGTTTTAAAACGTGTTGGTGGTTTGGCATTTACTGGAGGGGGGGGGGACCAAAGTTGAGTAGATTAATCTACCAGCTCCGAAACCTTCCAGTAGGTTGCGCCTCATGTGAGTTGTTCTGGTCATGTATTAGCCAGCTGCATGATGGGTACAATTATGTAATGAGTAACCTGGTCACATTTCGCAAGTGTACTAAGTACTAGTACTAGTAACTAAGCCCATTTAGCACTGGCTAAAGTATGGCGCTCAAAGAGAAAGCCTTAACAAAAAACCCTAATCTAAGGTGGAACAGCATATACCGAAGGATGAATGGCTGATAGGTTAATCAGTCCAAATATCTGGACTCTGGATATCAGGCACCCTCCAGTTTTATTTAGCCTTCCTGTAATAAAGCTGGGCGACCTACGGGCGACTTTGCATTCCCAGCAACTTGTAAGTGTAAAATCAAAATGGTAGACGGAGCAGGGGTAGGAATATACAGGAGTGGGACTGCCCTCTCGAAGTCTTTGGGTCCCGGTGCTACCGTATTTCTAGCAGAAGTAAATATAGTAAAGATATAGTAAAGATCTAGGAGGGAGAGCAATCTGCTTTTAAAATCTCTTTTAGCAATCTTTCTTTGCAATCTTCTTTTCTTTTTCTTAAGCAAATATCTCTTAGGTCGCAGTGCGAGATCGCTAATATAACATTTTGAACGAAAATACTATCCCTTTAAAATATTTCATCGTTCCTGAACTTTTAGGACACACATTATAACAAGAATATAATGATGCGAAATTATTTTGTAAAACTATCCCAATTTAAAAAATATAATATACTGCTACATTACACAGATGGAAGAGTATTATGTATTTTCATTTTCCTTGTAAAATCTTGTAAAGGGTGCCCCAATGAATCATACTCATTCGCTACAGACGAAACGATTTGGTCGGTTGGTCGATCCGATTTGGTTGAATTGGATGTAAAATTGGATAGTGTTAGTGTATTTACATGTCGGTCTGATAAAAGTAAATCGGATGTGTTGGAAAGTTTTTTTATTAGGCTCAGCTGGACAGATAAAACACCAACCATTAACATCATTTAAAAATAACCCAACAGGTTTTGCTAAGCCAAAGGTCGCCTTTGGACTTG
The DNA here is from genome assembly GCA_963556165.1 of Tipula helvola. NCBI lineage: Eukaryota > Metazoa > Arthropoda > Insecta > Diptera > Tipulidae > Tipula > Tipula helvola. The sequence goes on along the minus strand of OY744482.1, from coordinate 35,858,966 downwards.
ATGCGTGTTGCTCAATTTTAAAATTTTTGTCATCCTCATTAATAAAAAGAATAGCATAGAACACGATAAGGATGACCTAGATACGGTCACTAGGTCTAAACTACATTGTTAAACCAAATAAATATTTTCAATGTAAACTTTAGTTTAATGAGTATTGCTCAAAATTAATATTCTTAAATGGGTTATTTGACCGCATAACCTGGGCTTTGACATTTTTATTATTCTCAAAAATCTCGATTAGGTAGTGCGATGATATTGCCCTTTTATTATCTGTTTGATTGATCTGGACACCGATTTTTAATGGGGTATTAAATCAGTAGCTCAATTCGTTCGTTTTGTTTAATTATGTAGATAGACTAAGTACGTTCAGCTCTTCTTTTGACTGAATTCTATTTCTTTGTTCGCTTTCAATGGTCCTACCAAGAACAGGCCATTTCGGATTTTGAGCTCATTCCAAATGTAAATCATCAATAATTTCCTTTGTCCCCAATTTTGGATCTTGGACGAATTTTATTAACGAGGCAACATCTTTATTTCTTTTAATGGCTAATTTTTCTTTTAGAAATTTTAACGTTTATGGTCAAGGCAACTATTATTTTAAATTTGTTAACAATAATGCTAAAGTCGCTACAGCTTTGGATATCTGAAGTTATCTTCAGCGGTTTATAAAACTTTTGTAGCTCGACGGCATTGCTTAATATTCGTTCATCCCCATTTCGTATATTTTCAGTACGCGAAGTGCTATTTTTTTTACTAAGGAATCGTTCCAACGTAGTCTCTAAAGTACTCCAGCGGATATGGCTATCTAACATAATATTCAGTCCTTTACACTCTATCTAGCGTTCTGATTAATTCCATGAAGTAAAATGGCACGGTTAAGTCTTGAAATTAGATTTTGCATTTCCGGGAAATATTCCCAACATTCCTGGGAAACGGGAATACTTTTAGTTTCTTAAATTCCCATTAATTACATCGCGGGAATTCCCGGGACGCAAGCCGTAGCTTGGTGGTAAGATGGAATGATGGTTTCACGATATTATACGGTGTGATACGATGGTATGATGATATGATGATATCATGGTATCGTGGTATGATGATATGATGGTATAATGGTATGATGGTATCATGGTGTGATGGTACGATGACATCATGATAATGTTAAGATTGTCTGATTGTACAGTGGTTTGATAGTATGATTATATGATGATCAGATGGTATGTTCGTATTATAGTATGATGTATACGTACGATGGTATATGATGGAAAGATATAAAATGTTTTCGGCTTTTTTATAGACAACATACTATTTGTAATGACATACTCATTATTTTCGATTTGTTAAATCAGAAAAAAAATGGAGTCATACTCCTAATATCTACCAGCAAAAGTAGAAAATATTCATCCCCTCCCCCTTTTTCTTTCCCGCAGAGTCAATACAAAGTGTATCAACTCTCAAAAATGAGAAATCTCTTTGAGATTTTGTGTTGGTAATTCGGTTTCGTACAGAAAAGTAAGGTCTACTCATCAGGTAGCTACGACCGAACTACAAAAATTCAACTCTCGCAAAATACATTAAGTATTTAACTAGAGGGTATAGAGTTAGCGAATTATATTCACTAACTCGAACTCAAAATCCCAAGTAGAAATCTCATTTGTGTGCGTATAATGCCCGCACTAATATTTACGATGTTAAAAATTGTCTGTTTTAATATAAAATGTTTTCGGCTTTTTTATAGACAACATACTATTTGTAATGACATACTCATTATTTTCGATTTGTTAAATCAGAAAAAAAATGGAGTCATACTCCTAATATATCTACCAGCAAAAGTAGAAAATATTCATCCCCTCCCCCTTTTTCTTTCCCTTTGAGAGTTGATACACTTTGTATTGACTCTGCGGGAAAGAAAAAGGGGGAGGGGATGAATATTTTCTACTTTTGCTGGTAGATATTAGGAGTATGACTCCATTTTTTTTCTGATTTAACAAATCGAAAATAATGAGTATGTCATTACAAATAGTATGTTGTCTATAAAAAAGCCGAAAACATTTTATAATAAAACAGACAATTTTTAACATCGTAGATGGAAAGATAGTATGATGGTACGATGGATGATGGTCTGAGAGCAAGATATACAGAAAATAAGGTATAATATTGCGCATGCTGTTGCTATCCTTTTTTCACAATTTGACGTCACGTGAAGACAAAAATGCTGATATTTATATGGAATTTCGTGATATTTTTATTAATTTAATTTTTTAAATAAATGGAAAATAAATGAATTTTTTTTTATTTTTGCCATTAATTATTTTTCGACTTTATGTTAAAATTAAACATTTCAATTTTGATTTTAGTTATATACTGCAATACTTTCGGAATTAAATCGCGAAAAGAGGCATGTTTTAATATTCGTGTCTAGAGCAGACTGTTTGAGCACATTGCATAACAAGTTTTGGAATTTATGAGTATAATTTTTCTGTTAAATGCAGAGAACGATTTGATTTTAATTATTTAATTCAAAAATTTGGGAGTGTTCGATTTTAAATATACTAAATTTGAATAATTCCTATTGCAACAAAACTATCAATTGTTCATATTTCTGATAAGAACACATATAGAACACTAAACAGTGAATTGGTGTTTTGATTTATATTAATTTTAATTTATAGTTTTATTTAATTTCCTTTTTTTCAAATTTATATTTTCTATTAACTGGGCGTTTAATAATTTGTGAACTGAATTTTTATTTAATATATTTTGCCATTTATATTTAACGTTGAATATGGACATAATATTTGAATAGGTACGTGGATACCAATAATTTGAAGCCTAACGAAAATAGATGGCAAAAATTTGAGTACATAACGTAAAAAATTAAAATTTTAATAATTGGTACGTAAATGACCAAAAACATTTAATAATTTAATTGTTTTATGTTATGTATTCATAATTTTGTTTACCCTTTTTTCCATTTATCTTAGACATTATACACTCGAAAGAATTATTTCTCAAATATTTGGACCATAAAAAAAATATAAAGCATAAAAAGGGTCTCGGTAAACTATCATTATCAATTGGAAATACGGTTTGTTAAAAAAAATTACGATTATTCTTGATTTATTTAAAAAATTAATCAAAAAACCGCCAAACTTCATATAAATGTCTGCTTTTTTGTCTTCACGTGACGTGATGCGCAAAGAAAGACGAAAATGAGACACGGGAATATACTACCTCTTTTTTCTGTATACCTTGGTCTGAGAGGATGTTGGTATGATGGAATGGTGGTATGATGGTATGATTTGATTGAATGACGATATGATGGCACGATGGTACAATGAACGGAATGGTGGTATGTTGCTATAATATTAGGATGGTATGCTGATTTGATGTTGTGTTGGTATGATGGTATGATAATGACGGTGATGGTGATGTGATGATGGTATAAAGGAGCCCTGATGTAGATTACAATTCCTAACCAACTTTCATTGAATATTCGCTATTAAGTTCCGAACAAAGTCTAGTGCTCAGGGGTAGAGGGTTGTTCTTCATAAATCATCAAGCAAGTGTTTTGCTGTGTAAAAAAGTTCTACATTTTTCAATTTTTTTTATTAAAATAATCGCCGAAGATAGTGTTGCGTTAAACATCGAATCATTTCCTTTCTTCGTTTAAAAATTTTATTAAATTTTAATTTAATTGGGAAATAAATTGTCGAAGATGGCCGCTGCCAAATAAACACAGTTTTTTCTTTCGTGATTAAATAGAATAAAATTGTGTAAAGTGTGATAGTTGTGTAAAAACTTTCATCTAAATTGCGTTAAGGTATTTGGAAAGCATCTACTGTCAGCTCAAATTGTGGTTATGTATGTCAGAATGCAAGCGACTCTTTAATAAAAGTCATACAGCAAACCGCACGTCGTTTCAACCCATTACACAAAAATAAACATTGAAACATAATTGTTTGATTAAAAAAAAAATTAAAAAAATAACTTGTACTTGTTTAATTGAACAGTTATTAGTGCATTAACATTGAAACTTTAATTTTTATTGACTCGCATTCTCGTTGTGAACGTTTAAGGAATTCCTGTGTGCAGGTTGTTTTTTAACAAATACACTGTTTATTGATAACCAAAATAATATTAATCTGATTAACAACTTGGCACGTCATATATGTGAAACAAACATAAACAGTAATTTATTCTACTTAAAGTGTGATAGTTGTGTATAAACTTTCCTACAAATTGCATTATGGTATTTGGAAAGCATCTGCTGTTAGTTCAAAGTGTTTGTATATACGTCAGAGTGCAAGCAACTATTTAATAAAAGTCATACAGCAAGTCGCGCGTCGTTTCAATCCGTTACACAAAAATAAATACTGAAACATAATTGTTTAAATACAGAAATTAAAAATTATTCATACTTGCTTAACTGAACAAGTTCTTAGTGCACTAGCATTAAAATTTTAATTTTTATTAGTTAGCAGTTTTGGTGTAAACGCTTAATGAATTCTTGTGTGCAAGTTGTGTTTAACAAATATGCCGTATATTGGTAACCAAAATAACATTAATTTGATTAACAATTTGGCTTGTAATATCTGGGAATTAAACATAAAGAGAAATTTATCCTACCTGAAGTGTGATAGTTGTAATAAAAACTTTCATCCAAATTGCGTTAAATTATTTGGAAAGCATCTACAGTCAGCTCAAAAAGTGTGGTTTTGTTCGTCAGAGCGCAAGCAACTATTTAATAAAAGTCTTACAGTAAGCAATACGTTGTCTCAATCCGTTACATCGAATTCATCTCCAGTTTTAGCCGTTGTGAGTATGATAATCCTGTATCTAATGACATGGAAGCCAAAATTGATGCAATTTCTATAATTCTGGAAAAAATAAACTCAACACAGGATCGAATGTTTGAACAGCTGCTGCAAGTACAGGAAGACAATAAATTATTAAAATTGGAAAACGAGAAACTCAAAAAAGAACTGGATGTCTGTGCATCCGAACAAAGTCAAATAAGAAGAGAATTAAATCAACTTAAATCAGAGGTCGATCTGCCTTTACAATTAAGCAATCAAAGCAATCTTATAATAGCCGGACTCCCGCAGCTCGAAAATAATACCAAATACGAAAGCATCTTCCGCAAGATATGTGAAAAAATTGCCGCTGTTGATCTCATTACACAAGTTGAACAAATTAAACAGTTAAATGCTCCTAGAAATTATTCTGCTAAACCAAACTCCACAACGAACAACCTATCAGACGAACAACCTACATATCGAGATCACCCACTAATACTCATAAAATTTAAATCACTGGATAAAAAAAGAGAATTTTTGGATAAACAGAAATTATTTGGACCACTTTTTTACAATAAAGCCACTCAACAATTTAACATAACTGAAGATCATGACCACCAACACATATTCTTTAGAGATCACCTAACGTCTTATCAACGTAATCTCTATAAAGCATCGTCCACATTTAAGGCAACAAATAACTTCAAATATCTTTGGGTTAAAAACAATAATATTCTCATCAGAAGAGTTGACCAATCTAAAGTTATCACAATCAAATCATTCAACAATTTGCTTGATATCCAGAAAGACATCATCTAAACACCGTTTTTATAATTTTATAACTTATTATTTACTCTCTTCTTATTTGTATTTTTTATAATTTATATTATTATTGTTTTCGTCTTTTTCATATTTTTTATTATCTTTTTTTTCAGTCAATAATGAACTCTGTAGAGGGCAGTTATACTAGAGCAAATGTTACGTACAGCACTAGCCTTCAAACACTTCGCACCGGTGAGGAATCGTTTAATACTTTATATTTAAATATGCGAAGCTTACACAAGAAATTTGATGATGTTCAAATTCTCCTAACTACATTTCCGCATGATATTCATGCTCTTATTCTGACGGAAACATGGTTTAACAAGAATGATGAGAAATTTTTTAACATATACCAAATTACGAGATTTTTGTTTCGAATCGTACATCTGGAAGAGTGGGTGGAACTTGTATATACCTACACTCCAAATATTCTGGAAATTTAATATTTGAAGAAGAATTCGAGGAAAGTAGTTACCTAGTTATAAACATATTAAAATATATGATAATTTTCAACTAATTGCAATTTACAGATGGAATCAGTCTAACATCAATAATTTTATTGATAAAATTGAACATTTACTCCATTCTTATCCGAAAAGCATAGTAATAGGAGACTTTAATTTAAATTTAGTAGATAACTCAAATTCCGTTAAAAAATATCGCGATTCAGTAACTTCCTCAGGTTTTACATTTCTAAATAGTCTGGACCCGCAGTTTCCTACTAGAGTGTCTAATACGATATCAACTTATATTGATCATATCTTCACTGACATTCTCGATCAAGAATACAAAATGGTATACTTGGATTCGTCACTATCGGATCATAAAATGATTCTATTAAAACAATTCGGGGAAATTTCTAAAAAGGAGAGAAAGTACCAAATTGATGTTCTTAACTACGATGAAATAGATAGAGATGATTTATGGTCTAACATGGATGACTTCGTTAACTTGGATGAGTTATCGCAGGCTCTGTCTAGCCTAGTTGTAAGCAATTAAGCAACGAAACAGTTCATCATTAAAAGTAACCGAACGAAACCTTGGATAACACGCCATATAATCGAACTCATTAAAGAACGAGAAAAGTTTTTTAAACTAAAAAGGTACTCAATGAGTACATTGCAGCGCAATACAAATACTTTAAATCTAAAGCTTCTGATAAGATAAAGTTTGAAAAGAAAAGCTACTATAGTGCGAAATTCGAACATTCTCTGTCATAACGAAAGCTTTACTGGGGTTTAATACGTGAAATTATATTCAACAGAAAGTCTAATAGCACTCATAGTGGCTGGACTTTAGACGTTAACAATCATAAGATAACTGAACATTCTAAAATAGCCAGTTGTTTTAACTCCTACTTCACCCAAATTTCAAGTAATTATTTCAATAATCTGACATTATATTATAATTTAGACTTTAACTATACCGTTGAATCAGCACTTGATCTTTTTGAAGTGACACAAGCCGAAATAAAGACATATATAAGTGAACTTAACATCAATTCTGCCGTTGGAATAGACTCGATTTCTGCTAGGTTCGTTAAAAAGTATCAAGAACAGCTAACTCCAGTCATTACCAAATTTACAAACAATATATTTGCCACCGGGGTTTTTCCTTCCTCATTGAAGCAAGCTAAAGTTACGCCAATATTTAAAGAAGGTAGTAGGACGGTTATAAGTAACTATAGACCTATCTCAGTCCTGAATTCAATATCAAAAATTGTAGAAAAGGCTGTTCTTGAACGAATGACGCATTTCTTGGACACTAATAATATCATTGATAAATGTAAATTTGGGTTTCAAAAAAAATCAAACACAACTGCGGCGTGCATAGAACTCACTGATTTCGTCAGTAAATCAATAGATAAAAAATTTCATGTATCTTGTATTTTTCTTGATTTTTGTAAAGCTTTTGATATGGTTGACCATACAATTCTTTTGCTAAAACTAGGAAAACTCAATTTATCACCTGTCCAATTAGATTTATTTAAATCATATTTAATCGGTAGAAGTCAAAGTGTAACCATCTCAAACACATGCAGTACTTTTCAACTAACAAGAAGTGGTGTACCTCAAGGATCCATATTAGGGCCTTTATTATTTATTATCTTTATCAATGACATAGCAAAATTGAAGCTGCACGGTAATCTGCAACTTTATACAGACGATACCGTTCTTAAATACGCAAACACTTGTCTCAATCATTTGTTTTTAGACATGCAGCATGATTTGGACGTTATATTTGAGTGGCTTCAGAATAATCGTCTAGTTCTTAACGTAGATAAAACTAAATATATATTATTTTAAAACAAACTACTAGAAGTAAGCGTGCTACAGAACCTGCAAATAAATTACGGAGGTAAAAATATCGAAAGAGTAAAAACATACAAGTACTTGGGATTAATCATCGATTCCAAATTAAAATGGGATTGCCACATTGATCTTGTTGCTTCAAAAATTATTCCATACATCTTTACACTCAGGAAAATCAAAAATGTTTGTCATACAAAAACCATGACCATGATCTATTATTCATACATACATCCACATATCTCAACGCTATTTGGAGTGGTTGCTCGAACAGTGACAAAACTAATCAGCTTTTCATTCTGCAGAAGCGAGCCATAACATTTATAAATAACTTGCCAAGATTGTATTCCACAGCTCTTCTGTTTAGTAATTATAGAGCATTCACAAGTTTACCTGCTCTTGCAGTCGAACTTATGTTAATTATCCATAAAATCGTAAATAACAGAATTAAACATAATTTTCTACTAAGTCATGTTTCTGACAGACACCACTATCCTACAAGCAGAAGATCACATCTGCAAGTCGAGTTTTTTGCTACCGGTATGGGATCAAATAATATACTGCACAGAGGTATCACCAAATTTAATAACCTATCAAAAAATATAAAGTATCAAACGAACTTCCTCATTTTCAAAAAAGAAGTTAAACAATTTTTTATGGATACATATTCAGCTGTGTTTTGTTATTTAAACGTACATGTAATATAATCGTTCAGCTGCTCAGTTTATTATTATTGGATTCATTTATAAAATAGTTGTTATACGTTAAATCATGGTTTATCCTATATATTCAAATCTTATTTAATCAATATTTGGTTATATTTAAATTGTATTAAATTGTATATACTTAGGGCATAATTAGTTCTAAAAGTTGTTCTTAATGGTGGAGGGTCACTTACAAAAATTTGTTAATTTGCGTTGCTAAAAGCTAAAAGGCTAGAGCAACTAAAGGAAATTGTATTTTCTAAAAGAATAAACAAAAAAAAAAAAAATACGTTATGAATAACTTTAATCGAAACTTCAATATTGTCAAATGAAAAATATACGTTTAAAAGACGCTTGTATCAAAGGTGTAATAAGGATGTTTTACACTAAGTAAATTATTTACAAAACTCGATTTTGAAAATTTCTCTAATTAGTAATAACGACATTATAGGATGGTTCATCCCGATACGGGACACCTCATCATTTTATCACACCTGCCTTATATAATATTATAAGGAGGATAGCTACATGTGAAGGTCAATGTTGGATTTTTTGGAGCACCCAGATAGACAAACTTCACGCCAATAATGTTTATTGAAATTAGCAACAAAAAATGTTAGCCTCTTTGAAACCACAGTGTTTAAGACTAATTCCGCAACTCAGAATTGAAAGCCGAATTGAAGTAATCAGATTCTGATCAAGAAAATTGTTCACTCCAAGAAAACAATAAACCTTTTATGGGTTTTCAAACTAAACGAAACCCTTTGTTAATTAAGTGAAACATTTTGCAGTTAGAATGAAACATTTCACAAAATAAAAAAAAACAATTTACAAATAAATTGAAACACTAGAATTTTATTCCTACAAGCGGCATGTGGACCCACCGACCGAAATATGTTGTAACTAAAGCTTGTTAACGTGTCATAATCATTAATAAAAATAAAAATTTAAAAATGTCCATTTAAGCGGAGAAATAAAAATATTTTACAATGAATTTTCATTTATTAGAATTCATTAATTAATATTGGTATTTTTTTTCAATTATTGAAAAATTAATTTTAAACCCGAACAGGAAAAAAGACAAAAATCTCTGAACAGAACTGGGTTCGGTTCGAAACCCTGCATTAAATAGGTACAACTTGTGAATGTTGCTGAACATCATCATCAAAGAATAAGCTTAGTAGTTTACTTCATTTATGAAAAAATAAAGAACTATGTATTTCTAAAGTCGATACAGATTCGTAAGTGTTAGATTGTTATTTGATTTGAATCAGATTCACTCGTTCCTTATTTAAACCAAATACGAATCTACTTAATACTCGTGTACAATATCTTAAAAATTACTTTTTTGTATCTTCTGTAAGTAGCACGTATTTAGCAACTTTCAAGTTAATTCAAAATACCTGATAAATATTTTTTGATTCTTATTAGAATACCTAATCGCCTATAAAGCCATTACTCACCTCTCACCTAAACACTTTAAATACAGAATTTATTTCCTAGGATGGTAGGAATATTTCTAAGTGCATTCAAATAAAACACTTACGATTTGAAGGGTTACTCAAATTTTCGAGAACATTTCTTAGATTACCTGCTAATACCTGTGAAAAATCTATTGAAATCTTTTTTGGTTGAAAGAATGTTTTGTTAATTATGGGGATACAGAATTTCGTTTGACGTCGTCACAACCCACCTAAACTTACTACATGAAATTTCATTTTCAGCCATATATAATGTTGGAGCTCTATACGATTACCTATTATTTGACGTCAAGACCATGCTAAAATGAAAAATTTATGTATTTCAGTTTTGTAAATCGACATTACTTTCCCAAAAAAATTAAGCGACAAATTTGTTTTGCATAAAAACCCATCTTAGATTTTATTGATAACTCATCGTTATGGCTATCAAATCTTAAACTAAACATTATACCGGGTGCACGGAAAAAAAAATTATAGGAGACATTTCTATAATTTATAGGAGCCCACAGGATTGTGGCCTAATATAGGAAAGCATTTTACTATAACACATAGTTAATTTAAAGAGATGCGAATACAAATTGTTACCATTAAAATAGTAAAATGTACTATTTTAGTAATAAGCGCTTCCTATTTATGATAGTAAAGGAAAATATGCATTTCAAGTTAGTATTTATTGCCATAAAATTGGTATTTTCCCCAGATTTTTTTTGTAGCAGGTCGTCATAGGAAATATATTAGTAGTAATGACATTCACAGTATTTTCGATTTGTCAAATCATAAAAATGCCAATCACTTCATCATAATATATCTACTGGAAAAAGTAGAAATATCATTTGTCTTACCCTCCACCTTTACCCTCCTCGACTTCTCTATGGTTTCATACGACCAAACTACAAAAATACAATTTTCGCCTGATACCTTAAGTATCAACAGAACGTACTGACTTAGCGAATTATATTCATGAAATGAAAATAACATGAATATGTTTCAGAGAATACTAATGCAATTATAACAGCTATATATTGTGGTAAATATTGCTTCTTATATTGTAGTGGTCCCTATTTTAGACTTTCTCGAGGAGAGGATTCAATTTATTTTTAATGATTTTATGTTCAAAATAAAGAGAATGGTGTATACAAAAAGGGAAATCATATCTTATAGGAATTATTCCTATAATACATTCGATTTGTAGAAACGCATATAGGAAATATTCCCATATGGCATAATAAATTAGCTCTTATTATAATAGCGATTCCAATATTGCATTTTATGCTGTGCAGACTGGAAAGTCAGCTATGTACATAGTATGTTTTACGAAAAATATAGTACGGGATGCTATAATTAAATTCCTATAAATAAATAGGAAATAAATTAGTAATTTTTTTTCTCCGTGTATTATAGAGCGTAATCGATTTGTTGCTCACGGGAATAGATCAGCTTTCAATTGTGATCCAAATATAGATTATGCTCAGCAAAACACTGTAAAAATTGGACAAATGAATAAAACTTGCCCTAAGTGCTTTTCTAAAAAATGGAGTGATGAAGCAAACGGTATGTGTTGTGCTGAAGGAAAAGTGGTTCTCCCTAATATACAGGAAATACCGCAATCAATAAAAGATCTTGTAAATAACATACGCAGATATAATACACTGTTTCAGATGATGTCATTCGGTGCTAGAGAAATTCGCGAAGGGAAATTTATGCCTACATTTAAGGTAGAAGGGCAGGTGTACCGATTGATTGGTAGTCTCCTACCACCTTTAGGTCAAAGTCCGCAGTTTCTACAAATTTATTTCATATCAATTGCCGATAAACAGTGTGTGTGTGATGGCCGGTCTCCACTTCTTGTGCATTTTTCTCTTGACAAAAAATCTAGTTCATTATTTTGCTCGTGACAATTTTTAGTACATTTTGCAAAATACATACACAAAAATGGTTTTGAGCATGCGCATTGAAATTTTGTCAAGAGAGGAAAAGATTAGAATATTCAATATTTTTGTCATGACGACGACGTTGTGCCAATTGAGCATAATTTGTATTTTATGCTCAATTTCTTGTCATTTTATGTTGAAAATTTTGACAATCAAAATGAAATTTTCATGTTTTTTTGGGAAAATTTTAGCCTTTTAATGAAAAAGGAACCAAATTCAAATTTTTTCTTATTCTCAAAGAGAGAAATTTGTTATATTCTTTATGTTAGTAGTTATGTACAAAAAATGTCATGAGCCGAATGTTATTTATTTTTTGTCAAGAGAAAAATATATAAGTGGAGACCAGCCATGTGTGTCCGAAACAGTCAACAGTAAAAACAAATCTTTCGATCAAAGCCTTCTAATAATATTGAAATTAATAATTTTCTAACTACTTAGCCGTATAATTATTATACAAAATTGGTCTCTACGAAAAGCCCTTTTATTTTAACGGAATAATATACAGCCTATAGGAGGGTCCATTCTAAATTAGTGAAACAATTTTTGAAATCGGATGAGTAGTTGTTACGGTGCAAAGCACCTTTTGGAATACATAAAACACCCACCTTTTCTTTTTAAACTTACATCTCACATTTATTTTTATTTTTTTTTGTTTGTTACAATTTATTTTTTCTCTCACGCACCGTATAAAAATTTCCCCGACCGTAGTTCTGTAAATGAAAACCTACATTTTAATGTATTATGCCAGCTGGTGATGTATTATGGTTTTTTTTTGGTTGCGTACTCAACTGTTTGGTTAAGATGTTCACCTGTAGAGGCGTGATGATCAGCAAACTTTATAGCAAAAAAAAAAAATAATACTAATAATAAACATAACAATGTTGTTGTTGTACAACCGGGAAAATAAGTATATAAGCGCATGAGTAATGTCATTCACTCCTCTTTGATCTCTGATCAGCAATCCAGTTAGGACATCCACAGGAGCCACCAAGAAGTTGTGTTTTGGACAACAGGTATAAATAATAACCATAATATATCGGTGAGATAATTAATAAATACCTATAATTAATAATATTAAATTATAAACTAAAAATTGATGAATAATCATAAACTAAATAAATAAATTAAATAATAATGAATTAATAATAATAATTTAATAAATAATAAATTCCTGACACATAAATTAATAAGTGAATAACTCCAATACTACCTGTCAAACAGTGTGGTCCTAAACAAAAAAAAAACAAAGAAAACAAAACAAAACAAAAAAAAAACACAAAATAAAGAGAGTGCTGCGTCAACCATTGATTCCTGCGTTCAAAGACGGTCATCCAGCGACCGATTGCAGCCCCTGCAACGGAGTGCTGTTCCTGCAACTGATTGCGTGCAACTGAGGAAAAAGGACAGACGATACGCGTGAGTATTGGGATAAAATCTCGGCGAGGGTTGGTTTTTGGATCGTAGACACCAGTTTAGTGTGGCGCGGTCGTATTTTTTTTTGTTTTTTTTATATATATTCTAGGGATCTGCGGAAGTAGAGCTCTTCATCCGGAGATCACTACAAATCACTTTCAAATACCACGCTGTGTCAGGACGGATCAACAACAGGGCGGTCAAAGGGATTTATGTCCAATATTTACGTATCGTCAGTCTTAACGTTTTAATAAATAACCATCAAAACAAACGTCAAACTTATGTAAATGTTAATATTGTAAAAGTCAATAACTTCAAAGCAATTATTGTCTAAATAAATCATTATTTATAACGTAATATAAAACAGAATGTGTGTTTAAGGTCATTTTTTTTCAGGGAGTGATCGCGTTAGTGGAAATGTGTGTTTGTGGAAGTTAATTCGTTGTTTCAGGTGAGTGATGTAGTGAGTGTGGCCAACAAACAAAAATGCAGCAATTAGTCAAACAGCGGCTTATATTAAATTTTCGTCGACATCACCAACCACCACCCCTAATGACTGAGCCCTAGTCAGTGTACAAAGCCGCGGTGGTGTTGGCGGAGATATCTGCGTACGGATGGGATGGGGACACACAGTCGGACAGTCCAGTGCGCCCATCATATGCTTCTAGGGTGTCGTCCACGGCAAGTGTGACACGAAGCGTATGATCGGAATAGGAGTCAGCGATGACTCGTTCCTGATCCCAATTCTCTTCTAGGAGTGGTCAGGGTAACTTGATTACTGAAGGGGATTGGTGTACATATTAGGTTCGGGTTCAATAATCTTGGTCCTGCACAACCGGATTGTCTGCGGTGCTATTTGTTGTGTCTATGGATACATCAATCTAGCCCCCGCCTAACCGTAACATAATTTCGGAGATTACCTCGTACATCTAAACATACAAACTTTACCTCTTTATAATATTAGTATAGATTTACCTGGCAAGTCCGTTATGGTTTTCGTCTCCCATAAAATTTTCAAAAATGTAGATTCACGGTAATTCACTTTTGCCATCGATATGCAAATGCGTTCTGGCCAACCAAATGAGTTATAAGAAAGTAAGTATGTTCATTATAACGCAATTCCAGCTAAGCGAAAAAAATTCTCGGTCCCTTTAGCTTCGTTTTAACAAGATTTCATTGTAGTTTCATTTACTTTGGAAAAATATTCATTTAATTTAAAAAAATCTATATTTCCTGCGACGACAAAAAATCATTTGGAAAATAATTTCAGTTTTACGAAAGACGAATTTCCAGAAACTTTAGTGAACTTCCCGGGGTCCTGGGAAAGCAACCCTCTATTCAGGGGTGGTTAGAGGAATCAGAAATATAACTCAAATTTAATTTAAATTTAACAAAATATTCTGAGTATCTGAGTGATGGTGAGAGTGATGATGATGGCACGATGGTATAATGGTTTGACGGGTTGATGGTATGATGGTATGTTGATATGATGGTACAACGTTATAAGGTTTGATGTTGGCATGATGGTAGGATGGCACGATGGTATTACGTTAACAAAATGTTCATTAAGTTTTTGCCTGAGGTTATGTGTACTTCAGAGGTGGGTGTGAAGGGTAAGTAAAAACTGGTCCACATAAATCCTTCCACGGGCCTATAACGATGGCCTAGTTCTTATATGGTTAATAAACAACTTAAACGTAATAAACAACAATATATTTGGGGAACTAATGATTTATCTGTCATGATTTCATCATCAAACTAGTAAGGAATATGATGATATATAATATTTTCTCGTGCAAGAATGTTAGGAGAAGGATAATACCTTATAGGCTCGGAAACTAAAGATTTTCAAAATTTTCATGTTTCAGTGACGCTGGGTAAAAAAATAGATCCCGATTGCTCCAGTAACCACCCCTGAAATTTAAATAATAAAACGGAGGATTTTTACTTATTTTTAATTCATTAAAATATTAGAAGCATCCGTAAAATTTTTAATTTAATTCTACCCAATATTGCTTATCCGAATCATTATGCAGTCAGATGCATGAAAAATTATGAACAAACTGATACCTAAAATGTTCCTGACTGTAATATTTTTGGTAAGTTTAATTCTTCAAACAGGTTGGGTGGTGTTGTTGTATATTTTGAAACTAGTTTCCAGAATTAATACTAAAGATTACATGCTTTGAACTTGTATGTCTTTGTAAATAAGTTTAGTAATATTCTATATTAGGTGTGGCTACTAGCCATCTGTATCACAAACAAATACATATATTTTCAAATAAAGTTTATCTTAAAAGATAAATTCAAATTTAAATATCTGTTGGATTTTCGATGTTAACACACAATATCCTCAAAAATCTCAAGGCTGAAAATGTTCATGATTACTGAACATTATTTTGCTAACGTAAAAGAAAGTCATGGCAATACCGACCCTTAAGGAACACGACAACAACACAACAACAAAAGGTAACCTAATGAATTAAAGATCTGTAAAGTCCAAACGCTTTTAGTTATGTCAATAATGTAATACACCAAACTCTGTCAAAAGCCTTGGAAATATCAAGAGCAATGAGCTGAGCTTCTTCTTGTTTATGAAGGCATTGGTTCTCAGCCACATTTAATACTGATATTCTACAGTGATGATCTACAATGTTCTTTTAATTTTCTTGAAAAATCTTGTTCTGAAATTATAAAAAGGTTGCGAATCACTGCCTCCTTATATACAATAGAAACACGGATAAATTATGATTGGATTAGTAGTGGAAGTTCTTTATGATACACTTGCTATCAATAAAACATACAACTATACTAAGAATTTTGAGAAAATTTGAAAATTGAAACAAGTGCTAGTGACATTTAATTTTCTTTTCAGTTTTATTCTTCCAATTTTGTATTAAATCGGAAAATGTGTTATGGATTTTTTTTTGTATTTTTTTATGTGTGTGTGTGTGTGTGTGTGGGTATTATTTTTGAACGAGAGATCCAACAGCAATGTGGTGTGTCACATAACAATAATGTATTGACAATTAAAATTGAAATATGTTTGTTTTGTGTGTTATCGAAAGCTTTCTCGTGCAACAAGTAAAGGGAATTAGGATTTATGTATGTTAAATATGTGTTTAGTATACCCAAAATTAAATATGTAGAGATAATAAATTTTATAATAGTTTGGTGTATATAAGCCAAAATGATTTTCCAAATCTGGGTAAAAATTAACATTTTTTTGCCCTTTCCTTCCGGGAATTAGGGAACTAAAATATAACAAAATCTGTATAGTCCTATATGTAAATAATATTACGGGTACAACAGAAAAACAACTTAGGGATACTCGTATTCGTATATAAATATATCAGTGATTTTTAGTCAAGTGAAGACAATATGCATACACACACACCACAACAGCAACAACAACAAAAAAAGGATAAATTAAAAAGGATTTTCTTTTGATTTAATTTCTTTAAAATATCTAAAACAAAACTGGCGACAACAACAACAACATCGAAAAAGGATTTACGTTCTGTTGAAAGTTAATCGAATTAATGTGGATAGAAATACGGTTTATACATTCTGTCATTATTATAACAACTATCGGATCGGGGAAATACAGCAAAATACTTGGAAAATATGACAAGTCCTTTTTTACTTTGAATAATTTGTTTTATTTAAATTCAGAAATTTTCACTTGGATGAGATTTAGGGTTTTAAGTAATGAATGCTATGTCTGTATCCATTACAAAATCAAGTTTGTTTTGATGCACCCAACCATCTGCCTCTATACTAATTATTTTTCAAGAGTATTTTTCAGGCAGTAAGTTTCCATGATGACGTGACAAGAAATATGTTATTTATAATGGAATCTTATCGATTGCATTATCCAAAGAGAAGAATTGGATGTAATTAAAATTAAACTTGACAGTTTCGAAAATACTGCTAATCGTAATTCCAATGATATTTCTTGTGTTCCGTTCATTGATTCGGAAACTGTAACAGATTCAATTGTTAAAATTGTTAATGATGGTGCAGGCATATCGTTATCTTCGCATCGAGGTTGTTCGAAAGAAGATTACAGGTTTAAAATTGTTTATGTTCGGTTTTTATCTGGATTGAAGAAAAACGATGTGATGAATGCAGTGCGAAACAAAATTAAAGCATAATAATATATTACAACAGCTGTTTGTGTGATTGGGAAAGATAGATTGTTTTTCAATGGTGTTTTATCAACGCATATTCGGAACATTTTTAATTTGGCGAGAGTTGAGAAGAAAGCAGGGAAAATTCAACATGTGTGAACCAGAAATTCCTTGATCTAAATCAAGATTGATCGTGTCAAGGATGGGTATACACCACTACTAATTAAATCAGCTGTTGATCTGAGAGTCTGAGAGCTGTTATTTAGTATCTTTTAATTAATTTTATTTTTGTTTTTTAATTTTTTCATCAACTAACTCTTCAGAATTTATCATGAGCTGTTTGATTCAATTCTGTCTTCTTCTTTTGTAGATAGCTATACTATGTTGTGGAAGATATTTCAACCATCTATCTGAATGAAACATATTCTGACATCAGTGCTAGCAATTTATCTTTCATCCATCGAAACATACGCAGCTTAAGGAAAAACTTTGATGTGTGCCTAGCTCATATTTCTGCGTTCAACTATATTCCGGAACACTTATTTTTTGACAGAAATTTGGGTTTTCGATGATGAGTTAGTTTCATTTAATATTCCGAATTATCAACTCTTTGCAAATTGTAATAACTCATATCGTTCCGAGGGCGCTGCCTATTTCTGCCAATTTTTATAAATTTAATTGCTTTGAGAGCATGAATGCTTTCAAGCTCGACTTTATGCATGGCAATGAAAGGTATAGTTTTAGTAGAGCTCCTCAGTTTTCATATTAGAACTAAGTGGTTTATTAGATAAAATCAAAATAAAAAATTTAATTTTGTTGGGGGACATTAATACGACGTGTTAAAAGAAATCTCAATCGTTGATGATTATTTATCGTTATTGTCT
The DNA here is from genome assembly GCA_963556165.1 of Tipula helvola. NCBI lineage: Eukaryota > Metazoa > Arthropoda > Insecta > Diptera > Tipulidae > Tipula > Tipula helvola. The sequence continues at coordinate 35,840,493 of OY744482.1, read as the reverse complement.
AGCCTTGGTCTTGAAAATATTACTAATGAGCCTACTAGAATTCCAACTTGTTCATCATCATGCATCGATCATATTTTCTTGCGACCGAAAAAACAGTATGGTAATAAATATTTGGGAATTTCTCATCATGCGTTCATTTCTTGTTCAATCAATGCTACTGAGAAGACATATCAAATCTAAAACATTTAAAGTTATTAATTATGTAGAACTGAATAATGCCAAGGTTACCAAATTTTCACAAAAGTATTCGTCAAAACACAAGTACAAAAGTATTATAAGGAACAACTTAACTTCAACAACAAAGATGTTAGAAAAAAAATGATTCCTTGTTAATGAAATCTTAGGTTCAACTAATGACATGTCTAATCAATTTTCGTTAAATATCGGTGATCAATCCATAAATGATCCTGTAAAAGTGGCTAACGCGTTTAATATTACGTTCGCAGTATTTTAATAATCCAGAAATGAATGATGTAGACAGCTCTCTTATTAATCCTGAGCTTTTCAATAGTTTTCAATTTATTCCATTCAGCTCTCTTCAAATCATCAAAATTATTACGTCACTTTAAAATAAGCATTCAACGGATATTATTAGGAATCAGTAGTTTTTGCTTGAAACAAATAAATTTTAGCATTTCTGATATTCTGTCGCATTTATTTAATTTCTTAATCCTTTCCGGTGTTTTCCCTGACTCGCTTTGCTTAACTGCTCCATATAGTGCTTCATCTACATAAAAAGGGCCCCAAAACAGAATTAAAGAATTTTAGACCGATTTATTTGACGGTAGTATACTCAAAATAATTTGAAAATTTGGTTAAAATTCGATTTAACAAATTCCTTGAGATTAACAATATTTTTTCAACTCTGCAATTTGGCTTTCGTACTGGTCATTGCACTGAATATGCTCTGGTAAAGTTTTTGAATTTGTTAAACTGTGGAATAGATCAGAAAAAATTTACAGCTAGCTTATTTGTTGATATATCTAAAGCATTTTACACTGTCGATCATCGTCTTCTATGCATAAAGCTTTATGGCTGCTGCGGATTTTTATATGACTGAATTGCGTCATTTTCATCCGATAGAACCCATAAAATCGGATAGGCAATCGTTTTAGTGAACTTAGATGTGTTGAATGTGGCGTTGTTCTGCAAGGGTCTGTACTTGGACCATTGCTGTTCTTAGTTTATATTAATTCAATTTACTCGCAAGCTTTTCAAGGTTCAATTACTTCATTTGAAGATGATATGGCTTTTACATGTGTTAACAATATAGCATATTAGCATTGATCGATGCTGTGACTTCTGATTTGATCAAACTAAGGAAATGGTTTGATGCACACTATTTGGTTTTATTTTAAGTGATAAAACCAAAATAATATCATTTGGTCTTACTGAACTTCGTGACATAAATTTTGTTTTATCATTTCACAATTCTATCTGTAATCATTCATTCTGTTCTCAGCTTTGTTTTAAAATTGAGCAGGTAACTAGTTTCAAATATCTGGGAATTACATTTGATTCTAGAATAAATTGGAAAGAGCATAATTAAAGATTTAAAATCTTACTGTTGGTTGTTCATTAAGAAGTTATTTTTGTTAAAAAGTTTATGTTGTCCTGAACTCTTACACGAATTATTTATTTCGCCCTTGGTGCTTCGAAGCTTCAATATGGTTTATCATGTTGGGGTGGTGCTTGCTTTTCTAATATTAAACCTATTATGACTTTGCAAAATTATATGGTTAGAATTTTTTGTAATAAGCCTAAACTAACCCATTTGTGGCCGTTATTTATTATTAAACAAATTTTACCAGTGCGGCATCTTTAAGTACTACGCCTATTTTATTTTAAAAGTGATAATGTTCGTGTTATTGATTCCCATAAAATTAGAGCTAATGCCCTAAATCTCGTGAATGTTCCAAATATAATACCACTTACATGTTTCGAACATTTACAGTATTGGCCCCAACATTGTTCAATACATTTCCCATTTCAATCAAAAAATTATATAATTTTAAATTCCTCATGCCCGGTTTCACAAAAAAAACAGGCAATCTTTCAACGCATGCTAACTTTTAGTTGGAGGCTAAATATTTCTATGTAAAAACAACATATAATCAACTTGCATTGAATTTTTATTGTGAAACGAAACTCAATTTCATAAAAGCATTCTGCGAGAAATTGTCAGAGTTCCGTGTTGTCAACGTTCCGTCTGTAACAACCGCTTGTGGTTGTTATGATCTGTTTAATTTAAATCTGTAATTACGGTTGAAAATCCCAACAAGGTTGCATGTTTATCCACGGCGCTGCATAAAATCTCTTCCACTACACGTCATTCTTTCTTTGGCTTAATTTGTAATAGAAAATATATTTTTTTGGTAGAGTGTACCATTTAGCATTTTATACTTCTCCGTATTTTGGTCGGTTACTCGATTCGTTTTATCATTTTTTGTTTGATGGTATGTAATGACGTGTAGTGGTTGGTGTGTTGCTTCATCTGTTTTGTTTTGGTTAGCGCGTGGATTTTCCATGTAAATGGAATATTCCAGAAAATTGGTTAATTAGTGTTGGTGTGTGCGAATCGATTTTGGGTGATGTCGTATGTGTACGTCATCCGAAATCTATCGGTCGGGTTTTTTATATGATTAAAATTTCTTTTGGGTGGGGGAAAAAAATTATTTTTTTTTGGTACGCGTCGTACGTTTTTTTTGGTTAGTCTAGTTTTTGTTTTTCGAATGGAGGGTCTGTTTTGAATATTGTGAAAATACGGTCGAGTTTGTGAATTTTAAAGATATCGTTGGATAATTCTGTGTTTTTTTTTTGAAAAGTTATTTCTTTTCTTTGGTTACTTTAAAATTAAAACTAAAGTAAATTAAAAAAAAAAAAAAAGTCTGATTAAAAATATTAAAAGAAAAATAACATCAAGTTTGGGTTGGTCTATTTAATTAAAGTTTTGAAAGATTGTTAAATTTTTTTTTGAGTTTAAAGTTTGTTTTTGCCAATATAAATACTTAGTGGCAGCCATTATTTTTTATAAATAAATTTGTAATTTAATTTAATAATGCCAAGTGGCTTGATGATTCTTTGATTGACATCAATTATGATATAAAAAAAAAAAAATGTGTAAAAACTAACAATTTAATTTTATATTGTGAATAAAACTATATTCAAATAAAAAAACAACAAAAGAAAAAAAAATAATAATAAATCAATTTAAGTCAAGTGTTTGATTTGCTGATATGGGGGAGAAGTTTTCCTTTGATTCCCAAGTGTCATATGGATATTGTCTGTGAATTACGAAGCTTTTATTGGCTGCCGTGTTTGACAAAATTGTGTTTCATCGTGAATTGTTTTGAGCATACTCTGGTAACCAAGCAGGGTCCAGGTGTGCTGTTGGGTTTGTGGCAGCAACTCCGCCAAACGGAGTGGGGTTCGTGCGAGGGATCCTGCGTCGGCTGTGGTAGCTGTTTTGTGGTCGGACGGGCCAGAATTTTTATTATTATTCAGGTAAGGTGTGTGAGGCCAAAATAGATAAAGAACGCCGCTCACACCGTGTGGTTTTTTTTTCATTAAATTTTGTGAACCAAACTTGGGTTTTTTTTTTGTTTTATTATTATATTTTTTTTTATTATATATTTAAATTTTTTAACGGGTTTTACAGGTTCCGGGTGGCGTCATATGCGACACCCCAAATCGATTCGCACCACGTTTTCTTTTGTGATTTTTTTTGATTTTTGGCTAACGTTTTCTTTCAAAATTTTTCTTTCATTTCATTTTCTCCGTTGCTTTTCTTACCGTTCGATTTCCATCCGTAATTACAGTTTTTTCTTTTTATCATTTTTTTAATTTTTTAGTGATGTGTAACTAATTAGTTCTTTGTGATCGCGTGAGGATGGGCGGCCTTGTGCTGACCTAGGCCTTGAGCAGGGTCGCCGGAGTGGCACCGGCGTCCTTGTCGAACGCTCCCATTTATAATTATCTACCACTGTGGTCGTGGCACAGTAGAATAATTTTCTTGTCCCCTTCGTTTTATCTCTATGCGGTTTTCAAGCATAGCAATATGTCTGGTAACCCCCACGCCTAGCGGCGAGCTTCAGCCAGTGCAATACCGCAACCAGACCTCTATTGCTATGTTCTGTTAACAAAATCCCTTTTGGGGGATTTTGTTACAGTGGCGCCCAAACTTCGGCTAATTTTTTTTTGCATTTTCGTCTTTAATGTCACAATTTTTTTTCAGCTTACTTGTTGTGAGTACCACGTGCAAAGTCCAACGCTTGCGTTGTTTGAGCTTGCACGGGTGCTCACGTCAACGTTTTCTGCCCGATCAACATTCAAATCTGCATTGCAACCAGCGTAAGCTGTTTGATTGCATGCAGATGAGAATGTTGATCCCTATTCTCAGCTCGTCTGATGAATGGGCTTACCATTTCTGCCATGTGGCATTGATTGTGGTTAAGCTCATTCTTCTTTCGTTCTGAGTTTAGTCTTATTAAATTTTTTAGAGTCTTCGTACCTTTTAATTAACGTAATTTTCTATTTCAGTCCGACTACCTTCATGGGGAGGGATCACAGCATGTTCTAACCTTTGGTTATTTGATCTTGCTGGATCGCTCGTCATGTTGGTTCCATGTGTCATGGGTGTTGGGATCGCGAACTTGTTGTTTCCACCAATGTGGTGTTGATTGGACAGTTCGTGGTCGCAGTACTCATTGGCACATCTTTAGTCAATTTCTACTTTCAGGTAAAATTTTATTTTTCAAATTTTTTTTGTTCAATTCTAATTAAACTACTGGGACCACAGTGGTAATTTTTATTATTTTTATTATTATAGCGTTCGTGTCTGGCTCAGCATGGGGCCGTGATCATCTCTCGCGTGATCACATTTTGTATTTTTTGTACAAGTAATACGCTTTACTTATTTTTCTTTTGCTTTTTCATTTTTTTTTGGGAATTTTTTTTGATTATTGGTTGTTTTCAGTTTTGGTTAATGGAGCAGCTAAAATACTATTAATAATTTTGGTCAGTTCATTTTTTTTATAATTCTATTTCGGTATTTTGATTTTTTTGTTTTTGGTTATATTTTGCGTGCGAATGAATTCAGGCAATAATAATCTACCGTGGGATAGACCGGCAAGTGCGGTTGTTCATACAGTGTTTGAGTCGAGTGAAAGTAGTGCTTTACCGCGGATAAGTCCTTGGGATAACCATAGTAATTTTCCAGCTCCTCAATCCTTCCGACTTGTTGATATCTACGTGATTATTATAGTTATAATTTAAAAAGTTCATTCTAATTTTCATTATTTTGTCAAATTATTTTCATTAATTTTTTTTCGGTTTTGGGATATTGATATTTAAATTAATTTTTTTCTTTCGGTAATTTTTTTGTGTATATACATATATATATATATATATAAATATAATTCATTTTCTTTATTTTATTTTTTTTGTCTCTCACATTCAGTTCAATAGTAAACTCAGTAAACATAAATTCTTTTTGTCCTTTAAATTATATTGAAGTATTAAGCAACACTTTAGATTCCAACACATTACCTTGGGATAGACTGGCGAGTACGGATGAGAAAAAGGTTTTGAGTTGAGCGCTAGTTCAGTATTGACGCGAGTGGTCCAGTGGATAGTAATTTGTGCTCGCAGCTCCTCAAACAGCCCGGCTTGTGGATATCTACTTGGTCATAGTGAGTCTAATTTGAGATTGGTGCTTCAATATATGTTCTCAATAAATTTCTTTAAATAATTAATTAATAATTTAAAAAATTTTTTTTTTCTGCTTTAAATTAAGTAATTCTATCTTGTTTTTCATATATATATATATATATATATTCAAATATTTTTATAGTTAATTTTTTTTTTGATGGGTAAAATTTATTTTTTTTCAGTAATTGCTTCAATTAAATAATTTGTTTGATTTTTTTTGTGGAATTGCCAGTATCGCTGGTCTTCATTTGGTATTCAGTTGTAGCTTTAAATTTTACTAACTTTTGGTTTAGGTAACTTTAATTATAACTATAATTTATTCAGTTTTCTATAAAGTAAATATAAGTTAGAAATTTTTTTTAAAATAATATTGTTAATTTACATTTGTCGAGAATTAACTCTCATTACGTTTAAAATCACGTTTAAATTCAATTTTGGTTAATTTTTTTTTGTAGCTTTAAATTTTTTTTTTCTCTGTTTCACTCAATCTTTTCATAATGGACGAATTAATTAAGGCATTTAATGTGGATCCTAATTCAATTGATCAGGCGGAAATGATGAGAGTCTTGACGGCTCAAGTTCAACTGCTGACCAACGAAGTGAGAATACAGCTGGATGCGGAACAAGCAGCCGGTGTGCATAGTCAGTTAAATCCAACGTTAAAAATTCCTGTTCCGGAGGTGTCTTTTGGGCCACCTCCTCACCCTGATTTTGCTGGTCCTGCAAGAGGTCCACTAGTTTCCACGGCGCTAAATCTGCAGGACAATAATTTGCCTGAATTAACTCATTCTTTCATGGAACCTGTCTCTAAAGAGCGTTCATCTCCGGAGCAGGCCACCCAACGTCCTAATTTTCAGTCAGCCCCAGACGCTAGAGATCTTCATAATAGTACTTTGAATCCCGTGCCTTCAGCAATTCATAATCCATCTACTCAATATAATCCTGATTTCAATAGACGTTCTTTATCTCGATGTGGGATTTCCTACACAGGTTCACCTTCTGGCATAACTGTGGACATGTTCCTTTTTCAGCTGGACTCTGTAGTGAAATCCAACAATCTATCACCTTCCTCTGTACTTCTGGATCTGCATCTTGTCCTGAAAGATGTGGCACTGCAGTGGTACTGGACCTACCGCAGGTATAATCCTTCAGCACCTTGGGATAGCCTCCGATTAGCCTTCCAAGAAAGATTTAAAGATAGGCGTACTCCCTACGAAATTCGTCGTATGGTTGAGTCTCGCAAACAGTTACCTAACGAATCATTCTTGGAGTTTTATCATCACATGTGGAATTTGGCCCTGCAGTGCCACACCCCTTACAGCGACGATGAATTCATACAACTACTGATGAACAATATGAAGCCTGTCCTTCAGTATCAACTTACTGATCGACACTTCTCACATATCAATGAGCTCATCAAAAGTTGTACTTCATGGGAGGATTCGCTAAAACGTTTTCGTTCTCCACCTGATTACTCGATGCACCCTCGTCGTAGTATCAATGAACTCGGTGTTGAGAGAATGTATGATTCAGAACCAATCGTTCCAATGTCTAATCCGTCAGTTCCATCCGCAGATACGTCAGGATCCGCATATCGCGTTCCATCCGGTGTTTTTGTTCCGACGTCCGAATCTGTGCAACATATTTCTGCTATCAGCCCTAGCCATTCTTATCGTGCTCCAATGGGAACGACTATTACAAATTCTAAGTCTTTTAAACACACCTCTACTTCTCCTTCACCTAATGTAACCAATACCTCTAGATCTGGCCGCAATTACATTTGCTATAATTGTTCTGATATAGGGCATGGTTTTCAAGACTGTCCTCGTCCTCACTTGGGTGCCTTTTGCTATCGTTGTGGTCTCAAAGGCACCATTTCAACAAATTGTGTTCGTTGTGCGGGAAACCAGATCAGTGGTTCATGGAGATCGGGGAACCAGGAACCACAGACCATCTCAACCCCAACCATAATTACCAAAGTAGATGCAGTCAGCAATACCGACCCAGAGTTTCGGAAGAGACTGATGCCAGATGGAAAGAATCAGTCGAACCAGTGAAAGTTCGCGTTGAGTCCTTTGATTCCGCAATCTCTTCTGGATCTGGTTCAGCTGGTTCCGACCTAATGGTATCGGACTCTTGCTTGCCTGTTTCTCCACCTGAATGTCGAGTAAATTCCTTTTCCAAATTGGAACACTCCATTCCTTCAACTTCTTCATTTAACAATAGTGCTAATTTTTCTGATTCCGTTCCATCTATCCCCAACACTTTTAGGAAACTCATCTCAGCTCAGTTACTTCGCTCAAAAAAATACTGGGAGCAACGTCGGATTTTGCGATCCTTTGTTGTTTCTTCAGTACTCGGTTCTGAGACTAGCGATAAACGGCCTTATGCCGATATTCTTGTCAATGATGTTCCATACCGAGGTCTATTAGATAGTGGAGCGAGTGTAAGTGTGTTGGGTTGTGGTTCTGAAAAGTTGTTGGCGGACAACAACCTTCATATTCATAATTTTCCTACTTCTATTCAGACTGCGAGTGGTCAATCTCAGAACGTCATTGGTTACATAAATGTTCAGGTTAGCTTTAATTCCCAATCTCATTACATGCGATTCTTTTTAGTACCTTCTCTAAAGCAATCTCTTTATTTAGGGATTGACTTTTGGAATAAATTCGGCATTACTTTGCAACTACCTGCGTTGAGTGAATTATCGGACTCCGCAGAAATATCTTGTTCTCCTAAATTCCATTCTCTCTCTCCAGATGATAACTTAAAGCTCTCTACAATAGTTAAAAAATTTCCGTCAAGTGCTAAAATGGGTCTTGGACGAACTACATTAATCTCTCATGAGATTGATGTTGGTGAATCCAAGCCTGTTAAGCAACGTTTTTACTCTGTTTCTCCTGCTAAGCAAAAACTAATGTACGATGAGCTAAATAGGATGTTATCACTGGATGTGATTGAAGAAAGCCACAGTTCATGGTGTTCTCCTGTCACCATGGTGCATAAGGCTAATGGCCAAGTACGCTTGTGTTTGGATGCCCGTGAGGTGAACAAGGTGACGGTCAGGGATGCGTATCCGCTTCCACTTATCAACGGATTGTTGGGTCGTTTGGATCAAACTCGCTATATATCAACTATTGATCTAAAAGATGCCTTTTGGCAGATCCCTCTTGACCCGCAATCCCGAGATAAGACGGCGTTTACTGTCCCTGGTCGTCCCTTGTACCACTTCAAGGTCATGCCCTTTGGGTTGTGCAACGCTCCCCAAACACTGTGTCGCCTTATGCATCGGGTGATTCCTTATCAACTGCACGACAAAGTATTCGTCTACCTTGATGATTTATTGGTTACTTCGTCCACTTTTGATGAACACTTGGAACTTTTGGAAGTTGTGGCTTCGTTGCTAGTAAAGGCTGGTTTAACCATAAATTTAGAAAAGAGTCAGTTTGTTTTGAAGGAGGTTAAATACCTGGGTTATTTAGTGGGTGATGGTTGCCTTCGCACCAACCCAGAAAAATGTAAGGCAATTAGAGAATTTCCTCGACCAAAAACAACTAAACAAATACGTAGTTTCTTGGGTTTATGTGGGTGGTATAGGCGTTTTATTAAAAACTTCGCGTCTTTAGCTGCTCCACTAACCGATCTGACAGGGAAAAAATCTAAGTCTAAATGGAATCTTCACGCTGAAGAATCCTTCCAATCTCTTAAAGTATCTTTATCGTCTGCTCCTGTTTTAGCTAACCCTGACTATGGGCGCCCTTTCTTTATCCAATGCGACGCCAGTGCTGTTGGCGTGGGTAGTGTACTTTTTCAGCTTGATCCTGATGGCGCTGAACACCCCATTGAATTCTTTTCGCACAAACTTAATGCCGCTCAGAGGAATTATTCTGTAACTGAGTTGGAGTGCTACGCAGCAGTACTTAGCGTCCAAAAATTTCGGCCCTATATCGAGGGATACTCGTTCACGATTTATACCGATCACGCTAGTCTCCGCTGGTTGATGTCCCAAAAAGATCTATCTGGTAGACTCGCCCGCTGGAGTTTAAAACTGCAAGCGTACAAATTTGATATCGGATATCGTAAAGGAACGGTGAATGTTGTACCTGATGCCCTCTCTAGAGCTTTTTATAGTGAGCCCACAGACGATGTAAGTAATGATCAACCTTTTCCTCCTGTTGAAACTACTTTGAATGATGATTCCTCCTTACTTTGTGATTCTCCTGTTATACAAGAAAATGTGTCTAGTTTAAATTCTTCAAGTGACAATTCGGTTCTACATATTGATCTTAACTCTTCAGCTTTTCAGGACGATGAATATGTTCAACAGATCAATCGAGTACAACAATTAAAAGATTGCGATCACAACTTCAAAATTCGTGATAATAAACTCTTGATCTTACCTTCCTACGCTTCTCGTTATACGTCCACTGATTTGTCTGAATGGAAGTTAGTAGTTCCGTTGTCCTTGACTGCAAACTTAATTGAACTGGCTCATTCTTCTCCTACTTCTGCTCATATGGGTATTAAAAAAACTGTAGAACGACTTCAACGGCAATTTTTCTGGTTTGGTATGACTAAACAAATCAAACTTTTCATCTCTAATTGTGTACAATGCAAGATGAATAAGCCTGTAAATTTTAGCACTCAACCTTTGATGGGTTCTCAAACTGAGTCTACCAGACCTTTTGAAAAATTGTTCGTTGATTTCCTTGGACCTTATCCTCGCTCCAAACGAGGTAATACCTGTATCGCTATAGTGTTGGATCATTATTCAAAGTTTGTTCTAGTCAAACCATTGCGTGAAGCTTCCGCCTCTTCTCTGTGTAGCTTTTTGGAAAATGAGGTGTTTTTACTTTTCTCTGTGCCTGCAGTGATTACTTCTGATAATGGTAAACAATTCATATCTAACTTATTTAAAGATCTCTTGAAAAAATATAATGTTGATCATATACGTACTCCTATTTACTCTCCTCAAAGCAACGCTTCTGAGAGAGTTAATCGGACGTTACTGTCTAGTATTCGGTCTTATCTTGATGATCATGCACATAATGAATGGGATTGCCATCTTTCTGAAATCACTGCAGCATTGCGAAATGTTAAACACGACGTCACGAATTTTTCTCCTCACTATTTGGTCTTTGGTCAACACATGTCACTAAACGGTTCAGATTATGCTTTACGTAAACTTTTATCTCCTCAGGATGATAACGAAATACATGTGTTGTCCAAATCTAATAGATTGAATCTTATTCGTGATCAAATAACTCATTACCTGAAAGTTGCACATGAGAAATCAGCGGTTCGATATAATTTGCGTAGTAAAACTAGGAATTTCCTGCCTGATCAACCTGTGTTTGTCCGATCCTTCGCACAAAGTAGTGCTCCTGATAGATTTTCTGCAAAGTTAGCTGCTAAGTTTATTCCTGCTTTTATCACTGATAAAATCGGAACAGTCTCTTATAATATCAGAAATCTTGATGGAAAACCTTTGGGAGTTTATCATGCCAAGGATATACGATTGTGACAAATTATTAGTGAAATTTTTTTCTCCTTCCCTCTTACTTTCATGCCTGGCTTTGAGATCTTTTCTCGGGTGTGAGTCGTCCCCACGCTGTAACAACCGCTTGTGGTTGTTATGATCTGTTTAATTTAAATCTGTAATTACGGTTGAAAATCCCAACAAGGTTGCATGTTTATCCACGGCGCTGCATAAAATCTCTTCCACTACACGTCATTCTTTCTTTGGCTTAATTTGTAATAGAAAATATATTTTTTTGGTAGAGTGTACCATTTAGCATTTTATACTTCTCCGTATTTTGGTCGGTTACTCGATTCGTTTTATCATTTTTTGTTTGATGGTATGTAATGACGTGTAGTGGTTGGTGTGTTGCTTCATCTGTTTTGTTTTGGTTAGCGCGTGGATTTTCCATGTAAATGGAATATTCCAGAAAATTGGTTAATTAGTGTTGGTGTGTGCGAATCGATTTTGGGTGATGTCGTATGTGTACGTCATCCGAAATCTATCGGTCGGGTTTTTTATATGATTAAAATTTCTTTTGGGTGGGGGAAAAAAATTATTTTTTTTTGGTACGCGTCGTACGTTTTTTTTTGTTAGTCTAGTTTTTGTTTTTCGAATGGAGGGTCTGTTTTGAATATTGTGAAAATACGGTCGAGTTTGTGAATTTTAAAGATATCGTTGGATAATTCTGTGTTTTTTTTTTGAAAAGTTATTTCTTTTCTTTGGTTACTTTAAAATTAAAACTAAAGTAAATTAAAAAAAAAAAAAAAGTCTGATTAAAAATATTAAAAGAAAAATAACATCAAGTTTGGGTTGGTCTATTTAATTAAAGTTTTGAAAGATTGTTAAATTTTTTTTTGAGTTTAAAGTTTGTTTTTGCCAATATAAATACTTAGTGGCAGCCATTATTTTTTATAAATAAATTTGTAATTTAATTTAATAATGCCAAGTGGCTTGATGATTCTTTGATTGACATCAATTATGATATAAAAAAAAAAAAAATGTGTAAAAACTAACAATTTAATTTTATATTGTGAATAAAACTATATTCAAATAAAAAAACAACAAAAGAAAAAAAAATAATAATAAATCAATTTAAGTCAAGTGTTTGATTTGCTGATATGGGGGAGAAGTTTTCCTTTGATTCCCAAGTGTCATATGGATATTGTCTGTGAATTACGAAGCTTTTATTGGCTGCCGTGTTTGACAAAATTGTGTTTCATCGTGAATTGTTTTGAGCATACTCTGGTAACCAAGCAGGGTCCAGGTGTGCTGTTGGGTTTGTGGCAGCAACTCCGCCAAACGGAGTGGGGTTCGTGCGAGGGATCCTGCGTCGGCTGTGGTAGCTGTTTTGTGGTCGGACGGGCCAGAATTTTTATTATTATTCAGGTAAGGTGTGTGAGGCCAAAATAGATAAAGAACGCCGCTCACACCGTGTGGTTTTTTTTTCATTAAATTTTGTGAACCAAACTTGGGTTTTTTTTTTGTTTTATTATTATATTTTTTTTTATTATATATTTAAATTTTTTAACGGGTTTTACAGGTTCCGGGTGGCGTCATATGCGACACCCCAAATCGATTCGCACCACGTTTTCTTTTGTGATTTTTTTTGATTTTTGGCTAACGTTTTCTTTCAAAATTTTTCTTTCATTTCATTTTCTCCGTTGCTTTTCTTACCGTTCGATTTCCATCCGTAATTACAGTTTTTTCTTTTTATCATTTTTTAATTTTTTAGTGATGTGTAACTAATTAGTTCTTTGTGATCGCGTGAGGATGGGCGGCCTTGTGCTGACCTAGGCCTTGAGCAGGGTCGCCGGAGTGGCACCGGCGTCCTTGTCGAACGCTCCCATTTATAATTATCTACCACTGTGGTCGTGGCACAGTAGAATAATTTTCTTGTCCCCTTCGTTTTATCTCTATGCGGTTTTCAAGCATAGCAATATGTCTGGTAACCCCCACGCCTAGCGGCGAGCTTCAGCCAGTGCAATACCGCAACCAGACCTCTATTGCTATGTTCTGTTAACAAAATCCCTTTTGGGGGATTTTGTTACAGTGCCGTAAACGTCACCATACAATGCTCCATTTCGAAGTAGAAAGCCCAGTAGTTATTCCAGTGACTTCAGCGAGTGCGGGTTCATCATCTAATGTAGACATTACCAAATGCTCAAATTTGCAGAAAGCACTTATTGCATCAGGCGGTTTCCAAGATGATTCAGCTTTACTAGCCACCACCATCATCAACGTGCTTGATAATCAAGGTTCACTGGTCCCATGTCGTGCATTGCTAGATAGCGAAGCATCAGCGAACTTCATTTCCGAGAGGTTTGCGCAGACATTAAACGTAGAACAGCATAAAATGGTGACATCTGTAGGAGGAATTGGATTGGCAAGCACTTCATCCAAGGGTTTCTGTCGGTATGTTTTAACCGGTGACATCCAAAAGATGCATCGCCAAATTCAAGTTGCTGAAGTTGATCGGAATTTTCAGTTAGTTTTGTGGCGTTTCAACCAAGACGATCCAATTCAAATTCTTCGCCTGTGCACCGTAACGTAAGGGACCGCACCTGGGGCCTATTTGGCTATACGGACGCTTCATCGCTTAGCGACAGATGAAGAAGAACGTTTCCCGATCGGCGCTCGAGTGCTTCGTCCGAATTTTTATGTTGGTGATATGATGGCGGGGGCAAATTCAATCGAGGAGCTTTTAGAGATTAAGAAACAAATCACGAAATTGCTGGAGGCGGGAGGCTTTTCATTATCCAAATTCTATTCCAATGAAGAGGCGATTATTCAAACAATTGACACCCAGCATCGAGAGAAGTTCCTTAAAATCGACGACCATGATGTAGTAAAGGCGCTTGGACTAATTTGGCAACCAACAAGTGATGTTTTTCGGTATTCCTACTTTCCACAGACTACTTCGGATAAAGTTACGAAGCGAATTGTTCTTTCCGAAATGGCGAGTTTATTTGATCCACTAGGATTGTTATGTCCAATTATAACCCGTGCAAAAATTTTCTACCAAGATCTTCGGAAGCAAAAATTGGATTGGGACAAGGAGTTAAATGCAGAGCTGTCAGCTGGTTGGAACCGATTTCGCACTGAATTGGGCTTACTTGGGACTATTGCAATTCCAAGGTTTGTGTGCGGCGACCCCAATGGCACCAGCATCGAGTTACATGCTTTTTCGGATGCGAGTGAAAAAGCATATAATGCCTGCGTATGCCTCCGTTCATGTTTCGAGAGCCGACGTCCGGTAATTCGATTGCTTTGTGCCAAATCACGGGTGGCACCCACCAAAACAATTACGATCGCCAGACTAGAGCTGTTGGCTGCCAAATTGCTGGCGGATTTGGTGTGTCGGCTAAAGAGCGAGGTTTTGAATGACATCACCATTTCAGCAGAATATTATTGGACCGATTCTTTAATCTGTCTGTGCTGGTTTAATAAGGAGCCCCATAATTGGAACACATTTGTTACTCATCGCGTGTCCAAAATTCAGAAAATAACCAAAATTGTGTGCTGGCGTCACATTCCAGGTGAAATGAACCCTGCAGACATCGGCAGTTGTTGTGTTATGCCAAGCGAGCTTTCCAATTACAGTATTTGGTTCACCGGCCCTGAGTTCCTATGTATCAAAATGAGGAAAATTGGCCCCCTCCACACCAGCCAATTGAGGATGAGGAGAAGCGGAGCAGCTTGAAAATTGCTCTAATGGGGGAACCTATTCGTGATATTACCGAATCAATGAGCTTCTCCAGCAACTTCAGGGGTATTCGACGTAGCTTTGTTTTCGTAATGCGTTTTATTAAAGGGTGCCGTGCTCCCAAGATGACAAAGAACGAGCGCAAATTACTTTTAAAAGGACATTCATTGGCTCACGCTTACACAAAGATACCTTCGCCAACTTATTCTGAAGAAACCGAGGTCGAGTATTGATTCCTGCACAACATCCAACGGGCAGCCTTCCCTGGTGATTACACAAAGATGTCAAATAATCAGGCCGTTTCACTCAGTTCTCAATTAAGAAGTTTGGCGCCGTTTATTTGCGATCAGGATCTTATTCGAGTCGGAGGAAGAATCAAGAAGGCTGATCTCCCATTTGACGCTCGTCATCAAATACTTCTTCCTAAAAACCATCGATTTTCCAATTTATAAATCCAATATTTTCATCGTTACATGACTTTGCATTCGGGTCCACAGACTGTTCTTACGACTATCCCGTCACTATATTGGATTCTAAATGGACTTGTTGCGTGTCTGAGTATTATTTGAAAGTGTGTTTGGTGTTTTCGAATGCGCCCCAAAATACTGGCGCAGTTTATGGGTAATTTACCGAAGGATCGCCTAGAATTCAAAAACGTTAAGCCACTTGTTACATCCGGAGAAGACTTTGCAGGCCCGCTAAGCGTCCGGCACCATATACGTTGTAAAATGGGGAAAAAGGTACACAGTAAAAAATATTTACATACTTATAGGGGTAAACAAAATGCCTACTATATATATGTAATTATTACATAGTTTATGTAATGTACATAGTTTATGTAATTTTCATTTTATTGTTTATGTAAAATTCTAGATTATATTATGAAATTTTAAGTAGAAGAAATATAGAATATTTCATAAATATTTTGGGTAAATTAACATAGAAATATGTATAATTACATCTGCGGATATTTAATTTTAAGAAGATGTGGTATTGAAGTTTGCATACATTTGGTAATTTTAAGTACCTATTACCTATATGAAATTTTAAGTTCTATGAAAATCCAAAATATGTAAAATCTCATCAAAGAAATATGAAAAATTAAATAAACAAAATACAATAAATATGTTTTTAATAAAATTTTATTTAACATTTCTTACTTATTATCTCACTTAATATTAATTTAATTTAATGTAATTTAGTAAATTATTTTATAACAAAAATCAAAATGCTTCTTTTGTATTAGTATACAAGGTTATAGCAATAAATATATAGGTTTTTGCTTAGATTTTTGGGATTTATAAACACTTTAGGTTTTACTTTAGATTTGTTTTAAACTGAATAATTTATTAAACACGCACTTGCTTATTATTAATTAGAGCTATTTAACCCGATTTCCCAACAACAGAGTCAATCAAGCAGAGCTATTTTTTAATTTTGAATCACAAAATTCTAAGAGATAGGCCATTTAAATAAAATACCTAAAGTAGCCAAATGCCCGATTTCAACAAAAGGGTCAACCTCCCAATGTATCTTTTCCAAATTTTATGAAATAGCAATTTATTTCGTAAATTCATCAATAAGTTAAAATTTAAAAGGATCGGCACTTTGATGAAACGTGTTACATAATCCCACAATTTACAATCATGTTAACAATATTAAAATGCCAAGTTCGATGCTTGCTGTAGGTACATACTCTGGAAAGATGTAGATCACCACTTGACCTATACAAATTGAACAATTCTGGAAGTATAGGTATTAAAATAAATTATTTTCTTAGTTATTGATGTAGAATTTTAAATTTGCTTACCCGGATAAACGATAATATAAGCTCCAATGATGCTTAGTATTAAAAATAAAATTTGAATTTGAAGAATTTTACCCCAGCAACTAATCTGAAGCGTCCTGGAAATAGTTAAACATTAATTAATTGCATTATTATGAATAGTCGATAATAAATTCATTTACCAGATCAATCAATTTGTTAATGTGGTTTTCCAGTTGCAACCAAACTATGATGATACGATGGACGATTATCAGTTAAATTTAGAAGTAAAATTTAATTATACTAATAGATAAAAATATAAAGATCGATAATACTTAAACTGCTACATTCGAAATTAAATTAATTCAGTCAGAAACTGACGTTCCGATCGACGATGCCAGGCCGTTATTTCTATGTTCCACTGTTCGGGTTTTTAGAACGTATTTAAACTGATAGTTCGATGTTTATTCTACCATAGAAAGCTGGATATCCGATCACTTATACAAGATTAAATAATTCTGAAAATATATACATCTTATTAAAGGGCTAATCTGTCAGTTTTGGTTTTAAAGGATAACATTAAATTAAGTTACAATACAATATCAACATTTGAAAAGATAACACAATATTTAACCCGTAAAGAGCGTTGTGCGGTCCGTGGGACCACTCTAACTTTTCCAAAAAAAAATAAAAATATCCCCACTCCGTTTTTTTCTGAAATTTTTAGTATCATTCTAATTGAATAACAAATAATTAATATAAAAATGCACCACTCTTTCCATGTAACCTTTTCACGACGTACGTTACGGGTTAATTATATATTGTCTCTCGCATTTTGCTTGGTTACATCTTTAGCAAGCCCTAGATGATCAATGTTTATTGCTAATTTAATTTGTCACTAATGGAGAAAAGTTTAAAATATATTTCTTTACACGTTCAATAGTAGTGCGATACTGAAAAATTGGCAATAAATGTTGAACGTCTGAGGATCGCTTTGCACATGACCGTAATAATTTAAAGCAACATTTTGCGTAAATTAACTGCGTATGTGCAAAAAAGTAAAATAAAGCAAATATCACGAACATTTTGCAGCAGAACGCATTTTAGAATAAAATGGTTTATATGATTTTCACTACACAAAAACTTATAAAGCATTAACCATAATTCTGTATGCAGTTTATTAAAATTAGGAAGACACATGATTTTCTGACACACAAATTTAATTTTATGCTGTTATAAGAAACACGCATATAAATACAACCTAATTACTAATATTTATTCCCAAATTATTTTAAATATGTACACATAAACCCGAGTTAGCTAAATCATAATATTCTATTAAATTTAAATACATACCTCGAGCTAGTTAACCAAAATAAATATGCAAACTCCATCCGCAATCATCAATTTTTACACAATTAATAAATATTTTCGCAATATCTGTCAAATTTTCCTATTATTTTCTTTTTTGTTCTATTTTTTCATAAGCTAGCTACGGAATATTCTGGCAATAAAAGGTAAATAAAACCGACTCTACTGAAAAATATGCAGAGACAGGATGTAGTTTTCTTGTAAGAGAGAGTAAAATTTCATAATTTACTTAAGATTACACACTACAATATTAATTTGTACATAAAAAGATGAATTTGTCAGTAAATTCAATGTAAAGTATTATTTTCCATAGTGCGATACTGAATATTCAATATTATATTAAGGAAAAGTTTATTTTACATACATATATGTAAAATTTGTACTCCTATACTTATGGAATTATACATAAGACATGTAATTATTTTTTACTGTGTATACATAGCCTTGTTCGTGTGCATGATTACCAAGGCGGTGCATTTGGAATTGGTAGTCGATTTGTCAACGGAGGCATTTGTACGTGCACTTAAACGTTTTATTGCCGATCGAGGGATGGTATTTCCTGGGGACCGCCAATCAATTGAAGGAAGTGCAGAAGATGCTAGCAAATGACACGAATATCATACAGCAAGCTTGCGCCAGCGTATGCGTGGAGTGGATCTTTATACCCCCTCGAGCTCCTAACTTCGGCGGGCTTTGGGAGGCCTCAATTAAGATTATGAAGCGGCTCATCCGTAATGTAATTGGTGAAGTAGAGACTACAGTCGATGATTTGCAGACAATTGTTAAACAGGTGGCAGCTGTAATAAACTCGCGTCCAATAACACCTGTTTCAGCAGACTCGAATGATCTTCAACCGTTGACTCCTGGTCATTTTATTTATGGCGGATCGCCAATGGCACTCCACGTCACATGGACTGTATTCTGGTTACGCTTTCAAAAGAAATATTTGTCCACGCTGCAATCTCGATCTCGCTGGAACAAGCGCCAAGAAAATCTGCGTGAAGGAATGATGGTGCTTCTTTGCGACGATTTGTCGCCACCTTTGTGCTGGTCGGTTGGACGCATCGTTAAAACACATCCCGACGACCAAGGGATCGTTAGGGTTGTCAGAGTGCGCACGCATCGCGGTGAATATGATCGAGCTATTTGCGGAGTCGCGGTGCTACCAATTAAAGACAACGAACAAAATTAATTCTTTTGGACTGAATTCGTCCAAGGCGGGGAGCATGTTGATTCATAATTCAACCGTAATAACTTTTTTTATAAATTTATTGTACTCTGTACACCCTATTATTGGGTAATTTTTCAACTCATTTCAACGATTTTGAACACAACTTTCTACTCTTTTTCGATGTTATCGTCGTTAACAGAGGTGGATTGACGACTCACAAGCGGCAAGTTTCCTACGACCTCACGACCACCCTCACTGAATATTTTATGCCACTCAAATACTTGCGTTCTCGATAGAGTAGGCTCCCCAAAACACTTCTGAAACATTTTCAATGATTCCGTAACCGTAATTCCATTGGAGACACAACATTTCAAGCAAACTCGTTGTTCAATTTTTTTTTCCATAGTAAAAATCGCCAGACAAACTTTGCGCGGCGCAAACAAATGGCTGCCAAACTCACACTAATGGACGTGTTCTGCTCGAACGTTACACGAATGTCCAAGAAGCTTGTACCAACCTAGAAAAAAAATAACCGGTTTCGGTTTACGCGCGCGGTTTAAATGGACCAGCCGGGTCAAACTTGATCATATGGTATACAACTTCAGCTAGTGGACTGTGGTCCTGGAAAGTGGCCCTTGCGTCTTACGGGTACTATATTATCACTTCAAGTACACATTAAAGAGGATAGATTATTCGATAGCATTTTAAATCACGTTTATTTTTAAAAGTAAATACATTTGATGCTCATGATGTTTTAAAAAAAGCTTATGATTTTTTGTTAAATGTAATATTACTCCAGTGGATTGATTGCCCTTTGAAGAAAAACCTAGCAATACCCTCGTCCCGCCTCAAATTACAAAACAAAGCTCCACTCATTGTACCACGGACTGGCGCCAAAAATGATTTACCGTTAAAAATGAAATTATTTATTCTTTAATCGATTCGTTGCCATATCCGCGATAATTTTTTAACCCGATTGTAAACATATTTAAAGTTAAAATGTTTGGCAAAAAAAATAATTCTTGATTTATACGATGTAATTTGCATAATTAATTTTGTTTACGCTGAGTGGTTTTAAAATTATTAATTATTTTTATTTTATTTGGTTTTACACTACACGTAATCAAATTTATACACGAAAATGTGAAGTTTTGGTACTGAATCCTGTATGATTGTATGTTTTAACTTAAAGGAATAAAGTTTTCAAAAATTAAAAACACAAAACACAAAAAATATTCATTTAAACTCTCAAACTTTTAAACTTTTTAATTTTTATTTTTTTTAAGAATATAAAATCACAATGCATAAGAATATTTATTGCTTCCGTTTGCTGTTTTTATATTTTGCTTTCTGAATAAGAGGAAACTAACTACCTATGGTAAAAAAAAGAACACAAAATTTTGATTTTGTTGTTATTGTTGTTGAAAGTTTGTTGTTTAAAAACGCTTTTGTTTTAAACTATGATAAATATTATTGTTAAGAAGATTAAAATAATTTTATTTTATTTTGATTCGTTCAAGATGTTGGATATAAATGGGTAAATCTTAATTATGATCGTAATTAATAAAAGTCGAGAGGATTTAGATGATTTTTTACTTTGTGTTGGCACTAAAGTAAAGTAAAACTACCTTGCACGGAGAATTAAACATTTCTTAATAATGATTATTATACGATTCCATTATCTTTCAATTATTATAAACATTAATTATTTTGTTCGCATTCTAAGAATTCGAAATAAAATCTTTCTAATACTCCTCGAGATAAAGAAAGAATTAAGATTCTTTTTTTTTTTTGTTTCTTGTTTAAATTGAAATAAATAATAAAACAACAATAGTAATTCATTTGATAATAACAATTGTAATTAATTTTCGTTTCTTTAACAAAGAGGAAAACTTGGGAAATGGTTCACAACACAAAACATCTTGAATGGAGATATTCTTATAAATTTTCTCAAGAAACTATGTACATACATAGATACATAGCTATAGTACAATGCTGAATTGGGTGATAATTTTAATGATCTGCCATTAATCTCCCCATGCTTATATGTCTTATAAAGTGTTCGTTTTCAAAATGATTAAAAGACAAATTTCGCTTTAATGTTAGTCAATCGACTAGAATGTAACATATTCATATATAAAAAAGTAGTTTTACGGTTCAGTTTTGAAAATACTAAAATTTTGAAAACGTTGGAATTAGTATACTGAAATCCTGTGATTCTGCAAAACCAGAAACTTTTATTTATTTGTAATTATTTATAATTTAAATTGTAGGGCTTAACATGTAAAATAGCATCCTCAGTAAAACTCAGTCCTTAGAAAATAATCGAAAGACTAAAATATTTGTAAATAAATTATTCGAATTAGATTGTGAAGACTAACCATATACTGAGTAACTTAAAGTGAGACAACCGTATAACTCGAAATCGAGAAACTTTATAAAAAATATTTCCAAAGAAGGATTGTTTGAGTGAGTGGTGTGAGGAGGTGGGAGGAAGTATACGTTGCTGTAATTTATTTTTGATTTGACGAACGTTTACAAGAACTAAGACAAGTTAAATTCGGTGGTCAGCACATTCCGGAAAAAATTATTTTTGTTTTGGAACTATTTTTTGGTCTAACGACGGAATGTCACTCGATTTATAAAATGACCTTAAAATAACCTTGAAAACTGTAACGATGCATTTAAAAAAAAAAAAAAAGTAAAAATGCATGTTACAAAGCGTCCCCCTAAATGTCATTTCATTTAATTTGGTTTTCGTCGATTTGCAGTGCACAAATAATCAATAATCATCTACCTTATTTTTGATTCTATATATTTTTTTGTTACCATCTACCTTTAATTTTTTTTTAATAATATACATACAAGCTTTTATTGTTCGGCGGGAATTTTAGAGCGGGAATTGTTTTTTATTGACTTGGAAATCATATAAATAGGAGTAAAGCCATTGAATCGGCTGAGTTTAATTTTGGCCATTAAGTGGTACACATAAAAGTAACATAAAAAAAAAAATCGTGAAAATAAATTTGTGCAAAAAAGAAGAAGAAAAGAAAATTTATTACATTGTAAATTAATAACAAACTTTATTATTATTTTGTTAATTTTTTTTTGATTGTTCTAAAATTTGAAAAAAAAAATTCAAATTGTATACGAGTATATACAGATATCGTAATTATTTTGTAATTATTATTATGTTTTTTTTGTTGAGTGCATATAAAACATATAAAAACCAGTGGAAAAAAGAAAATTGTGAATAAATTTAAGAAGTTTGGTTTGTTCAAAAATAGTAAAGAGTGTAAAATACAGATAAACTCGAGTGAAAAATACACTTTGATTGTGAAATTGAACAACCATTTATACATCAAGACTATTTGTTAATTTTTTTTTTGTGTGAGTTATACTTCGGTGATCTAGGAAAAAAAAACATTACACCTGAATGACAGACACCGTTAAGTTAGATTGCGTGAAGGTTACATCAAGAACATTCACGAGCATTCTAGAATTTTAAGAGTGTTTTTTTATACCAATTATACAACACTAGTTGTGAGGGTAAATCCCTTTCTCAAATTAAAAGGTGCAATTTTTTACAAAATTAAATAAATAAATGATCACAAGTGAGAAATAAAAAAAAAAACAAAAAAGTGAATTAAAATAACCAGAAAGAACAATTTGATGATACAACAATCAACATCTGCATCAACAGTTCAACATTTGCATACGGAAATCTCAGCTGAGTGAAATTTTATTTTATCATTTTTTTTTTCATTTTTATATTTACTATTTTAATTTTTATTTTATTTCATTACTTTATAATTTTTGTTACAATTTTCTTTTCTTAGTATTAATTAATTAGTTAAGGTAATTATATTAGGGGTTTAGGGTTAGCTAGTTAGGTGAATTTTGTAAATAATTTCATTTCTTCTTATGGTTTTTTCTTTTCTCTCATTTTTTTCTTGTAATTTAATTTTTTCTGGAAAATATATACAGTGAGCAATCTATACAAGCAACTACTCTGAACCAATTTTTTGAAAAAAGTATAAGAAACCTCTATAAAAGCAACATTCTATAAAAGCAACCTCTGTATAAGCAATTTTTTTCATTCCAAAAATTCCATATAAGCAACCAATGTTTTTCGATTTTGACTTATTTTAATTTTCATTTAAACAAGAGTATATCTATAATTAATATATCAGCTTATCATAAGTTAGTTTTTTTGATAATGATAAGTGATAAGTGTTTCACCAAAAGTAAAAAATCTCACTCACTTATCAATTTAAAAACTTATCAAATTTTGATAATGATAAGTGATAAGCGTTGCACATCACTACATCAGGAATCAAATAGCAAATTATCAAATTTTTAAGATAAGTTGTAATGATCCATGAGTAGGATGGAACTTGGTTATTTCTCAACCGATTAGGATGAAACTCGGCAGGTACAATGAAAATGGGATTCTAAAATGATTTTTAGATGAAGTTCTGGAATATGGCCATGTTCCTTCCTAATTGTCCATATTCCAGAACTTTATCTAAAAATCATTTTAGAAACCCATTTCCACCGCCCCCGTTTAATTTCATCATAATCAGTCAAGAAACAGGTAAGTTCCACTTTAATTGGCCACTTTCCAGAATTTTATCCAAAATTGTATCCAAAAATCATATTAGAATCCCATTCCCATCGCCCATGTTAAATTTTATCATAATCGTGTGATATTGCTTGTTGAGTAACTCCTAACTGTTCTGCACGCTCTTTTTGAGTTTGCCACGGATTTTCATCCAGCCAAACTGTAAGTTCCTCGTCTTCAAATTTGCTTACTGCACCTGGGGATAAATTTTCGTTCTATGAAAAAATGGAATGAAAAAACGCTGAATACTACACAGCAAATATGTATTAACCTTTAGCAATAGTAGTCACTACGAAAAACCATATAAAACAAATTAAAAATTATTTGTTTATCACTAACACCACACCATGTACATATACATCACACACACTGCTAACGCCGATGATATTTGAGCATTTTTACTCTCTATTGCTCTAATTTATATAAAAAAATTCCAAAATATGTTTTACTTAATGACATTTTGCAGTTGCGCTAGCGCATGATCCTATTTGTTGTTTTATGACACATTCAGGGTGATTCAGATGCGTTCAAGTATGTTTTTAAAGCAACCTCTGCATTAGCAACTTTTTTGATTCCAAAATTTCTGTACAAGCAGCCATGGTTATATTTTTCATTTTAATTTTCATTCTTCCGTAAAAATGGAGAAGAAAGGCAGAGTATCAATTTCTTTGAAAACAAAATTATCAAACTCCAAGATGGCAAGACACCAACAGAGATCTGCAGAAGCTACAATATCCATAAGTCGACTTTAACGAGGATAAAAAATAATAAAGAAAACTTGGAAGAATTCAAATCAAAAACGTACGTTAATCAAAAAAAAATCAAGCGAATGATGTCGTTAAAAAATCCTGATCTTGATGATAAACTATACGCATGGTTTTTACTACGAAGAGAAGCAAACGAATTAGTTTCAATTGAGATGCTTAAAGTAAAAGCACTAGAATTAAAAAGGGCACTCAATAGACACGAAGAATTTTCAGCCAGTGATGGCTGGCTTGATAAATTCAAAAAACGCCACGGCATAAGAATTTTGACGGTTTCCGGTGAAAAACTTTCGTGCAATGCTGAGAGTGCTACTACATTTACAAGCAATTTCAGAAGGATTATTGCCGAAAATGGGTTTTTACCGGAACAGATCTACAATTGTGACGAAGCCGGTCTGGTTTACAAAGGTTTGCACAAGAAAACAAACGCTACCGTTTTCGAAAAAACTGCTGTTGGACGGAAGACCATGGAGGAAAGTGTCACCATTATGCCTTGTGTAAATGCAACAGGAACGCATAAACTCGATTTGATGATGATTAGAAAATCAAAAAATCCTCGGTGTTTTAAAAATGTAAATTTACCACTGTATTACAAATCTTCCAAAAATGCTTGGCAAACCTCTGCGCTTTTTAGGGAGTGGTACAACGATTTGTTCATCGCTGAAGTTTCTCGTCACTTGGAAGCTAAAGGATTACCAGTAAAAGCAATTTTATTGGTCGATAATGCCACCTGTCATGGGACAGCAAACACTTTTTCCGGTGATGAAAACTTCAAGGTTATTTTTTTCCCACCCAACAATACACCCTTGTTGTAATCACTTGACCAAAATGTCATAAAATCCCTTAAGCAGCGGTATCGGAAGCACCTTCTGTCAACACTCGTGGCGTTATGTATAAACGGCAATAACGACATTGTCTCAGCTCTTAAAAATATTAATTTAAAAGACGTGGCGTATTTGATAGTTGAAGCCTGGAATGAACTCCCACGATCCGTTGTCATGAGTTCATTTAAACATCTGTTTTCATCGATCGACGCAATAGAATTTAATATACCGGGTGATCTTTTTGTGGAAGAGGACGATATCGCCCTGGCTAGACTGTATAATTTGGTAATCGAAAATGATTTAACTGAGAACGAAATAATGGAATGGGCGACTGGTACCAACGAGAGAAGCGTACTTTTTGAAATAGAAGATGAAATAGCAAATGACGAGAGCATCGCGAACGAAGAGGGTCATATGGAAGAAGAGAGCAGAATCAGCATCGATAATGTGATAGATTCCTTCAACGTCGCGGTAGAATGGGCAGAGGAAAATAACCTTACAAGTAGGGCTTGTAAAAACCCGGTTTTTATCCGGATAACCCGGGTTTTAGGATTTTTAAAACCTGAAAACCCGAGTTTTTACAAGCTTTAATTTTGAATAGAATTTATTTTGAAATATAAATCCGGGTTTTAAGTAAAAACTCGGGTTTTCGGATTCCTCATATTTGGAGAAACCTGGGTTTTTGAGACCGTTAAAAACCCGGTTACAAGCCCTACTTACAAGCAATGAGATCTTGTTTTTGCGACGAATCAGAGAAAAAGCAGTTCTTAAAAGACTTAATTAATATTATTTTAACTAATAAAACTGCTTATTTATCTATAAATCACAAAACTGATTTTTCTTAAAATATACTCCTTTTTTCTATATAAGCAACTTTTTCTACATAAGAAACTTTTTTGAAAAAATTGGTTCAGAGTAGTTGCTTGTATAGAATGCTCACTGTATTTGTATTTAAGTTCTTTTTAAATTAAATTTTGGCGTTTTCCGTTTTATAAACAATGAGATAATTTGAGAGAGAGCATTTGAGGATGAGTTAGGGTAAGTGTGTCGGATTATGAATAGGTAAGGTATCAGAGTCAATCCTCCCCCGCGGTTACATGTGACTCACATAAACTCTAGAAAACCCCACGCCATTACCCTGAAGCTTAGCCAGCAACGACCGCTCTAGAGTTCTTGTGTGGGCCCAAAATTCTGATGACACCAAATATGAGTTGGAGGAACTAGTTTTTTTTTCTCTTAGTCATTAAATTTTGATAATGTGTGTCCTCCAGCTCATACCAAGTGTTACAAAACTTTCATCAAATCAAAAAATGCCTCCTTAAAACCCAAGAAATTTTGGAACTTTGGAACCAACAAGATTTGGAATTTTTTTCGGTGAAATTTAACAATTTTGGAACAGTGCTGAAAGCATATAGTATTATTATGTTTCCTGAGAATTATACATATTTATATGCTTCTATGAAGTGGTTGTATACCACCTGAAAATCTTAAATACTTAATAAATTAAACATTTTCATTATTTCCAGGTAAAGAAAATTCAGAAAATTTATAAGGTCGTGCTTTATCGCGAATTTCAAATGTCAATATTCTTCAAAGAGGACAAAAGTAGAGAATCTATATGTGACTTCCAGCACAAAAAAAAATATGTATTCTTATATGGAGGTTCCAAATGCACAAAAGATCTTTTAGGTCGCAGTGCGGGGTGGCTTGAACGCCCACATGGCCCTCAAGTAATAATGGAGGTTCCAAAACACAAAAAAACCGCCATCTTGGATTTTTCTACGTAGAAAATAGTGTGCTCTAGCGAAGAATAGCAGAAGCATATTATTAACTTTTGGGAGGTACTAAAACAAGATCTTGGTGTGAATCTTTGTTGAACTCTACCGAAGAATAGCCAATTTTACAATAGAAGATGAAGAAAAAAGTAGTGTGCTCTAGTGAAGAATAGCAGTAGTATATTACTAATTTATGGTACTGTAAAGTGCCCTCTATAATACCCCCCCCCCCCGCAATAAAATACCCGGGAATATTTTTGGGCCTTTAAATCCAAATAATGTACCCGGGGCAATAGAAATTGCATCATACATAAATGTAGGTGAAGGAGAGAAGAATACAAATCAAAATTAAATGAATCCCAAACTGGTGTCAATGCCAATAACTGACTACCGGATTAGTTATTATTCTGAGATTGAAAATCAAATAGTTAGCTGGTTTAAAATTGAACGCCAAGATAAAGTAGTAGTTAACCCTCTAACTCATGAATTTT
This sequence comes from Tipula helvola, assembly GCA_963556165.1. Taxonomy (NCBI): domain Eukaryota; kingdom Metazoa; phylum Arthropoda; class Insecta; order Diptera; family Tipulidae; genus Tipula; species Tipula helvola. The sequence goes on along the minus strand of OY744482.1, from coordinate 35,812,775 downwards.
TAATCTTTTTCTATCAAAATTCTGTGCTATCAAAAATGTGCATATTACAACAACAAAAACCAAGCCGTTATATGACGAGAGTACTTTAAAAAGAGAATAACTCATGTAAAAATTAAAGAAACAAATATTTATGATAACATAAAGTTACACAATTCAAGATTACGTAAAGTCCGTCGTTAGGCGGGCTTATGCATTAGTGGGTTAATTATAGAGCTTTCAGAAGCTAAGCCAAATTTTATTAGAGATATATTAGAGATACTCTCATATTCCATTTTTGTGCAAGTATTAAATGGATCAGTGACTGTGAGAAAAAAGTACTAGAATAGTCATGGGATCTGCTCGAAACATGATATTTTAAAACGCGATATTTTAAAACGCGATATGAAAAACGCGATATGGTACAAAACGCGATATTTTAAAATTAAAATTTTAAAATAATAATAAAAATTAAAATAGTAATAATATTATTTTAAAATAATAATAATTATTAATCTTCCTTCATTTAATAAAATTTTCCTTCACCAAAATGATGAAATTGAACATGTATGATCAGAACTAGGAAATCGCATTTTGAAATATCGGGTTTTAAAATATCGCGTTTTGTACCATATCGCGTTTTGAAATATCGCGTTTTGAAATATCGCGTTTTGTACCATATCGTGTTTTGTACCATATCGCGTTTTGTACTATATCGCGTTTCAAATGGGACCCAATAGTCAGTGAATGAAGTCGTGTTTTTCATTCGCTCCTTAATTTTTATCAAGTTTCTCCTGTTTTTGCTTTAATTTAATTTTAAAAAGTGTTTGTTGTATTGTTGGGTTTTGTGCCCGTTGCAATAAAAACTTCAACGTGAAGTTAATAATTGTTTCGATTTTTTTTTGCAATTTTTATTTTTTGATTGTTTTCTAACCAAAAAAAATTACACGAGAGAATTGAAAGTAAAGGAAAAAATGATAGATTTTTGTGTTTTTATTTTAGAGTTGACTGATCGAAAATGTAATGGTCTAAAGTGTTAGGTATGGCCGAAATTAAAAAAAGTACACAAACTTGTATGGATACAACTCAGTCTCAGTGTGTGAAGTGTTTTAAATTAAAATTAAAGAAAACTAAATGATTAAATATGGAAAAATGTAATCCACCGGGATGGATTTATCAGGCACTATCTTTCTTGAATATCTTAAATTTGTAGTGAGGGAAGTCAAATTTCTTGACTTTTACAAATAATGCATGATTTTAGGTTTGTGTGGTTGTGCATACAATTTTAAAATATAAAACAATCCATATTTAATTTAAATTGATATTGAATTGAGTCATTTTGACAATCATACGCAGTTTTTTTATGTTCACGCATGGTTTTAATTTTAATTTTTTATTTTTTACCCATACTCGGATGTTTTGTATTTTAGTTTTATGTATAATCGGCACAAGTGTCTTTATTGTAGTTTGGTGTGTGATTTTAATATACAGGGTGAGGAAAAGTATGGAAACCCCTAAAAATCTTGCGGAGTTCAGTCCAAAAAAAAATTGAGCAAGGTTTAGTCTTGGGTAATTTTCAACAAGAAATTTAATGGTGAGCTTTGTTGTGACCTTGACCTTCATCTTCAAGGTCATTTTGAGGTCAAGGTAATTTTTTTATAGGAAACACCAGTTTTTAACATCGGATTCGAAAAGAGCGATCAATTTTACGTTAGAATATGTATTTTCCATGACCTCCCAAGGTCACCTGAAGGAATATATTTTAATTGTAAAGCTTATGATTTGCTATGAAAATTAAAAAAAAAATAATAATTTTAAAAATAAAGAATTAATTTTTTTAATTTTTATTTTTTCTAATGTTCGTAGCAAATCATAAGCATTATTTTCCTTCAGGTGACGTTGAGAGGTCATTGAAAATACATATTCGGACGTACAATTGATCGCTCGTTTCGAATCCGATGTTAAAAACTGGTGTTTCCTATAAAAAAATGACCTTGACCTCAATATGACCTTGAAGATGAAGGTCAAGGTCACAACCAAGCTCATCGTTAAATTCCTTCAAACCTTGCTTTTTTTTTTGTTGACATCCTCCGCGAGATTTCTAGGGGTTTCCATACTTTCACCTGCCAATGTAAATTTCTTCAGATGATCTTGGGAGGTCATGAAAAATACATGCTCGGACGTAAAATTGATCGCTATTTTCGATTCTGTCATCAAAAATAGGGGTTCAGATTTAAAAAAATGACTTTGACCTCCAAATGACCTTGAAAATGAAGGTCAAGGTCAAAACCAAGCTCACCATTAAATCCCTTGATGAAAATGACCTAAGAATAAACCTTGCTCATGTTTCTTTTGGACTGAACTCCGTGAGATTTTTAGGTGTTTCCATACTTTTTCCTCACCCTGTATATGTATGTATCATCGAGCTAAAAGCTATAGAGTAGAAAGGTCAAGTGTAAGAAGTTCGGTGCGAAGGAGAGAGACAATAAAATAATTTGGTGCCGTATTTTTAATTTTGTTCAGTGCATTGGAATGGAGTGTGTTGCTTAAAATAAAGCAATTAAAGTTTGGAAATGTTTTTATTTTGGTTGCAAAGGCACGGATGCTTATTATTTGGTTCAATATTTTGGTAAAGTTGATTTTATTATTAAGGATAACTTTTCTAAAGACGCGTCATTGTTTTGCACTTTTGGTGCGAACCTGGTAAAAATAATGCCGTGTTATTTTTCCGTTCTGTTTGGAATGGTTTCAACCAAGCTTTGTTGGTGTAGACATTTTTGGAATTTGACACATCTTTATATACAGTACGAGAAAACCCCTGGATATAAAGTATTGAGTACACATATTGATGCAACCTATAGCAACACCTATACCTATTCACTACTAACATATACTAACAATTAACAAAATCAAAATCTATAGTGTGAGAATGGTTTAATTTAACAAATTTTTTTAAAATAAATTAACTATGTAGTTAGAAAATAACTTTGCTGCGATTACTGCCCTAGTTATTTCTGTGACTAACATCCCAAATCCTTACAAACCTTTTGTCTTGAGGATGCAGGCAGGGCCTGGGCCCGCATATTTCTGGAATATGGTGCTCCCAGGTATCTTTTCTTAATAATGGGTTAGGCATACTTCAGGAATGTGCTATACATTCCTAGAATCACCATTATGGTTAGCCTGTAGATCTATATCTCATATCAAGTAATAAATGGATCAGTGAGGTATAAAGGCGAAATCAGATATCTTCCAGAAAAATCATGCACCAAGAGGATGATAGTTCACCAGCAAAGAAAAATTAAAAGGTTGACAAATAATTCTCCAAATTATCTAAATACGATTGGGTAGATGTAACCAAAATTTTCAACACGGCTGAAACGTCATGTTACTTCGATTTATGTTTTTCTCGCACCTTACGTTTTAAAGGGCAAAAACCAGTGGAAGGATTAAGCACAAATAGCGCGAAGAAAAAATTCACGGTCGAACTGTGCGTTTCGATAGCTGGCAATTTTGTAAAAATTTTCAAAGAATTAAAACAGGTTCCAAAAATTGTCGCGCCAGAAAATATCGAGGTTACTGTATCAAATGCGGTCCAATAAACGAACTCATCATGAAAATGTGGCTTGATCGATGCTTTAAACAGCGTGGCAAATATTTGGTATACCAAAAAACTCTATTGCTGCTAGGATAACTTGCTTGTTTTGTTTTGTTCTGATGCATAAAACACAGTACTAAAAAAAAATGGAATGGATTCTAACTCCAGTGGCACTATTCTGGTTTTCCCGGGGAATTGGGAATTTGGGAAATGATTTATTGTGACTTGTTTTAGTGTATTTTGGTATCATTTTTTGCAAAGGATACTGTGCCGATTGGTATTTTGTTCAAATGTTGGTAAAAAATAATTCCATTTTCACACTATTCCATTTCCTACTATGTAATTCCCAACAAAATTTTTAGGGAAAAATAAACAACAAAATTGCTTTGAAATGGATTTTTTTCCCAAAATTGGAACAAAATTCCAATTACCACAGATGCTTTGAAAAAAAATTATACCAAAATACACTAAAACAAGTCACAATAAATCATTTCCCAAATTTGCAATTCCCCTCGAAAACCAGAATAGTGCCACAGAAAAAAAATTTGTATATATGTATTTAATATCATTTAGATATTAAGCCAGAATGTATCACAAATGATTACCCTTTTGGTATTAAGTATTAACAATTACCCCAAAAATATTGGAAGTGCTTGTGTTCTACATATGCAGTCCCATTATTTTATTAGTCTATGCTAATACTAATGTGCACATTATTGACGATTGGAGCATCACGGATTCCACCTAGTGGTACATTTTTAAACTGAGCTACCTGATAATATGATGTCCGAAATTGTTGTAAATAATTCCAATTTTGATCTGTAAACACAATTTTTACTTACCGGATTGCTAATAATTGTAAATAATTCCAATTTTGGACTATAAAAACAATTTCTAATTACCGCATTGCTAAATTTTCTTTCGTCGCATTTGTGACAAATGTCATTTTATCAGGTGCATCATTTTAACTATTGTCCTCGAGAGGCGCTTTCTTTACTTTTACAATCGTCAATAGCGCTTGACTGATTTTTTACATTGCAATTGAAGTAATCTACACTAACAAACTGGCGCAGTTTAACCACAAGTTTAGTACAATAACTTCTTACATTTTATATGAAACTTTTCTAGATGTTGCTAGCCTAGATTACCGTGGAAAAAATAATTCACACTAACTATAATTGCAGTACTAAATTGGACAAATATCGAAGATTTGCACCAAGACTTTGTTTTAGTACCATAAATTAGCAATATACTTCTGCTATTCTTCACTAGAGCACACTACTTTCTACGTAGAACAATCCAAGATATCGTTTTTTTTGTGTTTTGGAATCTCCATATAAGATTACATATGTTTTTGTGCTGGAAGTCACATAGGTTCTCTACTAACAAAGCTTGATTATTTTAGAAAGTTATAGTTTAGATTGACCACTACAGCGAATGAAAATAAATTGGAGCCGAAAATTAAAATTTCAAGTGTTTTTAAAAACATAAGGGCAAATTCTTTAAATAACACCCGCAGAGGCGCCCAGTTTAATCTACCAGACTTATTGGGTGAATTTAACATGAGGCCAACAAAGCATTAGGAACTATAACATTATCATACAAGCACAAAACATTTGAGCATTCACTTATTTTCAAATTGATAATCAAATTTTCCACGGTCACCATAGCGTGCTCCTTTGAAATTCCTTTCCGTACCCGTAATCAATTAGAGAGCGGCTCATCACGGTACTGGTGACCCCTCCCTTATCACGATGACTTAAACATTTCTCCTTGCCTTAGAACCTTATTATGAGCTGTGCTGTAATTTCAGAAATGACTATTCTATAGTGGATCTTTGCGCATGAAAAATTCTCATAGTAGACTTTGAAATAAATATTTTATCGTGTTATCCGAACGAACAAGTAGATAGAACGTCTTTTAGCAACCAGAGTAATAATTTTAAGTCGCTTATCAATCGCTAATCAATCTCAGAATCTTGATAGTGTTAAATTGTTTAACTTACTGGTTAAATGGAAACTCTACTTGGATGAAAACAAAACCAAATTTTTCTTGAAAAGTTTCTATTTCCATGCTCTATGATTAATATTCTTTTAAGCTACGCTTAATGAAAGATTTAAGACTATTTATAGGTTTGTTTTTGTTCTGGCTTTGAGAAACATTTTTGAATTTTAGGCTGAATTACAGAGTATGTACATTTAGGGATATTTTAGGATTGTTTATGGAAAGTTATAGGGGAAATCTAGGAGAATTTTAGTGAATTTAAGGTGAAGGTTTTACGCTGAATTTTAAGGTGAATTTTAAAACCATTTTTGGAAGGTTAATTTTGTGGTGGAGTTATAAGGGAAAAATTAAGCTAAAATTGACGCTTAGTTTTGTTCTGAATTTAAGCGGGTATTTTTTGTTTGATTTTAAGCATATTTTAGGATGAATTTTAGGGTAATTTTAAGGTGAATATGATGCTAAATTTTTGTGTGAAGTTTAGTTGGAATTTTTAAGATTAATTTTATGATGAATTTTAGGCTGGATCTTAGGCTGAATTATAGAATGGTTTTGAAGCAGTTTTAAGGTTACTTTTGTGGGATTATTTTTAGAAATTTTTAAGCTAAATTTTGGGCTTAATTTTGTTTTGATTTTTAAGGAGTAATTTTTTGTCTGATTATAAATTTTAGGATGAATATGAAGCTGAATCTTAGATTGAATTTTAGAACAATTTGTGGAGAAATTTTAAGTTAGTTTTGTGTAGAGCTATTAGTGGAAACATTACCTACATTTTAGAATTTATTTTGTTTTAATCTTTAAGGGAGCAGTTTTGGTCTGATTTTAAGGTACATTTTGTGATGCATTTTAGGAGAATTTAATTTTACGTGCTAGATTTTAGAGTTTCGACTGCATTTTTAAGCTTTATTTTATGATGAATTTTAGGCGATTTTTTTGCTGATTTTATCTTAGAATGGGGTAGGCTAGTTTTGTGGGGAGTTATAGAGGAAATCTTGAGCTAAATTAAAGGCTTGATTTTGTTCTGATCTTTAAGGGGGTATTTTTTGTCTGACTTTAATGCAAATTTTAGGATGAATTTTAGGGGAATAATCTTAAGGTGAATATGTTGCTGAATTTTCGTAAGAATTTTAGTCTGAATTGTATGCTGAATTTTAGAGTTTCGGTGTCATTTTTAAGCTCAATTTTATGGTGAATTATAGGCCACTTTTTCTTTGCTGAATTTTGCATTGAGTTTTAGTAGTGAAATCTTAACCTAAATTAAAGGCTTGTTTTTATTTTGCTCTTTAAGATGGCTTTCTTTTTTGTCTAATTTTAGGCTAACTTTAGGATACATTTTAGGGGAATATTAAGGTGAATATGTTGCTGAATTTTAGTAAGAATTTTAATCGGAAATTTATGCTGAATTTTAGGGTTTCGGCTGCATTTTTAAGCTCAATTTTATGGTGAATTATAGGCCATTTTTTTCTTTGCTGAATTTTGCATTAAGTTTTAAGCGGCATTTCATGCTAAATTTTATTGTGAAATCTTAACCTAAATTAAAGGCTTGTTTTTAATATTTTGATGTTTAAGAGAGTTTTTTTTTGTCTAATTTTAGGCTAATTTTAGATTATATTTTAGAGAAATTTTAGGTGAATATGATGCTGAATTGTCCTATGGATTTTATTTTGAATTTTATGGTGAGTTTTAGAGTTTAGGCTACATTTTTAAGCTTAATTTTATGGTAAATTATCAGCGATTTTTTTTGCTGAATTTAAACTAAATTTTAGGCGGCATTTTAGGCTGAATTTTAGAATAATGTTTGGAGAAATTTTAAGGTTAATTTTATGAAGGAGCTATATGAGAAATCTTAGCTAAATTTTAGGCTTGATTTTGTTCTGATCCTTAAAGAGGCATTTTTTTATTTAATTTTGGGGAACATTTTAGGATGAGTTTTAGGGAAATTTTAAGATGACTATAAAGGTGCATTTTAGTTGAAATTTTATGGTGAATGTTAGAGGAATTATAAGGTTAATTTTACGGGAATTGTGAGGTTTGATTTTATTCTGAATTTTAATAAAGTTGTTTGCTTAAATATAGAGAGACCTTTAGATGAATGTAAGATTAACTTTAGGCATAGTTTTTAAATGACGTTTAGTTGAACTATTTCAAGAGGGCCTTCGGGTGACTTTCAGTTATGGGCTGGATTTTTGGCCAAATTTTAAGCTAACATTTATAGTGCATTTTAATTGGAATTTTTAAGGGATCTTATGCCGAATTTCATTTGATACTTGTAGGTTGGTTTTAGATTTAATTTTGTTTTGAATTTTAGGGGGAATTTTAAATTTAATTTTACAGGAAATATTAAGTGAATATTAGGCTTGATTTTAGGAGAATATTACGAATTTACTGTATTTTATGATCTATTTTAAACTGAATTTTTAGGTTTAATTTTCGGTTGAATTTTACAGGAATTTATTTTAGATTGAATTTTGGGCTTGATTTTAGGGAAATTTTGGAACCTATTGAAGACTGAATTTTGTTAGATTCTTTTGCTTGGCTGTACATAGTATTTTATAAGGAATTTTAGGGATTTTAATATGACTTTAAGTTGAACTTTTAAAAGGATTTTATGGTGTTATTGAGTTTTGTTGGAATTTTAATTGGCATTTTCAGAGGGATTTATGCCGAATTTTATTCCTAATTTTGTGGATAATTTTAGCTTGGATATTATATTGAATTTTAGGCTGAATTTTTGGGGGGCTATAGAGGAGCTTTTAAGTACATTTTATGGGAAATATTTTATAGAGGAGAGAAGAGAAAATTGATTTTTAAATATTAGATCATAAAGTGACACAAAATATATGTAGTGATGCACACTACAGACACACTTAGATCTGAGTATTCAAAGTCAACTGAGTGAATTTCGCTGATTTCACATGTAAAGTAGTAGATACCACACATAGTAATAGTAAGGTCGTATCAAAATAAAAGTAAAAATAGTTTTAATATCGGAAAAATATTTCCTTCGTCTAATTCTGTGATGTAGAGTGATGCAGACATTGAACAAAACACATGTAGCATGTAACTGATGCAGCATTAAAATAAATCTTTTTTAGATGAAATAATTCTCAACCACAAATCAAATTTAGAACCTTTTTTATTTTGTTGTAAATATTACGTGGAACATAAAAATATTGTCAACAATCGTACATATATGGCATACATACCTATAAAACATGGATAAGGATAACATTTCAATTCTTTCGTTTATTGAATTCATAAAATTTTGTGTGTAAATATTAAAAATTATGACACTATCACGTATCATCTGTAATACTATAAACAATATTTATTGATTTGTGTATATGTGGCATAATATATCAGTGTTCCCACAATCCACTCGTCCTCCAATGCTTTAGGCAAAATGATAATAAGGAAAAATTAGAAAAATTGATATATATACATATATTTTGAGGTTTGATAAAGGATGTACGTACACAAAATGAAAAAAACTTAATTTAGATTTTTCACATTCATTCTTGTATTTCTACCCTTTTATGCTACAAAATATCAATCGATTATGATTTGTGCTTGGTATCAAAACTTAGTTCAATTTATAATTAAATTCCTCGCTCCTCAACATATATGTATGGTACGTACATATGTACTGTTTTCAATATGTCAATGCCCGATATTCCAAGCACATCCTTTCATCCTACACAACAAATTGTGCTTAGGCTTTATTGCAATACATAAATCCTTTTTTTTTTGTTTCTGTTTGTTTGTAGGAAATCATTTGTGTTTGAATTCCAGAATCAATCTTCATCATTTGAAACAGAAATATTCAATTTGAATAAAAAATGAAAAACAGACAAACAAATTGAAAATTTAATTTGTTTTGTTTTTTATGAATCAAATTTCTGCGATGCTATTAATAAAAACCTTTACTATATAGGTTATAGTTATAGGTACCGTACAGTGAGGGAAGTTAAATTTGAATTATCTTGTTTCTTGTGCAACCCATCAATCATCTCTTCTCATACTGTACATACGTGTGTGTATGTATATTCAATGATATATGAATGGATATGTTACGTGTATAAAAAAAAGTAAAATGAAAATTGAAACTGATCCATGCAAATAAATCCTGATGGATTGTACGTGTCGAAATATGGAAATAACTTTTTGTTGTTATTATTGTATTCCTTAAAATAATAACTTAAATAAAAAAGTAAATCTAATACATACTCAAGTTTATACAAGACATGCCTCTTGTATAATGGTAGTACGTTTCCTGGGTACAAACATTATGTCGATATGTGCTCCTCATTTTTCACGCAACACAACACGAGATTGTACCAACACAGAACTAATCAATCTTTCTATTCAAATTTATCTCCTTTTTTATCCGGCTTTGTTTTAAAACAAAAATGAGAATGGAACTTGAGAATATATCAAATGGGGTCAGAGCAGATAAACAAAAATATACGCACGTGTTATGAATTTTTAATAAAACATTTATACAAAATAATACATCCTTTTATGTATACTATATACATATCTACCTACATTCATTGCTGGATGTATGTTTGAACGAGATTTCAAATGTGAATATATGAAAGCTCACACACAAAAAAAAAGGATAATTTTCAATTCGCACAACATAACAAGAAAACTAAAAGTTGACCCAAATTATTTGTTGTTGTTGTTGGAATATTTTATGTTTGTATACTAAAGGTATATGAAAGGCTGTTAAACGAATGAAGTGATTTATTTATACAACTTAATTTAGTTTTTTAAACCCAAGACTGGTTAAGCTATTTTCTACATTATATGCATAATTTATGAACTTAGTTTGCATAATAAAATTGCGACTGTAGTTTATGTTGAAATAAACATCACAAGAAGTTAGCACGAAATTTAAAAAATTATTGAAACAAATATGACAGCGTCATAATAATATTTGTCGAAATGGGCGATGATCCAGTTTTTCGTAGGGAATATTTATTTCCAATATTTTTAAGTTTACAAATTTCACAAATTTTTAACAAACAATACAGGGTGTTCGGCACATGGACCGACACAATTTTTTGGGGAATTAGCTAGTTTTCACCCATACGACCCTACGTCCTAAGAGACACGGTAACTGAGATATGATTTTTTTTCTTTTTTTATTTAAATTACCTGAAATTTCGCCTTTAAATCGTCATATTTTTTTTTGTTTGTGATTGTAATAGCACGAAATAACTTTTATTGTGTTCTGCAATGTACTCTTAGTCTAAATAAATCACTATTTGGTACAAATGGCTTCAAGGAAATAAATTATATGAGCTTCGAAAGTCTTGAAAATGTGTAAATGTATGAAAAATTTCTACTTCTAAATTCAATATAAAAAAAATAAACATTATTTTGAACATAGGTTTGTTTTAAATAGTTGTCTAGTTTATACTCTTTCCAACGGTATGCTACATGTTGGAGAAATTATTTATAGTATGGTCAAAATAAGAGATAGAAGTTGTCAGGGTCAAGAAAATTCTTTTTATCTTTATTATGTTTTTATTAAATATGAGTTATAATATTTGTTCGAATTGTTCTCCTCTACTCCGTATGCATGCACGACACATATTTCTTATTTCAAATGTTATTGTGCGAAGTCGCATTTCTCTTTTCATTATTTCAAATGCAGCTGTAATTCGCTCCATTAAAATTTCTCGTGAGGGCACATATGTTGCATAAACCAATTCCTTTGCACGTCCCCAGACGTAAAAATCGAATGTGTCCAAAGAAATTCCAAAAATTCACAGAAAATACCCAAGAATTTCCAAAAATTCCCAGAAAATGCCCAAGAATTTCCAAAAATTCTAAAAAAATGCCTATGAATTTCCAAAAATTCCCAGAAAATGCCCAAGAATTTCCAAAAATTCCCAGAAAATGCCAAAGAAATTCCAAAAATTCCTAGAAAATAGCCCTGAATTTCCAAAAATTCCCAGAAAATGGCATTGAACTTCCAAAAATTCCCAGAAAATGGCCTAAAATTTCAAAAAATTTACAGAAAATGGCCTTGAACTTCCAAAAATTCCCAGAAAATGGCCTTGAATTTCCAAAAATTCCCAGAAAATGGCCTTGAACTTTCAAAAATTCCCAGAAAATGGCCTTGAATTTCCAAAAATTCCCAGAAAATGGCCATGAATTTCCAAAAATTCCTAGAAAATGGCCTTGAACTTCCAAAAATTCCCAGAAAATGGCCTTGAACTTCCAAAAATTCCCAGAAAATGGTCCTGAACTTCCAAAAACTTCCTGGAAATGGCCTTGAATTTCCAAAAATTCCTAGAAAATAGCCCTGAATTTCCAAAAATTCCCAGAAAATGGCCTTGAATCTCCAAAAATTCCCAGAAAATTGCCTTGAATTTCCAAAAATTCCCAGAAAATGGCCTTGAACTTTCAAAAATTCCCAGAAAATGGCCTTGAATTTCCAAAAATTCCCAGAAAATGGCCTTGAACTTCCAAATATTCCCAGAAAATGGCCTTGAACATCCAAAAATTCCCAGAAAATGGCCTTGAATTTCCAAAAATTCCCAGAAAATGGCCTTGAACTTCCAAATATTCCCAGAAAATGGCCTTGAATCTCCAAAAATTCCCAGAAAATGGCCTTGAACCTCAAAAAATTCCCAGAAAATTGCCTTGAACTTTCAAAAATTCCCAGAAAATGGCCTTGAATTTCCAAAAATTCCTAGAAAATAGCCCTGAATTTCCAAAAATTCCCAGAAAATGGCCTTGAACTTCCAAAAATTCTCAGAAAATGACCTTGAATTTCCAAAAATTCCCAGAAAATGCACTTGAACTTCCAAATATTCCCAGAAAATGGCCTTGAATCTCCAAAAATTCCCAGAAAATGACCTTGAATTTCCTAAAATTCCCAGAAAATGGCCTATAACTTTCAAAAATTCCAAGAAAAAGGCCTTGAATTTCTAAAAATTCCCAGAAAATGGCCTTGAACTTCCAAAAATTCCCAGAAAACGGACCTGAACTTCAAAAAATTCCAAGAAAATGGCCTTGAATTTCCAAAAATTCCCAGAAAATGCCCAAGAAATTCCCAGAAAATGCCCTAGAATTTCCAAAAATTCCCAGAAAATGCCCAAGAATTTCCAAAAATTCCCCAGAAAATGTCCAGAAATTCCAAAAATTCCTAGAAAATAGCCCTGAATTTCCAAAAATTCCCAGAAAATGGCCTTCAACTTCCAAAAATTCCCAGAAAATGGCCTTGAACTTCCAAAAATTCCCTGAAAATGGCCCTGAACTTCCAAAAATTCCCAGAAGATGGCCTTGAATTTCCAAAAATTCCCAGAAAATAGCCCTGAATTTCCAAAAAATCCCAGAAAATGGCCTTGAACTTCCAAATATTCCCAGAAAATGGCTTTGAACTGTCAAAACTGCCCAGAAAATGGCCTTGAACTTTCAAAAATTTCCAGAAAAATGCCTTGAATCTTCTAAAATTCCTAGTAAATGGCCTTGAATTTCCAAAAATTCCCAGAAAATGGCTTTGAACTTTCAAAAATTCCCAGAAAATGACCTTGAATTTGTAAAAATTCCCAGAAAATGACCTGAACTTCCAAAAATCAACAGAAAATGGCCTTGAACTTCAAAAATTCCCAGAAAATGCCCAAGAAATTCCAAAAATTCCCAGATAATGCCCAAGAATATCCAAAAATTCCCAGAAAATGCCCAAGAAATTCCAAAAATTCCCAGAAAATGCCCAAGAATTTCCAAAATTCCCAGAAAATGCCCAAGAAATTCCAAAAATTCCAAGAAAATAGTCCTGAATTTCCAAAAATTCCTAGAAAATAGTCCTGAATTTCCAAAAATTCCCAGAAAATGGCCTTGAATTTCCAAAAATTCCCAGAAAATGGCCTAAAATTTCCACAAATTCCCAGAAAATGGCCATGAACTTCCAAAAATTCCCAGAAAATGGCCTTGAATTTCCAAAAATTCCCAGAAAATGGCCTTGAACTTCCAGAAATTCCCTGAAAATGCCCAAGAATTTCCAAAAATTCCCAGAAAATGGCCATGAATTTCCAAAAATTCCCAGAAAATGGCCTTGAACTTTCAAAAATTCCCAGAAAATGGCCTTGAACTTCCAAAAATTCCTAGAAAATCGCCTTGAATTTCCGAAAATTCCCAGAAAATGGCCTTCAACTTCCAAATATTTCCAGAAAATGGCTTTGTACTTTTAAAACTTCCCAGAAAATGGCCTTGAATTTCTAAAAATTCCCAGAAAATGGCCTTGAACTATCAAAAATTCCCAGAAAATGGCCTTGAATTTCCAAAAATTCCCAGTAAATGGCCTTGAATTACCAAATATTCCCAGAAAATGGCTTTGAACTTCCAAAAACTCCCAGAAAATGGCCTTGAATTTCCAAAAATTCCCAGAAAATGACCTTGAACTTTAAAAAATTCCCAGAAAATGGCCTTGAATTTCCAAAAATTCGCAGAAAATGGCCTAGAACTTCCAAAAATTCCCAGAAAATGGCCTTGAATTTCCAAAAATTCCCAGAAAATCGCCTTGAATTTCCGAAAATTCCCAGAAAATGGCCTTGAACTTCCAAATATTTCCAGAAAATGGCCTTGAACTTTCAAAACTTCCCAGAAAATGGCCCTGAATTTCTAAAAATTCCCACAAAATGGCCGTGAACTTTCAAAAATTCCTAGAAAATGGCCTTGAATTTCCAAAAATTCCCAGAAAATGGCCTTGAACTTCCAAAAATTCCCAGAAAATGGACCTGAACTTCCAAAAATTCCCAGAAAATGGCCTTGAATTTCCAAAAATTCCCAGAAAATGGACCTGAACTTCCAAAAATTCCCAGAAAATGGCCTTGAATTTCCAAAAATTCCTAGAAAATGGCTTTGAACTTCCAAATATTCCCAGAAAATGGCCTTGAATTTCCGAAAATTCCCAGAAAATGGCCTTGAACTTCCAAATATTCCCAGAAAATGGCTTTGAACTATCAAAACTTCCCAGAAAACGGCCTTGAATATCTAAAAAATCCCAGAAAATGGCCTATAACTTCAAAAAATTCCCAGAAAATGGCCTTGAATTTCCAAAAATTCCCAAAAAATGGCTTTGAACTTCCAAAAATTCCCAGAAAATGGACCTGAACTTCCAAAAATTCCCAGAAAATGGACTTGAATTTCCAAATATTTCCAGAAAATGGCCTTGAACTTCCAAAAATTCCCAGAAAATGGACCTGAACTTCCAAAAATTCCCAGAAAATGGCCTTGAATTTCCAAAAATTCCCAGAAAATGGCCTTGAACTTCCAAATATTCCCAGAAAATGGCCTTGAATCTCCAAAAATTCCCCGAAAATGGCCTTGAATATTCAAAAATTCCCAGAAAATAGCCCTGAATTTCCAAAAATTCCTAGAAAATGGCCTTGAATTTCCAAAAATTCACAGAAAATGGCTTTGAACTTTCAAAACTTCCCAGAAAATGGCCTTGAATTTCTAAAAATTCCCAGAAAATGGCCTTGAACTTCTAGAAACTCCAAGAAAATGCCCAAGAATTACCTAAAATTCCAATAAAATGGCCTAGAACTTCCAAAAATTCCCAGAAAATGGCCTTGAATTTCCAAAAATTCCCAGAAAATGGCCTTGATCTTTCAAAAATTCCCTGAAAATGCCCAAGAATTTCTAAAAATTCCCAGAAAATGCCAAAGAATTTCCAAAAATTCCCAGAAAATGGCCTTGAACTTCCAAATATTCCCAGAAAATGGCCTTGAATCTCCAAAAATTCCCAGAAAATGACCTTGAATTTCCAAAAATTCCCAGAAAATGGCCTTGAACTTTCAAAAATTCCCAGAAAATGGCCTTGAATCTCCAAAAATTCCCAGAAAATTGCCTTGAATTTCCAAAAATTCCCAGAAAATGGCCTTGAACTTTCAAAAATTCCCAGAAAATGGCCTTGAATTTCCAAAAATTCCCAGAAAATGTCTTTGAACTTCCAAATATTCCCAGAAAATGGCCTTGAACTTCCAAAAATTCCCAGAAAAAGGCCTTGAATTTCCAAAAATTCCCAGAAAATGGCCTTGAACTTCCAAATATTCCAAGAAAATGGCCTTGAATCTCCAAAAATTCCCAGAAAATGGCCTTGAACCTCCAAAAATTCCCAGAAAATGGCCTTGAACTTTCAAAAATTCCCAGAAAATGGCCTTGAATTTCCAAAAAATCGCAGAAAATGGCCTTGAATCTCCGAAAATTCCCAGAAAAAGGCCTTGAATTTCCAAAAATTCCCAGAAAATGGCCATGCACTTTCAAAAATTCCCAGAAAATGGCCTAAACTTCCAAAAATTCCCAGAAAATAGCCTTAAATTTCCAAAAATTCCCAGAAAATAGACCTGAAATTCCAAAAATTCCCAGAAAATGGCCTTGAATTTCTAAAAATTCCCAGAAAATGGTTTTGAACTTTCAAAACTTCCCAGAAAATGGCCTTGAATTTCCAAAAATTCCCAGAAAATGGCCTTGAACCTCCAAAAATTCCCAGAAAATGGCCTTGAATTTCTAAATATTCCCAGAAAATGGCCTTGAACTTCCAAAAATTCCCAGAAAATGGCCTTGAGTTTCCAAAAATTCACAGAAAATGGCCTAGATTTCCAAAAATTCCCTGAAAATGACTTTGAACTTTCAAAACTTCCCAGAAAATGGCCTTGAATTTCCAAAAATTCCCAGAAAATGGCCTTGAATTTCCAAAAATTCCCAGTAAATGGAGAAATTAAAGGACATTTTCTGGGAATTTTTGGAGATTCAGGGCCATTTTCTGGGAATTTTTGTAAGTTCAAGGCCATTTTGTGGGAATTTTTGGAGATTCAAGGCCATTTTCTGGGAATATTTGGAAGTTCAAGGCCATTTTCTGGGAAGTTTTGGAAGTTCAAGGCCATTTTCTTGGAATTTTTGGAAGTTTAAGGCCATTTTCTGGGAATTTTTGAAAATTTTAGGCCATTTTCTGAGAATTTTTGGAAGTTCAAGGCCATTTTATGGGAATTTTAGGAAATTCTTCGCCATTTTCTGGGAGTTCAAGGCCATTTTCTGGGAATTTTTGAAAATTCAAGGCCATTTTCTGGGAATTTTTTAAGTTCAGGTCCATTTTCTGGGAATTTTTGGAAATTCTTGGGCATTTTCTGTAAATTTTTGGAAGTTCAGGTCCATTTTCAGGGAATTTTTGGAAGTTCAAGGCCATTTTCTGGGAATTTTTGGAAATTCAAGGCCATTTTCTGGGAATTTTTGGAAGTTCAGGTCCATTTTCTGGGAATTTTTGGAGATTCAAGGCCATTTTCTGGGAATATTTGGAAGTTCAAGGCCATTTTCTGGGAAGTTTTGGAAGTTCAAGGCCATTTTCTGGGAATTTTTGGAAATTCAAGGCCATTTTCTGGGAATTTTTGGAGGTTCAAGGCCATCATCTGGGAATTTTTGGAAATTCAAGGCCATTTTCTGGGAAGTTTTGGAATTTCAGGACTATTTTCTGGGAATTTTTGGAAATTCAAGGCTATTTTCTCGGAATTTTTGGAAGTTTAGGCCATTTTCTGGGAATTTTTGAAAGTTCAAGGCCATTTTCTGGGAATTTTTCGAAATTCAAGGCCATTTTCTGGAAGTTTTTGGAAGTTCAGGGCCATTTTCTGGAAATTTTTGGAATTTCTTGGGCATTTTCTTTGAATTTTTAGAAAATATTGGGCATTTTCTGGGAATTTTTGGAAATTCTTGGGCATTTTCTGGGAATTTTTGGAACTTCTTTGGCACTGAGAATTTTTGGAAATTCTTGGGCATTTTCTGGGAATTTTTGGAAATTCTTGGGTATTTTCTGGGAATTTTTTGCGCATTTTCTGGGAATTTTGGGAATTTTTTGGGCTTTTCCTGGGAATTTTTGGAATATTTTTATTGTGGTCATGAATTATGATTTTGAAATTTTGGTTTACGAGTAGCGATGGCTATCCCACCGATGGGGGTACTTACCTGGGGGGGGGGGGGGGGTAATTTATCTCGTGCATGAAATAAAAGGACAGCGAGTACGCTGGCCCGGTCACGTTCTTCGTGCTGATCTGAAACGAATAGTGTAGCGATGTCTGATGTCTGATAGGTGAGCCACCGTTTGGTAGGCGCAGAGATCGTTGCAGGCGACGATGGCTCATAGGCTTAGAGAACAAATTAGCGTCTTCTGGTTGTCTAAGACAGTATGAAGGGCTAGCTCGCGATCGAAACCGATGCGGCCAGAATGTTGACACGGTCGCAATGGCCTATAATACCGCTTATTATTATTTAGAAAATAACTCTGAACAAAAAAAAATCAAATTTACAGTTTTATTTATAATTTTAATTTTCAATCCTAATTTTATAGGTTGACCAAAGAAAATTTTAATCAATTAGCAGATTTTATTTTAAAGATTTTTAATAAAAACACAGAATGAAAAAGCGTTTATTATACCCCTGCTGAATTTGGCAAGTCAGCAAAAGGCAAGTTATTCAACGCTTACTTTAACAAAAAAAATGTTCTGTCAAAAGCGGGAATCATAACACGACGAAAATTATCAAAATCGGGAAATGTGAATTGTCCCATAACTTATGTAGATTCTACAATAAATATTAATATTAAAGCTGGAATATTTTGTTTAAGTAATAACGTTGAACCGTGGGATACAATCAAGAGGAGTGGCAAAAAACACATCACCAACGTAAAATTTTATTAAATTCGATAATAAGGCCCGATTGTATGAACGAGCATATTTGATTAATCCTCTGATTTAGCGTAGTTTGCATTGTTTCATACAAGGCAAACTACGCTAAATCAGAGAATTAATCATTTATCCTCGTTCATACAATCGGGCCTAAGCAATGAGGATTGGAACTATTGGCAATTGGCATTAAATTGCGATATCCAAACATCATACCATTTAATATAGAAGAATTCCGAAAAATGGCCGACCAAATTATAATAAAAGCGTCGGAGTATAACAGCGTCACGATTAACAATATCTTAACATTTTAAATAATCAAAGTAAGTATGAATGTAAGTACATATGTAAGTATAACGTAATATTGCATTGGTTTTTCTAAATTTTAAAAATATGTTTTCTTATTCTATTCGATAGATTTACAATTAAAGGAACTACTCAGCCTCTTAATATTACCTCATATTGTTCCGACTACGTTCGTAAAAGGAAAAAAGACCCAGCAAGTTAGAAGTTAGTTTCTATAGATGATTTTTTTTATTTTAGCGGGAAGCTGATGTTGAAAAAGGAAACCATAAATACAGTCAACCACGATCGCATTTTGTTATTTGGAGCTTGGCCATTACCGTCGCAGACAAAATTATTCATATAGATAATCCAATAGACTCATTAAAATCCTGTATTGAATTATTTTGTGGATAATTGTAATTGTTTTATTCACATACTCATTCCATACCATAAAATTACTAATTCGTCGGGTTATAAAAAAAAATAAAAAAAAAAAAATAAAAAAAAATCAACATCTGGAATTTTGTTATTCGACCGTTGACTAATCAATAATCATATACCTGTGTTTAACTCACCCCCCTTTTAATTTTTATTTTTGAATGTTTATTGCTCTCACCAATTTTACCTGTGTTTAACTCACCCCCTATTTTAATTTTTAATGTTTATTGCTGTCACCAATTTTATTGTTTACCACTCCCACATATTTTTATTGGTATATTTTGGTTTCACTTTTTGCTTTTTCCAACTATATATATATATCTAACTACATTTTTATTTTTACAGTTTAGTAGATACTCCTGATGATGGCCTAATAAGCCGAAATCGATCGAGTGATTTTTTAAACCTTTTGTAATTTTGCGAAATATTTAACAAGTGTTTTTAAAAAATTTTAAAAATATGTGTATTAAGTGTGTTTCGCCAAGTGCCTACGGCAGAAAGTGTAAGAAGTAAAAACAGAACGTTGTGCGATACCACAAGTGATAAAACGGCTACTAAACTCAAACAGTCAGAGACCTTAACAATTTGATTTCTGTCGCAGAAATAAGTACTGAACCAATTATTAGTAATACCGCGTATATTCAATTTGAGTGGTAGCAAATCATGATTGACAGTGTCAAATGACTTAGTTAAATTAATAAAATAAACACCCACAGATTCATTCTCATTCAAAGCCAGAAATATGTTCGACACTAGCTTATTCGGCGCAACTTTCAGTACTTAGGCCGTCTCTAAAACCATACTGACAGTTGGAGCAAAAATCATTATTATTCAAAAATAGTAACAGAAAAATTCTAAAAAATTGTAAAATTCTAAACTTTGAATAATTCGAAAGAAGAGATATTGGTCTGTAGTCGTTGGGGTCATTAAAATTCTCATTTTTTGTAGAGTGGTAAAACGATTTTCAAACAGTCAGGAAAAATCCCAAGTTCAATGCTACGATCAAATATATGAGGCAGTGAAAATGCAATATTATGACCAATATGTTTAATGACATAACTACTAATTCCTTCAAACGCACTGTTATGGGAATTATCCAAACTGTTTTTCTGACGGCGAAATGGGCCCTGACTGGGCTATGAGTTGCAGATAAATCGATGATTATCAGAGTTCCCAAAAACAGTAGATCTAAGCAATCCGGAGGCGTGCAATTTCTGAAAGATCAGTAATCAAGTTACTGTTTGTATCCATAATACCATAGTTATCGATTTTTCTAAAGATTTTCCGCAAAGCAAGTTGTTAATTAAATACCTTTGCTCTTGGAAAAAAAAGTGAAAGAAAAGTTTAAAGAAATTATTATCAAATGTAAAATTATTACGATTGGCATCAGGTTTAATTGAACAAGGTGAAGTTGTAGTAGATATAAAATGATGATCTGGAGTTTGGATTTTTTCTAGCAAAAACATTTTCAAGGTAAAATTGAAATGGGTCATAATAATGGTATAGCGTTGTTTCCAATTTGGCAAGCCGCAAATCCAATTTTTTAATATTGATACGTGTCGAGTTTTTTAGTTCAGGAAATTCATCAATTTTATTTTTGTAGCGTAACATCAACGATTTGCTGGATAGCACTGTAAACCCTATCCATAGCTTTGCGGATGATGCCACATTGCATTCTTCTATTTCATTCGAGGCGGAGCCTAGCATTACAGATCTAAATAATAAACGGTCAGAAGTCGTAACTTCTCTTAATTCCGATTTAAGTACAATATTTGAGTGGGGTAACAACAACTTAGTACAATTTAACGAGAAAAAGACACAAATATGCACATTCTCACGTAAAAAAAGTCGCAACGACTACCCATTTGTGGTAAAAAACCATATCCTTATGGGTTGCGACTCAATTCGACTGCTTGGTGTTCAAATAAGTAACAAACTCAAATGGAATGAACACATTGTTGCATTGGCTAAATCAGCTTCAAAAAAACTCGGGTTCCTGAATCGATGCAGAAGGTTTTTCAAATCGCATCAAGTTCTCCAGATATATAAAACCTTCATCCGACCATGTATAGAGTATTGCTGTCAAGTTTGGGGAGGTGCGTCTGGTACCACCCTCCACTTATTGGACAGGGTTCAACGCCGCGCTATCAGAATAATACGGAATCCCAGACTTACTCAAGAACTAGACAGCTTACAGCATCGCAGAGATGTTGCAGAACTCTGCGTATTCTACAGATGCTTACATGGTAAATGTTCTGCAGAACTATCGGAGAAAATACCACCATTCGTTACAACAACAAGAGTAACAAGAGGAACAACCAATGCACATAGGTTTACGGTGAAGCTCCCGAAACCTCGAACTGAAGAAATCAAGCGCGAATTTATATACCGAACATCAAAAAAGTGGAATTCGCTAATACATTTCAAATTTCCGAAGGAATATAAAATGAATAAATTTAAGGTAGCTATTAATCTTTACTTGCAGGATCGCGCATTGGGTGCAGAAGCTCTGACAGTTACAAGGAGCTAGGACCGTTAATAAGTCCGCTCTGCACCCAATTAAAAAAATTGATAAAAAAAAAAAAAAAAAAAAAAAAAAACTGTATTATCTGCAGACAATTTTACTAGTTGAGATAAATTAACTGATGAGGTGGAAGGCGCAACACTATTTATATTATTAGATGAAGCCTTTACTGCAGTGACTTGAATATGCCGTACAGTTTGAATAGCAACGCCTTGATTGGTGAGCTAATAATATCTAAGGGTATTTTTTCGATTATCAACAGTTCCGTTATTGGTATGTTTGAGTATGAGAATTATGTTAAAAATTGATACACCTTTGTTCCAATGGAACCTTCACAAGTGAAGGTTGTGATAGTCTGCACTCTGTTGTAATGATCACTGTCTACGGCTACCCTGTGGATTCTTTTGTCGAGATACAGGAACGATGTTTGGTTCTTGATGAGTTCTAATAAATGTTCTTCATTAGTTTCTGCTTTTCCAAACTTCAGCTCAATGTGCGAGGCATCTCTTTGATTCTTAGTGTCAAATGCGCCATCAAGTAAGTATCCTTTTGTATCCCTAATGTCCCGCTTTCTTAGTAGGAGCTCTTGTTATATTTGCTTGTGATATTTAACTCTTGTTAGTTATTGTAAAAGATTATTTTGTGACGTAATTTCGTGCATTCAGTTGTTTTATGACGACATTACACGTTTTCAACCGGTTATCTGCTTGCTAACCATTTTGACAGGCCTCATCTAAATACTTGATTTAGTATTCTAAAGATCTAATGTCTTCGCAATATCTGACTAAATTATAGTTTATGATGATTTTCCATTGTCATGACTTTAAGTTGACAGTTCCGGAGTTGTGAAAATAAAGCGTGTTCGAATTTGAGGAAATTTTTTAAATTTAACCCCATTTAAATTTTTTGTACTAGAGTATCTTTTGTTGTTCGAGAGATGACAAGTAGAAACATTATCTCGGTTATTAAAAATTGAGAGATCTACGATTGTAAAAAATTATTTTAAATTTGGTGAAAATGCATGCAAAATAACATTTCGTACAGAATATTCAAGAGAAATTTGTCCGTCAATTGTGGCCATTCGAAAAATTGCTGCAAAATTTATGAAAGCTGGTTCGATAAAGGACGAAAAAAGGAAAATATACGATCGTAGTGGTCGTTCAGAAGAAAATATTGCTGCCTTAAGTGCTAGTGTTAAATGTTAATGAGAGTCATCGTTCACAGCAATTACACAATCCACCAACCGCTTTATTTAGAATTTTGCATAAAGATCTTCATTTGAAGGCATACAAGATTCAGAGAAATGAACAAATAAAACCATCAGACTTTGGAATACGTCGTCAATTCGCTATAATTGGTCCTTACAAAAAAACAACTTGAAAATGCAAATTTTTTCAACAAAATCATCTTTAGTGACGAAGCAAATTTTAAGCTGGGTGGATTTGAAAACAAACAAAATTGGTGGTCCAACCGTTTTTTAAAACGAAGCTAGGATTGGTTTTACTTAAAATGGACCTCGATATAGGAATATGATTACGAATTTTTTATTTAACGAATTTAAAGGTATGGATGTCCAGAATATACGGTTAGAGCAGGATGGTGCCACATGTTGTATAGCAACTTAGGCAAACATCGAAGGTCAGCGTTGTTTCTCTAATGGCCTTCATTAAATTTTTTTTTGTTTTTTTCTAAAATGGGGGTAAGAACGCCATGTTGTACCGTCATTTGCTAACGACTGGGCCATTTATTTATTGACTCACAGCGTGTTTGTGCCATTGTCGCTATATAGATCGGTGCACAACCCTCTGCGTGTCGCTAATATTTTATATGCGGTGATGAATGCCTCCATGGTGACATTATTTCAATAAAAATCTTCATATTAAATTTCGACCACGGGGCACGGATTGAATGTGTTCCTCCGTGGATTGTTTGTTCATGTGCTTCTTATTATTAATTTAGTGATTAGGAATTCTTTTGAAATTTTATTCGAATGTTTTTCATCGTAAGACCAAACTTCTGTACTTTGGACTAGTCCATCCACTCGCAAAATACCATGTTTTAAAAATGATCATATTGTCTTGAACTTGCTTTTATTTGCGATTAAATTCCTATTTATATCGCGTTTTTCTTCCGTTAAAAGTTGTACTGTGCTGTTGACTTGTTTTCATGCATCTGCAAGCGCAATTCACTGGCTTGATGGAGAATTTGGCGTAAAAGCATTGAGAAGGCGGGGACACCTTTTGGATTTCCGAGATTCGATTCTCTACAAGAGTTACAAAAGTATTAAATTTGTGTGGCTTGTTTTTCAACCAACTCTACTCTCTTTCTTTCACCCAGCACTATATCATTGTGTCTGGCCACAAATATGTTGGACTTGCGTCAATCTTTATATCTTTTATACTCTATCTGTTAATTTGGAGTTTTGGCAATGTTAACTTGGTTGAAATTGGTGCCACTCTTGTTTCTGATATTAACAAGGATTCCTTAGCTTGGGATGGGGATCTACCATAGAAATACACTACTACTTCTGAAGTGTCACAAAATTCCTGTAGTTCCTCGTGTATGTTTTGGTTAAAATTAGGAAGTAAAATATAATGCTGTTAGCATTTTATTCTCCATATCCACTGGTAACTGTTGATCTCAGAAAATGCCAGAGATCCATTGGTCATCTTAATACTTTTATTACTGAGGTGTTCCTTAAATTCAAACGTACCAATACCAGGATTTCAGATTAATCCCAGTGTTTTTACTGCTCTTTCATTGAATAAAATTGATCCAAATGCTCTGGTGCCTGGGTAGACACTTTCTATTAGTTGTGGGTGATGGCTAGCCGATTGTCTCAGTTTGAAACTTTTTTTTTCAATAAGTTAATGAGCTGAGTTTGTGCTTCCTTGGCATCATCTGTGTTGTGATATATTGATAATGTAGAAATCATTTTGAATTATCGTTTCAGCGAAGTTTATTGGGAAGTTTTTCTGCAATGTTTTGTTGGCCTGATATGGAGCAAATGCCATCCCAAACGTTATCGTCGATAGTTGATACTCTTTTAATTTTTCTTCGAGGGAGTTTCTCCATACAAATTAATGGTAATGTTGATCATTTGGTTCGGTACATTTTCTCGAAGTCTGCGATATTTGCGATCTTATGTTTTCTCCAAATTAATAAAATGGATATGAGGTCCTCTTGTATTTTAAGCTCAACTAGTGGCACTTGAATTAAGCTGACGTTACTGATTTTATCGGACGCATCAAACATCAATCTTAATTTTGTTCTTGAACTGGTTGTTTTGATTACCGCTTGGTGAGAGATGTAATATTTCTTGTTTGAATCGGTTTTGCTTTCACCAAATGTCCTAGATTGAAGTACTCTTGTATGTATACTTGCGATATGTCTTCGAAAACTCGTTTTACTAATCTAGGTAAGGCTCTTTGTGGTGGTTCTGTAAACTATACTTCCATTTAGGCCCCAACTTCCAAATTTGTTTTTATCTTCGTCTTGTTTATCCTTTTGGCGGCTTTCTCAGTTATAAACAATATGAATGATTGTTTCTTATGTTGATGGTTAGTACGTTAATCATTTACGTAGTTAGGTAGTAGTGTTCCCGTTAGGTTTTCCGATTTGTTCATTAGATGGGTTGTTATTGAGAACGCTTGCTTTGCTCATGTATTTGGAGGTGTATTGTTTGTATGCATCAGCGCATAATGAACTCCCTTACATACTAAAAAACGTTTGAACATTGGACGTGGAACTGTTCCAAACACACCTTACACAAATTATGTTGATTGATGAATTTGGAGCGTTCGAATGTAGACTTTTGTTGGAACTTCAATGTTTGCACCAACGTTTTTCAACTTTGAAGCCCTTTGCTGGGTAAACTAGGAGTGATACAAACAGTTTTACACTTTTATGTTTTATCTGTTAAATACTATTTTTTACGTATTAACTTAGGCTGAACTTAATACATTTATAAAATGCATGACTTCTGGCACGTGGAGGTGGAAGCCAAAAAACAGATTTGAAAAACTGGCAAAACTAAAGTATCGAATAACAAGACAACCGAAGGTAAAAATAAAATACAAAAAATACGTGACCGTTATTTTCAATGAGAAACACGAAAAAAATAAAAATCTAAGAGATAAATGTTGGACTTTATCCGAAATATAAGAGAATAACTCATACATGTTCTGTTGATTTTGTTTTTTTGCTGGAATCTTCACATCCACTTTTATAAATTCTTTTAACGAAAATATAAACTAAAACCTAAAAAATGAAAAATTATTTTTGCCATAACTATTTCCCATACAAAATACTAAAATACATGGAGAGATGTTCAACATTAAAGCAAACAGTCGATCAGAAGTTTAACCAGAAAGATGTATGCGCGACTTTTGGATGACCCGTTATCAAAACAAGTAGTGTATTTCTTTATTCTGCTCCCAGCTAATGCTAATTTAATCAACCGCATTTTACTATTTTTTCCATCTGCAAAGAAACCAACTTAACCAACCGTTACAAAATCATAGCTAAAAACAGTCAACTTTATATCTACCTGCTTTTTGCTTAATACAATAATGTATTCAACTAAAATCTATTATAAAATCATTTATACACGGAACAAAAAAAAAAATTATGCAAATAAAATTGGCAATTTAAAAAAAAGCACAAAATGGAATTTAAAAATAAAAAAAAAAAACTTTCAAAAGAAACATTTTCATTCACTTCCCGTCTTTAACTTTTTAAATTCAATTGTTTACGTTGTCTTACGTTTCAACACACAGGGAAGATATGAATTTTAGATTTTTTTACTTTTTGGAATTCACACAGAACCAAAAAATAAAAAATTTATGCAAATATTAGGAAAATTTGTATTCTAAGCTGGAATGGTATCGAATGGAATTTAGAATAGAAAAAAAAATACTTTTGTGTTTTATACACTTTAGTATTGTCAAAATTTACATTTTTTGACGCGAGGACACACGATCGAAATTGCTGTTCCGCAATTGAAGGTTGTGTTTTTTTTGCTTTCGTGAGAATCAATAAATGTACACGTACATATTAAACCTTTGAACCGTAATTCAAATAAAATATACAATTTTAATCCGATTATGTATATTTTATAAATAATATTACAAGCAAACATAACATACATACATACATTAAATAGGTAATTATGTTCAATAATATTTTGATAAATAAGCCTTTAGATGTGTGCCTATTTACCAAAGGCTAATTGAAAGATTTAGAAATTGTTATTTTTGCTTATGTATGTATGTATGTATGTACACATAATCACCATATCTACGGTAAATAGGTATATTTAATTAGCATAATATGATTTCAATTTAGTAATGTTAATAATACAAATGGTAATAGAAAATAATAAATTCAATATCCTGATTATCAATTTGGAAAAAAAAGATACTATTATGTTACGTTAAGGTGTAAGGAAATACAGAAAAATCAACGGCTTTTGATCCTTTGGCATCGTAATCATAGGTATTATATTTAAGTACATTGTACATGTGATAAGAGATTTCATGTTACAGAGATATATTTTTTTAATATCAGGACATCTAGGGTGAAATGATTTTATTTGCATAATCAATTAATCAACGTGTTCAGCATTTATAATTTACTTGAATTAGATAGCTAGTTAAGCCATAGGGCTGAAACCTCATTAAGTGGAGAATTTTTAGCATAAATTGTATTTTTATTGTTATGAAAACGGGTATTCCAGTTACCTACCATAGTAAGTCGGCATATACATATACATATTGCTTTTGCTTTTTGCAGTTAAATGCTGACGGAAATAGTTGTAGTCCAATGTTGGCGGACTTCAGTAGTTCTGTAGTCTTAGTGGAAGGTTGGCGACTGTATTTTGAATTACAATAGTGACTAGTGTGGCGGGGATCTTTGAAGTAGATGAATGATGCGAATTCGATGATAAATTTAATTAATTAACTATGTTATATCAATTTTAACAATTAAGTAAATCATGACGATTTCAGAGCTTTAATAATTCTAGTTTATTTTTAATAGTAGTATTTAATGATAATTAACCAATTTCGATCTTAACTTTTAGAAATATACGGACAAACCCAATGGAGCATTCAGCGGACAGGTAGTTTTTGAAATTGTGCTGTCTTGATTTTTGTCCCCCTAATTAACTGGAATTACATACTTTAGAAACTAATTAGTGTCTTACTATTTTAATCTTGGTTACTGGTAACATTAATGGTGTGACAACGTTCATCACAGATCAAACTTCTATAATCGTCAGCGGAAATGCTTCATTTATAATATTAGTTTGAACTAAACTTTAGTTTTAGGATTGGATTGGATACATTGGAATTTCAGAATGAAGAAACCAAGCGCTGCATCTTATTTATTTTATTCATCAGTTGTTATTTATGAATATAAGTATGTAGAGTATTTAAAGGAGTTTCTTTCTTGGTTTACTGAAAAATAAATTAATTTTCAGAATACAACATAATTCAAGAATTAATCATTTTTTAAGGATTAAATTTAATTCCTATTTTCAGAATGAATCAACTCTCCAGGATCAACAAGAAGCTAATAAGCTTGTAGTTTAGAAATTGTACTGTATGTGCTAACTATTTCACTATATTTATTACTAAACAGTTTACTAACTATCAACTAATTCTCTAATACTAACATTCTTTCGTATCCCTCAATTTTGTTATGTGTAAAAAGGGTGTACGGTGGATCCGGCCGGCGTATTCGGGAATCTTGCTAAGGCTTGGTCGTACACCTGTATCAATCAATAAATTAAATTTTTCAGAGATATTAATGACCATGATGATGAATTTAATTAATTCTTATACTATAGACATTTTAACAACTAAACCATGAGGATCTCAAAGCTTTAATAACACAGGTACACAAAAAAAAAGAAATGTCAATATCCAGAGGATAGACCCCCAACCCCTCCGTTTTTGGGGTCGCTGAAACCGAATATGACCATAAAAAAAATTAACTAGCCATTTCCCCGTTACCACCCCCCTGGGGGTTGTAATTTCAATTTCCATACAAAATTGAGATGGATGTACATTGAAAGGGGTTGAAATTTCAATTTTGATGCAAAATTGAGCGGGATGTGCATTTCCATGCTTTTTGGGGCGCTGGAACCGAAAATAACAACGAAAAGTAAATTCGATCCTTCCGTCATCCTCTAGCACCCCTTTACTACGCCCAGAAAGGGGTTGAGATTTCGATTTTCATGCCAAATTGAGATGGATGTTCATTTCTATGTTTCTTGGTGTGCTAGAATTTAAAATAGCAATAAAAAGTCAATTTGACCTCTCCATCACCCCTTAGTACCCCATACTACCCCTAGAAATGGGTTGAAATTTCAATTTTCGTGCAAATTGAGATGAATGTGTATTTCTATGTTTTTTGGGGCGCTGGACCCGAAAATGACAACGAAAATAAATTCAACCCTTCTATCACCCCTTAGCACCCCTTTGCTACCCACAGAAAGGGATTGAAATTTCAATTTTAATGCAAAGTTGAGTTGGATGTAAATATATATATATATATATATATATATATATATATATATATATATATATATATATGTATATATATATATATATATATATATATATATATATATATATATATATATATATGTATATACACATACAGCCAACTCAACTTCGAATGAAAATTGAAATTTCAACTCTTTTCTGGGGTAGTAAAAGGGTGCTGGGGGTTGATGGAAGGGTAGAATTTACTTTTTGTTGCCAAAATCAGAAATGCACATCCATCGCACTTTTGCAATAAAAATGAAATTTCAACCCCTTTCTGGGCTGCTAGGGGTGATGGGGGGTCAAATTTTCTTTTTATTGCCATTCTCAATGAGAGCGCTCCAGGAAACATAGAAATATACATCCATCTCAATTGCGTTGAAAATTGAAATCTCAACCCCTTTCTGGGGGTAGTAAAGGGGTGCTAGAGAGTGACGAAAGGGTCGAATTTACTTTTAGTTGTCATTTTCGGTTCCAACGCCCCAAAAAACATAGAAAAGCACATCCATCTCAATTTAGCATGAAAATTAAAATTTCAACCCCTTTCTGTGGGTAGGTTAGGGAGTACTAGGGGTGATGGAGTGGTCAAATTTACTTTTAATTGCCATTTTCAATTCCAGCGCCCCAAAAAACAAAGAAATGTACATCCATCTCAGTTTTGTATGGAAATTGAAATTTCGACCCCCCAATGGGGAAATGGCTAGTTAAATTTTTTTTTGGGCGCAATGTTTAATAACAACACCATGCCTGGGCAATCAATAGACAACAACGTCGACAACATCGACAGCGTCAACAAATTGGGCCAACAAAATGTCATAACTGGAACTGAAGTCAACACTGATTTGGAAATGGTGAAACCAAAACATTACCTACACGTCTCAAATTTTAAACCAACCACTACTAGCGAGGATATTAAAAGTTATCTTAGTCATAAGTTGAGTATTTAAGTGGCTGAAATCGAATGTCACGAACTTGTTCCGAAAAATGCTGATAGAAGTTTGCTAAACTTTATATCGTTTAAAGTTGGGTTGGAGTCAGCATTATACAACAAAGCTTATGATGGTAGTATTTGGCCACTGCAGTGTGCCATTAAACCGTTTGTTAATGTAAGACGTCAAAAGAAATTTCTTGCCACAGCATCATTGCAGTAATGCATTTATTAATTGGGATTATTCGCCGGTCACTCATCAAGGTCATCGTAGTTGTTTAAGTTATGTAATTTGTTATGGTTTTTATGATTTTTATAGATTGATTCATAATATTTTTTTGTATTTTAGGTTTTCACATTCCGGTCTCCATCGGAATAAATTACGCAATACTTATGGTGACAACTTGAAGGATGATGACAGTTTGTGTGTAAACTTTGGATTTTTAAATGCTCGCAGACTATTTTGCCATATAGATAAAATTCGAATTTTTATTAGTTTTAATAACATTGATGTTTTGGTGTGGCAGAAACTTGGCTTACTTGTAGGATCAATGATCAGTCTGTTGCCATAAATGGCTATAATATTCTACGGTACGACAGAATACACAAAAATGGTGGAGGGGTATGTGTTTACTACAGGAAATGTTATAAATTCAAGAGAGTTCATTCAGGTACATATGGTAAAACTGAAGTTATAATGGCTGAAATGAAACTTCCGTCCATGACAATTTTCATAGTAGTATGTTACAATCCCCCCCCCCCCCCCTGCTATACAAACTGACATGGATGCTTTTCAGAAAATGCTAACCTCTTTTATATATGAATGTGAATTTCTTCCTAAACTTTCCTAAAATCACAAAAACAACAAATTATGCGATTGTATGAGTAAAACTGCGCATTAACGAATAAATTAAACATTAGGTACGCATTAAGTAATGGAAATTAAAATTTTTGTATTAAAACGTCTAAATATTATCATTTACGTACTAATTTTTAAATATAGTTAGCTTAAAGGTCAAAAACGATTTTCTCCAAACTAACAGAAAACCATCATCATTTGAAAAGTTATAGAGACTAAGGGTGTTTAGTATAGCAAAATCATATATGGTCACTGTTTATGTTTTATGTAAATTTTCCCAAACGTTTTCCGCGACTTAGAAAAACCGGCCAAAAATACTAAGTATATTTTTGAGTAACTGTGGATGTAAACTAACAGCAAATCATCATCATTTGAAAAGTTATAGAGACTAAGGGTGTTTAGTATAGCAAAATCGTATTACGGTCTCTGTTTATGTCTTATGTAAATTTTCCCAAACGTTTTCCGCGACTTAGAAAAACCGGCCAGAAATACTAAGTATATTTTTGAGTAACTGTGGATGTAAACTAATAGCAAATCATCATCATTTGAAAAGTTATAGAGACTAAGGGTATTTAGTATAGCAATAAATCATATTACGGTCTCTGTATATGTCTTATGTAAATTTTCCCAAACGTTTTCCGCGACTTAGAAAAACCGGCCAAAAATACTAAGTATATTTTTGAGTAACTGTGGATGTAAAC
Organism: Tipula helvola; assembly: GCA_963556165.1. Lineage (NCBI taxonomy): Eukaryota > Metazoa > Arthropoda > Insecta > Diptera > Tipulidae > Tipula > Tipula helvola. Next base: position 35,781,223 of record OY744482.1, on the reverse strand, counting down.
TAACAGCAAATCATCATCATTTGAAAAGTTATAGAGACTAAGGGTGTTTAGTATAGCAAAATCGTATTACGGTCTCTGTTTATGTTTTATGTAAATTTCCCAAGCGTTTTCCGCGACTTAGAAAAACCGGTCAAAAATACTAAGTATATTTTTGAGTAACTGTGGATGTAAACCAACAGCAAATCATCATCATTTGAAAAGTTATAGAGACTAAGGGTATTTAGTATAGCAAAATCATATTACGGTCTCTGTATATGTCTTATGTAAATTTTCCCAAACGTTTTCCGCGACTTAGAAAAACCGGCCAAAAATACTAAGTATATTTTTGAGTAACTGTGGATGTAAACTAACAGCAAATCATCATCATTTGAAAAGTTATAGAGACTAAGGGTGTTTAGTATAGCAAAATCGTATTACGGTCTCTGTTTATGTCTTATGTAAATTTTCCCAAACGTTTTCCGCGACTTAGAAAAACCGGCCAAAAATACTAAGTATATTTTTGAGTAACTGTGGATGTAAACTAACAGAAAACCATCATCATTTGAAAAGTTATAGAGACTAAGGGTGTTTAGTATAGCAAAATCATATATGGTCACTGTTTATGTCTTATGTAAATTTTCCCAAACGTTTTCCGCGACTTAGAAAAACCGGCCAAAAATACTAAGTATATTTTTGAGTAACTGTGGATGTAAACTAACAGCAAATCATCATCATTTGAAAAGTTATAGAGACTAAGGGTGTTTAGTATAGCAAAATCGTATTACGGTCACTGTTTATGTCTTATGTAAATTTTCCCAAACGTTTTCCGCGACTTAGAAAAACCGGCCAAAAATACTAAGTATATTTTTGAGTAACTGTGGATGTAAACTAACAGAAAATCATCATCATTTGAAAAGTTATAGAGACTAAGGGTGTTTAGTATAGCAAAATCGTATTACGGTCTCTGTTTATGTTTTATGTAAATTTCCCAAGCGTTTTCCGCGACTTAGAAAAACCGGCCAAAAATACTAAGTATATTTTTGAGTAACTGTGGATGTAAACTAACAGAAAATCATCATCATTTGAAAAGTTATAGAGACTAAGGGTGTTTAGTATAGCAAAATCATATATGGTCACTGTTTATGTCTTATGTAAATTTTCCCAAACGTTTTCCGCGACTTAGAAAAACCGGCCAAAAATACTAAGTATATTTTTGAGTAACTGTGGATGTAAACTAACAGAAAATCATCATCATTTGAAAAGTTATAGAGACTAAGGGTGTTTAGTATAGCAAAATCATATATGGTCACTGTTTATGTCTTATGTAAATTTTCCCAAACGTTTTCCGCGACTTAGAAAAACCGGCCAAAAATACTAAGTATATTTTTGAGTAACTGTGGATGTAAACTAACAGCAAATCATCATCATTTGAAAAGTTATAGAGACTAAGGGTGTTTAGTATAGCAAAATCGTATTACGGTCACTGTTTATGTCTTATGTAAATTTTCCCAAACGTTTTCCGCGACTTAGAAAAACCGGCCAAAAATACTAAGTATATTTTTGAGTAACTGTGGATGTAAACTAACAGAAAATCATCATCATTTGAAAAGTTATAGAGACTAAGGGTGTTTAGTATAGCAAAATCGTATTACGGTCTCTGTTTATGTTTTATGTAAATTTCCCAAGCGTTTTCCGCGACTTAGAAAAACCGGCCAAAAATACTAAGTATATTTTTGAGTAACTGTGGATGTAAACTAACAGAAAATCATCATCATTTGAAAAGTTATAGAGACTAAGGGTGTTTAGTATAGCAAAATCATATATGGTCACTGTTTATGTCTTATGTAAATTTTCCCAAACGTTTTCCGCGACTTAGAAAAACCGGCCAAAAATACTAAGTATATTTTTGAGTAACTGTGGATGTAAACTAACAGCAAATCATCATCATTTGAAAAGTTATAGAGACTAAGGGTGTTTAGTATAGCAAAATCGTATTACGGTCACTGTTTATGTCTTATGTAAATTTTCCCAAACGTTTTCCGCGACTTAGAAAAACCGGCCAAAAACCCTAAGTATATTTTTGAGTAACTGTGGATGTAAACTAACAGAAAACCATCATCATTTGAAAAGTTATAGAGACTAAGGGTGTTTAGTATAGCAAAATCATATATGGTCACTGTTTATGTCTTATGTAAATTTTCCCAAACGTTTTCCGCGACTTAGAAAAACCGGCCAAAAATGCTAAGTATATTTTTGAGTAACTGTGGATGTAAACTAACAGCAAATCATCATCATTTGAAAAGTTATAGAGACTAAGGGTGTTTAGTATAGCAAAATCGTATTACGGTCACTGTTTATGTCTTATGTAAATTTTCCCAAACGTTTTCCGCGACTTAGAAAAACCGGCCAAAAATACTAAGTATATTTTTGAGTAACTGTGGATGTAAACTAACAGCAAATCATCATCATTTGAAAAGTTATAGAGACTAAGGGTATTTAGTATAGCAATAAATCATATTACGGTCTCTGTATATGTCTTATGTAAATTTTCCCAAACGTTTTCCGCGACTTAGAAAAACCGGCCAAAAATACTAAGTATATTTTTGAGTAACTGTGGATGTAAACTAACAGCAAATCATCATCATTTGAAAAGTTATAGAGACTAAGGGTGTTTAGTATAGCAAAATCGTATTACGGTCTCTGTTTATGTCTTATGTAAATTTTCCCAAACGTTTTCCGCGACTTAGAAAAACCGGCCAGAAATACTAAGTATATTTTTGAGTAACTGTGGATGTAAACTAATAGCAAATCATCATCATTTGAAAAGTTATAGAGACTAAGGGTATTTAGTATAGCAATAAATCATATTACGGTCTCTGTATATGTCTTATGTAAATTTTCCCAAACGTTTTCCGCGACTTAGAAAAACCGGCCAAAAATACTAAGTATATTTTTGAGTAACTGTGGATGTAAACTAACAGCAAATCATCATCATTTGAAAAGTTATAGAGACTAAGGGTGTTTAGTATAGCAAAATCGTATTACGGTCTCTGTTTATGTTTTATGTAAATTTCCCAAGCGTTTTCCGCGACTTAGAAAAACCGGTCAAAAATACTAAGTATATTTTTGAGTAACTGTGGATGTAAACCAACAGCAAATCATCATCATTTGAAAAGTTATAGAGACTAAGGGTATTTAGTATAGCAAAATCATATTACGGTCTCTGTATATGTCTTATGTAAATTTTCCCAAACGTTTTCCGCGACTTAGAAAAACCGGCCAAAAATACTAAGTATATTTTTGAGTAACTGTGGATGTAAACTAACAGCAAATCATCATCATTTGAAAAGTTATAGAGACTAAGGGTGTTTAGTATAGCAAAATCGTATTACGGTCTCTGTTTATGTCTTATGTAAATTTTCCCAAACGTTTTCCGCGACTTAGAAAAACCGGCCAAAAATACTAAGTATATTTTTGAGTAACTGTGGATGTAAACTAACAGCAAATCATCATTATTTGAAAAGTTATAGAGACTAAGGGTATTTAGTATAGCAATAAATCATATTACGGTCTCTGTATATGTCTTATGTAAATTTTCCCAAACGTTTTCCGCGACTTAGAAAAACCGGCCAAAAATACTAAGTATATTTTTGAGTAACTGTGGATGTAAACTAACAGAAAATCATCATCATTTGAAAAGTTATAGAGACTAAGGGTGTTTAGTATAGCAAAATCGTATTACGGTCTCTGTTTATGTTTTATGTAAATTACCCAAGCGTTTTCCGCGACTTAGAAAAACCGGCCAAAAATACTAAGTATATTTTTGAGTAACTGTGGATGTAAACTAACAGAAAACCATCATCATTTGAAAAGTTATAGAGACTAAGGGTGTTTAGTATAGCAAAATCATATATGGTCACTGTTTATGTCTTATGTAAATTTTCCCAAACGTTTTCCGCGACTTAGAAAAACCGGCCAAAAATACTAAGTATATTTTTGAGTAACTGTGGATGTAAACTAACAGCAAATCATCATCATTTGAAAAGTTATAGAGACTAAGGGTATTTAGTATAGCAATAAATCATATTACGGTCTCTGTATATGTCTTATGTAAATTTTCCCAAACGTTTTCCGCGACTTAGAAAAACCGGCCAAAAATACTAAGTATATTTTTGAGTAACTGTGGATGTAAACTAACAGCAAATCATCATCATTTGAAAAGTTATAGAGACTAAGGGTGTTTAGTATAGCAAAATCGTATTACGGTCTCTGTTTATGTCTTATGTAAATTTTCCCAAACGTTTTCCGCGACTTAGAAAAACCGGCCAGAAATACTAAGTATATTTTTGAGTAACTGTGGATGTAAACTAATAGCAAATCATCATCATTTGAAAAGTTATAGAGACTAAGGGTATTTAGTATAGCAATAAATCATATTACGGTCTCTGTATATGTCTTATGTAAATTTTCCCAAACGTTTTCCGCGACTTAGAAAAACCGGCCAAAAATACTAAGTATATTTTTGAGTAACTGTGGATGTAAACTAACAGCAAATCATCATCATTTGAAAAGTTATAGAGACTAAGGGTGTTTAGTATAGCAAAATCGTATTACGGTCTCTGTTTATGTTTTATGTAAATTTCCCAAGCGTTTTCCGCGACTTAGAAAAACCGGTCAAAAATACTAAGTATATTTTTGAGTAACTGTGGATGTAAACCAACAGCAAATCATCATCATTTGAAAAGTTATAGAGACTAAGGGTATTTAGTATAGCAAAATCATATTACGGTCTCTGTATATGTCTTATGTAAATTTTCCCAAACGTTTTCCGCGACTTAGAAAAACCGGCCAAAAATACTAAGTATATTTTTGAGTAACTGTGGATGTAAACTAACAGCAAATCATCATCATTTGAAAAGTTATAGAGACTAAGGGTGTTTAGTATAGCAAAATCGTATTACGGTCTCTGTTTATGTCTTATGTAAATTTTCCCAAACGTTTTCCGCGACTTAGAAAAACCGGCCAAAAATACTAAGTATATTTTTGAGTAACTGTGGATGTAAACTAACAGCAAATCATCATCATTTGAAAATTATAGAGACTAAGGGTATTTAGTATAGCAATAAATCATATTACGGTCTCTGTATATGTCTTATGTAAATTTTCCCAAACGTTTTCCGCGACTTAGAAAAACCGGCCAAAAATACTAAGTATATTTTTGAGTAACTGTGGATGTAAACTAACAGCAAATCATCATCATTTGAAAAGTTATAGAGACTAAGGGTGTTTAGTATAGCAAAATCGTATTACGGTCACTGTTTATGTCTTATGTAAATTTTCCCAAACGTTTTCCGCGACTTAGAAAAACCGGCCAAAAATACTAAGTATATTTTTGAGTAACTGTGGATGTAAACTAACAGAAAATCATCATCATTTGAAAAGTTATAGAGACTAAGGGTGTTTAGTATAGCAAAATCGTATTACGGTCTCTGTTTATGTTTTATGTAAATTTCCCAAGCGTTTTCCGCGACTTAGAAAAACCGGCCAAAAATACTAAGTATATTTTTGAGTAACTGTGGATGTAAACTAACAGCAAATCATCATCATTTGAAAAGTTATAGAGACTAAGGGTGTTTAGTATAGCAAAATCGTATTACGGTCACTGTTTATGTCTTATGTAAATTTTCCCAAACGTTTTCCGCGACTTAGAAAAACCGGCCTAAAATACTAAGTATATTTTTGAGTAACTGTGGATGTAAACTAACAGAAAATCATCATCATTTGAAAAGTTATAGAGACTAAGGGTGTTTAGTATAGCAAAATCATATATGGTCACTGTTTATGTCTTATGTAAATTTTCCCAAACGTTTTCCGCGACTTAGAAAAACCGGCCAAAAATACTAAGTATATTTTTGAGTAACTGTGGATGTAAACTAACAGAAAATCATCATCATTTGAAAAGTTATAGAGACTAAGGGTGTTTAGTATAGCAAAATCGTATTACGGTCTCTGTTTATGTTTTATGTAAATTTCCCAAGCGTTTTCCGCGACTTAGAAAAACCGGCCAAAAATACTAAGTATATTTTTGAGTAACTGTGGATGTAAACTAACAGAAAACCATCATCATTTGAAAAGTTATAGAGACTAAGGGTGTTTAGTATAGCAAAATCATATATGGTCACTGTTTATGTCTTATGTAAATTTTCCCAAACGTTTTCCGCGACTTAGAAAAACCGGCCAAAAATACTAAGTATATTTTTGAGTAACTGTGGATGTAAACTAACAGCAAATCATCATCATTTGAAAAGTTATAGAGACTAAGGGTGTTTAGTATAGCAAAATCGTATTACGGTCACTGTTTATGTCTTATGTAAATTTTCCCAAACGTTTTCCGCGACTTAGAAAAACCGGCCAAAAATACTAAGTATATTTTTGAGTAACTGTGGATGTAAACTAACAGAAAATCATCATCATTTGAAAAGTTATAGAGACTAAGGGTGTTTAGTATAGCAAAATCGTATTACGGTCTCTGTTTATGTCTTATGTAAATTTTCCCAAGCGTTTTCCGCGACTTAGAAAAACCGGCCAAAAATACTAAGTATATTTTTGAGTAACTGTGGATGTAAACTAACAGAAAATCATCATCATTTGAAAAGTTATAGAGACTAAGGGTGTTTAGTATAGCAAAATCGTATTACGGTCTCTGTTTATGTTTTATGTAAATTTCCCAAGCGTTTTCCGCGACTTAGAAAAACCGGCCAAAAATACTAAGTATATTTTTGAGTAACTGTGGATGTAAACTAACAGCAAATCATCATCATTTGAAAAGTTATAGAGACTAAGGGTGTTTAGTATAGCAAAATCGTATTACGGTCACTGTTTATGTCTTATGTAAATTTTCCCAAACGTTTTCCGCGACTTAGAAAAACCGGCCTAAAATACTAAGTATATTTTTGAGTAACTGTGGATGTAAACTAACAGAAAATCATCATCATTTGAAAAGTTATAGAGACTAAGGGTGTTTAGTATAGCAAAATCGTATTACGGTCTCTGTTTATGTTTTATGTAAATTTCCCAAGCGTTTTCCGCGACTTAGAAAAACCGGCCAAAAATACTAAGTATATTTTTGAGTAACTGTGGATGTAAACTAACAGAAAATCATCATCATTTGAAAAGTTATAGAGACTAAGGGTGTTTAGTATAGCAAAATCATATATGGTCACTGTTTATGTCTTATGTAAATTTTCCCAAACGTTTTCCGCGACTTAGAAAAACCGGCCAAAAATACTAAGTATATTTTTGAGTAACTGTGGATGTAAACTAACAGAAAATCATCATCATTTGAAAAGTTATAGAGACTAAGGGTGTTTAGTATAGCAAAATCATATATGGTCACTGTTTATGTCTTATGTAAATTTTCCCAAACGTTTTCCGCGACTTAGAAAAACCGGCCAAAAATACTAAGTATATTTTTGAGTAACTGTGGATGTAAACTAACAGAAAATCATCATCATTTGAAAAGTTATAGAGACTAAGGGTGTTTAGTATAGCAAAATCGTATTACGGTCTCTGTTTATGTTTTATGTAAATTTCCCAAGCGTTTTCCGCGACTTAGAAAAACCGGCCAAAAATACTAAGTATATTTTTGAGTAACTGTGGATGTAAACTAACAGAAAACCATCATCATTTGAAAAGTTATAGAGACTAAGGGTGTTTAGTATAGCAAAATCATATATGGTCACTGTTTATGTCTTATGTAAATTTTCCCAAACGTTTTCCGCGACTTAGAAAAACCGGCCAAAAATACTAAGTATATTTTTGAGTAACTGTGGATGTAAACTAACAGCAAATCATCATCATTTGAAAAGTTATAGAGACTAAGGGTGTTTAGTATAGCAAAATCGTATTACGGTCACTGTTTATGTCTTATGTAAATTTTCCCAAACGTTTTCCGCGACTTAGAAAAACCGGCCAAAAATACTAAGTATATTTTTGAGTAACTGTGGATGTAAACTAACAGAAAATCATCATCATTTGAAAAGTTATAGAGACTAAGGGTGTTTAGTATAGCAAAATCGTATTACGGTCTCTGTTTATGTTTTATGTAAATTTCCCAAGCGTTTTCCGCGACTTAGAAAAACCGGCCAAAAATACTAAGTATATTTTTGAGTAACTGTGGATGTAAACTAACAGAAAATCATCATCATTTGAAAAGTTATAGAGACTAAGGGTGTTTAGTATAGCAAAATCGTATTACGGTCTCTGTTTATGTCTTATGTAAATTTTCCCAAGCGTTTTCCGCGACTTAGAAAAACCGGCCAAAAATACTAAGTATATTTTTGAGTAACTGTGGATGTAAACTAACAGAAAATCATCATCATTTGAAAAGTTATAGAGACTAAGGGTGTTTAGTATAGCAAAATCGTATTACGGTCTCTGTTTATGTCTTATGTAAATTTTCCCAAGCGTTTTCCGCGACTTAGAAAAACCGGCCAAAAATACTAAGTATATTTTTGAGTAACTGTGGATGTAAACTAACAGCAAATCATCATCATTTGAAAAGTTATAGAGACTAAGGGTATTTAGTATAGCAATAAATCATATTACGGTCTCTGTATATGTCTTATGTAAATTTTCCCAAACGTTTTCCGCGACTTAGAAAAACCGGCCAAAAATACTAAGTATATTTTTGAGTAACTGTGGATCTAAACTAACAGCAAATCATCATCATTTGAAAAGTTATAGAGACTAAGGGTGTTTAGTATAGCAAAATCATATATGGTCACTGTTTATGTCTTATGTAAATTTTCCCAAACGTTTTCCGCGACTTAGAAAAACCGGCCAAAAATACTAAGTATATTTTTGAGTAACTGTGGATGTAAACTAACAGCAAATCATCATCATTTGAAAAGTTATAGAGACTAAGGGTGTTTAGTATAGCAAAATCGTATTACGGTCTCTGTTTATGTTTTATGTAAATTTCCCAAGCGTTTTCCGCGACTTAGAAAAACCGGCCAAAAATACTAAGTATATTTTTGAGTAACTGTGGATGTAAACTAACAGAAAATCATCATCATTTGAAAAGTTATAGAGACTAAGGGTGTTTAGTATAGCAAAATCGTATTACGGTCTCTGTTTATGTCTTATGTAAATTTTCCCAAGCGTTTTCCGCGACTTAGAAAAACCGGCCAAAAATACTAAGTATATTTTTGAGTAACTGTGGATGTAAACTAACAGAAAACCATCATCATTTGAAAAGTTATAGAGACTAAGGGTATTTAGTATAGCAAAATCATATTACGGTCTCTGTATATGTCTTATGTAAATTTTCCCAAACGTTTTCCGCGACTTAGAAAAACCGGCCAAAAATACTAAGTATATTTTTGAGTAACTGTGGATGTAAACTAACAGCAAATCATCATCATTTGAAAAGTTATAGAGACTAAGGGTGTTTAGTATAGCAAAATCGTATTACGGTCTCTGTTTATGTCTTATGTAAATTTTCCCAAACGTTTTCCGCGACTTAGAAAAACCGGCCAAAAATACTAAGTATATTTTTGAGTAACTGTGGATGTAAACTAACAGCAAATCATCATCATTTGAAAAGTTATAGAGACTAAGGGTATTTAGTATAGCAATAAATCATATTACGGTCTCTGTATATGTCTTATGTAAATTTTCCCAAACGTTTTCCGCGACTTAGAAAAACCGGCCAAAAATACTAAGTATATTTTTGAGTAACTGTGGATGTAAACTAACAGCAAATCATCATCATTTGAAAAGTTATAGAGACTAAGGGTGTTTAGTATAGCAAAATCGTATTACGGTCACTGTTTATGTCTTATGTAAATTTTCCCAAACGTTTTCCGCGACTTAGAAAAACCGGCCAAAAATACTAAGTATATTTTTGAGTAACTGTGGATGTAAACTAACAGAAAATCATCATCATTTGAAAAGTTATAGAGACTAAGGGTGTTTAGTATAGCAAAATCGTATTACGGTCTCTGTTTATGTTTTATGTAAATTTCCCAAGCGTTTTCCGCGACTTAGAAAAACCGGCCAAAAATACTAAGTATATTTTTGAGTAACTGTGGATGTAAACTAACAGCAAATCATCATCATTTGAAAAGTTATAGAGACTAAGGGTGTTTAGTATAGCAAAATCGTATTACGGTCACTGTTTATGTCTTATGTAAATTTTCCCAAACGTTTTCCGCGACTTAGAAAAACCGGCCAAAAATACTAAGTATATTTTTGAGTAACTGTGGATGTAAACTAACAGAAAATCATCATCATTTGAAAAGTTATAGAGACTAAGGGTGTTTAGTATAGCAAAATCGTATTACGGTCTCTGTTTATGTTTTATGTAAATTTCCCAAGCGTTTTCCGCGACTTAGAAAAACCGGCCAAAAATACTAAGTATATTTTTGAGTAACTGTGGATGTAAACTAACAGAAAATCATCATCATTTGAAAAGTTATAGAGACTAAGGGTGTTTAGTATAGCAAAATCATATATGGTCACTGTTTATGTCTTATGTAAATTTTCCCAAACGTTTTCCGCGACTTAGAAAAACCGGCCAAAAATACTAAGTATATTTTTGAGTAACTGTGGATGTAAACTAACAGAAAATCATCATCATTTGAAAAGTTATAGAGACTAAGGGTGTTTAGTATAGCAAAATCATATATGGTCACTGTTTATGTCTTATGTAAATTTTCCCAAACGTTTTCCGCGACTTAGAAAAACCGGCCAAAAATACTAAGTATATTTTTGAGTAACTGTGGATGTAAACTAACAGAAAATCATCATCATTTGAAAAGTTATAGAGACTAAGGGTGTTTAGTATAGCAAAATCGTATTACGGTCTCTGTTTATGTTTTATGTAAATTTCCCAAGCGTTTTCCGCGACTTAGAAAAACCGGCCAAAAATACTAAGTATATTTTTGAGTAACTGTGGATGTAAACTAACAGAAAACCATCATCATTTGAAAAGTTATAGAGACTAAGGGTGTTTAGTATAGCAAAATCATATATGGTCACTGTTTATGTCTTATGTAAATTTTCCCAAACGTTTTCCGCGACTTAGAAAAACCGGCCAAAAATACTAAGTATATTTTTGAGTAACTGTGGATGTAAACTAACAGCAAATCATCATCATTTGAAAAGTTATAGAGACTAAGGGTGTTTAGTATAGCAAAATCGTATTACGGTCACTGTTTATGTCTTATGTAAATTTTCCCAAACGTTTTCCGCGACTTAGAAAAACCGGCCAAAAATACTAAGTATATTTTTGAGTAACTGTGGATGTAAACTAACAGAAAATCATCATCATTTGAAAAGTTATAGAGACTAAGGGTGTTTAGTATAGCAAAATCGTATTACGGTCTCTGTTTATGTCTTATGTAAATTTTCCCAAGCGTTTTCCGCGACTTAGAAAAACCGGCCAAAAATACTAAGTATATTTTTGAGTAACTGTGGATGTAAACTAACAGAAAATCATCATCATTTGAAAAGTTATAGAGACTAAGGGTGTTTAGTATAGCAAAATCGTATTACGGTCTCTGTTTATGTTTTATGTAAATTTCCCAAGCGTTTTCCGCGACTTAGAAAAACCGGCCAAAAATACTAAGTATATTTTTGAGTAACTGTGGATGTAAACTAACAGAAAATCATCATCATTTGAAAAGTTATAGAGACTAAGGGTGTTTAGTATAGCAAAATCGTATTACGGTCTCTGTTTATGTCTTATGTAAATTTTCCCAAGCGTTTTCCGCGACTTAGAAAAACCGGCCAAAAATACTAAGTATATTTTTGAGTAACTGTGGATGTAAACTAACAGAAAATCATCATCATTTGAAAAGTTATAGAGACTAAGGGTGTTTAGTATAGCAAAATCGTATTACGGTCTCTGTTTATGTCTTATGTAAATTTTCCCAAGCGTTTTCCGCGACTTAGAAAAACCGGCCAAAAATACTAAGTATATTTTTGAGTAACTGTGGATGTAAACTAACAGAAAATCATCATCATTTGAAAAGTTATAGAGACTAAGGGTGTTTAGTATAGCAAAATCGTATTACGGTCTCTGTTTATGTTTTATGTAAATTTCCCAAGCGTTTTCCGCGACTTAGAAAAACCGGCCAAAAATACTAAGTATATTTTTGAGTAACTGTGGATGTAAACTAACAGAAAATCATCATCATTTGAAAAGTTATAGAGACTAAGGGTGTTTAGTATAGCAAAATCGTATTACGGTCTCTGTTTATGTCTTATGTAAATTTTCCCAAGCGTTTTCCGCGACTTAGAAAAACCGGCCAAAAATACTAAGTATATTTTTGAGTAACTGTGGATGTAAACTAACAGCAAATCATCATCATTTGAAAAGTTATAGAGACTAAGGGTATTTAGTATAGCAATAAATCATATTACGGTCTCTGTATATGTCTTATGTAAATTTTCCCAAACGTTTTCCGCGACTTAGAAAAACCGGCCAAAAATACTAAGTATATTTTTGAGTAACTGTGGATCTAAACTAACAGCAAATCATCATCATTTGAAAAGTTATAGAGACTAAGGGTGTTTAGTATAGCAAAATCATATATGGTCACTGTTTATGTCTTATGTAAATTTTCCCAAGCGTTTTCCGCGACTTAGAAAAACCGGCCAAAAATACTAAGTATATTTTTGAGTAACTGTGGATGTAAACTAACAGCAAATCATCATCATTTGAAAAGTTATAGAGACTAAGGGTGTTTAGTATAGCAAAATCGTATTACGGTCTCTGTTTATGTTTTATGTAAATTTCCCAAGCGTTTTCCGCGACTTAGAAAAACCGGCCAAAAATACTAAGTATATTTTTGAGTAACTGTGGATGTAAACTAACAGAAAATCATCATCATTTGAAAAGTTATAGAGACTAAGGGTGTTTAGTATAGCAAAATCGTATTACGGTCTCTGTTTATGTCTTATGTAAATTTTCCCAAGCGTTTTCCGCGACTTAGAAAAACCGGCCAAAAATACTAAGTATATTTTTGAGTAACTGTGGATGTAAACTAACAGAAAATCATCATCATTTGAAAAGTTATAGAGACTAAGGGTGTTTAGTATAGCAAAATCGTATTACGGTCTCTGTTTATGTTTTATGTAAATTTCCCAAGCGTTTTCCGCGACTTAGAAAAACCGGCCAAAAATACTAAGTATATTTTTGAGTAACTGTGGATGTAAACTAACAGAAAATCATCATCATTTGAAAAGTTATAGAGACTAAGGGTGTTTAGTATAGCAAAATCGTATTACGGTCTCTGTTTATGTCTTATGTAAATTTTCCCAAGCGTTTTCCGCGACTTAGAAAAACCGGCCAAAAATACTAAGTATATTTTTGAGTAACTGTGGATGTAAACTAACAGAAAATCATCATCATTTGAAAAGTTATAGAGACTAAGGGTGTTTAGTATAGCAAAATCGTATTACGGTCTCTGTTTATGTTTTATGTAAATTTCCCAAGCGTTTTCCGCGACTTAGAAAAACCGGCCAAAAATACTAAGTATATTTTTGAGTAACTGTGGATGTAAACTAACAGAAAATCATCATCATTTGAAAAGTTATAGAGACTAAGGGTGTTTAGTATAGCAAAATCGTATTACGGTCTCTGTTTATGTCTTATGTAAATTTTCCCAAGCGTTTTCCGCGACTTAGAAAAACCGGCCAAAAATACTAAGTATATTTTTGAGTAACTGTGGATGTAAACTAACAGAAAATCATCATCATTTGAAAAGTTATAGAGACTAAGGGTGTTTAGTATAGCAAAATCGTATTACGGTCTCTGTTTATGTTTTATGTAAATTTTCCCAAGCGTTTTCCGCGACTTAGAAAAACCGGCCAAAAATACTAAGTATATTTTTGAGTAACTGTGGATGTAAACTAACAGCAAATCATCATCATTTGAAAAGTTATAGAGACTAAGGGTATTTAGTATAGCAATAAATCATATTACGGTTTCTGTTTATGTCTTATGTAAATTTTCCCAAACGTTTTCCGCGACTTAGAAAAACCGGCCAAAAATACTAAGTATATTTTTGAGTAACTGTGGATCTAAACTAACTAATCTAAATTAAGTTTAAACAAGAGTGTCGAACTACAGAAAGGCCAATCTGGAAAAGTATTTTTAAAACAATTGCTACTTCCTCGTCGATTTTTGTCAGTTAACTGAACTCATCCGAAAGGTATTCTCAAACATTGCTTAAAATTTCAAAAATCATATTTGGTTGAGCAAACATGAAAAATATGAACTTCAAGATTTAAAGTGAAATTTCTGGAGAAATGATGACGTACTAATCGGTGGATTACGTTACTAGCCAAGATTATGTTGTCAACTATCCAACCGAATTTTCAAACTCGCTCAAATGGTACTCGCTCTAAAAGTCGGTAATCATAATGTTGCGAAATATCAACCAACCACGTCTTTGTAGTGGCACGCGGCTTGCGGTGAAAAACTGATGAACAACGTCATCGAACTAATAATTCTTAAAGGAAAGTACAAAGGAGAATACGTTTTGATACCACACAACCCAATGATTCCGACCGACATGCTATTCGACTTTAAACGCTTGCAGTTTCTGGTGCGGCTTGCTTTCGCAATAACAATTAACAAATCACAAAGGCAGTCATTGAGTGTTTGCGGTATTAACCTTGAAAATACATGTTTCTCGACTATGCAATTGTATGTCGCCTGCTCGCGTGTCGGAAAATCATCAGATTTGTTTGTTTACGCGTCATACATCAAAACAAAAAATGTCGTGTATCATAAAGCATTGCAATGAATGATGTCACTGCAAATCAATCGAAACATCAATCGAAATGAATTTATCTCTCATGTAAAATTTCCCATTGGAATACTTCTGAATTTACTCCTGCTCAAACTGAATAGCCACCATCGTTAATAGATAAAATGATCCCTCAGAAATACGTTTTCTTTAAAGCTATATACAGTCTGGTAGGGCCGATTGTATATAGCACTAATTACTGTATTGGATTTCTATGTAAAACCTCAAATTTGTGGAAGCTTGTTAGACTCTCTGGCTCCCAAATTAGTTTTATTACTGAATCTAGCATGCATAACGATTGAATTTAAAACGAGCTATCTATCGCGGCTTACCAATATGCTAGACTCACAAGAGAAGAGTATCCTTAGTTGTATAGCCACAATGGCATCCCAACTTCATAATTACCGCATTAATTCAATCAAAGCTTATATTAGATTTACCGTCGCAAACTATCACTGGTGACAGATATGTGGAATTTAATGGCCCAATACTGCAGAATACGATATTTTGGCTGGGTAGTATCAGGCAGGCGTAAGGATAAAGAGGAATTCTAGGCATCATTTTTAGTTACAAATACCGTTGAACCAAAAGCGAATTTTGATGTCATTTTAAAGCGGTTTTGGGACATCAGAGTATGAGCAGTTGCACTGAAAGTATTTGTGCATTGA
Organism: Tipula helvola; assembly: GCA_963556165.1. Taxonomy (NCBI): domain Eukaryota; kingdom Metazoa; phylum Arthropoda; class Insecta; order Diptera; family Tipulidae; genus Tipula; species Tipula helvola. The sequence continues at coordinate 35,765,754 of OY744482.1, read as the reverse complement.
GTATTCGTGCATTATCAACCAAGAGTAAAGTTGTACCAATTGAACAAGTATCGTTGCCGAGACTGGAGTTATGCGGTGCCATTCTTTTATCTAAGGTGATTAAAACAGTGAAACGAGAAACCAGTCTAAAAATCAATAATATATTTGGATGGACTAATTTAAATTGTACTTGATTGGCTGGCTAGTGAACCTCGCCGATGGATAACATTTATAGCAAATTGAACTTTGACCAGCCAGGGCTTGTTTGCTTAAGACAGAACCATAAATTGTGGTGGAATGGACTAAATTGAATTATATTGCATAATATTGACCACTGAACCGATTATGATGGAATTCGACGTGCGTTGAAAATGTGATTCTAAAATGTTGTTTGGATAAAGTTCCGGAATATGGCCAAATAGGATGAAACTTGGCTATTCCTTAACTGATTATGAAGAAATTTGACAAGGGGGGTGGATTCTAAATTGATGAAAGGGAATTCGAAATTGATTTTTAGGTGAATTTCTGGAATATGGCCAATTAGGGTGAAATTTGGCTATTTCTTAACCGGTGTTAGTGAAATTTGACATCCACGATGGATGCTAAAATGATTTTAAGATCAAATTATGGAATTTGGTCAATAAGAATGGAACTTAGCTATTTTAACCATATGATGAATTTTGCCGTTTCCAACTAACAGAAGGTTCCAGTTTGTTGGGGCCGTTATTTAAACGGCTTAAATTGACAAAAAATATGAGAGCCAATGAAGACGCTGTCAAGATATTGGAAACTTGAAAATCATTAATTTGGAAATTCCCGCTGATATGTTATCGGTAGATCTAATCAGCGAAAAGAATTCAGTTAATATATCCACGATGAAGTCAAAGCCATCAATTTAAAAATATTAGCTAAATTATCCGAAGATATTGTCAGATGGAGCTGATAACGAAAACGTAAACTTGCGATATCCGATTGAATATTTGAATTCAGTTTCACCAATTAGCTTACCACCAGCTGATTTACATTTAAAAATAATATCAGAATTTACTTTCCGGCCTCGTATATCATACTAATTCATCAATGAAACTGGAGCTTATCAAACAACCCCTCATTATTTTACAGAAACATTATTCCACATGCTACTCGTAAATTGATTACTACTCGCTATACTTTTGCCCCCAGTATAAAAAAGGACTATTGAACACAACCTTGTTTACCCTGCCAACGTGCTAAAGTTCAATGGCACACAAAATCAAAATTTCACCTGGTCAATTCAAATATTTCCATATATTCATCGTAAAACCACTTCCTTATTCAAATGAATATTCATATCTATTCAGTATTCACCTTTGTCGATCGTTTTACTCGCCAAATAGCTCTAAGTGGAAAATATAAACTAACTATAAATTGTTTCAGTAAATTAATGTTGTATTTGAGGGGTTGAGAATAACTTAAAATATAACTTTCTAAAACCAACAACTTTAAAACCAGACCAAAAGGATATAAAGTTAAAACTTTATAATCGTTTCGATCAAACCGTATAATTGCCGACATTTTTTTACAAAAAAAAAAATTTAAGATAAACAAAAATATAAATTTCAAAATTTAAGAATGAATCACCATAATAATAACAAAATTTACGAAGGTATGAGAAAAAGGAGTGTTCCAAAAAAAAAAAAAAAGATTTAATTAATGTTTGAAATATGTACATAAGAAAAGCATAGAAAAATCGGGTAGAAAGTAATTTAAGAAGAATTATTACCGTATTTTGAAATCTTTAAACGAAAATAATCTGTTATTGGTGCAAAAATGTAGACTACTAAAAGTCTTAATTAGAAACAGAGTTAAAATAAATTTTAATTAGTTATTTATTATTCATTGAAGGGATAAATAAAAATTGGAGCGCTTAATACTCTAGCGAATTAAAATTGAAAATAAAAATAAAAACCATCGACCACAAAACAAAAATATGTTCTAGTAAATACGAAAAGATAAAACAAAAAACAATTTTTTTCGTATTCCAATACCAATTATTTTTATCAAAATAACCCATAATTAGCATGGTGTGTGGTAAATTTGGTTTGCTATTTCCTTTGTGAAGTCAGCAATTTTGCAAATAAAAATCTGAAATTAAATAAATAAAATTCACATAAAAAGCTTTCTAGGTATTAACAATAATTATTTTTTTAATTTATTTCGCAGTAACAAAAATAATTAAACATTTCCTATAGTAAAAAAAAAATAATGATTTTTATTTGTTTAAGTACTTGTTGATGGAACAATTTTTTATATTGTTTTATTTGCTATACAAATTTTTTACTCAGAAACATAACAATATTAATTAAAATAAATTGCAAATAATTTTTAATTAGCAATTTATTTGAATTTGAGAATGCAGTAAACTTCCTGGTAACAGCAAAATTGCTGAACAAGTTAAAGAATATCTCAAAACCAGGCAATGCAACGGTTGACAATTTCGATATTTCTGTTTTTAACCTTCTACTGTAAAGTACCTAGGTGAATAGATGGTTTTCACACGATTGATTTTTATTTTTAAATTGCATATAGTTAAAGATTTAGAGACAAATTTTATGCAAACTTACCCCATCTAACCACTCAACCGTATTATTATTAATAATTAAGGCTATTTTCCACATAGTTGAGTATCTCTTCCGTAAACCAGTTAAAAGTAAATTTGCCGAGGAACGACAACAACAATTCAGTTTCCCCAATCACCATAATTAATTACGCAGCATAATTTATTTTTACGAGACGTTTTGTTCTTTTTACCGAAAAAAAAAAATCTGTTGGCAAGAGTGCGAAAGATTTAAAAACTAAACAATACAACAAGATAAAAAAGTTGCTCAATGTCCGCAGGATATATAAAAAATGAATATGTACAACCGAAATGAGAGAAAATACAATTTTCTCGTGTTGTGGTTTTTCTATTTTGGGTGTTTTTGTGTGTGTGGGTGTGTACGCGTTACATAGAAGTTAAACTAATTTTTGTTACTCGGTCTGTTTAATTTGTAAAACATTTTATTTTTTATGTTAAGCTTTTAATGTTACACCGAAATGTTTTTTTTTTGTTTGTTTGTTTGTAAGCTTTTGTGCCAACAACATTATTTAAATTGTTGCATTGTACAACATTTTTTTTCACTTTCGGTTCGATGTTAATATGAGACTTTAAAAGATAACGGAAGGATAAAATGTTGTAAATGGTTTAGTGTTAGCTTTTTAATAAGTTGCTACTAAAAAGTTAGTATACGCAAAAAACATTTATCCACATCATATACACTGTGTACAATAATCATTTATTTCGAAATCAGTCTACCGCATCTACATATACCTATACTGTACACACATACATATATTACAAATTTAATTCTTAATTAATCATTTCTTTTGTACTTACATCTAAATACATACATGTGTACAGGATCTAAATATATAAAAGCATCCAGTCATTGTTGGATTTATACAAAAACAAACCTAAATATTCTTATTTAAAATTAAACAAAAATCTTGTTAAACTTATAATTAATCATTTTTGTTGTATACTATTGTTGCCTGGGCCACGAGGCTATATGTAAATTAGAGCAGAATTTTTCCTCGAGCGTGAAAAACTTTGTGCCAACAATTTGGTTTGTTGTTGTTTTACTTTGTGTTTAATTGTTGTTGCGTTAAATATTTGTATTTTTGAGATATATTGCCACGGGGAAGATGTGTAAGTAAATTAATTATATTTGATCTAACCTTGAAGATTTATTAAATCATGCGTATAATTTTAATTGAGATATAGAAAAAATTACCCAAATTATGATTATCGTTCTCATGTCGATATCATATCGACTGACAAAATTGGTATGCATTATGAATAGCGTTTGAAAATCCTCGTTTTATTGTAAAATCGACATTTTCTGTCGATGAGATTTTAGTTCACGACAAAAGATTCTGTGGGCCATATTTAATAAATAATCTAATAAAAAACATAATTCACACTGAATTTTACAATAAATAAAATAATTATTTTTTTAAATCCCAAGTTTTACACTTCAAATTGATCGTTTTACATTTCAAATTGAACTTTTAGCAAATTATATGTATGCCCAATTAGGATGGAACCTAGTTATTTCTTAACGGATTTTAGAGGAATTTGACATGTTCGCTAAAAACGGGATTCTAAAATGATTTTTAATGAAGAAAATGGAAATGGAATATGGCCTAGTAGGATGGAACTAGGCTATTCCTTAGCCGATTATGATGAAATTTGACATGTGCGTTCAAAATGGGATTCTAAGGGCGTTATTCACAAAATGTAAAAATTCTATAGCTGTAACTTTACGGAAATTTTTTATAAAACAAAAGTTACAAAGTAGTAAAAATTGGTATTCACAAACTGGGGCCCTTTTATGAAAAAAATGCGATTTTGCATTATCATGCGATTCTTGGTGGCCTTATTATAAAATGCGATAGTAAATTTTTGCGAAATTAAAATTGACCAATGATACTAGTCTGTAGCAGTCGCATATCGCATTTGCGAAGTGATTGTGTTAATAAATAATTTTTTTAATAATTATAAAACTTGTATTTTAGACTATATTTTCAAAAACGTTTAGTTAGCTAACGTTTCAAACAGAATTCCTTTTCATCTTCAGAGCTTCTAAAAATTTTTTTCAAATGAAATATGGCAAAAAACAATATAAACACAATTCAAGAACTACTTATAAATTGTTATTTTTAAATAAAATTAGCAAATTAAACAATGATAGAACGATTTTCTCTCACTACAAATTATTGTTGCTACGACATGATAGAATTAATATAGATAAACCCACAATGAAACGTTCAAAAAATGAACTAAAACGGTGACTTGAAATGATTATCTTTTATATTTGATTTTGCATAATTAATGCAATTACATACAAACAATATACACAATCATACACACAGAAATAATACTAAAGGTCGCTGCACGAGTATGGATATAAATCCGTACAATCTGAATCCGAACGAAGTTAGTAACTTATTTGACCTTTTGCTAAATAAATTCCTAGAAATTCGTCTATTTTACTTATCAACTTCTCTTTGCTTTTAGTTTCAATAATAACAAAAAAACAAATTTTTTTAAAAAACGAAAAGTCAGAAATAAGCAAACAAAAAAAAATTGGGGAAAAATAGCTCGTAATATATATTTTTTGATAAGGTTATGTTGGTTTTCTGTGGATATTTTGCTTAATAGATCGATAATTTGACAGCCAAAATATGTCAAATTTTTTTGAGTGTTAAGGAAAACAAACAGCAGTTTATATGAAGCTAACTTAAAATGTTTGAAAATAACTTAATTTTAATAAAAATAACCATAGAAAAAACTCAAACGGCACAAGATTAAACCTAAAGAATACGAATTTGCCTTCTTTATATGTTTTAATTTTTCACACACTTTTCACAAAAAATTTTACTTGCTTAGCTTAAAATGACATAAAATGAATACATTTCAATTAAATTTTTATTAAAAAATATTTAATATACGTCTGTAATTATAGAAATAAAATTGCATCTGTGCCACTTCATGCAAAAAGATATGAACAATATTTTGACGTTTATTTGTTTTCCTTAACACAAAAAATCACAATGAAGTTGTCTAGCATTCAATCTATGTTGAAATAATTTTAACTCGAGAGGAGAAATAGGGGAATATTTTTTTTTCAGCCACATGACAATATTTGGGTAATTTCATTGGATGAATGACAGGATTCAGATTGTACGGAATTATATCCATACTTGTGCAGCGACCTTAAACAAGAAAATGAAAAAATCTAAGGTCACCACAATTCGTATAGCAGCGACCATGACACAACAACCTTCTACAGATAAGCTCAATATGAATACGTTGTCGCTACTTTTGGTGAAACGAAGTTTTTTAATTTTGTTTAGTCTTATTTCAACTGTTCCAAAAAATGCTTATTATTTGTTGTTTTTTTTTATTTTTTGTATTCTATCTTTTATTTCATTCCCTTCTACAGTGTGTGAGTACTCTAGATCACATAAAAATAATCTGGTTTCACCATTTTAGTTTTCATAATGAACGTACGCTATTGAGCTTATCTGTAGAGGATTTTTGTGTCATCGTAGCGACAATGTATTTCTAGTGAGTCTATCTAAAGGTATAAACAGAACAAAAGCGACAACGACGAGCGTCGACGAATAAAAAAACAAATATCGCCGCGATATCGCTGTAGTTAACATAACAAGAGCGTCAGCGCATGGCGATAAAAAATAACAACAAACGACATTACCTAAATTTTGTGTTTTTGGCACATGAATATTATAATTTAATATTCCCAAGAAGACGTTGGTGGGTATAGATTTTCCGTTTTATTAAAGAATTGATTGAAAAAAATGTTTAATAATATGACAGCTATCGTATTCTACTTAAAAATATAAAAAAACAGTAGGCAAGATTGTGTCGCCGGCGATAAAATTAGAAATAGATTCTAAAAAAAGTTCGGCGATATTGTCGTCGTCGCCAGCGATATTGGTTCTGTTATACCACTGACAGACTAGGGATTAGCTAAGCGCGATTAGTGAAACGAGATTAGCTAATACACCACAAATCCATATGCGTTGACAGACTAGGGATTAGTTTCTTGCAGAGAAATAAAATATTATTATGGTGATTCGCTGAAATATAGCTAGTAAATCAGCTGGACTCATTTTTTAATTCAATATTTCTAAGATTTATACATTAAAACACACTAGATTTTCTTTTTCCTCGAAATTTATTCAGCACAAAGGACCCTATAGGATAAGCATAGTAAATTGGGCCTAAAACAACGTATTTTCTATTTTTCCCATAGATAAGCTTGGGCCCTGCTGCATGAAATGGAATACATCATTTTTCGATATTTCTAAATTTTTTTGCGACTTTTTAGGATTCTTCGTTCTTTAGCATATTGTTTTATAATTGCAAAAATATTTCGCAACTCCCTCCCACTTGTTTACAGGGTGTTACAGAAGTTTTTGCATTTGTTATTTTTATAATTTTTATTTTTTTCTAAATTCAATAACTTGCTTTGTTTTGAATAAAAAAATATTCCAAACAGTAATTATGGTGTATATTAGCCTAATTATGCGAATTATAATTAATTTGCACATTACAGTGACGTACAGTCCTGTACTAAATGATAGCCGCACTTCTAATTTAAGATTTATTTCATTTCAAATAAATTCATTTAAAATTGTTCCTATGCAAAAATAATACTCTTCACTTTACCAATGCGTGCTATAAATACAAATCATCATTTTCTGCGGGATCATGGACAATTAGAGATCCCTCATTTAGTATGGTAATAAAAGATAGCCGCAGGTATACTTTCAAATTCTTTTGAACACTGTGTCAGTATTTACCCGAGCTTGTTAGCGTACAAACATATTCTTGTGTCTTAAAATATTATTGTGTTAAATATTATTCCGATTTTTGTTATTTTTTTAAATATGGGTAGAAAAGGTAGTTTGAACGAGTTTGAAAAAGGATAAATTGACGTTATTAAGAAAAGTAATATGAGTATCCGTTTAATAGCAGGAAATATTAGTTCGAGTGAGAAGGTAGTGCTAAATTATTTAAAAAATTCGCAATTATACGGTTCGCATAAAAGTGCAGGCCGGCCAGTGGAACTTATTGATAGAGAAAAACGGTTAATTTTACGAAACGTCTCTAATTTTATTGGCACCGTGCAACAAATTGCGTTAAAAGCTGGTGATAATACAAAGATTTGTAATGTGAGGAAAGTATTAAGAGAGTCAGATAATATACAAATCAAAAAATTACAAAGAAAACCACAACTGTTATCAAATCATAAAGATGCCAGATTGCGTTTCGCGAAGGAACATATGTCGTGGAAGAAAAAGTGGCAGCGCGTTATTTTTAGTGACGAAAAAAATTGAATATGGATAGCCCTGATTAATGGCAATACTCTTTCACGACCTTTGAAAAGAACTTCTTGTGCTATCGAGGCGTCAACGAGGTGGAGGATCTCTGATTGTTTGGGGTGCAATTGGCTATGAAGGAAGAATGGATGTGAAGTTTATGCCCGGTCGTCTTAACAACAACCGGTATAAATCCATGCTATCCCGAAACATTACCAGTTGTTAATGCACAAAATGGTGGCCCAAACTTTATTTTCCAGCAGGATAATGCCGCCGTACACACCGCCTGGATAGTAAATTATTGGTTTACGGAGGCTCAGATACCAGTTTTGAAACAGCCAGCAAGGTCACTCGACATTAACAGCATCGAAAACATGTGGGGTGTACTCAGCAGAGTTGTGTATGCTGAAGGAACACAATACAGCAGCGTTCATGAACTAAACTCATCAGCACAACGCGAATGGGCTAATATTTCAAATTAATATGCCAAAACTTGTACAAAAGTATGCCAAATCGAATTTTCGAAATAATTAAAAATAATGGCCGAAACACAAAATATTAATTGGAATAAAAAATCATTTTTATAACTGTGCTTTTTATATTTATTTCCTATTAAAAACAATAAAATATTGTGTGCGGCTATCTTTTATTACCATACTAAATGAGGGTTACCCATAAATTTTCCATGACGCCGCAGAGAATAATGACTGCTATTTATAGACCGCATTGGTAAAGTGAAAAGTATTATTTTTGCAAAGGAAGAATTTTAAAAGAATTTATTTGAAATGAAATAAATCTTAAATTAGGAGTGCGGCTATCATTTAGTACGGGACTGTATAATTAATTTGCACACTACTAAGCGAAACAGAAGTGCGATCATTATTAATAAAAAATCTAAAAATTGTATTCAATTGGTATTTCATTTATTATCGTGTTTATTTTATCGGAGAATTTTTGGATAAGCGCAGAAATAACCTTATTCCAAAATAAGCAGCATAAAAAATTCACATTATTTTGGAAGGAGCAAAACAAACTTATCCATAGAAACATTCCTTACTAAACTATTGTAACTTTAGAACAAGTTATGTAGAGACTCAATCTGAATCGGAGTCTGAGATTTGACAGCCAGAATTCATAGAATTTATAATATTATCTGCTAGACCTTTGCGGTGCTTTGATAATACATTTGGGTTGTGTCTTGCGTAGCCCAAATACCATATCACTGAAGTTATATGACTGCATGTACCGACAACTCTGCTCCCAGTTTTGCACTTACAGTAATATCCTAATATTGATTCGGCTCCACTACCATTAGGAATGAATTCTAACCATAACTGATGAATACGAGTTGACGAAAAACGACTTTCAATTTTGCATCTTATCAAATTCTTCATTTCGTTATGTATAAAGATCTTGTAACTAGAATCTGCCTTCATGTGTTCATAAGTATATCTTTTTCCTTGGTCTAACTGATACATACCTAAAGTGACATTTTTAATTTCTTGTTCTGATAAACATGGAAAGTCTTGAATCTGATTAGTAGCCTCCTCCCAACAAATTCGTTTGTTTTCAAGGCCTAGCTCTTCAATCTTCTTTTGAAGAGAATTGTCATCATTCATTTTGCTAATTGCCTTCTCTGCGTAACGTGCATGATTTTCGTTTTCTATAAACATAGAAGGACTGTATGCATTCAGTAAGGCACAAAGAATTTTAGTTAAAGATGACAGCTTGGGGAAATAAGTGACTTCAATAGTTGAAGCAAAGAACTTGTATTTCTTGATTCTTCTGTTCACACTTTCCACTATCCATCGATTCATAGTCACAGCTTCTTTTGTGCAAAACTGCTTTTGTCCCTTGGTTAGTAAATGAGGCATTATTGGATTAAGTTTTAGCAATTTCAACTTTTCTATGACATCTCTGAACCCACGATCGAGAAGTAAAACATCATTCTCTAAAAAATATTTTGTAAATCCATAAGGGGTAGAAATCAAGTATTCTAAAATTTTTGAATCGCTATTGTCGTTGTTTGCAAAAAACAAACCATCAGCCTCAAGAATGTATCCGTCAGGGAAAACCACAATCATGGGCTTCAATAAGTTTCTGTGCTTATGATTGGAATACGTCAATAATTGTAACTCATGATCACTTGATTTTTGAACATATAGATAAGTACCATCAATGACAACTACAATAGAATTTTCATCTGCATCCAGAAGTTTATGAGCCATTTTAGTTTGATGTTTCATTGCATCTTCTCGTGATAGATGATTATAACCTAAATGAAGATGGACAAAATGCTCATCCAAGGCTTTTCGAACAGATTCAAATATTGCAGACACTCTTGCTTGACCATCTACATTAAATAAATATGCCAAAAATTCCTGTGACAAGTTCATCCTTAGTTTTACTAGGAATATTCCTAACGCATTTCTCGTAGATCTGTTGCAACTATTTCTGATGTGTGGCTTTACAAAAGCATGAAGGCAATCGAAATTTTCTTGTGAAATCCCAGTGAATTTCTGATAGTCATATGGAGTTAGTGGAGAGCCGTTGTCGAAATCGATTTTAGAGTATGAGTTGGCCTTACTAAAGTGGACGGCATTGAAAAATTCTTCAATATCTTCAGCGGACAATACTATTGTTTCTTTAGTTGCAACTAATGATTCTAAAGTCTTCTTATTAAACAAGCCATTTTTGTCAAAATGTGAGCGACAGCATCTATTGCTCATTGGAATAACAATTTTCTTTCTTTTCCACATATCGATGATCGCTTCTTTGGAAATCCTACATCTACCAGCTTCTTTACAAATAAAACAATTTCTCTGTGTACCAGAGCAGCTAGGAAGATTGACTGTAATTCCATTTCTTGGAACAGAAGAAACTTTGCTTGACGTTACAGAAGCTTGACTACTGAGAAATTCAGATGTAAATTCAGATTGAGATTCAGTACTTGTGTTTTCTAATGTCGAAAATGAAGTTGTACTATTCATGGTTGAAGCCTGGAAATCAATCTCTGAAGATGTAGTGCAACAAGAACTATCAGGAGTTATATCGATTTCATAATCATGCAAATTATTGTCCACAGTATTACCCTCAGCTGTATTACCAGGCAGCAAGTGATATCTTTTGAACTTTAATCTTGAATGACACTTCAAACAGGCATAACTATTTGGATTATATGACTTTCCTACGCTTTTTGAGTATGTAGTAACATTTATCCATAAAGAAGGTGCTCCTAAAGTGCAAACTCCTCGCCATTTCAATATGCGTGACTTACATATGCCACAGAGAATATGAGATCGTTCAACTACAATAAACAATTTTATGAGATTACATGCAAAATAAATATAAAAAGTACATTTTACCTTCTGGACCCATTAGTGTTAAGTCAAACAGTTCTAATGATGATTTAACATACAAGTCAAATAGTTCTAATGATGATGAACACACAAGTTAACAAATTGTAAAAGTATTAAAGATTATGTTACACACAAGTTAAATTACTCAAAACAAACTTGAAATACGATTTATACAACAGTAGTTATACAACAAGAGGTTCGAAAATAATCTAATATACAGTTAAGAGGACGAGATGTGTTTCCTAGGTAACACATCGAGTCCGCAACTGTATATTCAGATGATGTTCGAAGCTAGAGTTGTATACGTTAAGACTATACAACGAAAACTGCACCAAATTAACTCATTTTTGCGAAATGTCAAAAATATTAATTGTTTGTTTATATTCATGGATGATATGATTATAACATAATATGATTTACTTGTTTGTGGCCGAAACACCACTAGTTGTGTAAAATTGAACTATCTGATTGGTCCATTTTCCAATGAGTTGTATAGTCTGTTATATATGTGATTGTTATATAAACATAAAAGTTATGAACCAAATTGTACTGATTGAGATTGAGAGTAATGTGTAATGTGTATCTGACATCTCGTGCATAAAAACAATTTTTTTAGTCCAATTGTACGCGAACAAAGAAGGGGCTGCTAGAGAATTTTTAGTATGTTGTTCTACGATTCTTATATAACATGTATGTGAAAAATCTAAATTGTATCTCAATGCGAACATATGTAAAATGCCATTGTTCTATGCTTTCCTATGCTTACACATGTAAAAATTGGTCTAGTAAAAATTCAGTTTCTGGAAAACGAAGAAAAGGCTGCTGCTCATATTTTGCAGACAGGTTTCGAAAGATGTGATTAAACATATATTTCAATTTCAAGACTCTATCTTCATGCGAAAGTACAAAAACGAGGGGCCCAATTTTCACTACATATCATATAGGGGCCTTTTTTAAGATGTCATTGATTTTATAACTTCTATCGAAAATTCACGCCACTTGCATTTTCAGCAATGTTTAAATAATTATTTCACATTGTAGTGCCACTTGTACCAACACTAAACCCAATACAACGAGATAAGCTCGAAAATTTTCAAGGATTAGTGCACTAATCTCGATTAGTGACTAATCCTCAAATAAAATGAGATTAGCTAATCTTCAACTTGACACACTACAGCTAATCTCGAAAAAATCACTAATCGCGCTTAGCTAATCCCTAGTCTGTCAAGGGTATTAGCATCGTATGATTTCTGTGTATTTTAATTTGACAGGCGTCATCGCTCGTCGTCGACGCTCTTGTTCTGTTTATACCTTTATAAATAGAAAATCGTTCTATCATGCGCTACTTGGTACTATTATACGAATTGTGGCAAGATATACAGAAAATAAGGTATAATATTGCGCATGCTGTTGCTATCCTTTTTTCACAATTTGACGTCACGTGAAGACAAAAATGCTGATATTTATATGGGAGTTTCGTGATATTTTTATTAATTTAATTTTTTAAATAAATGGAAAATAAATGAAGTTTTTTTTATTTTTGTCATTAATTATTTTTCGACTTTATGTTAAAATTAAACATTTCAATTTTGATTTTAGTTATATACTGCAATACTTTCGGAATTAAATCGCGAAAAGAGGCATGTTTTAATATTCGTGTCTAGAGCAGACTGTTTGAGCACATTGCATAGCAAGTTTTGAAATTTATGAGTATAATTTTTCTGTTAAATGCAGAGAACGATTTGATTTTAATTATTTAATTCAAAAATTTGGGAGTGTTCGATTTTAAATATACTAAATTTGAATAATTCCTATTGCAACAAAACTATCAATTGTACTTCTGATATAAGAACACATGTAGAACACTAAACAGTGAATGGGTATTTTGATTTAGTTGTAGCGAAAACCATAAGGCAATAAATGAAATAAGCCAGAGATTTAATTTTAATTTATAGTTTTATTTAATTTCCATTTTTTACAATTTATATTTTCTATAACCTGGGCGTTTAATAATTTGTGAACTGAATTTTTATTTAATATATTTCTCCATTTATATTTAACGTTGAATATGAACAAAATATTTGAATAGGTACGTGGATACCAAAAATTTGAAGCCAAACGAAAATAGATGGCAAAAATTTGAGTACAAAACGTAAAAAAATAAAACTTTTAATAATTGGTACGTAAATGACCAAAAACATTTAATAATTTAATTGTTTTATGTTATGTATTCATAATCTTGTTTATCTTTTTTTCCATTTATCTTACACATTATACACCCGAAAGAATTGTTTCTCAAATATTTGGACCATAAAAAAATATAAAGCATAAAAAGGGTCTCGGTAAACTATCATTATCAATTGTAAATACCGTTTGTTAAAAAAAAATACGATTATTCTTGATTTATTTAAAAAATTAATCAAAAAACCGCCAAATTTCATATAAATGTCTGCTTTTTTGTATTCAAGTGGAATCATTTTATTGATGAAGGGTTCATTTTAGAAGACATCATTCGAAACCAATATCCAATACGTCATACGACAACTAATTCAATTGACAGGCAGCCTGGAACTGAAAGCCATTCACAAAATATTGGCAACACATTTAGACGTCCGAGGATCACAACGAATGAAGGTAAAGCTGGCAGCTCAGTTATTCTCTAATACAGCCGTAAAATCACTTGAGCGCTGCGCTTCGTTGGGCTATTTAGGTGAATATTCTAATTGGACATCCGTTTCAGAATTTATAAAAGCTGTCAACGACTGGTTTAACTGTTTTAATGTTTGGGTTCCCTTTGCCGATCATAGGGCTCACAAAAACGGATTTGATCTAGCGTTACAGGAACAAATGGCCGTTATCGATTCGTTTTCTGAGATTATCAGAAAAATGCGAATTAGGGGCAGAAATAACATGTAGCTTTCCAAAAGGAAATTTTAGTTAAGTTAGTAACTCTTCTGTGAAAGAACTATTCGACCACATAAAAGCCAACAGGATTAATGTTGATTTTTACTGAAATATAGACTATATCAGGATGTGTTAGAGAATTTATTTGGACACATCAGAGCAGCAGGAGGATTACGCGACCATCTAAAGTAAATCGAATTTAAATACCGATTTAGGTCGTACTCACTAAGCCGAAATCAAAAAATACTGTCTTCCTCGCAAAATTCTACGGATAATGGAACTGTTAATCTGTTTTCGGTTCTTCGATGTAATCCCGGTCAAGCTCAATCTACCACAGCTATAAATTCAACATTCAATTCTGGAACACACATTCAGAATGAATTAGATGCCGAAATTGTGGAGTTAGATAATCCAACAATATCGTATGTTGCTTTACATACGCTAGGGATTAGTGACCTTGGTGATACAGAAATGTTAAATCACGAATTTACAGAATTGGAAGCATATGGGATAGTAATTATGGCAGGAGCAATGATTAAAAAATTGAGTTTCAAGCACGATATTTCGAACATGGTTGATCTCGCTTCGTCTAACAAAGATAAAACTTATAGTTGGATTAACCATCTTAGTGAGGGAGGCTTATATAAACCAACAGACGTTTTTTAGCTGGAATTGAAGGCCTAGAATTTTTCTTTTAAATTTTTGAATGACGATGAAGATGGAGAAGAGGGTCTTCTCATTACTGAAAATTATATACAGAAGCATTTGGATCTTTCTGGGACAATAAATCTTCTATCATATGTTAAATCTTTTTCCTTTCGAATTCGTTTATATTTCCGGATGAGAATGCTTAACCGGTGAATTGTAAACGAGCCAAAATTAAGCGATTTTTGTTAATGAAAAAAAAAAAAAAAAATTAAACAAAAACCTTTCTTATATGATAATTATTATTTCTTATGTGATTACTGATTAGTAAGCTATAGTGAATTGTGTTACATAAAAGTAAAAAAAAGCAAATATATTATAAAAAAATAAAATTAAAATGGTTTTAATTTAAACAATCCAACCAATAATGAACAATCTCTTTAGAATACTTATTCCGGCTGGCCGGTTTGTACGAAACCTCTCGTTGGTTGAAAAACTTATTAAATTATTGTTCGAAATTAATAACTTTTAAAACCATTGTCTTATGAAATAGACATATACAAATGTAAGAGATGATATATGCTATATCTTTCCTTGTAATATTACGTCATATGTGAAGTTTGTAACAAAAACATATGAGAGATAAATTACATTGAGTTAAATAAAATAATGAAATATTTTACATTAAATAGGATAGTTTCTGCTACAACAAGAGATGCAAGGGAGGGATTCATTTTGTATATTCTTCTAATATAAGGCCAAATTTTATTGCAAAGAATGGGGATTGTTCTAACCAATAAACAACAAAGTGACTACCGCAAGATCCCATTGATGGAAATTAATAGCCTTCGGAGTCGAGTATAGGCAGTAGGGATTGTCGCAAGATGCCATTAGTGGGGAACAATAGCCTTAAGTGTCGTGAATCTAATGGTGTATACCGCATTTCGCAACGGTGGCAGGAATACTAAATTTAGAAACAATAGCCTTAAGTGTCGTGAAATAATGATATCGCATTTCTCAACGGTGGGGAGGAATACCAGATTTTACTTTTTTTGTCAATAACATGAATTTCACAGGTATTGTCGCAAAATGCCACTAATGGGGAACAATAGCCTTAAGTGTCGTGAACCTAATGGAGATTACGTAACAAAAAAGATTTAAATTTGCGATTTCCCCTCACCATTGAGAAATGGCACATACACCATATGATTTACTTCACTTTAAAGTTTAAACTATTACTGCCAATCGTTCTCGAAAATATATTATATTTGTCAAAAAATTCTAATCCTATTTTATGATAATTTTTTGTTATAAACTTCACACTTTAATATTTCACAAAAAATTCTTATTGGCATTTTATTAACAGTGTACTTTCTAATACATGCTTATATTTTACTATTTGTTATAAACTTCACACCCATTGATGTGATTATAAATCGTCGGGTGACAGAAAAAACTCAGTAATGGCCTTTTCACATGAATCGCGATTTCGCTCGTACGAGTAAAAATGATTCACCGATTTACATGGTAAAATATTTAGTAGTTACTTGAAAAATAGTAAGTAAACGATTTCGAATATAATATCATTGACAATTTTTTTAGCAAGAGCAAATTTCCTAATAAAAATTGCAAAAAAGCGTTTTCTCGTGCGAACTTTCCAATATGGCGGCGATTTAAACATTTTCTGCAGGTTTATTAGGAAATGTGCGTTTGCTAAAAATATTGTTAATGACATTACATTCGGAATTGTTTACTTACTATTTTTTAAGTGACTATAGTTTAAATTTTACTATGTAATTGAAGAGAAATCTGTGAATCATTTTTACTAATACAAGAAAAATCGTGATTCATGTGTATAGACCATAAGTACCAAAATGGACGAAGCCGATATTTTGCACTAAATAAATCATTTTTTCATTAATGTGTAGGTACATGAAAAACTCACTACCTCTTTATATAGTCTATGGGATCACTACATTTGCCTGAAAAAAAAAATCCGGAAATTTTAAAATCCCGAATAGTTGAAAAGTAAAAATCCAGAAAAATAAAATCCCGAAAAAAAAAATCTAGAAATTACCGGAAAAGCAATCCAGAAAAAAATCCAGAAAAAATATTTTGTTTAAAATCAATTAAAAAAATCAATTTTATTGGAATTTTTAGACTTACGTCCTCACTTGAAACATTTGTGGTGCATCTATCAGTAGAAGCGATACGAGCGATACAATTCCTTTGATCTGTGTCTGCAAGGTTGACGAAGCATTTACGAAGCATTAAATCCATAAGTCGCTCGAATACATCCGTCGATACCATACTAACCCAACGAATTAAGCTAACCACAAAATAACTTGAAACATTTGTGGTAGAACTATCAGTAGAAGCGATATGAGCGATACGATTCCTTTGATCTGTGTCTGAAAGGTTGACGAAGCAATTTCCATTATCATAAATATTAAGAACTTTACGTAAAACCTCAAATTTGATAGACATTTTATAAATTTTAATTATAATTTGGTCCGCACTTTGATAATTATGTTTCTGGATTTTAGTTTTCTGGATTTTTGTTTTTCTGAATTTTTTTGTTTCTGGATTTTTTTTTTCTGGATTTTTTTTTCGGGATTTTCAGTTTCTGTATTATTTTTTTCTAGATAAGGTAGCCAACCCATAGTCTATACACAAATTTACTAAAAAGCAAAAGTAACCAATTGCATATTTTTAAATTGCGACGGCAGGTAAACTTCACTTGTTACTTAATGAGTTTTAGCTTATTTACTAAATGGCGTCACTGTGCAAAACCAACAAAAATGTTTATACAAACCATATTATTTCATGACAAAAAAAAATCTGATTCTGAAAAATTCTGAATCGTATAGTATACCATATTTTAGTATTCGTGTACCTATAACCTAATTCAAATATGGTGTCTCATAAACATATATCTTGAATAATAGTAGTGCGGTACACAGAGTATGTGCAAGGTTTTTCCAATCAACTTTATGTATATCTAATGGCCCAGTTAACGCAGCAACCAAAAATACAATCTCTATTGGCTGCTTCTTAGGTGAAGACAAACGAGGAGAGAAATATCCTGCCAACAAAACAAGTGATACAGATATGAGATTGGTAAAAGAACCTATTGAAAGATTTCCTGTTATGGCACCTCACTATGTGCGTAAATCTTCAAAAATACTATATTTAGATAGCAACTTGTCAATTACCAAAATGTACAGTTTGTACAAAAATGATTTTTATGTTAGCAATAATCTTAAACCAGTAAGTGAAAAAACATACCGGCGTTCATTTTGCAACAACTATAGTTATTCTTTTTTCAAACCAAAGAAAGATCTTTGTGCCACTTGATCCTGATACGAACAAGCTTCTGCTGATAGTGAAAAGAGGAATTTTAAACTGAATATACCTTCCACTTGATTAGAAAACATCAATGCAATGAAAGCAAAGAAAATGATAAATTGAGATGTAAAAATGACTGTTATTCAACTGTATCTTTGTTTTACGATCCAAGGAAAATTTGTGCCTACAATCTGATCACTTATGGTGGACATGGAAAAATAGCTCATTGTTACACTTGTAATTTTGAATTAAGTAATCGTAATTATATTATAAATGGAAAAAACCGTTGTGTTTAAGTGTATTTTATGTCAAATTTTCTGAAAAATGGTTACTCGCAATTTGCTACTCGCGCCTGGTGTGAACAATCCCTTGCATCGATTCCCAATTGATTTCTTTCGCGCCCTCTTTAGGTAATTTAGCGATTATGGCGCCCCAACAAACGAAAATTTCAAACTCGATTATTTACCAATTGATCAACCCCATAAAAACATAGTAAATTTATAATTTGTAAATATATAATTCAGCATTTATATTTTTATTCAAGTTATAACTGACAGGTACATACTAATTCTCAATTCAATAATAATTAATAATTCATACATAGAAATTATATACATAATAAATAATAATTTATAAAGGAATTAAATAAAAAAGATTATAAAATATACATAAAATAAAAATGAAATATACAAGATATTTAACACAGGAGGATATATACTTCAATTTAATGCGAGATATGCGCCACTTTGTTGGAACACAATAAATCGAACCGAGGCTCTATTTTTGAGAAACAAATTCTTAAGTCATCTTCGATATTGAGAAGTCGGTTCCGATACTTGGATTTTATATATAACATTGCAGAAAATGCTGACTCACACAAATATGTCGATGCAAATGGCATTAAAACTCGAGTAGCCATATCTGATAATAAAGGATATTCTTTATTCAAACTCAGCCAAAACGTATTGAGCTCTTGATGAGTAAAGGAAATTTTTAGATTGGTGTCACTCGATAATTCTGCTAACTCTTCCTGTGCATTTATTGGAAGATCATACAACTTATCAAAATTAACTTGAAAGGGCTGTTGAACCCACCCCAAACTTTCAAATTTTAATTCGTGTGGGAAATATTTATGGAACTGCTCTTCTAATAATGACAAATGCCCGATTATATCGTCCTTAATAATTTGAATATTTAAATTATTTGTATCGATAAATTCATTGGTGCATGGAAGCATGTTGATGTTATTAGTTTTAATTTTGTTTTTCCAAATTTTTATTCTCTTTATAAAAGCTGTTATTTTATTATTAGCCAGGAGCATATTTAGAATCAGGCCCTTGAAGTGATAAATTCAGTCATTAAGTTTTTGAAATATATCAGCCAAATAACAAAGGCAACTAAGCCAATATTCGTTACAAAACATTGCAGCCAATTCTGGATTTTCATCGAGCAAGAAAAGTCTTACTTCATCCTTAAGTTCTACCATTCGTTGTAATACCTTCCCACGCGATAACCATCTAACTTCCGTATGAAGGAGAAGTTTATCATGCTCTGCTGACATACTCATACAGAGTTGTGAAAATAGACGCGATTTTAAGGGCCGACTTTTAATGAAATTTACAGTTTTGACGGATTCCTTTAAAATTTTAGTTAGATTAGGAGCTAATTTGTTTGCAGCTAATGATTCTCTGTGAATCATACAATGTGTGTAGGTTATGTGCTGGGTGTCTGGTAGCAATTTAATTCTCGCAATTAGGCCTTTAAATTTTCCCGTTATGGCAGCGGCACCATCAGTACAAATTCCAACACAGTTCTTCCATGATATGTCATTTTGAGTGAAAAACTCGTTTATCTTAACAAAAATTTCATCTCCAGTAGTTCTTCCCTCAAGAGGCTGACAAAATAGTACCTCTTGGTGGAAACTATTCTCATACTTGTATTGAACATATTATGTGTACCGAATGAAATTTGTGATTCCCAAATTTATATTATCTCATAGGTTACTACGCAAAAGAAAAAAACTGGTACCGTTATTTTGTAGAAAAACAATTTAAAAAAACGAATAAACGTCAAATTGGGCATTTGTTTTATTTGTTTCGAAATGGACGCATCATAAGGAGAAAAATGTGATTTAATAATTAGATTGTGCAATGATCATCCCGAGTATACCAATAAAAAAATTGATAAATTGGCCGTTGTTTCCAATAATACGGTAACAAATGTAAAAAAAATGTCAAATCAATCTTTCTGTATCACGCAAGCCCGGATCCGGAGAAAAATTAGGTGCTCCAAATAAAATGTTGGATCAGAAAATTGTAAGAGTCATTTCGAAACATCCCTCGATGTCTGTGCGAGATTTTGCCAGAAAAACCAAAACAACCAAATCGATTGTGGAACGAGCTAAAACCAGAAATAATCTACGGACATACAAGAAGTCAAAAATCCCCAAAAGAAGTGTTGAACTATTTAATAGAGGGATCGATCGAGCAAAGAAACACAACAAATGGTTGAACGAAAGAAAAGATTCTTGTTTCGTAATGAACGACGAGACCTACGTCAAAATGGATTTCTCGACACTTCCAGGTCCCCAATATTACATCAAAAAGAAAGGTAAAGAACTGGACGGAGCAATTACTACCATAGCTGTTGAAAAATTTGGCAAAAAAACATATGGTTTGGCAAGCAGTTTGCCAATGCGGCTTAAGATCACATCCATACATAATAAATGGGATTATGAAAAGGTGAATGTTCGCCGTAAAATGAACAAAAAGTTTGAATGAATACGATTATTTGAAAACTGTACAATATGTGCAATAGAACAAGTACAGAAAAATAATGATTATATATTGCCGTTTAGTTTTAATTCTTCATGTACAAATCACAAATTTCATTCGGTACACATAATAAGTAAGCAATTGGGCTAAATTTGCAGTATCTGTTGATTCGTCGAGTTGAATTGCAAACAAAGGACTTTTCTTTAGTAAATCAATTAACTGACTTCGCAAGTCATTGCTGATGTCTTTAATACGTCTAACAATACTGTTGTTCGATAAAGGAACCAGCTTCAGTTCCTTGCTTTGTTTTTCTCCAATCATAATTTCACTTAACTTAATAGCTGCAGGAAGAATAAGCGATTCGCCAATAGTATGTGGCTTTTTGTGTTTTGCAATCAGATGCGCAATTTCAAACGAAGCTCTTAATGCCTTTTGTTGGACAGTTGAATATTGTGTTAACAATCCTTTTTGTTAGTTTAAATTTTTCAATTTTCTAAGAAAAAATTCAGTTGGCTTACCTACATACTCAGAGTGTTTATTTTCCATGTGTCGTTTTAGTTTTGTAGGTTTCATGCTATCATTAGCCAACACATCGGAACAAATTAAACATTGCGGACGTTGCTCGGTACCCACGATACTATGAGTAAACCCATATTAAAGATAACAATCCATATATTTACGTTTTTTTACAGTCGCACTAGCAACAGAGATTACAGATGTACTCGTATCTGGTTGGTTTTCAACAATTTCACAAGAATTTATGGTGATGATGATCTTATTTCTTGTAATAATGCTGTCGTTTTTATTCAAATTAATCGGATTCTCATCGATATTCTTAGACTTTCTTATAATAAATTTGTCCATTTTTGTTTAAATTTGATTTTAGTAATAAGTATTAATAATTTTTCTTTAGTCCAATTTAAAAACCGCCCCGGTGGCACAGTTGTTAGCATGCATGCTTTAAGCTCCGGAGGTCCCGGGTTCGATTCCCGGCGGGTGATGAAAAAATCACGGCTGGTTAATGTTAATGTAAGGATCAATGGATTAATCACTCATTATCCATTGAAAAAATGATTACGAAACTTCACAATGAAGCGGCCAAATCCCTCTATGGGATGTACCGAAAGCAAAAAAAAAAAAAAAAAATTAAAAGCGCGATACTATTGAAGGTTCATGACAGAAAAAATGTACATACCCAGTAGGAAATCTGTCAACATGCAAATGAATTAAATTTTTAGGAAAGAAATACGTTTTCGTTTCTTTCTTATTTTTCCAATACATAAGAAAGAGACAGATAATATTTATATTTCGTAGATTGACAGCATGTTGACTAATAGACAAACTGATGACTTGTCTTATAGGAATATCATATGACATTCATCTACTTTTTCAACATCTGAGACAGATATATTTTTCTATCCCATTCTTTCTATTACACCGCATTTAATAAACAACATAAAAACCAAAAATGGTGTATTATTTTTCATTAATTTAGTTTGTGTTACTTGCGTTCCTAAGGAAATTTGTGTATTTGTTTTTGCAGCGTTGCTATAATATATAATTATTTAAGGTAATTTAACCAAAATTATATACATTAAAATTTAATTAGTTTAGTAACTATACTGAGGAACAAAATTATAACGTTTAGAAACAGTTTTACAGAAATAAATTTCTGTTCGTATCTGATTGAAATACACCTATAGTCCTCCATTTTGTTTTTCATATGTTTTGTTTTTTTTTTGTGAAATTATAAATTAATCTGTTTAATTACATTAGAGTAAGTTAGTGAATAATTTGGTAAGTATGAATAATATCAAAGAATTTTCGAAAAGTAATTTTTATAGAAAATTAAAAAATTCGGAAGATGTAGTAAATGAAAATGGCTAGAAAGCCAAATTGAGATTGAGGATATTGTAATTGATATTCCAAATAAGTGTGTTAAAAATAATGTGGCGAGTGAAGAAGAATTAGTAAATAATGGGGATTCATTTATTGCGGTTCATGGAAATTGTTTTGTTCTACGGGAAAATGAAGTGGCTAGTGAACATGATTTAGGCCCAAACAGCGAAT
The DNA here is from genome assembly GCA_963556165.1 of Tipula helvola. Classification (NCBI taxonomy): domain Eukaryota; kingdom Metazoa; phylum Arthropoda; class Insecta; order Diptera; family Tipulidae; genus Tipula; species Tipula helvola. Next base: position 35,742,746 of record OY744482.1, on the reverse strand, counting down.
CTGAAGTTAAAGTCAGTATTGACAAAAAATTAGCTTCGTGGGCTGTACAGCATAATATAACTAGAGCTGCATTTGAAGATTTAATTAAAATATTAAACGATTCAAATATAATCACTACAGCAAGATCGTCTAAAACATTATTGAAATGCACTGGTAATATGCCTGTAATAAAGCCAATATTAGGCGGTAATTATATGCATTTTGGAATTCAAAATTCAATTTCCAACATATGCTTTCCAGAAGAAATTTTACGAAGTATAAATGAATTTTGTATAGATGTGGGCATTGACGGAATCCCACTATTTAAGATTAGTTCAACTACATTATGGCCCATTTTGGGTTCAGTAGTAGATTTCCCAAATATAAATCCATTCGTCATCGGATGCTTTGTGGGACAAGGAAAACCATTGTGCGTGAATAATTTTTTAGAGGATTTTGTGGAGGATATAACAGTATTAAGTAAAAATGGCATTTTAATTAATCGTCGATTAAATAAAAAGTTTTCTGTTCGACTTTTCACGTGTGATGCCCCCGCCAGATCATTTTTGACGGGAACGAAAGGCCACACATCTTTTGATGGTTGCGGTAAATGTTGCCAAAAAGGATTAAGGATTAATAGACGTGTTAGTTTTTCAACAAGAACTTCAGGCAGTAGAACCGACGAATCCTTTTTCAACAGACAACATCTGGAACACCATTGCGCCGAATTTCATAATAAACAAAATGTATTGGAGAATATTATTGGTATGGTGTCCCAGTTTCCGGTAGAACCCATGCATTTATTTGATTTGGGAATTATGAAAAAATTATTGTATATTTGGACTGATTCAAAATTCGGATCAAAGTTTAAGATGGCGAGAAGTAACTCATTACGAATGTCCAACCAACTTTTAAGTTTCAAAGAATTCATTCCAAAGGAATTTCAACGAAAACCAAGAGCTCTGAAAGAATTACCTAGGTGGAAGGCCACTGAACTCCGACAATTTGCTCTATACACTGGAGTAGTGATATTAAAAGATTTGATTGAGCCTCAATTATATCAACATTTTTTGTATTTTTTTTGCTCGTATCGAATGTTGTCTCATCCAAATGATTGCAAAGAAAATTCACACACAATCCAAAAATTACTTCAACATTTTGTGACCGATTTTGCATCAATTTACGGAGAACATCTCGTATCCTACAATATTCATAATGTACTACATATAACCGAGTGTATACAGCAATATGGATGTTTAACTTCCTTCTCAGCTTACAAATTTGAAAATTATTTGCAGCTATTAAAAAAAAAAATTCGAAAGCCAACACACATTTTACAACAAATCTATAATCGAACTTCCGAAATAAATACGTTTACTCAATTTCAAAACCCTCAAACATTCACAACATTTTTTATTGGAAGTACAAGGGCAGATAGTTACTGTGTTATTAATTCTGATATTTACTTTTCAATTTTGCGCGTGGATAATGAAACTATTGTGGGATATAGATTCAAAATGAAAAAGGACTTTTTTAAATATCCAGTATTGTCATCATTCCTTGGAATTTATGAAGTTTCTGATTTAAGTGATGAATTAGAAACATTTAACATTGCTGATATTGACTATAAAATTGTTGCGCTTCCGTATAAAACTGCTTATGTTTTCATTCCTCTTTTACATTTGCAAAGTTAATTTAAACATAATTTATATGTACTAAAACACACTTTTTTTATTATTCGAAACAGAAAAATGACTCAAAACAAAAAATTTACATTGCATTTGCCGAAATATATTCTACATCCCAATGGTCATTCGTCAACCAATATTGCAATTAAAAATATAAATGTGAGTACTCAGACTGACAACAGTACCGAAATATCACAGAATTACACTGGTATGTATATTAATGTTTGTAAAAGATTAAACATTTCTCAATTTAACCAAATGTTATATTAAAATTTTAATTTTTTCCCCACTTTCAGCTGTTTTACAAAATTTTTTGATAAAACAATTTTCTCAATTGAATACTAGACTCGAGAAAATAGAAAATATGATTGAAGCAAAAACACATATAGATTTACAGATACCGTTGCCAGTATCCTCAATTGAAGCAATGGACGATTTGGAAATGAAATTAACGGATGAAAATTTTAAACATAAATTAGTAAGTAATAAAATAACATATTCCTGTCCTATTATAATTCTAACAATTTATACTGAAATTTTTGATGTGAAAACATCTTTAGCGGCAGGAGTAAGTAAAAAATTGTATAGAACTCGTGTTACGGAAATAAAAGTGCCGAACAAAAAATATTGCAGGTATGTGTGAATATCGACAAGAACAAAAAAAAATAAAACCGTAAAATCAATGCAAAATCTACGCATACACATGCAATATACAACATCATCCGGCATTTCAAAAACATCGTGAGCCGAATACAAAAAAAAAGCCGCCTACTTTAATTAATTTTGTTGTGAAAATATATTCTGCTATATGTATATAGCCGCAGCAGCAAGTGTTTTTGAAAATGAAAATTACATACTAGCAAAAGGACTACAAATTATGCTTGTGTAGTGTAAAAAAATTAAATGGAAATAACTAGCTGTGAAAATTGCACATACATTGATCATAATAAAAGAACAATTTTAAAATTGTTTAATCGGTTTAGTATGCTTTCTTATTAGTAAAGCTCACAGTACACAATATAATAAAGGTAATATATATTGCACATCTGACAAAAATTACAAAAACAACAAATTGAAAAAATGGCGGAACATAGAGACCTTTTTATAATAATATGTATACGTATGCATATGTACATGCCTAGTAAAGTTTAAAAAATAGAAGTTATTTTCAATAAATAAATAAAAAAGTTGTTTAAATAAATAAAAAATTCATTTAATTCAAATAAATTTATTTATATAATTATTTTATTTAGTATATTCAGGCCTCAAACATTCGCCATATTGGCAATTTTTGATAGCTGCGCAAAAATGAACGAAAATAGAACCAGTGAGTACCTATATTACCTCTATTTAGTGTACTGTGAGTAAAGCTCATGCTGTTCGTAAGTTTGGTTATGGGGGTTTCGCGCTACTATCTTTCCAATTGCAATGATTGTACGACCAACAGTGCGCCTAAATAGAACCGCTCTATTTAATTTATTTTAAACTGATCAAACGATGCGATTTTTCTTTGATCAGCGAGTTTGCCGTGACCATTTATTACTATGGAATCTTGAACAAGATTCCTGTGTATGAGTAATGGTATATTTTAAAGCGTACATGGCAGGTTTAGGTGTTTAACTTAACAGTACTATACTTTGCTCAAGCTCAGTTAATGTTAGTAAGGTCCAAATTCAAAATAGTATAACTAGACTTTTTCAACCGAAAATGTAACTTAGTTTAAATACTGAGCGGCCACATCCGTCTTTATGGAGGGGTTTCTGAGCCTTATCGAAATTGCTTGAAATGATTTAATAGATATTTATAAAAAAAAGTTTTCACATAAATATTTTGCGAGTTGAGGGTGAACTCGCTCGTTGTTTTTTTTTGTATAGAGGAACTACGTCACAAAAATTCACGGCAAGGATAAGGACTATGCGCGTATTATTAAACATTTATTTTCTGATGAATTACTGTTCCAATACAATTGGAATGGTGAGAAAGGCAAACGAGGGTTGAAATGGCTGTCAATTTTTTCCGAAGTTTTATTTGGTAAGCATTGGAAAATAGCATCTTTACCTGTTTAAAGACTGCGCTTCATGTACTTATTATTCATTTCATAATGTTAACAATGTAAAAGATAAATGATTGAATTTTTATTATAAAATAATTTAATAAATATAATTATAAATATGTAATATAATTTATTTATTTTATTATTTATATATTTTAAATATCTATCAAGAATGTAACATATGTTTTCTTTATTTTTTCTTTTAGATGCAATTGGGGAAGATTCTTTGGCTGTATACGAGAATAAAATTAGAACTATTATAAAGCGTACACATCAGAGAACTATTAAACGAAACAGTCGAGAAAATCAATAGTTACTCGTAGTTTTGTCATAATTTCGTTAGTATTTTTATGTTCTATTTTTTTTTAAACAAGAAATACAACTAAAAATTTTATTTTATTAAGATTTAATTTGAATTTAACTGAATTATATTTACTAATCAAATGCGGTGAAATATTGTGATAGTATTATTAATATATATTAATATTTAATTATTTTTGAATCTTTATTATAGAGTAATATTGAATTTATTGATATATTGTTGAATTATTATTATATGTTGTTTTCATTAGCTACAGTAAATTTTATTTTATAGAAAATATAAAATATTTTAAAGAAACAAAATGTACAGATATTTTAAATTTATTTACAATAATTAATTCGATAATACGATTCTTCTATGAACTGTTTTATACTGATCATCTCAGACATGTCACCAAATAATCATCTAAGACAAATGACACACGAATCACTTATGAACTGTCTTACCAGCGTCACTAATGGCGAGTCACATGGTAATCCGCCTGGACTGGTCACATATGATTCTTCTATGAACTGTCTTATACTGATCATCTCAGACAGGTCACCAAATAATCATCTAAGACAAATGACACACGAATCACTTATGAACTGTCCTATCATCGTCATCAATGGCGAGTCACATGGTAATCCGTCTGGACTTGTCACATACGATTCTTCTATGAACTGTCTTATACTGATCATCTCAGACATGTCACGCATGAATAATATTCCCGCCTGGTGATAAAATTCTATATACGTGTCATGCGAGACAGTCATGCATGAGTCATTAGTCTGTCTCGTATGACTATCCTGCTGGGTACATATATGTCAAATTGCAAAAAAAACGAACGAAAATGATGCGCGACGGGTATTAGTACTAAAAAAATACCGCGTTTATTTGCATTGTTGAATTGGAAATTAAATACATACATAATATTAAGTTTAGATAATATGTATATGATCGTTGAGCTGGAATACAAGATTTTAAAATATTCTGGTCAAAAGGTAAAGTTCTACACATTATTAAAATAATATTTTCGTAAATATATGATTTTATTAAAATATAGTATGATACAAATATTATATTGTTTAGTTGGTTAGCGAATAAAAAGTGTATTGCTTTCAACCAAAATGAGTTAGGTATTTTTTCTGGTTAAAAACTGATCAAAGCAACACCAAAAATTAACCAAATTTTGGTCAATTTTTTTTTCATGTGTTGGCAATATTTGAATTTTTTTCTCTCAAAAAAAAAAAAAAAACAGTTGAAAAAATACGCATAGTTTTCTATTTTTTTAACAAAGCAGGTCAAATTAAAAAAAAATCAAAAACGTTCAATATATTATTTTAATAAAAATGTCAAAAGTAATAAAAAACGTAATGTATTGTAAGTGCATATTAGAAAAGTATAATTTATAATTAAAACTAATCATATTAGTTTATCCTTTGTATATTTTTATAGCGCACATAGAAGATTCTGGAGCAGAGCGGAGACACGGACACTTTTGGTATTCGCAATTCACCGTAAAAATGAATTTACACATATTAAAAAAAAAAAAATTGTGCATAGCAATTTATTAGAAGACATGACATCTTCAGGTGTAGCGGTATGTGACTTATTATTATTAATATGTATAGAAATTTATTTTAGCTAATTTAAAATGTTTTATTATTAATTTCTCTATTTTTTAGGATACATCTTATACTGAAGAAGAAATTAGGAATAAAATAAGAAGCGTCAAAAAGGCTTACAAGGCATGCCTCGATAATAATTCCATGAGTGGAACCCACCCTGGAGTAGCACCTTATAAAGATTTGTTGGAGCAATTGTTTGACGAGGAAACTTCCGTTGAAGTAACAGAAAACAAAACAATTGGTACGGGGATTGGAGTTCCCTCGGTTCCCATTGCTGGTCGTAATACCGAGAAAAAGAAGCAAGCAACTCCACTCCTAAATGCTACTGCCACTGAACAAAGCGTGATTAGTCAAAGTAACAGCCCTTTGAAGCCTGAAATATGTTGTAGTACTTCAGCCCCTACTTTCGAGGATATAATCGAGATAAGTGTGCCAGACGAAGATGATATCCCAGCACAATTTAAACAAAAGCCGGCTCGAAAGCGCAAATCGATAACTGTCGATAACTACAATGAGAGGAAATTGGAGTTTCTAAGAGAAAAGGAGGAAAATGCTAAAATAAGGGAAGAAACGAGACTAAAACGGCATATGGAGAAGGAGTTGGCGGCGCAAAAACGGCACGAGGAAAGAAGAAAATGGAACGAGAGTTTATTAAATTACCTCGAATCAAAATAATGTTACATATTTACATAAAAAGACTGAAATGAAATATAAATAAAATAAATTGAAATAAATAAGGTGATAAAATAAAGTGTAGCTATATAAAATAAATGAATTAAATAAAACAACTTTTTATTTTTATTTTAAAACTATAATACTAGGTTTTGAAGAAGCTGATTCACAACATCAGGGCGACGCTCCACCACAACGTTATGCGCATTTTCAATAGTGGTACTGTTTGGCTCCTCATTGCTAGCACCGTACCATACGTCACTTTCATTAACGCATATATTATGCAGCACGCAGCATGCAACAACAATGTTCTTCACAGTCCCCAAATCCAAATGTTCCGTGAAATGTAAAATTCGACGAAACCGGCCCTTCAAGATACCAAAGGCATTTTCTACCACAATTCTCGTTGAAGAGTGAATAAAATTGAATTTGTTTTCGCGTTCGGTCAAATTTCCATTATCTTTATAAGGTGGGACGAGCCATGAGTTTGATGGGTAAGCCGAATCGCCTAATAGAAAAGAATTATTTAAAAACGATGTATTCTCTTTGGCATGTCGAAATAATGGCGATCTTCTCAAAACACGAGCGTCATGCATCGATCCAGGCTCGCCGCAGTATATGTCGATGAATCGCTTTTTAGAATCCACGACTCCTTGTAGTAATATACTATAATAACCTTTACGGTTATAATACGTTACTGGGTTAATGGTCGGCCTTTTAACTTTTATATGGCTTCCGTCTATAGCCCCGAGGACGCCGGATATGCCTGACAGCATTTCAAATGAGGCTGTTGTTTGTGCGACCCTTTGATTCGATCGTGGCCATATAATGTATCTTTTTGAAATGGTCACCATCCATGATGCTACTCTGTTCACTATCTTCCATGTGGTTACCTCGTTAATGCCAAAGAGATTACCCATCTGCCTATAAGTGATGGTATTCGCCACATATCATACAAAAATGTGAAGTTCCTTGCGAGCTCCAACCTTTTCGCGACCTCCAGGATTTTTTGGACACACGTCTGAAGATTTATATAAATCTGAAAAAGTAATTAAATTAAATTTGAGTTCTCATTCCCAGGGACCTTATCATAAAACTTTCACGAAAATATTTTACAAATGAAAATGTTTAACAACCGAAATTTTTCACCGTATGCCAGTTGTTGATTTCGATTCTATGAAATATTTGTTGGATATCGATTGTCTTTTCAATTTAAAACCAGATTTGTGATGGACGAAACCACTATGCATAAACACGGTTGAAAATAACCGAAACTGAATTTCGTGCGAGTAACATGATACGGGCCCGAAATTGAAAACGAAATTGATTCTAAAATGGTTAATATTGAATTAAATTGTAACGTACCAATTAAAGAAGCTAAACTTTCACGTGATAACCGAAAGTTCTTCTTGAATTCTTTATTATTGTATTCGTCAACAACTTTCATAAAATCAGATATTCTTGCTCGTTTAGGTGGATTAGGTTGTTGACTACTGCTTGAGGATTCGATGGATTCTGAGGACGTGTCACTTGAACTGGTGCTATCATCTGAGGTTTCCGCCATGTTCTCCAGAATAGTCTGAAACAACAATCAATTACCACAAATTTAACATTAATTCGAAGTTTTTAACTAATGCTAATTTACTTATCAGCTGAGAACAAATTTATATTTATGTACCTTAATGACTAATTTTTCATCAGGCGATTCCATTTTTCTTTAAATTTTTTCATTAAGGGTCGCGATTCACTTTTATTATTAAACTAGCTGAGTTACCCGGCGTTGCACGGGAGGTATATAATTCAAATACCTTGATTGTTATGCAAGAATTCTCTCTTTACATCGCTGTATTTGAAAGCATGAGTTGTATTTTCGAATATTTTGTAGAAAATGTCTGGATAACTCAATAGTTCCGGAGACGTAAGCTAGAAGAGGTTCAGGTGGATCATCCAGAGGAGGCAAATTCACTTTTCCATTTGAACAACACATTCCAGGCGATTCATTGTGAAACTTTAAAGCATGACAATACAAACAAATGTTTTCCATTTGCCCAATTGAAACATTGTAATCATAGTCTTTCTCGTAATTGAATGCTGCTAACTTTAAATCACCTCTAAAAGTTTCTATTAATCGTCCATATCGTAACCGATCGACTTCCAGCCGGGCCTCACGATGTTCAATGGTTTCAGTAGCTCTAGAAGAAGACATCCTGCTTCGAACATTTTCAAGTCGTGTTTCACGCTGTTCAGTTGTTTCATCAGCTCTTGAAGAAGACATCCTGCTTCGAACGTTTGCAAGTCGTGTTTCGCGCTGTCCGCTTGATTCAGCCACCCTTGCGGCTCTAATCTTCTTCGACTTTGCAGTTACCTGCACAATTGATCTTTTTTTCGGTGGCATTTTTAAGCAAAAATGAAACGTGTAGCTAATTAATCAGGAATGACGGGCATTCAAAACAGAAATTAGTATTAATTTATCAAAACGATTTTAATGTTCCCTTCGATACGTTTCACCGCGAACTGTGTTTGAAAATGTCTTTACGGAATTTTTTTTAAGCAAAATCAAATGGTATCTACAATCAAAAAGTAATCATAGATTAACACGTTTATAAACTGAAAACTTAAATCTAATAAGAATGTATATTCACTTAAAATAATATTTAATACCTGGAAAATAATCACCAACAATTATTTTATTGCAATATAGCTAACTAATCGAGAACAACGGCATCCGAAACACAAATTAATATTAATTTATTCAAAACGATTAAAACTACGTCCACTTCGATACGTTTTACCGCGAACTGTGTCTGTGGTTGAAAATGACATTTCGAAAAACAAAAGAAGTTTTTTCAAAGTAAGGCAATTTTACACGTACAATAATTTGAATCCAAGGATGTTTCTTGTAGAAGATTCTATTTTCAAATATAAAACGCTAGTACTTTTCAAAGTAAATCAGTTTATATGTACAATATTTTTTAGTACCTTTCCTAGAATTGATTTTATGAAACAATCATTGATTTATTTAAGTAATAAACTAAATAAAGTAATAAACTATTGGCGTTTAGTATGAAACTACTATTTTCATTAAAAGCCGCCGGTTGCAATAGTGGATTAAAATAGAATGTTAATTATTTCTGAAGTTATGTGGAAATTAGAACTCGCTGACTATGGTACATTTCAAAACAGGATATGATAAATAGGATATCATTAAACAGTACATGTCAAACCAGTAAAAATGGATTATTAGTATGGATAATATAAGTGTTCATTGATTTGTCTTCAGTTAAAGTGATGAAAGGTTGTCTTAAATTTAAATTAATAAAATTAATTTGAATAATTAAATCAATTATAGTAGAGGTATGATTTGTGTATAACAATCGCACGCTAGATATCCTTTTTGGTGTATAAATTTGCGGCTAAGGCGCTATTTCGGAACATTTAAATAATTGTATCTATACATGTAAAATTGAATTCTTGATCCAGGGCAGACTTCCGGATTGGAGCATGGCACTAATTGCATATAACCCCTTTCCTAAAGTCATTCCCGTCAAAAAAATCTTAAAAAAATTGAAATTTGAGACCACAGAACAATTTGTACCACAGCCCCTAGACCTCGGGGTCCAGCCCCTTCAAAAGTATCGTGTGCTTGGTCCTGAACATGCAACATATACATGGTAAAAATTTAATGGCGATCGGTAAAGCGGCTAAGGCGTTATTTTAGAACATTCAAATAATTGTATCTTTAAATAAATTTTTGATCCAGGGGCGGACCCCCCGAATTCGAACATGTCTCTTATTTCATATAACCCCTTTCCAAAACTCATTCTCGTAAAAAAATTTAAATTTTTGAAAAAATTTGTACCATGGCCCCTAGACTCCGGGGTCCAGCCCCTTTCACAATATCGTAAGATTGGTCCTGAACATACAACATTTGCATGGTAAACATTTCATGGCGATCGGTTGAGCGACTGAGAAGTAATTTTGAAATAATCAAATATTTGTATCTATACATGTAAAAATTTATTTTTGATCCAGGGCTGGGCCCCTCGGATTCGAACATGTCAGTAATTTCATATAACCAGCCCCATAAACTCATTTTCGTGGAAAAATTTAAAGAAAATTAAAATTTTCGAAAAAATTTGTACCGCAGCCCCTAGACCCCGGGGTCCAGCCCCTTCCAAAATATCGTAAGGTTGGTTCTGGATATGCAACTTGTACATGGTAAAAATTTCATGGCGATCGGTTGAGCGGCTGAGGCGCCCATTCGGAACAGACAAACAAACAAACAAACAGGAATTCATTTTTATATATGAGCCGTTTATTTTGAAAGTGGCCTAAGTCCATTTTCCAAAAAAATCAAGTTAGATGTCATAACATTTTCAATTCTACGTAATCTTTTCATTATCAAACAAATTACAGCTAGTTGAGGTAAAATCACTAAGATTTTGTAATGGGAAAATTAGCTGATTAATAAAATGAGAAAAATTTTAATTTGAAAGTGGCCTAAGTCCTATTTTGAGAGCTTCAAACATGAAGTAAAGTAAAATTTTATAAGGGTTCTACTTTATTTGTTATATGTATGTTATTGATTATACAGCATTAAGGTCGCAGATATATTATTAAGATAATGTTTTTTTTTAAATAATAATAATTCGATTAAATATATAATATTAATATATTAGCAAAAACCAGAAAGTGAGATCTCTATACAAAATTAATAATGTGTACATTAAAAATTAAACACATGTGACATAATATGAAAACCAAACATGAAATATACCAATAATCTGGAAAACAAAATTTAAATGTTCATAATTTTATTCACAAACACATATAAAACTACAAGAGCTTTTCAACCCTGGCTTAACACGAATTTTAATATTTCTTTAATCGAATGAACATTTTTTTATATAAACTAAAATCACATTTTAATTACGACATCGTATCTATATACAAATTGTATCCTAATTTACAGTATTTCATTCAAAATCCCTAATAAAATTGATACATACGAGTTTATACAGATGAAAAGTCGTTTTATAATCGTGTCAACACAAAGGTTAAACGCAAATAATAAACAGCCACGCGAGGTGCGATGTAGAGCGTATAAATTGTAGTTTTCTATAGGTATGAGAAGGATGTCAATTGTTTTTACTGTTCTTTATTTCTAGATGCGTCGTTTTATTTTTAATTGTATTGCATATGCTTTGTTTTCTACAGGTGAAACAACAAATATAATTTCTTACTTTTTTTAGTTTTTGTTTTTTAAATTGGAAAGACAAGGATAATCTAATTTGTTTATGTTTCTTCTATTTACGAGGTTTTGTTTACAACTCTTTGTTTTGCATCGGATTTTTTTTTAAATTTTTCTATTTACTGATTTAATGGTTTGTGAGTAGATAAAGAGCATACGTGAAATACAATAAAGGAGCGATAGGTAGTAAATTTTTCTGGCGAATTCACTAAAAATCTACATTTACCGTATAGAAATAAAAATTTAATATCTTTTAATTATATCAAACAAAATAATTAGGTATTTATTTTAAAGATATTTTTTTTCAAGGGATTTAAGCCTTTTTAAAAATTAAAAAATGATTTCATTAATTTTGAAAGTGACTTAAATCCATTTATAGCCATCAAGAACGTGTTATTTTTTAAACAATGTTGATCATTTTAATTAGGTTGGATAACTACACATCCTTAGAAATACAAAAACATTATAGTACCGTATTATCAGTTACCAATATTTTTAAATTTATTAAAACGCAAACCGTTAAATATCTCGATTCAAAGATAAATGGACTTAGGTCACTTTCAAAATAAACGGCTCATATATAGATAGGTATGTATTTGTTTATTTTATTTAAATGCACTTTTGACATATAACGCAATGAAATCTCAATTAGCAGCAAGATGGCCAACTTTGGCAAATATAATTTTTAAAAAGTCGACTCTTGTGGCAGGAATTAGAAATAAAAATTTGGTTAATATTTTTTAACCACTAATTTTGTTTGGGTTAAGCCTAAACCATTTTCTGGTCTATCTATAGTACGATTGTTGTTGTAATTTTTTTTTTTAGACAAAAGCAATACACTTAAAAATGTATGTGTTATCGCGCCCCATTCAAAATAGTGCGCGCCCCCCAAGGGGCGCCAATTGGGAATCGCTGCCTTAGAGTCAGGCCACTCCCACATGGAGTGTGATTCTATATGCAGTCAGCTATAGAGTCTGCCAAGAAATATAAATCGGTGTAATAAGAATCAGTTTTTGGTAGCTCAATAAAACATAAAAAATATAATTTTTATTATTTGTGTTCATTATTACTCCTATTTAAGGCAGAAAAACTAGCTAAGTACTTTTTCATCAATAACAGGAACTCCTATTTTATAGAGAATACAACTTTCACAAAATATGCCATGGGAAATTTTACGAAAAAGCGATTATTACAGCAATAGTATTTAGATTGCCATGCAAAATACGTACAACAACACGTTATTACAGCGGTAATTTTACGATTTTCACCATAGCAACGCGATAATTTTATGAATTTTACCATAGCAACAAGAAAATCCTAAACAATTATCTCTAAATTTGTAATTGTATTCCAATTTTTTTTATTATGATTGAATTTTTTATACACACATCAAAGGAAAAGCCATGCAAACAAAAGTTTGTCAAATAATTTGCATACAACATGACACAAATGGATGAATTGTGATTCAATCGCTGACGGTAAAGTTGTATTCTCTTACTAAATACAACACGTGCTGTAATTAATGATCGATAATTTTTTACTCGTTAAGACCGACGCAGATAATTCAACTCGTGCTGCGCACTCGTTGAATTTTCAGTGCGGTTTTAACTCGTAAAAAATTATCGATAATAATTGAGCACTAGTTGTATTGCGAATGAAAATAAAATAAAAACATATTACTGTGATGTGGGACACAAAATATTTCTTCATTAAATAGGCTTTTATAATACATTACTATAAAGTGGATTTTTGTCAAAAGAAAAACAATAAATCGTCCATTACTCCATTGTCCTAGTATGACACTTAGTGATTATTTTTTCTTGTCACCCGACGAAATATGCTTGAAATAAATTTCAGATTTAATTTTGAACTTTCTATAATGATAAGGAGAAATTTTATTTTTAATAGATTATAGTTTTTGAGAATTTAATTTGTTTATTTTGTTTATGAGGACGTAGTTTTCAGCAATTTCTAGTTTGATTATCGCAAAAATAAATCGATTTTGCAGTCGTATGAAAACGGTCAGATTTATGTTGCTCGAATTTTTCAACAATCAGTTTTTGGGATAAATTCGCTCTTTACGACACCTTAATAAGAACAATTTCTTATTTAATGCTATGGCAAACTTGACGTTTGTTTTGAACAGTTCTTTCATAGATTTAACCAGTTCATTTCCATATTTTATTTTCATCTTTTTGAAAAAATTATTTCTTTCCATCTTCCAAAATGTTTTTGGTACCCAAATTTCAACCAGAATGGGTAATATAATTTACCGAAGGTTATTATTTAATAATTAAAAAACTTGCATTTTAGCCAGCTTGTTTGAAACGTTAGCTAAATAACGTTTTTGAAAATACAGGCTAAAATACCAGTTTAAAAAGGTTAACATTTTATATAAGTGAAAATACTTCGGTGATTATGGAGTTAAATCAAAGGAAAGAATTATTAAGCCTTGGATTACACCTCCACTACTTAATAAAATTAGGTTGAAGAATAAGTTATCTAGGAAGTTAGCTCGAAGCTTGAATGAAACGGTGGAATTTGAAACGGTGATTTGAAGTGATGGGTTCCACCCATAAGCTTGGTTTACAAAAGCCTGGTTGCACCAAAAGCCTGGTTTTTTACAATCCTGGTTTTTTAAAATCCTGGTTTTCAATACCCTGGTTTTCAAAATCCTAGTGTCAAAATCCGGGTTTTGCAACAAAAACAAGCCTGGTTTTTGGAAAACCTGGTTTTTTAAATTTAGTATGTTTTATGTTCATAAAATTTTTCTTTTCTTTAATATTTGTTTGGTTGTTCTGAAAAGATCATTTAATAATTCAAGACTAGAAAAAAATTATAAATAAAAAAGATTTATACTTATATGTCAAAGATATTCATTTACAAAGGTGAACGCAATATTTTGGAGATATTCAAGCTTGCTTAAATTATCTCGTTGGTTAATAGTGTGCAAAATTTTATTATTTCTTATTGCCAGTTTTCGCTTTTTAGGGTATGATGCTCCAGCTCTCACTTGCGCAATTCGAGTTTTACTCATTATCAATTATTTTCCCAACTCCGCAATTAGTTGGTAAACTCCGATGTGTGCTTTGCCGACTACCATCTTTAGTCTTCCATGCCATCCTTCTACCGAGTTTTGTGTCCTAGGTAAATCATTCCTGGTATTATCCCATACAGACCAGAAATTTGGAGAGTACTGTGGTTTTGATTTTCTCTTTGTTTTATTGGGGTTTCCCGTTAAATAAATTTTCTCGAACCAAAATCCTCGTTGTTCCGTATTTCACAGCACACCCTTCTGCTTGCACCTTTCTCCAGATTATTTGCCAGGAATGGAACAAACAACCTTTATATGATGTTTCTGGGAAGAAAAGTTTCATCGCCTTTACACTGGCTTTCTCGAAGTTGGATATGACCATTTTTGGATTTAAATGGATTCCCCAATTGCAGGCCCATTTGCTAACTTCATAAAAAAATTCGAAGTAAGCTGCTTCACTTTTTCACTCATGATTCCGAACACGGGTTGTTATATGTGGGGGTGTTATAGTAATAAGGATCGTCCAAACAATTCATCCAAAGAAATAAAATTCATTATTTTTCTATTTTATCTCTCGAAATCCTGGTTTTTGGAAACCTCTTTATTTTTATTAATTCGAGCCGCCCGAATTAATAAAAATAAAGAGGTTTTAAAAACCAGGATTTTGAAACCAGGATTTTGAAACCAGGATTTTGAAACCAGGATTTTGAAAACCAGGCTTTTAAAAATCAGGCTTTTGAAAACCAGGCTTTTGAAAACCAGGCTTTTGAAAACCAGGCTGTTGTGACTATGGGAGGATTTTCTTGATTACTTTTGTTATTCTTGGTGATGTATGGGTTGACGTTTGATTTTGTGGTACTTGACTTCGTGCAAAGATTGCGATTGTCTTGATATTTAACAGTTTGGCTATAAATTTATATCTACACTACCTTAATTAATTTCTGACATACAGGTATCATGATCATTTAGTGTTAAATGACTAACTCAGTATGTCATTTGATTAGGGAATTTGTAATCTATTTCTGATAAAATTGTAATTACCTAGCAGATTTACCGTATTGATTCAGTTCGTTGGTTGTAGTTACTTTGCTTGTTACTGTTTGAAGTGAGTAATGTCTAGTTATTGTGGTCATCAGCTTACCACGGGTGGGGGCTGATTCTGTCTAGTTGATTTTAGTGGTATTCCTACAGTGAGAAGGTACCATTGGCACCTATTTTAGTAATGAGTAAGGATACTGTATAGGACAGGTGAGACATGGGGCATACGCGTGATTTTTTCACGTTTTGGAATCCCCCCTTCGCTTTGCCGTGCGAAGGTTTCTGCTCAAGTGTCTTGCAGCCTTTTGTCGATTATTGTTAGTAGGATGTTAGGTAGAATATACTTACAGATATATCTGATGAATGATCTATGCACCAATTTGGTTGGTCTCTTCAAATTGTCTTGCTAAGAATGACGGTTTACTGTTTTATGAAGATTATTTTATTGGTTCGATTTCAGAAAGGTTACACTGTTTTTATTTTCTTGTTATTAAATTTACGTGACTTATGCTACTTGATGTTTAAATTTTACTATCTTCGATCGACTGGGCGATCGACAGAATGATCGATGGACTGATAAATATGCATTTTAAAATTTGGTTTATATACAAAATTTTTGTTAATATTTTACAACAATAATTTGGCAGTTTCCTGTTTTTTTCGATTTTATTTTTTGTGCAATTTGCAAATTCGTAATTTTTCATAAAATTCATTTTTTTTGATTTTGTAAATTTGATAATTTAACAGTTTGTTGATTTTTGTGAAATTCGCAAATTCGTATTTTTTTTATAAAATCAATTTTTTTTGATTGATTGTCATATTTCGGGGCAATGTTCTCTGATTTGTTATGCATGGCGCATGTGTGCTTACTTTACGCCTTAATTTATGTTAGTAAATAACACATTGAGCTTTTAGTACATCTTATTTTTCTTATTCGCCTAAATTTGCTTCAAATGCATAAATACATATACCTAACAGTTTTTGTTTATTTATTTTTGTGCGAATATATACATTTTCTTTCTTTTAATTTTTTTTGTAATTGAATACCGTTGGAATGCGGATTCATAACATTGACCTATATTTATCTTGTACAGTAAAACTTGTCAAAGCCGGAATCGTGCGGGACCGAATAAAATTTCCGCCATTGGGAAGTTTCCGGCTCTCGAAAGTTCATAACCAAATTTTCTCTAAATTAAAGTCTAATTTTACAATAAATATCAAAAAATTCAGTCAGTATGCAATGTAACAAGAAACATTTTTAAAATAAAATTATAAATAAAATTGTACATACATATATGTATGTACAATACATAAATACATTAATCAAAAATAATTCACCTATCTAATATAAATTTAAAGAAATAATGCAGATCTCCAGATCTAGTTAACAGCGTTTGCAAAATTATCCATCGTTGTTTGCTTCAGTTTACTAGTACATTTGGAAATGAGTAGTAAAAGTAATTTAGCCTCCGACACTAAATTTAATAATTTTATATCACTAGTATGAAGTGCATATCTTTGGGCTACTACCTCCACTCCAGATGCTTGATTATCGTGGTTTTGTTAGAAGTTAAAATATCTGCCTCGTCCGATGATTCAGCACTGTCCGAGTTGTTTCCTGTTTCTTTTGATCTTACAGATGAAGAAGCTGAGCTTGCCATCAACTCATTCAATTTTCGTCGTTTTCAAAAATTACTCCATCGTCAATTGCTAAAAAATCAAGCGCACTATTGTTATGATCGCCATATATAGCCTCAATCATATTCTGCAATTCCCCTGTTGGAATAGGTCATCTTCTACTGTTTCAACAATTTCGTCCCAAATAAATCCACATTTTTTGAAACATTTTGTAACTATTTCTGGTTTAATTTGTTTTATTGAATGCACAATAAAGTAAATTGCATCCAATATATTGGTCTGTGTCGTTAAATCAGATGATTTTGACACTGTATCCATTGCAGTCAACAGTTTTTGAAGCATAACTTTTCTATAGTTGAATTTAAAATTTGTAATTAAACCGGCATCTAAAGGTTGTAGAGAAGCTGTAGTATTGGCCGGAAAAATTATCAATTTTATATTTGAGTAATTTTACCGTGGATGACACGTTGCATTGTCGAGAAACAGCAAAATGTTTCTGTTTTGCTTGATCATTTCGTTATTAAAATCCCGTAGAATTTGTTCAAAAATTATAAATGTCATCCACGCTTTTTTATTGAAAAAATATTCGACGGGTAAAGATCTTTTGTCTATTCTTTTAAAGGCACGTGGATTATTCGAATAACCAACAATAATAGGTTTTTTGATTACGCCAAAAAAAAAAAAATAGTGAGTCTCTCTTTTGCATTTTTTCCGCCGTAGCATTTTTCACCTTTAAATGCCAATGTTTTGTAAGGCCATGACGCTACAGTTTCAGGGTTGACATCATTTGATGATATGCCATATCTCTGTTTAAAAGAGTCTAACCTCTCTGTGAATGCTTTAAAATCAATAACAGGAGGGATTTGATTTTGGGCTATACCTGTAAAGCATTTTCTTTTAAAATTTTACCCGAGATAGGAACATTTTTAGCCCTTGCCGCACAAAACGATAAGACAAGTGATAAATTATTTATTTGATTTTTCCATATTTTATTTTTTCATTAAATACAAAAAAATAACAGTTTACATTGCATTCCGAAAAAGTATAGAATTCTATTCCGCCTTACACAAGTACGAAATGATGGAAACTTTAATTTTCGTACCAAAAATTTGTTCCGGCTTCCGGGTTTGAGAAGTTTCCGGTACATACAAGTTCAGTTTAGAATCAAATTTCATTTTGTGGAGAAAAATTCCGTGTAAAAGAAGTTTCCGGCACATCAAAGTTTCGGCTTTGACAAGTTTTACTGTATTTGTGTTTATGAATGTGGGTAATGACTTATAAAATATGTAAAGTCATGTATTGATATCGTCT
The DNA here is from genome assembly GCA_963556165.1 of Tipula helvola. Taxonomy (NCBI): domain Eukaryota; kingdom Metazoa; phylum Arthropoda; class Insecta; order Diptera; family Tipulidae; genus Tipula; species Tipula helvola. The sequence continues at coordinate 35,724,150 of OY744482.1, read as the reverse complement.
TATATGTTTTATGCATTTATAGTGTCTTAAGAAAGTATTTATATGTTGAAATATGTTGGGATATTTATGTGTATTTATGTATTCATAAGATGTATTTAGATGGTTGCACAACAAGGCTTTTGAAACCAGGCTTATGAAACCAGGCTTTTGTAAACCGGGATTTCCTACTATATCCGAAGTGATAATGCTGTTAAACATGACGTGGTTATGTCAAAGGTTAACTTTTACAAAAATAAATTTGAATATGCGAGTGGCAATATTTCAGAATGTTGGAAACTATAGTTAATGCCATTCTAAATAAAGATCAGAAAAATGCTCAGATTGAAATATTGAGATTGACTATAGAAGTGAACTGGCTGAATTATTCAACAGCTAATTGAAACAGGAATTGACAACTGCAGCAATATTCTTATCAACAAAATTTCGCATTGTATTGTTAATGTGTTTTCATACATTGTGAATTTTAATTTTGATACTGGTATTTTTCCAACTAAACTCTAGTTATCCCTATTTACAATAGTCCGGACTATTATCCCATCCAGAGAGGACTGGATGTTGGATGCAGTTTTGGAACCAGGAGTTTTAAACTTCTTCACTGATAGTTCAAAACGGGATGGAAGAGTAGGGGCTGTTGTGTTCTGCGAGGAACTCATGTTAAACCTCTCTTTTTGTCTCCCTGACTACTGTAGCATTTTTCAAGCTAAATTAACTGCGGTAAAAGAAGTCGTGGACTGGTTGAGGTATAATGTAATATCGACTTGTGATATCCGCATATATACGGACGGTCAGGGTGCCATTAAAGCACTTCAATCACACCTTCTCACGTCGAAAGTACACTCTAAAAAGTAAATGTAAAATTCCACGAAAAATATATCATTTTCCACTAAAAAGAGTTTAAAATTACACACCGGCTTGTAAAAGTAAACTCACGAAGTGGGATTTAACAATATTAGTCGGTTTTTACACATTTGATGTAATTTACAACGTTTTAGGTGTAAAATACCTAAAAACAGCGTGATTTCCGACAGAAAACTAGTATTTTCCAATACAAAAGTGTTTTACAAAATTGTGTGTGTGAATTTACTCAGAAAATGTATATTTTTCGTTCATCACCTTCAAAGATATTAGTTATACGAACATATTATTATTATTATTACTTGAGGGCCATGTGGGGGGCTCAAGCCACCCCGCACTGCGACCTAAAAGATCTTTTGTGCATAAGCCCTACTTAATTAACCGTCCAGTCAATATTCAGGCCCTTAATAAACCTGATGATACTGCCTAACGGTACGTAATACATACTATCTGGGCTCATTGCTCTCCCTCCTAGATGTTTTAATTATCCATCCAGCCAATATTCAGGCTCTTAATGAACCTGATAATACTGCCGACCGGTACGTGATACATACTATCTGGGCTCATTGCTCTCCCTCCTAGATGTAATAACATTTTCTTCTGATAGAAGAGCGGTAGCATTGGGACTCAAGGACTTCGTGAGGGCAGACCCACTCCCGTATATTCCTATCCGTGCCTCGTCTACCGTTTTGATTTTACTCTTGCGAGTTGCTGGGACATACTATCTGGGCTCATTGCTCTCCCTCCTAGATGTCTACTGTAGGAAATACTTCTACACGCGTTACATACTATCTGGGCTCATTGCTCTCCCTCCTAGATGTAATAACATTTACTTCTGCTAGAAAAGCGGTAGCATTGGGACTCAAGGACTTTGAGAGGGCAGACCCACTCCCGTGTATTCCTTCCCGTGCCTCGTCTACCGTTTTGATTTAACTCTTGCGAGTTGCTAGGAATAAAAAAGTCGCCTGTAGGTCACCCAGGTTTACTACAGGAGGGCTAAATAAAACTGGAGGGTGCCTGGTATCCAGAGTCCGCATATATAGACTGATTAACCTATCAGCCATTCATCCATCGGCATATGCTGTTCCACCTTAGATTAGGGATTTTTTGTCAAGGTTTTCTCCTTTAGCGCCGTACTTTAGCCTGTCAAAAAAGTCTATTTTCAGCCTAATGGTTACAGTTACCGGTGGTTGCCACGAGGAGGCAGTACGTACACTTGCGCCTACTGGAAGGTTACGGAGCCCCTTCCAATAGACGCCAAACCACCTAGTTATACGAACATAGTTAATTAGTAAAATGTGTTCAAGTGACTAAAGAAAAAAAATGCCGCTTCGTTCAAATAGCACCAATCAATAAATAGTATTTCTCCCAACGTGCAACACAGAACTTGATTAAAGGTATGTACTCTTAAAAGTGATGTAATTGAGACTGAACCTTATGATTTCAACTTTAAGGCTCTAATCACAAATAAAACAACAAAAACTAGCCATGAATTTATTTAATGTAAATTTTTATTACAGAGAATTTTGATCGGATAACAATTCCTTCAACATTTATAAATTTGTTGAAAAAAATAAATAATGTTTGGTTCAGGTGATGCTATACAAACCATGGAGAATCTGAATTGTCTATTTTTAAAAAAAATGTGTAATTAAAAATATAATTTTTAAATAAAATTTAATGTCTTTTTATTTTGAATTCATAACAATAATGTGGAATTTCACACTTCTTCGTGATATCTCACTAATCTATAAAAAAAGTGTCTTTTGCAACATTTAAATTGGAAATTTGTAATGCAGAAGCTGTTTTTCCTTACTTTGGTTACCTTTCAAAATGAGGGAATTCTCAACCATTTTATATTAAATTCAACCTATGTTAGCGGTATATAACTTTGGAGTTGTGTTTTTTACAGCAGCTTTAGAAGTAATAAGTAACGATATAGTGTGTTTTAACATTAAAAATGAAAATGTAAAACTGATAATGTGCGATAATCCACATTTGAATCGTGAATTCCTTCGAATAATTCACACATTTTTAGTGTAATTTTTTTTAAATCCCACTGCAATGCGATTTTACTACAATAATTGCTGGCAACAAGTATCCTACATTAATTGTAGTGAATTCCTTCTAAAATTTTTTAGAGTGTAGTCCAGAACTGTCTCTCATCTCTTAACGAGATGACAGATCAGTTCAACATCCAAATCATATGGGTGCCAGGACATTTCGTTAGTACGGGGAATATAAAAGCCGATGAACTGGCTCGACGTGGTACAACGGACCACATCTCAAACAGCAAAAGGATGTTGAAATGCTTCTTGCGGTATGTAAACTGCTGCCTTAGGAGGAAGCTAGTAAGTTGACGAATGACAGAAGGTCAAATAGTATCTCATACGTAATAACTCGGCCGGTCTGACCAAAGTTGAACTCGGCGAGATCCAAACAGCTGATCTCACTTCAGCGGAGTCAGAGCAGTGTGGTTGTTGGAGTGATTAGGGGCACTGTCTCATAGGCAGACATGCGAGTACCCTTGGTTTCTTCTCACATGACTACTGTCGTAGTTGCGAGGACGCAGAGGAGGAAGAGACAGTACTTCATCTTCTTTGCACCTGTCCTCGTCTGGCACGAAACAGACTGAATTTTCTAGGGGCACCTTTTTTCAACGGCCTGACGGAGCTCAGCGGGAGGGACGTCAGGAGAATCCAGCGCTTCATAGCAAGCTCAAAGTGGTTTCAATGAGTTGGAGGAACATTTTTAAATTGTGGTACGGCTACGGATCTTTTTGTGTCTATGCCTGGTCCTAGAAGACCGCTACCCAAACCTAACCTAACCTATCCCTATTTTTAAGAAAAGAGATAAATCTAATATTGAAAATTACAGGCCGATTTCTTTATTATCGGGTTTTTCTAAAATTATTGAAAAGATAACACATCGAAGAGTAGACAATTTTTGAATAAAACAAATTTTTTGCATAACATGCAGTTTGGGTTTAGAAAAGGTAAAAGTACTGTAAGGGCTTTGTTATAATTGAAGACATGATTGGATAAAGCATAAAGGTGATATGTAACATTTTCATAATTTTACACTCTAAAAAATTTTAGAAGGAATTCACTACAATTAATGTAGGATACTTGTTGCCAGCAATTATTGTAGTAAAATCGCATTGCAGTGGGATTTAAAAATAATTACACTAAAAATGTGTGAATTATTCGAAGGAATTCACGATTCAAAGGTGGATTATCGCACATTATCAGTTTTACATTTTCATTTTTAATGTTAAAAACACACTATATCGTTACTTATTACTGCTAAAGCTGCTGTAAAAAACGCAACTCCAAAGTTATATACCGCTAACATAGGTTGAATTTAATATAAAATGGTTGAGAATTCCCTCATTTTGGAAGGTAACCAAAGTAAGGAAAAACAGCTTCTGCATTATAAATTTCCAATTTAAATGTTGCAAAAGACACCTTTTTTATAGATTAGTAAGATATCATTGAAGAAGTGTGAAATTCCACATTATTGTTTTGAATTCAAAATAAAAAGACATTAAATTTTATTTAAAAATTATATTTTTAATTACACATTTTTTTTTAAAAATAGACAATTCAGATGCTCCATGGTTTGTATAGCATCACCTGAACCAAACATTATTTATTTTTTTCAACAAATATATGTTGAAGGAATTGTTATCCGATCAAAATTCTCTGTAATAAAAATTTACATTAAATAAATTCATGGCTAGTTTTTGTTGTTTTATTTGTGATTAGAGCCTTAAAGTTAAAATCATAAGGTTCAGTCTCAATTACATCACTTTTAAGAGTACATACCTTTAATCAAATTCTGTGTTGCACCGTGGAGAAATACTATTTATTGCTTGGTGCTATTTGAACGAAGGGGCATTTTTTTTCTTAAGTCACTTGAACACATTTTACTAATTAACTATGTTCGTATAACTAATATCTTTGAAGGTGATGAACGAAAAATATACATTTTCGGAGTAAATTCACACACACAATTTTGTAAAACACTTTTGTATTGGAAAATACTAGTTTTCTGTCGGAAATCACGCCGTTTTTAGGTATTTTACACCTAAAACGTTGTAAATTACATCAAATGTGTAAAAACCGACTAATTTTGTTAAATCCCACTTCGTAAGTTTACTTTTCCAAGCCGGTGTGTAATTTTAAACTCTTTTTAGTGGAAAATGATATATTTTTCGTGCAATTTTACATTTACTTTTTAGAGTGTACAGAAACGAGCTCCATAGTTTCTACGATTCATTTTAAAATACTTGTTCTTAGGAAATTATAATCCAAGTTTTAAAACGGGTCAAATGACCCGGTCATGGTAGGTTTAATGTTAAATTTCTCAAGTTTTGCGAAAATTTATTGGGACAGAATGCATAATATGCAGACATAACAACATCATCCATGTAACAAAATCAAAATTAAAAAAAATGTTACATATCACCTTCATCCACTGAGGTCTTCAATTCACTAATTTCCTATAAGTAGGTCTTGATAAGAAAAAATCAGTTGCATCTATTTTTGTAGATTTAACTAAATCCTTTGATATGGTTAAACATGAAGTATTATTTCAAAAACTGCTTCATGCTGGGTTTCGGGGTATTCATTTACAATGGTTTCGTTTTTATCTATCTGATAGATCTCAAGTATTTAAGATAGGTAATGTTTTTAGTGAACGTACAATTATCAATGATGGTGTTCCTCAAAACTCAATTTTTTATTTAAATTTTTCTTCAAGGTTGCTAGCTTTTGCTGATTATCTATAGTGTTTATGTACAAAGAACAATTACAAAGTAATAACATTCACTCTATGAACTCTGATCTAAGATGTCTGAGAAAATAGTGTATTGCTCATATGTTTCTCAGCATAAAAACTAAAGGTATGTTCTTTAAACTTAATAATGATGTGGGAATTGACCCAGGTGTCCATACTTACCATAATTCAAGTTGTGATCACATAACTTGTTGTTCTGATTGTTTTAAAATTGAATTCGTTTCAAAGTTTAAGTACCTGGGACTATTTGTGGACACTTCTATGCGTTGGATACCATATATCGAAACTCTCCACATATCGAATCGAGGCTATCGTATGGAATAGTATGCTGGAGAGTAACTTATAATTCTAGAATTCATCCACTTGCCGTTGCTCAGAAAAACATTATACGAATTATGCTCAACACACGGAGTTATCGGCTTCGAGGCCTTTCTTTAAGTTCTAGGAGATTTTCCCTATTAGTCATTTGTTTCTGCACAAGGTAATGAAATCATTTTTTTCTATTAAGACTAACTCATGGGGGCCATTATGAAATTTTTCGATTTCGGATTTTTACGATATCGAAAAAATCCGCCCTATTATGAAATGAAAAAAGAAATTCGCAGAGAAATTTTTCGAACGCGCATGGCAAAATTCGACTATTGTATTTAGTTTGCGAATTTTGTAAGATTGATGGTATTTTGTGTTTTTTGTGGTAAATAAATTTTTTGTAAATGATAAATTTAATTTAATATTTAAATGTTTGTAGAACTTATTACATATTTGATAAACCAAGTTTCATATAGGGTAAATCCGCTTCGGATCGAATTTTTTCGATATCGTAAAATGTTGATTCATTGTCAATTACAACTTGAGATATATACGGCTTGAAAAGTTTACAACAACGAACTACCAAAATTCATTTCCAATATTGGCGCCGAACATTTTCAATAATCTACCGGAAGATTTAAAAAATACTTGTAAAATCAATATACTATACATATTTAAAACAAGTCTTAATCGTTTTTATTCGAAGCTTCTACAAAGAAGAAGAATTGTTAGACAAGAATTTTTAATCTCACTAAAACAGTGAGATTAATCTACTATTTTTACTGAGATATTTGTATCCAGGACATAGAATTTGTGAGGTCTATTTTTTTAGTGAGATCTATCTGTGCCCATTATTAAGTTTTCCCAGAGCATAATATTCGTTTATAGATTCTAGTTACATTTCATGAATACCATTTTAGTATTAAGCGGAAATTTCACGGTTGTGAAATGAATAGGGGCCTAAAATAAGTTTTAGATGAAGTTCTGGACTATGGTTAGGCACCATACACTTTCACAGAGCTAGAAACTCAGCTCAACTGTTAGTGATTTTTTATTTTATTTATTTTTTTTTCGAAACGTTTAAATAATTTATAATTAGATATATAAGCTCAAAATATTTTGATAACTAATCTCGAACTAAGTAAATAAGAAAAATGAATCCACATTTTTTTGCTAGCCTTAACAACACCAATTACACTTTATGACTTATTCCATTTATATAAACCGTAATATTTAAAATTCGATTCTTCACATTTTTGATCGGCTTCCTTGGGCCCGCGTGATCCATACACGTAAGGAATTGGTTTGGGTCGTTTATTTTCAATCTCATGTAACAGTGGAGTGAATATACGCCATGCTTCGCTTAATTCATCCGCTCGTATGAAATGCATTTGTAATCCGCAGAAGACATCTAATAATAGTCGTTCATAAGCATCGGGTAAATTAATTTCCTTGTACCGTTGCTGATATGTTAGATCTAACTCCGTTTCTTCCATATCGAATGTGATTCCCGGCGATTTTATCATCATTTTGATGTACATTGCTTCACCCGGTTGCACACGAATTACCATTTCATTACGTTTCGGTTTACCATCGAATATATCACCGGCCACATCTTGATATTGAATTCGAACCTCAGCTTTGCGCTCATTCAATGCTTTACCACATTTTAATATAAAAGGTACACCATCCCATCGCTCGTTGTTTATTTTTAACACAGCCATTGCATACGTTGGCGTTATTGAATGTTTAGGCACCGTACTATCGTCGAGATACCCACATTTCTCATCACCCTCGCCACTAGGATTACCCACATATTGCCCTAGTATAACATCATTCAAATCTGGTGCGGCAATATTTTTTAATACTTTTACTTTTTCGTTACGAATATCATCCGGAAGACATGTGACTGGTTTTTCCATTGCAACTAATGATAAAATTTGTATTAAATGATTTTGCATAACATCACGAATAATGCCAAAATCATCAAAATATCCACCACGTCCCTGTGTTCCAAACGGTTCCTTGAACGTAATCAATATAGACGCAATATTTTCTCGATTCCATGTTGGACAAAAGATTTTGTTGCCAAAACGTAAAGTCATTAAATTTTGTACCATTTCCTTGCCCAAATAGTGATCAATACGATACAATTGTTCTTCAGAAAACAATTTCGCCAAGTGTTCATTCAATTTGTCCGATGAGCTAGCATCACGTCCAAATGGTTTCTCTACAATAACACGATTCCATCCTCTTGTACCAAGACATCCATTATAAATTTGTAGGGTCGCGTCTTCAAATACGGATGGTGGTAGGGCCAAATAAAATAAACGATTAGCATGTGTCTCCGTTTCGAATTTAATAATTTCTTCATTTAAATGTCCAATGTCACATTGCTGATTATAACGGCCGGCCACGTATTTATTTAAACTCCAAAATGCTTCGTAACGTTCTTCTTCGCCTGTTCGTACCTTCATATATTGAGAACACTTGTCTCGCACTTGTGCGACGGATAGTTTTGTACGAGCATATCCAAAGAAATAGGTTTTGATTGGAAGTAAATTGTCACGGAACAGCCACCACAGAGTGGGATATATTTTTTTGCTTGCCAAATCTCCCGATGCACCAAATATGACAAACGTATGTGGAAATTGTCGATCAAAATGTGTTCTCTCGTAATCGTTGCCGGGTGATTTAAGTGTCTGCCGAATTATAGCTAAAGTATCAGCTGTTGTGTTGCTCTGCGAACCTGACGAGTCCATGTTTAATTCTGGTGACGATTAAAAAGTTATTAATCAAATTATGCTGAGTAATGAAGTTTTTGGAAAAATGCCTTAAAACAAAAAAAAAACTAGTTGCACTAGCTACTACGGATCTGCGACAATTCATAGCTGAAATTGCTACAAGTGGATCTCGAACTTAAGCGAACCTTCTCGCACGCTTTTATCATAGCTGCTGTGAATCGTCCGATCATTGGCGCCGACTTTCTATGCAAATTCGGAATTCTTGTTGTTTCCTCAAGAACAAGCAGCTGGTTGATTCAGCGACTAAGCTGTCAATCAACGCCAATAGCCCGACACAACGTGGTCCACCACATTGTCACCGCAGGCCATCTGCCCGTGTCAAGACCACATAGGCTAGATTCAATTCATCACAAAGCTGCATTCACTGAATTTCAGCACATGGTGGAATTAGGGATTTGTCGGCCATCGGCATCTCCCGTTTCGTGCCCATTACACATGGTGAAAAAGAAAGATCAAGATTGGAGACCATGTGGGGATTATCGGCGATTAAACTCGGTTACAACACCAGATCGCTACCTCACATCCAAAATTTTTCCATGAAGTTACATGGGCGCAAAATTTTCTCCAAGATTGATCTAGTCAGAGCATATATCATTTAATTCCCGTAGCGCCTGAAGATGTACACAAACGGCAATAACGTCCCCATTTGGCCCCTTCTATTTCACTCGAATGCCATTCGGTCTACGAAACGCCGCACAAACTTTTCAGCGCTTCATGAACGAAGTTGTTCGTAACTTAGATTTCGTCTTCGTCTACATAGACGATATTCTTGTTGCTTCGTACACTGAGGAACAGCACAAACTACACTTACGCCACAAGATTAGACCTGATGGGATTTTACCATCAGAAGAACGAATTAACGCAATCAGAGAATTCCCAGCTTCAACTTCAATCAAAACAATTCAACGATTTGTTGGTATGGTAAATTACTACCAACGATTTTTACCGAAACCCGCCCAAACACTCGCCCAAATTCACAGTCACTTGGCTGCTTTACTTAAAAAGCCCAAGACCGCCAAGAACTTTTCTTGGCCCGACGAATGCCAACGAGAGCGACTCAAAGCCCAGTTTGACTACTGACGCATCAAATACTACCGTTGGTGCAGTACTGCAACAATACCATAATGAGTTTGGGAGCCCCTGGGATTCTTTTCGAAAAAGCTCTCGGATGCCGAAAAGAAATATTCCGCATTTGACCGGGAATTACTCGCAATTTATCTGGCAGTCAAACACTTCAGATACTTTGTTGAAGGTCGAGATTTTACAATCTACACTGACCACAAACCTCTGACACGAGCGATCCAGTCAAAAACTGAACTCAATCCGATGAAATCACGCCACTTGAATTATATAACACAATTTACTTCGAACATTCAACATGTTTCCGGACATGCCAACGTTGTCGCGGATACATTATCCCGCACTACCGACAACGAAACGGCCGCAGTCGAAACACATTTCGACTTGGTCAAAATAGCAAACACCCAAAAAGTTGACCTAGAACTTCAGAATTTATTTTCATCACTGAAACTAGAACTTTTTAAATTGCCTGGCCTTCTTCGACACACTGCACAACATTTGGCATCCTGGTGTCCGAGCAACACTTAAATTAATCGCTGCTCGTTACTTTTGGCGCAGTATAAGCAAAGACGTAGACATTTGGGCTCAGTCTTGTTTATCTTGCCAACGTGCAAAAGTACAACGCCCTACAAAATCACCTCATGGCAAATTTGAAATTCCACCTGGTCGATTTGAACACATCCATTTAGATATAGTAGGTCCACTTCCTCCATCTAATGGATACACATATTTACTTACCTGTGTCGATCGCTTCACTCGTTGGACCGAAGCGTATTGCATGACCAATATGTCTGCAGCAACCATTGCCATCACATTCGTCAACAACTACGTATCTCGATTCTGCGTGCTCCTTAATATCACCACTGATCAGGGAACGCTAAACAGAACGACGTTTTCATTCCAAAATCGCCCGATAATTGCGATTTTGTGTTCGTAAGAACAGGCAAGGTTCGCACCGGATTATCACCTTCATACGAAGGTCCATACAAAGTCATTCGACACCTTCGCAAACAACTCACCGTGTTGATTAATGGTAAAAACCAAACCATTTCAATCGACCGGCTCAAACCGGCTTACGGCATACTGTGTTCTAAAATGAACAAAAATCAGTTTGTCGTACACCTAAAACTGTCCGTATTTCAGCCAAATAATTTCTTTATGGAGGAATTTCACTTGACGAGGAGTCATGTAGCGATTCACTCATTCAAATCGCTTAGTTTGCTTATGCAAAGCAGTGCGTCGAAAATATCGTGATCATAACGAGCGTTTAAAAAAATTGATGTTGCCGTTTGATAAATTAGAAATTTTTTAACATATTGACGTGGCATATCACATAATTCACGATCGGATCGGATCGGATCGGATCGGATCGGATCGGATCGGATCGGATCGGATCGGATCGGATCGGATCGGATCGGATCGGATCGGATCGGATCGGATCGGATCGGATCGGATCGGATCGGATCGGATCGGATCGGATCGGATCGGATCGGATCGGATCGGATCGGATCGGATCGGATCGGATCGGATCGGATCGGATCGGATCGGATCGGATCGGATCGGATCGGATCGGATCGGATCGGATCGGATCGGATCGGATCGGATCGGATCGGATCGGATCGGATCGGATCGGATCGGATCGGATCGGATCGGATCGGATCGGATCGGATCGGATCGGATCGGATCGGATCGGATCGGATCGGATCGGATCGGATCGGATCGGATCGGATCGGATCGGATCGGATCGGATCGGATCGGATCGGATCGGATCGGATCGGATCGGATCGGATCGGATCGGATCGGATCGGATCGGAACGGATCGGATCGGATCGGATCGGATCGGATCGGATCGGATCGGATCGGATCGGATCGGATCGGATCGGATCGGATCGGATCGGATCGGATCGGATCGGATCGGATCGGATCGGATCGGATCGGATCGGATCGGATCGGATCGGATCGGATCGGATCGGATCGGATCGGATCGGATCGGATCGGATCGGATCGGATCGGATCGGATCGGATCGGATCGGATCGGATCGGATCGGATCGGATCGGATCGGATCGGATCGGATCGGATCGGATCGGATCGGATCGGATCGGATCGGATCGGATCGGATCGGATCGGATCGGATCGGATCGGATCGGATCGGATCGGATCGGATCGGATCGGATCGGATCGGATCGGATCGGATCGGATCGGATCGGATCGGATCGGATCGGATCGGATCGGATCGGATCGGATCGGATCGGATCGGATCGGATCGGATCGGATCGGATCGGATCGGATCGGATCGGATCGGATCGGATCGGATCGGATCGGATCGGATCGGATCGGATCGGATCGGATCGGATCGGATCGGATCGGATCGGATCGGATCGGATCGGATCGGATCGGATCGGATCGGATCGGATCGGATCGGATCGGATCGGATCGGATCGGATCGGATCGGATCGGATCGGATCGGATCGGATCGGATAGGATCGGATAGGATCGGATAGGATCGGATAGGATCGGATAGGATCGGATAGGATCGGATAGGATCGGATAGGATCGGATAGGATCGGATAGGATCGGATCGGATCGGATCGGATCGGATCGGATCGGATCGGATCGGATCGGATCGGATCGGATCGGATAGGATCGGATAGGATCGGATCGGATCGGATCGGATCGGATCGGATCGGATCGGATCGGATCGGATCGGATCGGATCGGATCGGATCGGATAGGATCGGATAGGATCGGATAGGATCGGATCGGATCGGATCGGATCGGATCGGATCGGATCGGATCGGATCGGATCGGATCGGATCGGATCGGATCGGATCGGATCGGATCGGATCGGATCGGATCGGATCGGATCGGATCGGATCGGATCGGATCGGATCGGATCGGATCGGATCGGATCGGATCGGATCGGATCGGATCGGATCGGATCGGATCGGATCGGATCGGATCGGATCGGATCGGATCGGATCGGATCGGATCGGATCGGATCGGATCGGATCGGATCGGATCGGATCGGATCGGATCGGATCGGATCGGATCGGATCGGATCGGATCGGATCGGATCGGATCGGATCGGATCGGATCGGATCGGATCGGATCGGATCGGATCGGATCGGATCGGATCGGATCGGATCGGATCGGATCGGATCGGATCGGATCGGATCGGATCGGATCGGATCGGATCGGATCGGATCGGATCGGATCGGATCGGATCGGATCGGATCGGATCGGATCGGATCGGATCGGATCGGATCGGATCGGATCGGATCGGATCGGATCGGATCGGATCGGATCGGATCGGATCGGATCGGATCGGATCGGATCGGATCGGATCGGATCGGATCGGATCGGATAGGATCGGATAGGATCGGATAGGATCGGATAGGATCGGATAGGATCGGATAGGATCGGATAGGATCGGATAGGATCGGATAGGATCGGATAGGATCGGATAGGATCGGATAGGATCGGATAGGATCGGATAGGATCGGATCGGATCGGATCGGATCGGATAGGATCGGATAGGATCGGATAGGATCGGATAGGATCGGATAGGATCGGATAGGATCGGATCGGATCGGATAGGATCGGATAGGATCGGATAGGATCGGATAGGATAGGATAGGATAGGATAGGATAGGATAGGATAGGATAGGATAGGATAGGATAGGATAGGATAGGATAGGATAGGATAGGATAGGATAGGATAGGATAGGATAGGATAGGATAGGATAGGATAGGATAGGATAGGATAGGATAGGATAGGATAGGATAGGGTAGGATAGGATAGGATAGGATAGGATAGGATAGGATAGGATAGGATAGGATAGGATAGGATAGGATAGGATAGGATAGGATAGGATAGGATAGGATAGGATAGGATAGGATAGGATAGGATAGGATAGGATAGGATAGGATAGGATAGGATAGGATAGGATAGGATAGGATAGGATAGGATAGGATAGGATAGGATAGGATAGGATAGGATAGGATAGGATAGGATAGGATAGGATAGGATAGGATAGGATAGGATAGGATAGGATAGGATAGGATAGGATAGGATAGGATAGGATAGGATAGGATAGGATAGGATAGGATAGGATAGGATAGGATAGGATAGGATAGGATAGGATAGGATAGGATAGGATAGGATAGGATAGGATAGGATAGGATAATATTAATTAATTAATATCAATTTTGATTGATTTATTGTCTTATGTTTTATTTGGTATTATATTTTAGAACTTTTACTCTACTCCTGAATTTCGGTCAAGAACACAATTACCACCAGACAATTTATTTAGCCATTTTATATAAAAATCAGTTTATATAATTCATTTTTATTTTTGAATGAATGAAGTTTTTATATAATTTAAGAAATATGTTCTAACATAATAAAATGGTAATTCCCCATTAAACTAAATAAGTGCAATATTAAAACAATAAATACTTTATCAATTCAACGAATTATTCTTTCAGAAAATCATTTAAATACGTATATTTAATCTATTAACCATTTCTCAAGTGGAATAAACTGGTTTTTACTATTTTTTTTCTTATTAACTTAGTTTATAAAGTTGTTGAAACTTTTATTAACTTCCCTAGATTTCAGGATATTAACGAGAAGTCGGTCAATAAATGGGTATTAATTGAATTGACGACGCGGTTATTAATTTATAATCGTGTTTATTTTAGAATTAATGTGACCAGTTAATAAATTCATTGGTTCAAAGAATTTTTCTTCCGAAAAATTTAATCAAATGAATTCATTGAATTATTTTTTTCAGTGTATATTTGGTGAACACGGTTGGTGACTACACTTGGTGATAACAGTTGGTGAACATATTTGGTGACCACAGTTGTTGGCTACTTTTGGTGGCTACACTTTGTGACTATACTTGGTGACTGCACATTATGACTACTCTATTTGGATATGCGTTTGCCTCCTAAAACCTTTCATTATCCATAGTTTGGTATATTGCATACACATTCAGTAAAGATAATTTTCATTTTTATTTCAGTTTTAGTATTCAGACGGTTTTTGTATAAGAAATATATTTTATAAAATTATAAACGAATCAATTTTTTTTTACCAGCGCTATATTGCTGCCTGTTTGCTATATTAAGTCATGCTCTCCTACAATGATAGTTGATTTAGGAAAATAAATAAAATCTGTTATTTAAATCGAAATAAATCTTCTTATACGAAAACTTCGTTTTTCCTCATCATTGAACATACTACAGCATAGCTATACGAGAATATGCTTGAAGGTGAAGAGTCTCTTGCAGTATTGAATTTTTTTATAAATTGATTAAAATAAATTTAATACAAAGAACCATATAACAAAAGCTCCGATTATAAATTGATGCTAAAATTTTATTGAGATTTTAAAAAGTTCTTGATATTTAGGATAGAGCAAAAGATAAAATAATTTTTAAAGTTGATTTAATAAAAAAGATTCCAAGAACTTATTGTTTATGGTTTTTCTGTGTATCTCTATTCGTTTGTATTTTATGTATATGTTCAAAAGTATATGAAAGATAATAAATAAGATGAGTAGCTATTTATAGTCACACACACGCATATACATACATACAGTGTTTTAAATTTTGTGATAGCATTTCCATAAAACATTCAACGTATAAATGTGTGCGTGGGTCGTAAAATGGATATAAAGGTTAAGCTCCCGCCTTCGTTTAGGAAAACAAATAAAAATGATATTTCTATAAATGTTATGTTCATAAAAATCTACTTTCTAAATTAAATTTAATTTAAGCTGATCTATTTACTCAAGAATTATATTCCCACCCACTTAAAAAGGTAGCAAATAGATTTGAATCAAATGAAATTACCTTGTAAGTCGTAATATAGTTTTGTGAAGTCGCAACGTGGAATAATCATCAGTAATGCGAAATGGGTATTAATATTTATTTGCTACGGTGGAGTGGTTAAAACCAAGTATCTTATAAGGAGTGTTGAAGAAATCATTAAATAAATTTTGATAAAATTGGAAGTCGCTCCTATATATGGTGAAACTTTTATGAAACTTAATATGAGAATTAAAAGTTCGGTAGTTTTTAGAACAATCCTTAATCATTTAAATGTTTGAACCCCTACAATTGGTAAATACTTGGCATCACAACTTCCCTGAACAGTAGATTCAAATAGCGTGCTACAAAACAAGTGAGAATCTACGAAAAACGGCTTTGATTATATAACCTAACAGAAGCTGATGTTGAGCAGTCCCAAAAGATTTAGTTATACACATAAAAAACAGTAGGAAAGTCAGTCGCTTTCCGAACACTTCCCGCGATATTGGCGACAAGATTTGTTTTACATTTTTTAAAGTTCAGGAGAGAGAACGATTTATTTATGAATGCCATAATTTGGCCGGTTATTAGTAGGATATTCGAACACTTTGTCCTGGTTCTGCTTGATGCGACTAGTAAGTTTCCTAGATAAAGCTATGCTGAATTTAATTTGAAGAAACTAGACACGACAGCCTTCTTATTTCTGCACACTAGGATTAATGAAAGCGTTTGACTATATAGAATTCTAAATTCTTATACGGAAACTAGCTTTCTATGGATTTCAGAGCTACGTGGTCAGTCAGATTGAAAGTTAGCTTTCCGATATAATTCAGTATAATAAGATAATATTTTACATCTAATTAATTTGGTTTTAATTCTTCTTTGCCTTTTTGGTTTTTGTTTCTGATGTTGTATCTTATTTTTTTGTCTGAAAGTCCAAAGCTGAACCCTTTAAATTGCTTTTAAATATATTCACGTACATCACTTTGTTCGTATTTCCTTAAACACAAATCAGGTTTCCCTCAAATCTATGCCCCAATGCGCCCCCACCATTACGTTCTGACCCCCACGTTATTTCTTATCACTCTAAAACAAGGAAAGTTACACCAATAAATGCCACAGTTTTCCAAAAAAGCAAGCCGTCATAATATGTTCGTACTTCCTTAAGAAGTTCAACCATTGTTTCCATTAATTTCAAACACCATCGGTTTTCGCCTTGCCACACGTGACCAAATTCCATTACTTGGACGTAAACGTCGAATAATTGTTGGATATTCCTTTGTGCCACAAAACTCTTACATCATCTTTGTTAATTCAACAGGTGACATTGATTTTTTGAAACTTTTCGTAAAATAAATTTTGCATCCGACGAAGTAATCTTTCGCGGCTCATTCGAGCTAGGTAAAGTTTCTAATCTATCTACTTGGTAATACCTTTCACAAATTTTCTGATAAACTTTAGCGATGAAATATTACCAAAGAACAAATATTTAATGACGTATTTTTGCCTCGAGTTAGACCCATTGTAGCACGCGTCAAAAATAAACACATTTTTTTTTTTTTTATGAACTTGAAGTGAGACTTAATTAAGCTGTACTATCTTTTGTTCGTAAATTCCGACTAATTAAAAAAAAAAAAATTGTGAATCGTATACCAACAACTGCTCGTGTTTTTTTTTTCTTGTCTTCATTAAATTCATAAAGCATAGTTGATCATGTCATAAATCATTTTGTTATTAGTTGGAGACATTATGAGTGAATGATACAGTATTTTAAAAAAATAGTTCGATCTTAAAATAATATTCTTGGCTGTAAATATTTCTATTAATTCTGAGAGGTATACTTTAGTTAAATTATAGGGTAATCTTTAGATTGCCGTAAGCCATAGGGAGTTCGTTTTGCGAGAGGTCAAAGTTAATCGGGCGTGTGAATATTTGAGAATTGTATGCGCTATTGCGATTACTCGCTAGAAGTGTAATTGACATTTTTGTATTGTGATTGTATTGTTTACTATTCAACTGGAAAGTATTCAGAAGAGTCCAGTGCAAGGATTTTGTTCAAAAAATGAGACTTGAGAGTTGCGATTTTCGTGTACGTACTAGATATACAACAGTAAATATTATTGTTGTTTGGTTTAATTTTAATATTATCGTACATCTAGTAAACCGATAAAAATTGCAACTCTCAAGTCTCATTTTTTGAACAAAATCCTGGCACAGATATTAAAGTGAGATTTTTTGTGAAATTAGTGTAATTTTTGGAACAAAGATTGGAAACATTTTGGATGGTTAGAGATTAATTTTGAGTGCAATTTTTGATTTTTTTTTCCTATTTTCAGGCTGTACTTTATTGGTGAAATCAGTTTGAAATTTGAGGTGAAATTTAGGGTGAAATTATAGTGACGTTTTTTGGTAAAATTAGAGAGGAAGTTTATTCTGGTTGAAATTGGAGTGAATTTTGGGTAAACATTTTTAGGACATTTTATGGTAAAAATTAATGTCAAATTTCTGTAATATTTTGACAATTTTTACAGAAATTTTGGGTGTTTATGTTGCAGGCTTTTTGCCTGAAATTTTGGTAAAATACATGCGAAATTTTGCGTACACTATTGTCGTTCTTTAACATATGAGCACTTAAGAGGGAAACGTAGATAATTGTTTGTTCAAACCTAGATAGTGGTTTGTTGTATGAGAGCGCGAGAAAGACTAGCAAAAAATTCAAAGCAGCGGTAGCATTTGTGCCAACTGTCACTATATATTGCACTGTTCTATTCTGTTATGGTTGTTTTTCCATATCGGCACGATTGAATTGTGAATCGAATCATCTACATTTCGCGCTCTTTGATTTTTTTTGCATTACAATTGTTTCCCGGTTGCTGATTGCCGATTTGTTGGTTTGCTGTGCTGGTTTTCCTTTGTGTGGGTCATCAGCACGACAGAGGCACGAAATTTAATATTGTATTTACGCATTTATATAGAATTATTTCAATTACCCTCTCCCCCCCCCCCCCCCCGTTCCGTTTCCGTTTTTCTTCCGGTGTTTTCTCTATGGTTATCTCTTTTTAATATTATTTTCGTCTATTAAAAATAAGACGCTCTCACACAGCGTCTATTAAAAGCCCCTCTTTGGAAAGTTCTGTTAAAGGAATTCTTATGTGGCCCTGAGATCCGTTTGTTCCATTTGTGCCTTCTCATAGTACCGTCAAGGTTTAGCACATCATAGAGGTCACTACGGTAAAATATTTTATCTCCCGCTAAAAAAGATCGTCGGTGTTGAATTTTTAGAGTAACGTTTAACGTATAAATTTTGCGATTCAGCAATATCTTCAACCCCGACCTTCATTTGGTGCAATTTTGTGTGAAATGTTGATTGATATTAGAGCTTTGGTGGAAAATTAAACAAATTTTCCATTATAAGTAGTAATTATAGATGTACTTTTTCGTTAAATTAGAGTGGAATTTTAGGTGAAATTGACGTGACGTTTTTGGTGAAAATAAGTACGCTACTGATCTTCCTGTTTTCAAAAGTGGTGGCCATTGTATTATGGGTAACTATAGACTCATTGCACTACAACCAGCCATTCACAAAGTTCTGGAGAAAGCTGTTAGAAACAGAGTTACCATTTTCCTTGATCAGTGTCAAACACTAAGCGTTCATCAGCATGGGTTTCGCAAAAGTATGAGTGCTGAATCAGCTATGTTGGATTGCTTAGATTTTATTCATAATGGGCTAAACAACAGTAAGATTTATGCTGGGTTGTTTTTTGATGCTTCTACGGCTGTTGATATGGTGGATCATGAACTTTTATTATCTATTCTGTTTGATGTTGGGTTTAGAGGTGTCTTTAACAGGTGGTTTGCTTCTTAATAGATGATAGAACTGTGAGGGTTAGAGTTAATGATACTTTTAGTGGCGTGAACGTGGAGGTGCTGCAAGGATCAGTGCTTGGTCCTTTGCTGTTTCTAATTTAGACGAATTTTATTTTTAAACTTAATTTAAATTTGCACAGTACTGGATATGCTGATGATTTAGCTCTAGCTTATTCTGCGGAATCTGCCAAAGACGTTATTTCTTTGGCTAATTCTGATCGGGAAGTCTTACATAAATGGTTTTTTGGTTTTTTTAGTTGGAAAATGCATGTGTCCAAGTTAAAATGTTACATGGCATCTTCCTCACGTATTTTTTACCTCCTTCGTAATTTATGCCCGGTTTTGGTGTTGAAAATTACGTTTTATGCTTTGGTTATGGGCAAATTGGAATATGGTTTGTCTTGCTGGAGTGGCTGTTATCCAACTACGTCCAAACCATTGTACGTTCAGCAAAAAATGATTTTGCGCACAATTTTGAGGAGAAATAGATTGGAATCATCTTCGCCTTTATCCAAGGCAACCAATATTCTACCGTTAAGGCATTTGTATATTTATAAGGTTTTACGAGTATTTTTTAAGCGAAGCGCTCAGCATGTAATAAGAAGTGATGCTCGGTATAACTTTCGCGCTAATCATCGCCTTCAAACATTTGTTCTAAGCAATTCTTGCCGTATGTTAGAAATTGGCTATTTGAAACACCACACGCATCTCATTTATTTTGCGTCATCATTTGATTTGTTTTGTTAGGCGGTTATTCTTAAGGGCTACGATTTAATTTAACAGTATTTATAACATTAGTTATTTATTTCCGTTAGATAACTAATTGGTATTTGATTATAGATGGATATGTATATTTTTAATTGTTTTTTCTCTCTTTATACGTTATTAAAAGAATCAATGCCTGCTACTGGATTATTATCCACAAGGCATCTATTGTTTTATTTAATTTTAGTGTAAATTTTATAGTTAAACTTGCAAAAATATTTAAAATAATATAAAATAAATTAATAATAATAATAATAATAATAAAAATACCAATATTAACAATAACACCAATACCAACACCAATACCAATATCCACATCGTTACCAATACCAACATTATGTCATTAATGCTTCGATTACATCGAAAATTCATTTCACTAAAAACTCAACTTAATTTTAACAAAAACTAATTTATTTTCATTAAATTCAGAGAAACTGAAACTCCAATGCTTTATTTAAAATCAACCCTTAATACCCTTTCAAACTTCAAATCTTAAATCTTAAATCTCAAATTCAAAACTCCAAATCTTAATTTCCAAATTCCAAATCCTAAATTCCAAATTTCATATTTTAAATTCCAAATTTCAAATTATAAATTTCAAATTCCAAATTTTAAAAGTTTCAAATCTAATATTCCGAATTTCAACATTCAAATCTCAGACTTTACATTTCAAATTTCAAACTTTAAATTCCAAATTTCAAATTTTAAATTCCAAATTTCAAATTCCAAATTTCAAATTCCAAATTTTAAATTCCAAATTCCAAATCTCAAACTTCAAATTTTTAATTTTTAATTTTAAACTTCGAACTTCAAATTCCAAATTTCAAATTTCAAATTCCAATTTCCAAATTTCAAATTCCCAATTCCAAACTTCAAATTCCAAATTTCAAACTTCAAATTCCAAATTTCAAATTCCCAACTTCAAATTTCAAATCTTAAATTCCAAATTGTAAATTTCAAATTGCCAAGTTTAAATTCCAAATTTCAAATCTCATATTCTTAATTCTAAATTTCAAATTTAAAATTCCAAATTTTAAACTTCAAATTTTAAATTCTAAATCTCAAATTTCAAATTTTAAATTCAAAATTTCAAATTTCAAACTTTAAATTCCAAATTTCAAATTTTAAATTACAAATTTCAAATTTCAAATTCCAAATTTCAAATTCCAAATTCCAAATCTCAAACTTCAAATTTTGAATTTTTAATTTTAAACTTCGAACTTCAAATTCCAAATTTCAAATTCCAAATTCCAATTTCCAAAGTTCAAATTCCAAATTCCAAACTTCAAATTCCAAATTTCAAATCTCATATTCTTAATTCTAAATTTCAAATTTCAAATTCCAAATTTTAAACTTCAAATTTAAAATTCTAAATCTCAAATTTCAAATTTTAAATTCAAAATTTCAAATTTCAAACTTTAAATTCCAAATTTCAAATTCAAATCTCAAACATCAAATTTTAAATTTTATATTTTAAACTTCGAACTTTAAATCCCAAATTTCAAATTCCAAATTCCAAATTCCAAATTTCAAATTTCAAATTCCAAATTCCAATCTTCAAATTCCAAATTTCAAACTTCAAATTTCAAATTACAAATTTCCAACTTCAAATTTCAAATCTTAAATTCCAAATTGTAAATTTCAAATTGCCAATTTTAAATTCCAAATTTTAAATTCCAAATTTCAAATTCTAAATTTCAAATTCCAAATTTTAAAAGTTTCAAATCTAATATTCCGAATTTCAACTTTAAAATCTCAGACTTTAAACTTCAAATTTTAAACTTTAAATTCCAAATTTCAAATTTTAAATTCCAAATTTCAAATTCCAAATTCCAAATCTCTCACTTCAAATTTTAAATTTTTAATTTTAAACTGCGAACTTCAAATTCCAAATTTCAAATTCCAAATTCCAATTTTCAAATACCAAATTCCAAACTTCAAATTCCAAATTTCAAACTTCAAATTCCAAATTTCAAATTCTCAACTTCAAATTTCAAATCTTAAATTCCAAATTGTAAATTTCAAATTGCCAATTTTAAATTCCAAATTTTTAATTCCAAATTTCAAATTCTAAACTTCAAATTCCAAATTTTAAAAGTTTCAAATCTAATATTCCGAATTTCAACTTTCAAATCTCAGACTTTAAACTTCAAATTTCAAACTTTAAATTCCAAATTTCAAATTTTAAATTCCAAATTTCAAATTCCAAATTCCAAATCTCACACTTCAAATTTTAAATTTTTAATTTTAAACTTCGAACTTCAAATTCCAAATTTCAAATTCCAAATTCCAATTTTCAAATACCAAATTCCAAACTTCAAATTCCAAATTTCAAACTTCAAATTCCAAATTTCAAATTCTCAACTTCAAATTTCGAATCTTAAATTCCAAATTGTAAATTTCAAATTGCCAATTTTAAATTCCAAAATTGAAATTCCCAATTTCAAATCTCATATTCTTAATTCTAAATTCCAAATTTAAAATTCCAAATTTTAAACTTCAAATTTTAAATTCTAAATCTCAAATTTCAAATTTTAAATTAAAAATTTCAAATTTCAAACTTTAAATTCCAAATTTCAAATTTCAAATTCCAAATTTCAAATTCCAAATTTCAAATTCCAAATCTCAAACTTCAAATTTTAAATTTTAAACTTCGAACTTGAAGTTCCAAATTCCAAATCCAATTTTCAAATTTCAAATTCCAAATTCCAATCTTCAAATTCAAACCTCAAATTCAAAATTTCAAATTCCCAACTTCAAATTTCAAATCTTAAATTCCAAATTGTAAATTTCAAATTGCCAATTTTAAATTCCAAATTTTAAATTCCAAATGTCAAATTCTAAATTTCAATTTCCAAATTTTAAAAGTTTCAAATCTAATATTCCGAATTTCAACTTTCAAATCTCAGATTTTAAATTTCAAACTTTAAATTCCAAATTTCAAATTTTAAATTCCAAGTTCCAAATTTCAAATTCAAATTCCAAATCTCACACTTCAAATTTTAAATTTTTAATTTTAAACTTCTAACTTCAAATTCCAAATTTCAGAATTCCAAATTCCAAATTCCAATTTTCAAATTCCAAATACTAAATTCAAATCTTCAAATTCCAAATTTCAAACTTCAAATTCCAAATTTCAAATTCCCAACTTCAAATTTCAGATCTTAAATTCCAAATTGTAAATTTCAAATTGCCAATTTTAAATTCCAAATTTTAAATTCCAAATTTCAAATCTCATATTCTTAATTCTAAATTCCAAATTTAAAATTCCAAATTTTAAACTTCAAATTTTAAATTCTAAATCTCAAATTTCAAATTATAAATTCAAAATGTCAAATTTCGAACTTTAAATTCCAAATTTCAAATTTTAAATTCCAAATTTCAAATTCCAAATTTCAAATTCCAAATTCCAAATTCCAATTTTCAAATTTCAAATTCCAAATTCCAAACTTCAAATTCCAAATTTCAAACTTCAAATTCCAAATTTCAAATTCCCAACTTCAAATTTCAAATCTTAAATTCCAAATTTATAATTCCAAATTTTAAACTTCAAATTTTAAATTCCAAATCTT
Organism: Tipula helvola; assembly: GCA_963556165.1. Lineage (NCBI taxonomy): Eukaryota > Metazoa > Arthropoda > Insecta > Diptera > Tipulidae > Tipula > Tipula helvola. The sequence continues at coordinate 35,700,275 of OY744482.1, read as the reverse complement.
AAATTTCAAATTTTAAACTTCGAACTTTAAATCCCAAATTTCAAATTCCAAATTCCAAATTTCAAATTTCAAATTCCAAATTCCAATCTTCAAATTCCAAATTTCAAACTTCAAATTTCAAATTACAAATTTCCAACTTCAAATTTCAAATCTTAAATTCCAAATTGTAAATTTCAAATTGCCAATTTTAAATTCCAAATTTTAAATTCCAAATTTCAAATTCTAAATTTCAAATTCCAAATTTTAAAAGTTTCAAATCTAATATTCCGAATTTCAACTTTAAAATCTCAGACTTTAAACTTCAAATTTTAAACTTTAAATTCCAAATTTCAAATTTTAAATTCCAAATTTCAAATTCCAAATTCCAAATCTCTCACTTCAAATTTTAAATTTTTAATTTTAAACTGCGAACTTCAAATTAAAATTTCAAATTCCAAATTCCAATTTTCAAATACCAAATTCCAAACTTCAAATTCCAAATTTCAAACTTCAAATTCCAAATTTCAAATTCTCAACTTCAAATTTCAAATCTTAAATTCCAAATTGTAAATTTCAAATTGCCAATTTTAAATTCCAAATTTTAAATTCCAAATTTCAAATTCTAAATTTCAAATTCCAAATTTTAAAAGTTTCAAATCTAATATTCCGAATTTCAACTTTCAAATCTCAGACTTTAAACTTCAAATTTTAAACTTTAAATTCCAAATTTCAAATTTTAAATTCCAAATTTCAAATTCCAAATTCCAAATCTCTCACTTCAAATTTTAAATTTTTAATTTTAAACTGCGAACTTCAAATTAAAATTTCAAATTCCAAATTCCAATTTTCAAATACCAAATTCCAAACTTCAAATTCCAAATTTCAAACTTCAAATTCCAAATTTTAAATTCTCAACTTCAAATTTCGAATCTTAAACTCCAAATTGTAAATTTCAAATTGCCAATTTTAAATTCCAAAATTGAAATTCCCAATTTCAAATCTCATATTCTTAATTCTAAATTCCAAATTTAAAATTCCAAATTTTAAACTTCAAATTTTAAATTCTAAATCTCAAATTTCAAATTTTAAATTAAAAATTTCAAATTTCAAACTTTAAATTCCAAATTTCAAATTTTAAATTCCAAATTTCAAATTCCAAATTTCAAATTCCAAATCTCAAACTTCAAATTTTAAATTTTAAACTTCGAACTTGAAGTTCCAAATTCCAAATCCAATTTTCAAATTTCAAATTCCAAATTCCAATCTTCAAATTCAAACCTCAAATTCAAAATTTCAAATTCCCAACTTCAAATTTCAAATCTTAAATTCCAAATTGTAAATTTCAAATTGCCAATTTTAAATTCCAAATTTTAAATTCCAAATGTCAAATTCTAAATTTCAATTTCCAAATTTTAAAAGTTTCAAATCTAATATTCCGAATTTCAACTTTCAAATCTCAGATTTTAAATTTCAAACTTTAAATTCCAAATTTCAAATTTTAAATTCCAAGTTCCAAATTTCAAATTCCAAATTCCAAATCTCACACTTCAAATTTTAAATTTTTAATTTTAAACTTCTAACTTCAAATTCCAAATTTCAGAATTCCAAATTCCAAATTCCAATTTTCAAATTCCAAATACTAAATTCAAATCTTCAAATTCCAAATTTCAAACTTCAAATTCCAAATTTCAAATTCCCAACTTCAAATTTCAAATCTTAAATTCCAAATTGTAAATTTCAAATTGCCAATTTTAAATTCCAAATTTTAAATTCCAAATTTCAAATCTCATATTCTTAATTCTAAATTCCAAATTTAAAATTCCAAATTTTAAACTTCAAATTTTAAATTCTAAATCTCAAATTTCAAATTATAAATTCAAAATGTCAAATTTCGAACTTTAAATTCCAAATTTCAAATTTTAAATTCCAAATTTCAAATTCCAAATTTCAAATTCCAAATTCCAAATTCCAATTTTCAAATTTCAAATTCCAAATTCCAAATTCCAAACTTCAAATTCCAAATTTCAAACTTCAAATTCCAAATTTCAAATTCCCAACTTCAAATTTCAAATCTTAAATTCCAAATTTATAATTCCAAATTTTAAACTTCAAATTTTAAATTCCAAATCTTAAATTTCAAATTTTAAATTTTTTTTTTTTTTTTTTTTTATTATTTTATTTAATTTTCATTTAAATATTTTTACAAGCTTAACTAGAAAATTTACAATAAAATAAAATAAAACAATAGATGCCTTGTGGATAATAATTCAGTAGCAGGCATTGATTCTTTTAATAACATACAAAGAGAGGAAAAAACAATTAAAAATATACATACCCATCTATAATCAAATACCAATCAGTTATCTAACAGAATTCAAAATTTCAAATTTCAAACTTTAGATTCCAAATTTCAAATTTTAAATTCCAAATTTCAAATTCCAAATTTCAAATTCCTAATTCCAATTTTCAAATTCCAAATTCCAAACTTCAAGTTCCAAACTTCAAACTTCAAATTCCAAATTTCAAATTCCCAACTTCAAATTTCAAATCTTAAATTCCAAATTGTAAATTTCAAATTGCCAATTTTAAATTCCAAATTTTAAATTCCAAATTTCAAATCTCATATTCTTACTTGTAAATTTCAAATTCCAAATTCCAAACTTCAAACTTCAAATTCTAAATTTTAAATATTTCAAATCTAATATTCCAAATTTCAACTTTCAAATCTCAGACTTTACATTCCAAATTTCAAATTCCAAATTTCAAATTTTATACTTCAAATTTAAAATTCTATATCTCAAATTTTCAAACTTCAAATTCTAAATTTCAAATTTCAAATTTTAATTTCTAAATTTCAAGTTTTAAATTCCAAATTTCAAATTCCAAATTTCAAATACCAAATTCCAAATTTCAAACTTCAAATTCCTAACTTCAAATTTTAAATCCCAAACTTCAAATTTTGTATTCTGTCAACGAATTTCATCAAAATTGTTTCAAATCCATGCCCAAACATACTTTTACTTGTGAGTATTTCGTATGCGTACTCGTCTTATTCAACTATATACAAGGCACTTACAAATATTTGGATAGAGGAGAAACAATAACAACATGATCGTGTTCGATGCCCTTGTACAGCAAAAACAAAACGAACAAACTATGCATACAAAATACCACGTTTAGGTACAACACAAAACCAACGAAAATTCTTCCTATGACAAAGAGCAATACATCCAGAATACTATTAAGATTTTTCAACAATATAGTAGTAAATATTTATTTATACACATCTATGGAAAAATACATTCAACTCAACATATTAAGTATATGAATTTGAAAACATCAGATGTTTACCTAGAAATTACAAGATTTATTCCGATAAGAACAATTCAACTAAGCCGAGCAATATACGATCACAAGAAATACAAGAAATTTAAAAATATTATTGTTGCATTATACATTTCCCACAAACATATACAATATCACATATCACATATATAATTCATATCACATATATATATATATATTGACCAATACATGTGGTATGAAAATACTTATCTAACGGTACGTCGGCAGTACCGTTATTATTTTTTGAACAAATTTCTCCTTGTTCAATTTATTTCGCATCCGCTTTTCATTAATTTTAAACTTTCCACTACACTCATTTAATATATTCACTGCACATGAAATTAATTTAAACAAAATCACACGCGATATTATGTAATTTAGGCGAAACTACTTTACGCGTGCAAATAAAACCATGATAACACACATTCAAACCAAAAAAAAAAAAAATCACTCACGAAACTTTTTAATTATTTACATTAAATTAAATTAAAATATGTATATAAAATATAATCATTTCACACCAAATTAAATAAATAAATTAAATTAAATTCTTGAAGAAGACGACAAAAACACGCCTTTCCTCTTCGAACGTCAACTACCGACAACTTGAATCGATTTGTATTAGAATATAATTTATTGATATTAATTCATTTATTAGTTCGTATGTATTATTAATTATTATGTTGATAAGATGGTCACTGTATAATAGTTTGATGAACACAATGTTGCCTGGTTGCCGGTCGAATAGAAGCCATCTGAAATTAAAATATTGAAGGTGATTATTAGTATATCACCGAAGAGTTTCCAAACATTTTAATTTTTTAGAAAATTACGGATTTTGTGTCAACAGAAAAAATCTTTCATTTATCCCGACGACGTTTTCAAGTGATCGGTAGAGTTGTTACGGAGTTAGAGTGATCACCCACTTTGCAAACGTGGCTTCAAGAAAAACGCGTTTTGTTAAATTCCAAAAGCCCAAAACGGATTGTAAGTACGAATCGGGTATTGTTCTGGTGAAATTATAGTGAAATTTTCAGAGGAGTTTTTCTTGAAATTAAAGTGAATGCTTTGTGAAAAGAGCGTAATTTGTCTGATGAAATTAGAATGTAAGGAAAATTTTGCATAATTTTGTGTGGATTAAAATTTGATGTGAAATTTCGAGTGAAAATTTTTGGTGAAATTTTGGGTACCGTTTTTTGCTCGAAGATGTGAGCTAATCCATCTCCTACAGACGCTGTGAAGAGATAAAATACCTCGATACATAATTAGAATTTTTCAATCTCTACACATTTTTTGATTGATTCTGGTGATGCTACCAACAAATTATATCGCAGTCGCATTTGAAGCTCAAATATGCATTGCACGGCACTAACCATCGCATACACAGGGTAACCGTCAACAACAATACACAACTTTAAAATATGCACTTAATACTAACTTCTCTGAACAGCAATTTAATTTTACTACGAATGTCGTTTACTTTTAATCAGCCAACTTGTCTCCGAAGATGTTTCTTTTTGTATAATTCGAAATCTGTGAGTTATGGTGTTAACAAAGTAATATTTATTATTTAATACTAACGTAAATATTATTGATAATCACAATCACAATATCTTGCAGTGTACTGACACGAACGTTGCAAATCGGTTAAAAGTAATCATCGTTATAATACCCAAATTTTTATTTCCCGAATTTCTTTAGAATGAAAACCGCCTTTTCATTAAATAAGATCTTTTTAGCTCTACTAGAATAATTTGCGTTATGGGCAGTTGAAAGCGGTTCATGCAAGGTCGATAATAACACCAAACTACATTTACACGAGTCATCTTCCAAATAAATTTTCTAATCATGTTTTTGATAAGGCATGTAAATAATACGCACTATTTGTAGTCGACTGTGTTTTCTCTTATCTATATACAAAAGAAAAATGATCTTCAATCTTTAGCAGTGCACGACAAAATGTCAGCCGACACGGTATATAAAAAAATCGCACAAAATCCTGAGCAAAAATCGCAAGATAAGCGTGAGCTGTAAGTTAGCAAAAAAAAAAAAAAAAATTTAAATAATTTCTTATGCGAATTTTCCTTTCCAGATTTCGTAGCCGAAAATTTTATCTACTGTGCCATGGATGTTGCGTTTTTTTGTTATACGCCAGTTTTGCATACACTAATGCCACAATAAGTACGCTCGAAAAACGATTTCATATACCGTCACAAAATTTTGGATATATTTTGGGTGGTTTCGATGCAGGATCAATTTTTGCACCACTTTTGGGTTATTTTATCGCAAAACGTCATCGCCCAAAATGCTTATCACTCATCGTATTTATGATGACAATATATGCTTTCCAAAATGCAATGCTACACGTATTCTATGGTCCCGGGCAGGATGCGCTTATATTGACCGAAGAATATGGAGGCATGTTAGTGAATAATTCTTATAGTGATGCATCTGAGAATATGCTGTGTCGGGCTGTTGATTATAATGCAACCACAATAATTAGTGAGGCCGATTCAAGTGAATTTTTTCCACAAATTTATTTGTACATGAATGAAATATTTGGTGGAATGTTTGGAGCGGTTCACGATGGTGTAGGTTTGTCGTACATGGATGATAATGTGCCAACGGCTAGAATGCCGATGTATTTAAGTGTTATACAAATGCTGAGAACACTTGCACCACTATTGGGATTTAATTTGGCGACCGTAGCGCTTAGACAATATATTTCGCCGAACTTAACGCCCATAATTGATGAACGGGATACAAGATGGTTGGGTGCATGGTGGATGGGTTGGCTGGTCCTCGGACTCATCATGATACTACTTTCAGCTCTAATATCACGGTTCCCGAAAACCTTAAAAAGGAAGGGGGAGGAAGCCCTCGAACAATTTATTTTCGAAGAAAAGCAAACCAGCATGAAGAAGACATTGTCACGAATTTGCAAAAACAAAATTTACATTTTTAATTTAATCTCGACAATAGGTAGTTCGCTCGCCGCACAGCCATACTGGATTTACACGGCTAAATATATCGAAGTACAATATAAAACTTCAGCGTCCGATTCGAGTTTTCTATTTGGAACAATTGTTCAAACTGCGGCCGCCGCTGGAACTCTGGCGTCCGGTTTTGTTGTCTATAAAATAAAACCAAGTGCTCGTCAACTCGTTTTTTTCAATATTGTGATAGCGATATTAAGCGCATTATTGATTTATAGTTATACATTACTCGAATGTACAGATGCGGCAAGCTCAATGGTAGCATGCATCCCCGATTGTGAGTGTAGTGATGTGAAATACAATCCAATTTGTGGCGATGATGGTAATACGTACGTTTCTCCATGTCATGCGGGCTGTGCAAATATTGATTCAAACAGTACTACTTTGTATTATACGAACTGTACGTGTATCGCGAATAATGGTGGTGCATTTTCTGGATCGTGTGCCGTCGATTGCTCTGACAGCTTAAAACTATTTTTATTCGTCTTGAGTATTTCGAGCTTTATATCGAACACATCAAAATCAAATATCTATTTATTTGCGATGCGAGCTGTTGACGCAGAAGATAAAACTGTTGCCCTTGCTACAATGATAACGGTTATAAGTTATTTAGCGTTGATACCAGCGCCTGTTATTTATGGTTGGATTATAGATCAAACGTGCATTTTTTGGGATAATCCAAGCGCGGGTACGGGTAATTGTTGGCGCTACGATGAAGCTGCATTTCGATTTTATTTTAATCTGGCCGCACTTACATTTACGCTACTAGGTGCATTGCTTGGTGATTGTGGACTATGGTTTTGTGTGAAAGATTTGAAATTATTTGATGAGGAGGACGAAAAAGTATCACCAAAGGATAACAGATCGGTTAAAGATATTATTTTGTAAAATTCACATTTTTTATTATTATGTACTGTACATTGTATCTTAAGATTTTAAAATGTTTTACCAGAATAAGATGTTTGTGTGTTGTTTTTAACATGTGTGTTCTTTTATATTTCTGTGAAATAGATAAAAATAAAAAGCAGCAGCAGTTGCAAAAATAAGCAAAAAAAAAAAAAAAAAATTCCATAATCGAAAATATCGTAAAAAATACGTTTCTTTCGGCAACATGAAATTAAATGTCAAAAGCATTTGTTTCCAATTTGAAATTTTAACACAATCCTGAATTTATTTTTAGACACTCTCTTATATGTGTATAAGAGCAACAAGATGAACATCAGCATTTTTTTTTCAATTAAATCTACAAATCCAACAGAATAATTTGTGTGCTATATAATAGTTAAAGGACGTGTGCACATCGAGTTATTGAATTTCGATGGGTAAGTAATTGTAAAGAATCTCTGTATATCCGTATGAATATTTTCAAGTGCATATATTAATTGAATTTTATTTCTGTTTACACGTCTACTGTGTATATACACTTGAATACGTCATACTTAATTTTCGCTTCATAATTTATTATTCGAAATTTCAATTTTTATTAATAATTTTTACATAAAGGCGATAAGTACGAAAATATTGAATTGAAATTAATTGGGTAGAGAAATATTTTACTTCAATCATAAAATCATGTGTTTATACCACACCCTCTTTTTGTGTATCATTTTATATTGCTGATTTTCCTCTTAACTGAAACGAAATTTTGCCGTTGTCAGATACGATTTCGATGGAAATCCCTCTACGGGATACAAATTACCACAGAGAGCCGTCATAAATTTGGTGATTTTGGATTTCAGCGTTGCGTTAGATGTCTTCGGTAATCGATTTTTTCTTTAGGTGTATTATAAAGACAATTTCAATGAAAATTGATCCCGTTTTGTCTCCGAATTTTCGTTGATGAATCCACCTTTGTCCAGCTTTTCTTATAATACCTGGATTATTACTTTTGATTGTTTGGTTGAATCAGCACCAGAGAGGCAATCATCTATGTAAAAGTCACTTTATGCTATATTATGCTGCAAACTATTGGGTAGATTGACTGATGGTCTTCATCGATTTGGTGTAACCTGAGGACATCGAAAACTGAGTACAAGACGTTTTACGTGTAACTGCGTTCTTCACAGAACTCTTTGATAATCTAAATCCAGTTGTAAGGTAACAGTATGTCTCTTGAACATAAAAACAGTTTAAGGAAATGCCAGACACTGATTTAAAGCACTTCGCCTTGTGGTATGTTGTGTCGGTGAATAAAATCTCATGCATGTTGAAATATTTATTCATGAAATTTATACTCCATAGCAATTAGCGGTTGCTTCTGATTCGAATCGGAACTGTTGTTTCTGATTCTTCCACAGTCAAGCATCTTTCTAACATACCTGCTATACATTTACTTACCTTTAGTTAACTTTACTTAATTTCTAACTCTTCTCTACCTAACTTTACTTAACTCCTTTACATAACTTTACCCAAGTAAAATTAACTTTACTTAACTTTTCTTACATTACTTAACTTCCTTAGTTAACTTTAGTTAAATTTAGTAAATTCTGCCTACTTTAGTTAACTTAACAGAACTTTACTTAATTCTACTTAACTTATTAAAATTTAAGTAGTTTATTTAACCTTACACAATTTCTTTTTTTAACTTTACTTAAGTATAATTAACCTTATCTAACTTACTTAACTTAACTTATCTTTACTTCGCTTTACCACATTTTAATTAACTTTTCTTAACTCTACTTAACTTTTACTTAACTTTACATAGCTTTTTACCTAACTTTACTTGACTTTAATTATCTTTACTTAAATTTGCTTAATTGTTCTTCACTTCTTTACTTAATTTTAATTAAATTTGATTAACTTTATGTACTTTAATTCAAAACTTTAAGTAATTTTACCTAACTTTCTTAGCATTACTTAAGTTTACTTACATTTACATAATTTCTTTACTTAAGTATAGTTAACCTTACCTAACTTACATAACTTTAGTTAACTTTTCTAAACTCTGCTTAACTTTGCTTAACATTACTTAGCTTTACTTAACTTCACAGTTTTATTTAACTTGACTTAACTTGACTTAATTTTACCTAACTATACTTAACTTTTCTTATCTATACTTAACTTTCTCTCTCAACTTTACTTAATTTTAATTATCTTTTCTTAATATTACTTAATTTTTCTGAACTTTATTTAACTTTACTTAACTTTTTAGAAGTTAAGAAAAGTTAAGTAGAGTTTAGAAAAGTTAAGAAAAGTTTATTAAATTTAGGTAAAGTTAAGAAACAAAGTTAAGTAAATATAAGTAAAGTTAATTAAACCTAGGTAAAGTTAAGTAAAGCTAAGTAAAGTTAAGAAAGCTTCGTAAGGTAATTATTACAATAAAATTCTTTCGGCTTTTTATAGACACAATATATTACTAATAATGGCATTCACAAAATTTCCGACTTGTCAATCAGAAAAATGAAGAGGCCAGTCATTTATAATATATCTACCAGAAAAGTAGAAATATCAAAATCCCCCCCGTACTTTAACCCGAGAGTTAATACAAAATGTATTTTGACTCTAAAAATGAAAACCTTTCCTTGAGTTTTCTGTGGGTAGTTTGGTTTCGTACTGATAATCTCAAAACAAAAAGTTCGATCTACTCATCAGGTAGCTACGACCAAACTACAAAAATACAATTCCAACTCCATACATTAAGTATGAGGCAAGAACGTAATTGACTTAGCGAATTATAAATAAATTCACTAAATAAAAACACAAGGGGAACTTTTCATCTCTGTGTTTTATGCCAACACGAATAATAGAAAGAGAAGTTTAGTTGTCTGTATTAAATCAATAAAATTCTTTCGGCTTTTTAGAGTCAAAATACATTTTGTATTAACTCTCGGGTTAAAGTACGGGGGGATTTTTGATATTTCTACTTTTTTGGTAGATATATTATAAATGACTGGCCTCTTCATTTTTCTGATTGACAAGTCGAAAATGTTGTGAATGCCATTATTAGTAATATATTGTGTCTATAAAAAGCCGAAAGAATTTTATTGATTTAATACAGACAACTAAACTTCTCTGGTAATTATTACGTAGCTTTACTTAACTTTACCTTGGTTTAATAACTTTTCTTATCTTTACTTAACTTTTTTCTTCACTTTACCTAAATTTAATAAACTTTTCTAAACTTTTCTAAACTTTACTTAACTTTTCTAAATTCTTTTCTTAACTTTACTTAAATATTATTAACTTTACTGAGCATTATTTAACATTACTTAACTTAACTTTGCTTTACCTAACTAAACTTAATTTGACTTAACTTTACTTAACATAACTTAAATTCCTTAGTTAAATTCAATTATTTTTGTCTACTTTAGTTAACTTAACAGAACTTTACTTAATTTTAGTTAACTTCTTTAATATTACTTAAGTTTACTTAACTTTACATAATTTCTTTATTTAAGTATAGTTAACCTTACCTATGTTAAATAATTTTACTTTAGTTTACTTTCCTTAACTTTTCTAAACTCTACTTAACTTTATTTAACGTTACTTAGCTTTACTTAACTCACAGTGTTACTTAACTAGACTTAACTTTACTTAACTTGGCTTAACTTTACCTAATTTTACTTAACTTTACTTAACTTTTCTTATCTATACTTAACTTTCTTTCTCAACTTTACATAACTTTAATTATCTTTTATTAACATTACTTAACTTTTCTAAACTTTATTTAACTTTACTTAACTTTACTTACCTAACATAACTTAGCTTTACACTCTTAGCTTTACCCAGCTTTAATTAACTTTTCTTACCTTTACTTAACTTTACCTAGGTTTAATTAACTTTTTTTATCGTTACTTAAGTTTTTTTCTTAACTTTACTTAAATTTAATAAACTTTTCTTAACTTTTCTAAACTTTACTTAACTTTACTTAACTTTTCTCAACATTACTTAACTAAACTTTGCTTTATGTAACTAAACTTAATTTTATTTAACTTTACTTAACTAAAGTCATACAGTTAAATTGAATTAATTTTGTCTATTTTAGTTAACAGAACTTTACTTAATTTTACTTAACTTTTTTAATATTTCTTAAGTTTATTTAACTTTACACATTTTCCTTTTTTAACTTTACTTAAGTATAATTAACTTTATTTGACTTTACTTAACTTTACTTAAATTTACTCAATTTTTGTTTACTTCTTTACTTAATTTTAGTTAAATTTCATTAACTTTGCGTACTTTAATTAACTTACCATTACTTAAGTTTACTTAACTTTACATAATATCTTTACTTAAGTATAGTTAACCTTACCTAACTTACATAACTTTAGTTAACTGTACTTAACGATACTTAACATTACTTAACTTTTCTAAACTCTACTTAACTTTACTTAACGTTACTTAGATTTACTTAACTTCACAGTTTTACTTAACTAGACTTAACTTTACTTAACTTGGCTTAATTTTACCTAACTTTACTTAACTTTACTTACCTCACATAACTTTTCTTAGCTCTACCTAGCTTTAATTAACTTTTCTTACCTTACTTAACTTTTGTTAACTTTACTTAACTGTAGGTTTAATTAATTTTTTTTATCGTTACTTTATTTTCTTTCTTAACTTTACTAAATTTTAATTAACGTTTCTTAACTTTCCTTAACTTTTCTACACTTTATTTAACTTTATTAACTTTAATTACCTTACGTAGCTTTCTTAACTTTACTTAGCTTTACTTAACTTTACCCAGGTTTAATTAACTTTTGTTATGTTTACTTAATTTTTTTTTCTTAACTTTACCTAAATTTAATAAACTTTTCTAAACTTTACTTAACTTTTCTTAACTTCTTTTCTTAACTTAACTTAAATATTATTAACTTTTCTGTACATTACTTAACTTTACTTAACCTAACTTTGCTTAACCTAACTAAACTTAATTTTACTTAACTTTACTTAACATAACTTAACTTCCTTAGTCGACTTTAGTTAAATTTAATTAATTTTGTCTACTTTAGTTAACTTAACAAAACTTTGCTTAATTTTACTTAACTTTTTTAATATTACTTAAGTTTATTTAACTTTACCCAATTTCTTTTTTTAATTTTACTTAAGTATAATTAACCTTACCAAACTTACTTAACTTTACTAAACTTAACTTAGCTTTACTTCACTTTACCACATTTTAATTAAATTTTCTTAACTCTACGTAATTTTTCTAAACATTATTTGACTTTACTAAACTTTACTTAAATTTACTTAATTGTTCTTCACTTTTTTACTTAACTTTGGTTAAATTTAATGAACTTTGCGTACTTTACTTAACTTATAAAAACATTATGTAATTTTACCTAACTTTCTTAACATTACTGTTTACTTAACTTTACATAATTTCTTTACTTAAGTATAGTTAACCTTACCTAACTTACATAACTTTAGTTAACTTTACTTAACGATACTTAATATTACTTAACTTTTCTAAACTCTACTTAACTTTACTTAACGTTACTTAGCTTTACTTAACTTTACAGTTTTCTTAACTTTACTTAACTAGACTTAACTTTACTTAACTGGACTTAACTTTTCTAAACTTTTGAAAACTTTGCTTAACGTTACTTAGCTTTACTTAACTTTACCTAGGTATAATTAACTTTTCCTATCTTTACTTAACTATTTTTCTTAACTTTCCCTAACTTTACCTAAATTTAATAAACTTTTCTTAACTGTTCTTAACTTTTCTAAACTTTACTAAAATATTATTAACTTTTCTGAACATTACTTAACTTTACTTAACTTAATTTTGCTTTACCTAACTTAACTTAATTTTACTTAACTTTACTTGACAAGACTTAGTTCATTTAAGTTGATTTAACGCTACTTAACATGTCTTAACTTAATCTTATAATACGCAAAGGCATTGTGAATAATTTATAAAATGAGGACTAGGATTCTAGCTCTCCTAAGAATTTGTTAATGTTAACGTCGGGGACTTCTCATTTACTGTTTGCATTAATTCAATAACGTGTTTTATAAATTGCGGTTACCACAGGCACGTGTGGTTTCCTTTTTTGAAATAATTCTAGAAATTTTGATATTTTTTCGAAAAATTTGTTCCAAACTTTTCCTACTTGAGTTTAACGTTTTAGTTTGGATTATACGTAAGTAAGGCAGCCATTTGTGTTTTATATTCTTGAAACTTGTTCCAGAAACATTCGAGTTTATTTAAACTAATTTGAATGTCGCAACGTGTGGTATCTTGTGTAATAGCTGACACATTTTTTTTTTGTATTAAGAATAAATAGGCCAAGATGTGAAAACTCTTGAAAGACCAAATCTCGAAAAGAAATTAAAAAAAAAAAATCTCGATAGTCAGAATCGCGCAAAAATATCTCGGCACAAATCATTATTTATAAACCGGTCAAAAAATTCTTCAATCAATTCTTCATTCTTCGATTAATTCGTAAAAATTAATTTTAAATAATTAAGAAAGAAGCTTTTGGTTGGTAATTTGTTTTAAAAAGCCCTTTTGCAACAGGTCTCTTAATTACAATTTTTATTGTATAAAATACTTTTTTCCTTCCTATAGTCAGGACAAATCAACGACTAGTCAACTTTTTTGACTAGTTAGATAGACGATGTAAGATTTTCTTAAGAAAACTGCTACCGCTTTAAGGTCTGTAAAATTTATTTTCAATAACCGTGAACGTGACGTTTGTCCCAAACACATTTTTGGGCTTCAGAGATTTTAATTTCGAAAATTTATTTTGCTAGGTTCTGTCACACCGACATTTGCTTTTCGGTTATTTTATTTTTCTCAATTTCGTGGTAAATCCGGTTACTGCGACAATGGATGGAGTTCCCAAATTAGTTAATAAAATTTTTTTGAAATTTTGAAACCGCAGCCAAAACTCCGCTTTGACGATTTTTTAAATTTTAACATTCATAGAGATTGAAGTGTTTTTGAAAAATTTACGTTTTTTAATAATGATTCAGATACACAACTAAAAAACTCCCCAAAGCCGCTTAGCATTGGTTAGATTCCTTTTGTTTTCTTGTAATTGATGAAAATTTAATCGGGCAGTTTTCTTTGTATTTTTGGGTATTTTTTGGGGTGATTTTTTCGTTCGGGAATATGATGGTATCGCTCCAAATTATAACTGATTTTTGGTAACATTTTATAAGTTCGATTATTTTTCGTTTATCTGCTATTTAGGAGAATAGGGCGTCTACTATAGGCTGGACCATCAGACTCTATTGGAAGCTAGTGCTATTAGCATCGTTCTTTTCTAGTTTATAACTAGTCTTTCCACTTTTCGTTTTCCTTGCGGATTCCATTCTAATGACAACCGTATTATGTAATTAGGGGTTTCTCTCAGCGTGTGCCCGATCCTTCCCTATACAAGCACTTTCTTATTACGGTCTCAATTTCTGTTTGCTTTATTTGCCACAAAAATTCTATGTTGCTGATGGTGTTTGGCCAGAAGCATTATATCAGCCTTCTAAGGCATTTGTTCACAAAAAGCTGGAATCTTCTTGTGATCTTTTGTGTGTGCCTCCATGTTTTAGATTCATACAGCTGAACATTCGCAGCTTCGTATTTCTTGAAGCATGGACGCATTTCAGATCTTTTGAAGCCAGTTGAAAGTATTTCTTGCTTTGTTGATAAGTCAGTTTATGTCTTCTTTAGTGCCGCCAGTTTACGCCACAGCAGTACAACCAAGGTATACGAATTTTTCAACCTCTTTGATTTTCGTATTGTTGATTGTGATTGGTGTACTAGTGTTTGTGTTCAGTCTCATGGCTTTTCTTTTACGGATATGATTTTGAGACCGACTTTTGTGCTAGGTTTGATAGCTTCTGTATTTTCTGCTGTATGTCGGCATACTTGTGTGTTAGCAGGCATATGTCATCTGCGTAATTTAGATCATTGAGCCGTCTTAGTGGTCCCTATTGGATACCATTTGGTATGTACTATCAGGAATAGTAGTGGAGATAGTACTCATCCTTGTCTTACTCCTTATGAGTTAAAGTATTCATCACTTTGCTTTTTGCCTTGAACCTTGTTTCGGGCCTTCCGATACATTTCTTGGATTAATTCAGTTATTTCCTTCGGTATGCCAATTTCGCAAAGTGCTTTCCATATTGCGCTTTTCTCGAGAGGCTTCCCGCTCCGTTGGTGGATAAGTGTAGCTAGTTTTGTTACAATTGCCATCGGTAAGCGTGTAATTTTTTTTCCGATATCTACGCAGTTGTCCTCAAAATGTTCTTTATGGCTGGAAAATTCATGTATTTTCTGGTGTTCTTTCTTACACATTAATGTAGTGTGCGCATGTTTCTGATTGCAGCTGCTTTATCTGCAGTTTCGAAAATGTCTTCTGTTTATTTTCTGCGATCACTTCTTGCCTTTTCGAATGAAATCGTGCTGTTTTGATTTTGCTACTTTTTGATTTCCATTCGAGTAGTGCCTTCTTTCCTTTCGCTGTTGTTATTATGATTTATGACTATGCCTTGCTCTTGAGTCATGTGTGTCTATTCTACCAGAGTACATCAGATAATTACCCGTGCTTGTTGTAAATTCTCCACTATTTTTCTCGATGGTTTCTCGATGTTATACTGTTTCATTTTCTTCTCTATTTGTGCTAACCTTGATGTTTCTGTTAGAGTTCTGATGTTCCAGTTTCCGTTTTGTGCCCGTGAACGATAGCTAATAACCGATAATTGTGTTGTTTGCCGGTTTGTGTTATTTCTTTTCTTTTCATACTATTGTCATTATGATTTTTACTGCTACGTGCTCCCATGTGGTCTCAAGTTCTATTTAGTAAAATAGATTTGTCTGAAAATAGAGTATTTATGATTTTCTAAATTATCTATCTGGGTAGGGGTTGTTTGACCGATCCCGGAATGGTCGAATACAAAATATGGACAATACCGAGGACACGACTGACTTTCCAAGGGTTATTGAGATTGTAATATTAAACTAGTTTTATACGACATCTTTTCTATAAATATTGCGATAGTTTCCAGAGTTTTCAAAATTATTTACTAAGACCTTATAGGGTGTCCCAAATTTAATTTGAGGCACGGAATAATCGATAATCGTGCTGGGCAATAATTTATACCGATTCGAATTAATACCGAACTATTTCGAGTTTTTAGAAAAGACTCTCTCCAGCTACTTGTACGATGTCTCGATAGTTGATTGTTTCAATATTTGATTGCAATTGGAAGCCAATCAAACCCTTGCCAAAAGGTACATAAACATTAAATAAGAAATGCAGATATGACTCACATAAAACCAATAATACAAGAATCAAGTTAGCGCGCACCTAAAATTTTACGAAAGTACATACATATTCAAAATTATTTATTCAAGGCTTAAAGCGAAAGCTAACCTTGCAACAAGACGTGTAAGCCAGTCAACTGATAAACCTTCAGTCAAAATTTTACGTGTAATCTTTTTTTTTTTTTTTTGCTAAATATTAAAGTGTTTTTAATTTCCTTATCTAACCGAATAATTCAAAAATTTGACAATATTTGATTTAAGATTAACTAAATCCAAAATAATTGCTATCATGATCTAGAGCAGACACGAATACAAAAACGTGCCTTATACATATTATAGTGTCAAGCACACAGCAATATTAATGTATTATAGAAAAAATTGCTTGACTACAAGACTGTCCTGTTAATATCGAGTGTCTACCAAGCAACTCGTTTATTTTCAGTCATTGGATACCGTTGTCCAAATTTAAATTTTAAATCAATCGGACATACAATTGTTTCCTGTTTTAATAGCATACAATAAAATGGCGTTCCGGAAGTTGTTCCAAATTTTTAACTGTTTATGGTGAACCATTTTTTTCCACCTCAAATTCCAGTTATTATATAAATATGAACCAACAAATGATTGCAAATGATAATGTAGATAAAACAATCGCAAAATAAATAATTCTTAAGGCAACTACGCTTTACGCTACCGTTTAAAATTTAAAGTAAAAGTAAAAATTTTTTTTTTGGGAATGTGTGCAGTCAGATTACTGTATATGTACGAAAGATAACAATAAGCGGTTTCCAAAATAATTACTACCAGTATGTAAACCGGTACATAGTCACTTGAAGGTTTGTTAAGCAGCATAGATAACATTAGTGAACAAATAACATAGCATTTGTTTACGAATTCTTTGCCAATTAAATCACTTCAAATGGTATAAGCCCCGCCTACTGATTCCATAGGTAATAATGAATACTGCATAACGATTTGAACGAATTTGATTTTAAATCAATATAACATGATAACATCGGTTTTAAATACAGGGTAAACCATTTAGTAGGCGTACTTAAATGGTTCGAAAATTATGGCTTGTAAAACAAATGTTTCAGCAACAGGGTGTTTGGAGTTAAGGGGAAATTTGCTTAAATTATTTTTGGTGACCTTGAAATTACATAAATAGCTCATGTCAAGGTCAACTTGATTTTTAGAATAAAATGACATATTATGTAAAGCTAAAGAAGTATTTTATCATTTTTCCATATCAAATTTTAGTTGCAATCCTTATTTATAAAACGAAATCAGTATGTTGAATGTTTAACAAAATAAAATTCTCGGTGTATAAAATACATATTAAGCAAATACATATTGCCTGATGTACTCGTGTCGTTCGTTTTTTTTTTTAGATGGGGGTTTTTAGGTTTATGGTGAATCCAAAATAGATAGAATGAGGCTTCAAACATTTAATCGTATGGTGACCATACAAATTTTTGTTAGGTGTTACCAATCTAAGCGTATTTGACTTTTGGCACTGAAAATCCAGCAGTAGAAAATATTGCACAAAATATTGGCAAATATTGGCTCCTGATGTTGGGGACAACCAGCAGTAAAGGATTCAGAACTTCCTCTTTTGTAGCAGAATATAAGTGGTGGTGCGACTTCCATTCCTTATACATTAAATGCTAGTGCCCAACAGGGAGCCATCGTATCTAAACTTATTTAAATTTTCATTAATGATCTTTTATCCGCGACTCTCAATCCAATTCATTTTAACGCTGATGATAGCGATTTATTTTTTTCTTTTCTTCTGTTTCATTGCGAAACAACGTCCTAACAAAGAGGGTTACTGTCCAAGATTCCTTTTTATACTAAATAAATATCGATCGTTACACGACCACAAAAACACAAATTTAGTGATAGATCCGACATAATTTAGTATTCATCCGATTTATACTAAAATGCGTCCAAATATTATTTACTGAAACACAATTGTCTACAACATCTGTCAACCTGACCTGTGATAAACGGAAGTACTGTGTAGCTTTAATAAAAACTTGATTTTAATATATAATTCTAGGGTATCTAATAGGACAACTAATCTAATCAAGATTCCCTTTTCTACTTAAATAACTTTTTCCTGTAAGAGTTTGTTTCTAAGGTGTAGTTTTCGAGATGTTTATGTGGGTCAACTAAGCATTAACACTGCTAGTAAAATAGAAAAAACCGAATATGAAAGCATGTTTCAACTTGTTTATTTGTAGTAAGCAAGTTGTCGTAATTTTAGCTTTCATAGAATTATAGATGAACGAAATATATGTATATGCACGTTTTTCTCACTCTCTGTGTTTTTCTCAATTTCTCTTTGTTTTTCTCTATCATATCCCTCTACCGAATGATATTTGCCGTCATGCCAAGTCCATTTTCAAATAAAAGAGTCTAAAATAGTAGCGACGACATAAACACCTAAATCTACCTATGTATGTACAATGCAAATGAAAATGGTAAATAAAAAATGGAAAAAGGAAACCGGAAAATGGTAAATGATAAATGATAACTGATAAATAATATGTGATAAATTAAGAATGATAAATAATAAATGATAAATGAAAAAATTATAAAATGAAAAAAAATGAAAAGATGAAAAAATGGGAAATGAGAAAATGAAAAAGTGAAAAAATTAAAAATTTAATAAATGAAAAAAACAAAAACGTAAAAAATTACAAATTAAAAAATATAATCAAATGAAAAAATTAAAAACTGAAAAAATTTAAAAAGGAAAAAAATTAAAATAAAAAAATGATAAAATAAAAAAACGAAAAATAAAATGAAAACATTAAAAATGAAAAATGAAAACATGGAAAAATGAAAAATTAAAAAAGTTAAATACTTGTAGTAGCAGTTCAGTCGTTATACTGATGAGATGATTGAAAGATGATTTATTTTTCACAATGCTCACAGATCGATACTGAATTGGAAAATTCTTACCAATTTTTCCTTTTCCTAAAAAATGAAAAGTTGGAAAAATTAAAAAATGGAAAAAATAAAAAGTAAAACAATAAAATGAGAAAAAAAAAAAATTACAAATTAAAAAATAAGAAAATGAAAAATGCAAAATTTAAAAAATGAAAAAATTACAAAATGAAAAACTGGAAAAATGAAAAAAAATTAAAAAATGATAATATGGAAAATGAAAAAGTGAAAAAAATAGAAAAGGAAAAATTGCAAATTAAAAATTACGCAAATAAAAACAGAAAAAATTTAAAAACGAAAAAATGGAAAAATGAAAAGATGAAAAATTAAAAAATTAAAAATGAAAACATGGAAAAATGAAACAATGAAAAATGAAAAATGAAAAAATGAAAACATGGAACACAACAAATGAAAAAAATGAAATATAAAAAATTAATAAATAAAAAATGAAAAAATGGAAAAATAAAAAAATTAAAAATTAGAAAAGTTAAATATGTACACTAAAATTGAAATTGCTAAACGGTTTTAAGGGTAAATGTAAAATTCGCTTATACTACAAGTCCATGGTTGATATATAGGAATAAATCAGAGTAATAAGTTTGCTGTTCAGTCGCTATCCTGATGAGATGACTGAAAGATATGATTTATTTTCCACAATGCTCACCATGCTCAAATTCTTAACAATTTTTCCTTTTCGTATAAAATTAAAAGTTGACAAAATTAAAAAATTGAAACATGGAAAAATTAAAAAAATTAATAAATGAAGAAATTAAAACAATAAAATGATAATATTAAAAAATTATAAAATGAAAAAACTGAAAAAAGTGAAAAATTGAAAATTTAATAAATGAAAAAAATAAAAATAAAAAAAATTACAAATTAAAAAATAAGAAAATGAAAAATGCAAAAATTAAAAAATGACAAAAATAATAAAATGGAAAACTGAAAAAATGATAATATGGAAAATGAAAAAGTGAAAAAATGAAAAAAATTAATAAATGAAAACAATAAAAAAAATTATTAATCAAAAATAAGAAAAATTACAAATTAAAAAATTAATCAATCAAAAAATAGAAAAAATAAAATAAAAAAACTGAAATTGTTAAAAGTTTTTAAGGGGAAATATAAAATTCGCTAATACTACAAGTTCATGGTTGATTCTATATATGTACATTGTATGTATATGTACATATGTAGGAATAAATCAGAGTAATAGCATAGACATTCATACTAGATTTCTCATTTCATAGTAACTAAAGGAAAAAAACAAAAACTTCTGATAATTCCAATGTATCGTTGTGTTGTGTATTTTATAAGGCAATAATTTTAGAATGCGTTGCAAATATAATACGTATGTATATGCAATACACCGATAATATTTGAATGGAAAATTTTTGTTTTTATTTTCTGTTTTTAGTCAAATGAGAGATCTATTATGATTGTCTATGGTAATAGATTAAAGTTGAAAAAATTAGAAAATGAAAAAATAAAATAAACAAACAAAAAATAAAAAAAATTAAGTAATTAAAAAATTAAAAAATTGAAAACATAAAAATTAAAAAAATAAAAAAAGTTCAAAGCCTTGCATTAAGATCTCATAAAATTTGTCGAAATCTTCATTCATATCCTTTGCATTTGGAATCTCATCCCAATTGCTCCTAAATAAATATGCAGACCAGTATGGTTTGTCTTCTTAAAGTTGTATTTGATTTGTTGCAGGTGTTTAGATTTCGGCATTCGATCAGTAGTAACAAAAACAATGTCCAATTATTTATGATTGATATCATTTACGACAAATGGATTGAGTGATTCAGTTACTTTAAACCCATCTACTTCATTGGTGAAGATAAGATGTAAAAACCTCCCTAGATTATTAGAAATGTAATTAATTTGTTTTAATAATATGCAAGCATTGCATCAACGAAGAAATATTCTGCATCTGACTGTATATTGTTTGAAAGAATGCAATTAAATTCACGGTCAAAATTCCAGATGATATTCGGAAGATTAGAATCACCAAGTACAGGAACCAAATCGGATGAATTTTATGTATTAATGATTTGGCATGTTGCATAATAACCACTGTTTGAAAGAGGTGGTATGTATGCTGTGTAGATAAATATTGTTTGTTGATTTTGATCTTCACACAAATCTGCTCAACTCTTGATGTGACTAATGTTACTGGATCACTCACTGTTTAGAATGCACGGCTATGATTACACCACCGCCCGATTTCTTAGAGCTAGTTTGAAGTTTGCGATGACATCTATAATAGTGATGCCCAAAATACTCAGAACAAAAGTAAATGAAAAAAAGTAAAAATGAAAAAATTCAAAAATTAGAAATTAAAAAAACTGGCAAAAATGAAAATAAAAAAGAAAACATGAAAATATTAAAAGATGAAAAATATGTTGAAATGAAAAAATGAAAAAGTGAAAAAAGGATAAAATGATAAAATGAAAAACTGATAAAATGAAAAAAATGAAAACATGAAAAAATGAAGATCTTAAAAAATGGGAAAAATGGAAAATTGAAAATATAAAAAATTAAAAATGAAAAATTACAAAGTGATAAAGTTTGTTTTCCTTTTTTCCAGAGCCATTTATTGGTTTTGTGTATGAGAGAATCAGATATGTGTTTTTTAATGTTGTGTTATGAAATTTTCATCACGACGCAAAGTTTGATTTCAAGATAGACAAAAATTTACGACGGGCTCTATTAGAGTTAGAGGATATGTATGGATGTGAAGTTTTCCACACTTTATTCCACAGTAATACGTATACAAATCCTATTGGAAAAACCCATATCATATTGGATTCTATCTAATTTTACAGCGTATTGTACACTGTTATGAATCCATATAAATATAATTTTATTAAATTTCGATTTTTTTATAAAAAACGACTAAAATCGATGCAAAATAAATTTGTACAAATAAATTGTTATAATGCAATACATAAAACTAATTTAATTTGAAATTGGGATATTTAGTTTTCTATATTACTATAAAACGGTGTAATCTAATAAACTGAATTGTTTAATCTCAATCATACAACAAAAATATTAGAATAATATCTATAATAAAAACAGTTTTTAAGCATAACTGAAACGGAATGTTAAACTTATTAAATTTATTTAAGTAATTATACTTTTCTGCTACCAGTTAAGCTTTTTCAACCAATCATCGAAGTTCTAAAACTAGAAACCAAAGTTACAATCCAAAAAAGTAGCAAATAGTTTTAGTTCAATATTATTTGGTTACAATTGGAATCCAACTATACTGCATTAAAAGCCAAATTCCACTAAAGAAACTTAAATAAAGATTTCGTTTTAATACGGGCTAGAGGATAAATTCTGGGCTGGTTGTATTGGGAGTCATCTACCTCGTGTACCGTCGGAAACCCATTTCACGCCTCAGGCAAGGGATGTTAATGGCCAATTAACAATTTCAATCGAAATCGCGATATAAACTTCAAGATTAATATATTCCTTAGAGTAGAGGGAAGTTTTTGGGCTTGGTTCATTAAGAATTTAGTCATCTACATCATATGTTAAAGGAATCCGAGTCCAAATTTCCAACAAGGGGAACAACAACATTTAAAAATTTTAGCCGAAAGCGCAATGATCAAAATTAAGTTATTCGTCAGGGGCAGGGCCCATTTATCAGTTTCAGTTAAAATTTCAATTGATATAAAAAGTTTCCAGACTGATTTATTCTCCTGGATAGGGGGTAGTTTTTGGGCTTGATAGGCGGAGTAGTATGTCAGCTACTACGTGCACTATTGAAAAGTCAATTCAAATCTCTGGCAAAAAGTGCCAAGGCCTATTTATCAGTTTCAGTTAAAATTTCAATTGTTATATAAAATTTCCAGAATCATTTATTCCCCTGGATAGGGGGTAGTTTTTGGGCTCGATAGGCATAGTGGACTGTCAGCTACTACTTGTGCTATCGGAAAGTGGATTCAAATCTCTGGAAAAGATTGCCATGGGCCATTTATCCAATAGCTGACATACTACTTCGCCTATCGAGCCCAAAAACTACCCGCTATCCAGGGGAATAAATGATTCTGGAAACTTCTTATATCAATTGAAATTTTAACTGAAACTGATAAATGGGCCATGGCACATTTTGCCAGAGATTTGAATTGACTTTCGAATAGTGCACGTAGTAGCTGACATACTACTCCGCCTATCGAGCCCAAAAACTACCCCCTATCCAGGGGAATAAATTATTCTGGAAACTTTAGGTACCAATGGAAATTTTTCTTGTCAGGATCCGTTAGTACATGGAGTAGCTACCTAAAATTAATATTCTCCATATAGTCCATATATTATTTTGACTAAATTCCTCTAATATTTCCCTTGACTGTTCCTTTTTTCCCAGGGAATAACATTTATTCTTAAGATTTTGTAAAGAAATTACATTTTTAGTACTAAATATTTCAATATGAATAGTAATTTTTCCAATTGGAATTTATTTTAGCAGTGTAAAACTAATACATATAATATAGAATCTGTGGATTTGTGGAAAACTTCACACCCATGGATATGTGGATATGTATTTTAATGTTGAGTTAAACTTGAAAAAGTAGTGTCCAGAACTAAGGCGATTAAATTTTCACTCAAACATAATTTCTATAGGAATTTTTTTTTCGATAGACTTCATCGGAGCCGGGGAATTTCTACTAATTTAATATATACACACATTTTTAAAATTTTTTAAAAACACTTGTTAAATATTTCGCAAAATTACAAAAGGTTTAAAAAATCACTCGATCGATTTCGGCTTATTAGGCCATCATCAGGAGTATCTACTAAACTGTAAAAATAAAAATGTAGTTAGATATATATATATAGTTGGAAAAAGCAAAAAGTGAAACCAAAATATACCAATAAAAAAATGTGGGAGTGGTAAAAAATAAAAATTAAAAATTAAAAAAGGGGTGAGTTAAACACAGGTAAAATTGGTGAGAGCAATAAACATTAAGAAATAAAAATTAAAAATTAAAAGAGGGTGAGTTAAACACAGGTATATGATTATTGATTAGTCAACGGTCGAATAACAAAATTCCAGATGTTGATTTTTTTATATTTTTTTTTTTTATTTATTTTTTATAACCCGACGAATTAGTAATTTTATGGTATGGAATGAGTATGTGAATAAAACAATGCGGGGTCGGTAATTGGTGAGAAACGGATTTCTCTCTGTTCGTTGAGGATATTTTGGTTAAGAAATATAGCTTTCCGGATTTCGTAAGATTCTAAGTTGTCTAAACGTCTGCTTTTTGGTTGTACATGCAATATTTCTAAATTGTTTAAACTGGATGTGTGATTTTCTAACGTTAAATGATTATAAAGGGATGATTCATGGCTACCAGATAAATGTTCTTTAACTCTAACTTCAAAATTACGCCCAGTCTGTCCGATATAAGAGGAACTACAATCATTGCAATTGATCTTATAAACGCCAGACTTGGAAAGGCGATCAATTCTTGGTTTGTTGTTAAAAATCATTTTCTTAATTGTATTATTGTTATAAAAAGCAAAGCTAATATCTGTATATTGTGTCACGATGTTACTAATCCGTTGACTAGTTTTTCCTATATACTCTAAGCGGCGCCAATTTTTCGGCATTGGACTATCAGGTGGATAAATGTTAGCTAAAGCTTTATGCTTCAGTTTTCTGTTTAATAGCTTTAATATAGTCTTAGCTGCATAACCGTTATTCGCTGCTATTTCTAAAATTATATTAAGCTCTTTGTTATAATTGGATATGGTCAAAGGAATGTTTATTAATCTATCTAAGAATGAGTGGAAAGCTGACATTTTAATATTATGAGGATGGTTTGACGAGTTAGGTATAATGGCGTCTGTATACGTGGGTTTTCTATAAATTTTGAACTCTAATGAAGAATTAATTCTGGTTATTGTTATATCTAGAAAGTTAATAGATTTGTTTTCTTCTTTTTCTACCGTAAAATTAATGGTGGGATATTGAGAATTTAACCAAGTGAGAAAAGAGGTTAATAGCCTATCAGTTCCATTCCATAGACATAGTATGTCATCAACATATCTGTACCAAAAGATCATATGACGGAAATAAGGATTATTGCTTGATACAATCGTTTGTTCGAAGAAATTCATGAAAATTTCTGCTAACAAAGGTGACAGAGGGGAGCCCATCGGTAGACCATCAGTGAATCTGAAATACTTATTATCAAAGCAAAAATAATTTTGTTTAATACAAGTTTCAAATATCAGCTTCAGTTCATTCCGAAGGCTCCCATCTGCAACATCCCTATCTAAGTAAGTATAAACTATTTGAGACAAAATGTTAATTGGAATAGAAGTGAAAAGACTAGCAACGTCAAACGAAACTAATTTTGAGTGTAGTGGAATATCAACATCTTGAATTTTGCTAATCAATTCTACCGAGTTCTTAACCGAGAAAGCCGAAACGAAATTGGTATGACTGTTGAAAAAGTTTATGAAACCCTTACATAGCTTGTAGGCAGGTGCATTGCAATACGCTACTATTGGTCTAATTGGAATGCCTTCTTTATGGATTTTAGGTAAACCATAAAGAATTGGGGCAGATGGATTCATAACCGTGTACCTCCAACCAGTGCCATCAAAGACCTTTGGGCATTGGTTGATACACTTACTGACCAAAGTCTTAAATGACCTAGTAGGATCTCTATTGAGCTCTAATGCGTTGCTTTCTGTAATGAAATCAGAAATTTTATTGTAATAATCGATTCTTGTGAGAACAGTGATCGTATTGCCTTTATCCGCTTTACAGGCTATCAGGTCATGATCACGTAACTTTTTCTTAATCGTACCAATCACTTTAAGGTTATTATTAGAAGAAAAAACAGAAGAATGAGAGGAGATAGAGGAGGAAGCGTTACTCAAGCCTTTCTTAATTTGTAACGCACATATTGCTTTCAGTTGGGTTGACTGGCCGGATAAGGCAGTTTCGGCATCTATAGCGAGACTTTCAAATGACTGAACGCCGATTGTATTTGGCACAGGAGCAAAATTTACTCCATTGCTCAGCATTTGAACCTCTACGCCACTGAAGCCAACGGAAGACAAGTTCTTAAAACGTGAATGGAATTGGAAACCAGACATACCACTATTACCTCTATGGTTACGTGGATACGCCTTGTCTCGCAACACATCCAGTTTAGCTTTTTGCTTTACATATTGAATATGAGAAATTTCGGCTACCTCGGCACGAAACTTATTATCCAACCAGTCAAACTCAACAGAATGCAAGCGAGCCGCTAACTCAGTATGAACAACTTTAAGATGGAGACATAAGTTGTTCCTGGTAGCATACCCTTTACGTAGCTCACTATTCCTCCAACTACTACGAGCTAAATTAATAGCTCTTCTACCCTCTAAAGATTTAGTATTACATTTTATATTAGTATAATTTGGTAACAAATTTAACTTTTTACAACTACTGTTGAACCAAATCTGGTTATTATTAAAACTAATTCTTACCAGTAGACGACGATATGTTACGGCGAGGGTGGCCAAATCTGCCAACTTAATACTTCTTATACTTTCTGCCGTAGGCACTTGGCGAAACACACTTAATACACACATTTTTAAAATTTTTTAAAAACACTTGTTAAATATTTCGCAAAATTACAAAAGGTTTAAAAAATCACTCGATCGATTTCGGCTTATTAGGCCATCATCAGGAGTATCTACTAAACTGTAAAAATAAAAATGTAGTTAGATATATATATATAGTTGGAATTGGAAAGACTATATTAAAGCTATTAAACAGAAAACTGAAGCATAAAGCTTTAGCTAACATTTATCCACCTGATAGTCCAATGCCGAAAAATTGGCGCCGCTTAGAGTATATAGGAAAAACTAGTCAACGGATTAGTAACATCGTGACACAATATACAGATATTAGCTTTGCTTTTTATAACAATAATACAATTAAGAAAATGATTTTTAACAACAAACCAAGAATTGATCGCCTTTCCAAGTCTGGCGTTTATAAGATCAATTGCAATGATTGTAGTTCCTCTTATATCGGACAGACTGGGCGTAATTTTGAAGTTAGAGTTAAAGAACATTTATCTGGTAGCCATGAATCATCCCTTTATAATCATTTAACGTTAGAAAATCACACATCCAGTTTAAACAATTTAGAAATATTGCATGTACAACCAAAAAGCAGACGTTTAGACAACTTAGAATCTTACGAAATCCGAAAAGCTATATTTCTTAACCAAAATATCCTCAACGAACAGAGAGAAATCCGTTTCTCACCAATTACCGACCCCGCATTGTTTTATTCACATACTCATTCCATACCATAAAATTACTAATTCGTCGGGTTATAAAAAATAAATAAAAAAAAAAAAATATAAAAAAATCAACATCTGGAATTTTGTTATTCGACCGTTGACTAATCAATAATCATATACCTGTGTTTAACTCACCCTCTTTTAATTTTTAATTTTTATTTCTTAATGTTTATTGCTCTCACCAATTTTACCTGTGTTTAACTCACCCCTTTTTTAATTTTTAATTTTTATTTTTTACCACTCCCACATTTTTTTATTGGTATATTTTGGTTTCACTTTTTGCTTTTTCCAACTATATATATATATCTAACTACATTTTTATTTTTACAGTTTAGTAGATACTCCTGATGATGGCCTAATAAGCCGAAATCGATCGAGTGATTTTTTAAACCTTTTGTAATTTTGCGAAATATTTAACAAGTGTTTTTAAAAAATTTAAAAAAAAAAAAAAAAAAAAAAATTTTAAAAATGTGTGTATTAAGTGTGTTTCGCCAAGTGCCTACGGCAGAAAGTATAAGAAGTACTAATTTAATAATAAAAATTCTTCCAAGTAACACGCAGGACCGTAATTATCGGTATTTGGAATCTGTTTAATAGGGTGAAAGAAAGATGAGACATTTATTTGAATGGTGCTAAAAGTAGAAAGTAATTTGGACATAACAGTAAAATGGAAATGAAACAAACATCAATGGGCAGAGAATATGATGGGAATGTCAGATGAACTGAAAATTCAACACTACAGGGACAAAATTAAATGAGTGTTAGTCTGATTGAGATGTTAAGTATAGTTGAGTACTAACTTAGCAAAAAGTATTTTGCAAGAAACATTTAATAAAGTGTGGATGGATTTCAAAATATTGGATAAATGAAATTTTGGATTTTTAGATTTTGGAAAAAATTGAAGGGCGGAAGAACGACTGGATCATGGAAATTAAAAAGAATGTAAGAACGCTTCTAGGTTTAATAAAGAAAGTCTCCACGGGGAATTCACGATGCTTCTTAGTATTTTGGGTTCCATCCATTGCAGTTTTATTATGTTGGAGGCACAGTAGGATTTTCCAAATAGGTTTCAGCATCATTTTGTACGGCAAGGTCTTACAGTCTCAGCTTAATTTTGACTATTTTTCGATTAACCAGTTTAACAAATTTTAATTTGATTTGATGGTGTGGTTTGATCATGTCAACCTCCTATTAAAATGCATTCCAAGGTATTTTTTAATTGGATGTTCTAGTACCGCGATATTATTTAGCTTCAAAGGAACACAAGTCAACTTGCGGAGAGTGAATGAAATATTCTCTTTTATCTAAATGTTCTCGCAAACCTCTTGAGGCTATCTTATCATTTTAGTGTTTCTGTAGCATCGGGAAATGATGAAATATTTACATAATTTGATGATGATAGAGGTCCTGCCACAGCGTCCCCAGGAGATTTTTTCGTTCTAAAATTTGTTAGGTTGCTTATGGACAAAGAAATTATTTTCCATTTGTTTTCTTCCTTCCTTATTTACAGCCTTCAGCAAAGATAACATGGTTTGGCTGTCTGACTCATATGGGGACATTACTTGCTCTCTAGGTTCTAGTTGCGTTCTCTAAGTCCGAAGAAGTAACAAAAAAAATATGCGTCCGTTTGTCTGAATGTGTATACCCGGGGTATCTTGAGAGAAGTGCTTGGTCCAATTTGACATTTTTTTCACCTATCTGTTTCTATGTTCAAGGCGGAGAATTCAAAAGCTTTTGAAACCTGTACGCCAAGAACATCGAGTATCTGCCTAACGAATTGACATAAAACCATGTGGCTATTATAGCACGTGATATTACCACGTGGTTTTCGATACGCAATTTTTCATATTTGTCTAGGTTAATTGGAGGGTAGATTGAGTTCTTTTAAGCAGAGTTCACATATGCCTATGGTTTTTTAATTCGTCTGTCGTTGAGGAGAGGGTTTAGAAATGGATCAAGCTGAGATTGAGTTGCAGTTGTATTGGCGTTGAGTTAACTTAAGTTGGGGTTGGGTAAGGCATTTATTTGAAGAATTATTTATTGGTTGAGTTGGAGATTAGATAGAGTTGACTTGAGATGAGTTCACGTTTGCACGTTTCCGGGTCGTAGTTCTAAGTACCTCGATGATTTTTAGACCAATGGAAGCTGAAAATATTATATTAACGTTATATAAAATAGAAATATACGTATGGCATTTACGGATAAATCAGCATCTGCTTCCGGAGTGTCGGTTTATGTTTAGAGATGACAATTTTTGGTTTTAACAAAGTACAGCCCCAGCCTATAGGGCAAGAATTGTTCAGAATTGCTCAGCAGTTCAGCTGCTGAAAATAATGAATGGCTAAAAATTAGATGTTTTGATGGGATGTATTCTAGACCACGGCGTAAGTGTGTTAGTTGGTGACTTCAACGATGGAACTGGCCAAAACTATAAACAAATAAAGACCACAAAAAACATCGCATAGTTCCAATTACATTCTTTAAACATAATAAAATGGATCGTCCAAGATGTCCAAGCGGAGTGTTGTAGGTCGTTCACCACTGCAACATACGACGACGATTTAAACGACAAACTATATTTTAATTATTTTACGAACAGCGCAGTGAATTCGACGCATATCACAAATACAGAAAATAATTCAAACTAATCTCGTTTACTATAATATACCGAGAGTCTTAAATCATCTTCTAGATTAGATTTCTAATCACATTTTTGATGATAAGTCATGCAAATATAAATGCTCGTCATTATCAGTCGTCTATTGTCTTATCAACAAAACTATTAATCTTCAAAAATGTATAAAATATTTTTTTGTTTTATCTCAGTGCACGATACCATATCAACCAAAATGGATTATAAAATAGTCCTCCATAGTACGGAGAACAAATCGCGAGATAAATGTAAACTGTAATAAAAATCATAAAATTTTATTTTAATAATTGTTTTCATAAAAAAAAAGTAATTTATATATTGCAGATTTTATAGTCCAAAATTTTATCTACTGTGCCATGGCTGTTGCGTACTTTTGTTGTTCACCTTTTTTACGTACACAAATGCCACAATTAGTACGCTCGACAAACGTTTTCATATACCATCACAAAATTCTGGATTTGAGTGGTTTTGATACGGCATCAATTTTTGCGCCATTTTCAGGTTATTTCATTGCAAAACGTCACCGCCCAAAATGGTTATCGCTTATCATATTTATGATGGCAATATGCGGTTTTCAAAATGCTTTGCTGCACGTGTTTTATGGACCGGGACAGGATGCGCTCATGTTGACTAGAAAGTATGGTGGTTCACAAGTGAATAGCACGTAATACAGTGATTCATTAGAAAATGTTTTATGTCACGCCGTTGGTTCTAATGAGTTCACCAGTGGTGGCGAAGCGAATTTGACTGATTTTTGTCCTCAAATTTATTTGTACATCAACCAAGTTTTTGGTGGAATATTTGGAGCAGTTCATGATGGTATAGGCGTCTCGTATATGGATGACAATGTATCAAAAATCAAAATGCAATGTATTTAAGTGTTCTTCAAGCGCTACGGATTGTTGCACCACTAGTAGGATTTAATTTGGCTACAGTAACACTTAGCCAATATATTGCGCCAAATTTAACACCCATCGTTGATGAAAATGATACCCGATGGTTGGGTGCATGGTGGATGGGTTGGATTATCCTCGGTCCTCAGCAATAATATCACGATTTCCAAAATCGCTGACAAAAAAGGAGCAGATCAAAGAAAAATTGATATATGATATTAAAGATTCCGGTATGTTGGCGACATTTTCCCGAATTTTTCGAAATAAAATCTTCATCTTTAACATAATCTCGATAATGTAGATAAGATAAAGTGCAGTATAAAATGTCGGCATCTGAATCAAGTTTCTTGTTTGGAACAATAGTACAAGGGGTGGGGGCCCTCGGAACTTTACTATCCGGCTATATAATATACAAAACTAAACCGAGCGCCCGTCGAATTGCTCTATTTAATAATTAATAGCGATATTAAGCGCATTATTGATTTATAGTTACACATTCTTCGATTGCCAGGCTAATGGGAGCTCAATAAATGTATGCATCCCTGATTGTGAGTGTGACGATGCCAAATATAATCCAATTTGTGGTGATAACGGTAATACGTATGCTTCTCCATGTCATGCAGGCTGTACAAATATCGAAACAAATAATTCGATCTTATATTATACGAATTGTACCTGTGTCGCGAATAATGGTGGTGCCTTTTCTGGATCATGCCCCGTCGATTGTTCGCACAGCTTAAATTTATTTTTGATTTTCATAAGTATTTCGACTGTTGGCGCTACGATGAAAATGCATTTCGATTTAATTTCAATGTGACCGCAATTGCATTTTTACTGCTGGGTGCATTATTCGGTGATGACGGATTATGGTTTTACGTCAAAGATATAAAATTGTTTGATGATGTGGATGAACATGAATTAAATGAAGACAAATCGCTTCAAAATATGATTCTGTAAAATTCACAGTTCTAATAAATGTTTTTTTTTTTTTTGTATCAAATGGATGAAAATAGCAAAAAGCAGCAGTTACAAAAACAAGTAAATAAAAATTCTATAATCGAAAATGTCGTAAAAATAAATTTTGTTAAAACGAAATTAAATGTCAAAATCATTTGTTTCCAATTTGAAATTTTAAAACAGTCCCGAATTTATTTTTAGAAATGCTGCTGTTGTTGTTTTGTTTGGGTTTATATACGACCTTACTAAACCGTGTTATTCTAAATATACATTTTCAAGTGACCAAATCAATAATTTTTTGAATATCTCAATAAATTTTAATTAAATTCTTTATGTACTCTCTACAGTTTGCGTAAACTTGAATAAACATTTTATTTTACTCGAATTTACTTTTTAATTAATAAAATTTTTGTAAAAAGCAATAAATGGGTTTCTAAAATATTGAGTTGGAACTTGTACTGATTTGTTGAGTTCTTTTTCAAATATTTGGTAACTGTTTCTGAAATAAGTTGACCATTTGCGTTTTTCGAGATCAATATCATGATATACTGGGCTATGTTTTTGTGTCGGCCCCAACCAAGAAGGACCAGTCCACCAAAGTGGATGATTTTGCAACGAAGTAAATTGGATGGGTTGCTTTTTGACGAGGACGACACATGCCGCCATTGACTGATGTTTACTTCCAGAATTTCAGTGACCCTGTTTGCAATGAATGTTTTCCATCGATTAGGGTGCCCTTTCAACCAGCATAGCACCACCGTGGACTCGGTTTAGCAATGCATTGTACAGTGTTTATATGGGGGCTCGCGGATGTGACTTTTTGAATAACCTCGCCAATAATAGAGAGCCCCAGACAGTTTCAGTCGTAGTAACGATACTTGTTTTTGCTGCAATCAGACCGATCTGAAAACTTCCATCGTTACATAATATACTGGAATAGATAGCCGCTGCATAAGCTCAATTCAACGCATCGCAGAAGTCATACAGCTCGCAATATTGTTGATTCGCATGATCGGAAATGTTGTAGCCAAATTTATCGGCCGTTGGATTCCAGGAAATGCCAAGTGTTTTAATTGAATCATCGTTGTAGATATCCAATAGTGATTTAGTTTTGTGTAACTCGCTCGGAATAGATCACAGAATATCAGCATGATTTGATGACCATTTTCGAAGCTGAAATCCATCAGATTTCATGAGTACAATCAATTCTGTTTGTAGTTTTAGCGCTGTCTCGATTGAATCTCCACCAGACATTACGTCATCGAAATAAATCTCGTATCGAACACTTTCAGATGCTAAAGGTAATGTTTTTAACCCGGTGCTCATTTCAAACAGTTCGATATCTAAAAAACTAGTTTCAGGTGCTGAAAATTCGAGGTTTGATAAAAAACACGCGGAATTTTTCTTCACAATTTGTTTTTCTTGTGTTGGTACACTTGTCCTTTCTTGGTGGAACGCCAATTGACCTTCGTAGCCATATCGTCATCCATTATACCGATCCTTAGTTTATTGTTGACTGTCGAAAAGTTTTACGCGGTTTGGTGTGCTGGAATGGAATGAAGTGCGCAACTGTATTGAAAATGTTGAATGTTTTTCGCGCCTTCTATGAATAAAACAAGCAATTATCAGTGGTACAAACGTTTCAAATAAAGCCTTGAAGACGCTGAAGAAATGATAAGCGCGGTGAACACACAAGCATACCAACAACCAATAATATAACAAAATTGGATCAAAATTGTTGAATTTCGACCAAAAGCAGTGCCTTCTTAACAGTGCTCAGAAGTTTGTATAACAAGTCAACGGCGATCCAGAACTGTTGAAACGAGTCATATCTGGTAATCAAATATAGGAGTATACGAATAAGACGTCTAAATTAAGACCCGACCGTCTCAATGTAAGCTTCCTAAAGGGGCAATACCAAAAATACCTAGTCAATTTTCTTTCTGTTTTCTTCGATTTCAATGGCATAGTGTACCATGAATTCTTACCACCAGGTCGCACCTGTTCGGGTTTGTGGTGAGACAACATGGCTTTTGTACTACAATAATGCACATGTTCACACTTTTGTGCTGGGTCGTAAATTTTTGGCCAAAGACGACACCGTTATGATGCTGAGTGCACCAAACCTGTCAAATTGCCGAGCATACCAAAACTGTCTAACCTTTTTGACAACCAACAATAAATTAAAAATTAAATTCAAAAATTTCACGATTTCTTATCAAATCGTATATTTTATGACCTAGTAAATTTTTTCGAGCTCTCTGTACTTATTGAAAATATTTGAAATTCATTCCAAATTGTTTCTCATTTCCCATCATTTCGATATTTGGGCTTTATCAAAACTCCAAAAGCGAATTTTCAATTTTTTGTTAGAATTTCGACAAATTTTTAAACGTTCCAAGTTCAGCACGCGTGCTACGTATTTGCGATCACTGGTGTAGAGTATGATTATGATTCAACGAATTAAAACATATCAAGAGACTCTTCACAGCATCCCAGCGCTGACGTATACTCAAATCCTGGAAACTATGGCATCTATAAATACGATGGGGAGCTGAAAAATATGAACAAAATCACTGCTGCTTGCAATGCTGAATGCTCTATTTAAAGTAGAGTGACGTGGTGAGTTAGTTGCAGTCACATTTGCACGAATTATTCAATGATCTACCCGAGAAGTGATGGCATATTCAATGCTTGTCGCTCAAAGTATACAAGCATATCGTCGAGTTTCGGCAATTCTTCACCCGAAAGGCTCATTGCCCATTAACTGCTCGCTAATCTGAACAATTTCCTTCAGAGAATTGAATAAATGATCGCGTCCCATTTATAAATCGGTAGTTTCATCATTGACAATGCTCGCAATGTACTGATGATGTCTTGCACTGCTCGTTGCTGATTATCCACGTAGCCTGTGAACAAAGTCCCTGCTGGTTCTGGCATAGCGCAAAAATCATGTCGAATGGTCTAGTTGTACAGGACGATGAGAGAAATCTCGTTAACTTGGCGAAGCACATTAACAAAAGAAAATAATCAGGGTTAATAGTACAGTTAGAAAGAGATAGGTAGGAATAGGTAGAATATTTCAGTAACACATATAAAAATAACTGTCAGTCAATAGCTAGATCGGACGTATAGCTCTGTGTTTTCGTGAAATAAGGAAATAATAACAAAATTTACTGGCTGTTTAATTAACAATCGGATAGATGTGTTAAAAAATCATTTAACAAGTAGAACTTATTGAGGTCATCGAAATGTAAAGATCGTATGCGGAAAATACTACAATCTTGTTAATGAAAATTTAAGGCGTGTAATTTTTGAAGTTTATAGTACGAGTGAACGTATTATGCATATGGAAAAAAAATTGGACATATATCAGGATATATGCGGGACACCTTTAAAAGGCAATTGTTAGAAGAAAAAGTGGAAAAAGCTGTTGAAAGATTAATCCAAGAAGAAGATATTGATTTGAAAATCAATATCACATGATGTGGTCCAATTGTTCCAAAATCCAATTGTTGTCGTGACCTGTGATATTTAAAAAAAATGTAGGATGCATTTAAAATCGCAGAGTAAACAGTTTATTTGGACATAACTGGAAATTTGGTTCGTGCTCCTTTCAAACCTTGTTCAATAATTTTGTATTACCCTCTAATAATAGCTGCGAAAAATTCTGAGTCCGATGCTACATCACCATTCTCAATAACAGATATGGTTTGTTTAAGTCACAATACTGATTCTAGGGGGGGGGGGGGGGGGGAGGGGAGTGACCTTGGTCATTTAAAATATATATCGAAGGACATTTAAAAAATTGGCAAGTATTTAATTCATGGTGATAGATTTCTCGTTTGCTGAATTAAATTCTGTGCTGAATACCTTCAATAATATGCTTTTAAATAAATAACTCACGGTATCTCATAAATAGATAAATAATAATAAAAGTTACCAAAAAGGCCATACAATGGCACAAAATACAAAATAGACGCTTCACTTTCACGTGGAAACTATTTTGCCACTGTAAAACGTCGACAACTACATCGCCTACAAGACAGAGTAAACTGTACAAATGGCCTAAGAAGCAGAATGTACAGCTTTTTGAAGCAATACCTGCCTACAGGCAGGTATCGTGTTGCTTCTGACTTTAAGCCCATTTTTCCTGGAACAGCCAGTTTGAGACATTACAATTAGTTATGGTGCTTGCGATGACTCGCTTTTACGTTAAAGTTTGTGGTAAATAAACTAACCTTGTACCGCTCCAATGTAGAAAAGTGGGAGGGACTGAAAAAATATCGAGAATTTTTTGATATCCCAAATTCTGAAATTGTGAAAATTTAAAATTTGCCAATTTTCATTGCTTCTTTCCATCTTTGCAAGTTTCGCGAAACTGAAAACTTGATTTTTAGTTCCCATCCAATTGGCGATTGTAAATGTTCGAAAAGCGCTGACCTACCGGAAAAAT
The DNA here is from genome assembly GCA_963556165.1 of Tipula helvola. Classification (NCBI taxonomy): domain Eukaryota; kingdom Metazoa; phylum Arthropoda; class Insecta; order Diptera; family Tipulidae; genus Tipula; species Tipula helvola. The sequence continues at coordinate 35,663,486 of OY744482.1, read as the reverse complement.
TAAAAATTAAGCAAGTTATCCTTAAATGACATTTCATAATAACAAAATATCTCGCTTTTATTACAATTAGAAACACACTTTAATCGCTTTAGGCCCGCTGCACATTTCAGCTAAGCTAAGGGATATAGAAACACTAAAAATTCATTTATTTTCATAGTGTTTATATGAAAAAACGCGATTTCGATTGACGATAAAATATGAATTAAAAGTTAAACCCAGTTAAATAATTTTTTAAGAAATCGCTAACAAACAACTCAATGTCTTACTCATTTAAAACACAGATTCTCAAATTTCCATATTTTCCAGCAATAATCAAAAGAAAATAAGGGAAATTAAATTAAAAAACATTCTACAACAACAACAATGTGTATTAAAAAGAGAAAATTCAGTTTAATGACGACATCATATCTCCACATCTAAAACTAATGGTAAGAAAAAAGACAACACGCCTCCGCTCAACAATTAAACTAAAATAAATCAGTACCCTGATTCTCTAAAAAATAAGATAATGGGTAAACGTGTAAACTCATAAAAAGCAATGCTTTCTTTTATTAGTTTGCAATTTTTCGATTTTATTTGAAGTAGTAATAAAATCGAAAAATTGCGAATTGGTTAGAGTAGACCTCGCTTTTTGCAAGTTTACACATTTACCCATTATCTTATTTTTTAGAGAATCAGGGTGCAGAAAGAGCAAACAGAAAAAAAAAATCAATACAATGAGTGCGAAGAAAACAAAAATTCAAAACAATCTAGCATGCTTTGCAAATTCAAAATAATTATAGAAACATATTCGAATTCAAATTTGAATGGACGCAATGAAAGAGATGATTATTGTATTTTTTATAAACGAGTTATGTTGATGACGTAGTATATTACAAAAACAACAATATTGAAAATTTGAAAATTACCTTATTTTTAATGACGATTTTCACTTAGAAATAAACATTTTCAAGACTCGATTTTTCAATCAAATAATATTACATGTTTCATGAACATTTTCATATAAAAACAAAACAAAAGCTCACATTTCTAATAAACTAAAACTGTAAATGAAAATAACCGTTTCCCCATATAGCTTCATAGTAAAGGAAAAATTGTTTGTACCTTATTTTAAGCTTAGGCTGTTTTCCAATCACCGACTTATTGACTTATTCGAACTTATTCAAATAAGTCTGCTGAAAAGGTGACTTATTCTTTAGTAATTTTTCCTATAGAAAACTTATTTATTTTTGGTGTCATGGAAACATTCTGTCTAATTATTGTGTATTTTCAAAAATTTTCAAAATAAGTCGATAAAAGCAATTGGAATGACTTCATTGACTTATTCAAGATGGCGTCAAATAAGTCAATAAGTTTGAAATAAGTCGGTAATTGGAAAAGGGCCTTAGTAAAAAATACAGTCGATACTGGAGGCTCTTATTTATACAGTAGGCTCTGATTATACAAACAAAGCCATAGTCTAAAAAACGAAGCTTTTCTAAAGAAATTAGAATTTTGGAAAAAAACAAACTTTTCAGAATAAAACACACAAAACGTATGGTAAATCACTTTTTCTCCTAAGACAAATTTTTAATTATTATTTCTGAAATATTTTCATAAACGTTTCAATTTCAATATATCCATTTGTACGAATCCATTCAACATGGCATATTTCAAAACGGAATATTTCAAAATGGAATATGAAAATATGGCATATGGTACACTATGGCATATTTTAAAACGGCATATGGTACATTATGGCATATGGTACACTATGGCATATTTCAAAACGGCATATTTTAAAACGGCATATGGTACGCTATGGCATATGGTACACTATGGCATATTTCAAAATGGCATATTTTAAAATGGCATATGATACGCTATGGCATATGGTACACTATGGCATATTTCAAAACGGCATACTTCAAAACGACATATATTACATTATGGCATATGGTACACTTTGGCATATTTCAAAATGGCATATTTTAAAACGGTATATAGTACGCTATGGCATAAGGTACACTATGGTATAATATGGCATTTTCTAAAACTGGGTTATTTCTTAGCCGAGTATGATGAAAGGACCCTATAGGATAAGCATAGTAAATTGGGCCCAAAACAACGTATTTTCTATTTTCCCCATAGATAAGTTTGGGCCCAGTTGCATGAAATGGAATACATCATTTTTCGATATTTCTAAATATTTTTTGCGACTTTTTAGGATTGGTGGTTCTTTAGTATGTTGTTTTATAATTGCAAAAATATTTCGCAACTCCCTCCCACTTGTTTACAGGGTGTTACAGCAGTTTTATGCATTTGTCATTTTTATAATTTTTATATTTTTCTAAATTCAATAAATTGCTTTGTTTTGAATAAAAAAATATTCCAAACAGTAATTATGGTGTATGTTAGCCTAATTATGCGAATTATAATTAATTTGCATACTACAGTGACGCACTTCCGGTTTTGAATGCAAATATTACATAATTGAATATACATCATTTTTCGATATTTCTAAATATTTTTTGCGACTTTTTAGGATTGGTGGTTCTTTAGTATATTGTTTTATAATTGCAAAAATATTTCGCAACTCCCTCCCACTTGTTTACAGGGTGTTACAGCAGTTTTATGCATTTGTCATTTTTATAATTTTTATATTTTTCTAAATTCAATAAATTGCTTTGTTTTGAATAAAAAAATATTCCAAACAGTAATTATGGTGTATGTTAGCCTAATTATGCGAATTATAATTAATTTGCACACTACAGTGACGCACTTCCGGTTTTGAATGCAAATATTACATAATTGAATATACATCATTTTTCGATATTTCTAAATATTTTTTGCGACTTTTTAGGATTGGTGGTTCTTTAGTATATTGTTTTATAATTGCAAAAATATTTCGCAACTCCCTCCCACTTGTTTACAGGGTGTTACAGCAGTTTTATGCATTTGTCATTTTTATAATTTTTATATTTTTCTAAATTCAATAAATTGCTTTGTTTTGAATAAAAAAATATTCCAAACAGTAATTATGGTGTATGTTAGCCTAATTATGCGAATTATAATTAATTTGCACACTACAGTGACGTACAGTCCTGTACTAAATGATAACCGCACCTCTAATTTAAGATTTATTTCATTTCAAATAAATTCATTTAAAATTGTTCCTATATATGCAAAAATAATACTCTTCAGTTTACCAATGCGTGCACAAATACAAATCATTATTTTCTGCGGGATCATGGACAATTGGAGAACCCCCATTTAGTATGGTTATAAAAGATAGCCGCTTAAGTATTATAGCCGTTAAATATTATTCCGATTTTTGTTATTTTTTAAATATGGGTGGAAAAGGTAGTTTGAACGAGTTTGATAAATTGACGTTATTAAGAAAAGTAATATGAGTATCCGTTAATAGCAGAAAATATTAGTTGGAGTGAGAAGGTAGTGCTAAATTATTTAAAAAATTCGCAATTATACGGTTCGCATAAAAGTGCAGGCCGCCGGCCAGTGGAACTTATTGATAGAGAAAAACGGTTAATTTTACGAAACGTCTCTAATTTTATTGGCACCGTGCAACAAATTGCGTTAAAAGCTTGAGATAATACAAAGATTTGTAATGTGAGGAAAGTATTAAGAGAGTCAGATAATATACAAATCAAAAAATTACAAAGAAAACCACAACTGTTATCAAATCATAAAGATGCCAAATTGCGTTTCGCGAAGGAACATATGTCGTGGAAGAAAAAGTGGCAGCGCGTTATTTTTAGTGACGAAAAAAATTGAATATGGATAGCCTTGATTAATGGCAATATTATTTTCACGACCTTTGAAAAGAACTTCTTGTGCTATCGAGGCGTCAACGAGGTGGAGGATCTCTGATTGTTTGGGGTGCAATTGGCTATGGAGGAAGAATGGATGTGAAGTTTATGTCCGGTCGTCTTAACAGCAACCGGTAAGGATAATGCAGCCGTACACACCGCCGGGATAGTAAATTATTGGTTTACGGAGGCTCAAATACCAGTTTTGAAACAGCCAGCAAGGTCACTCGACATTAACAGCATCGAAAACATATGGGGTGTACTCAGCAGAGTTGTATATGCTGAAGGAACACAATACAGCAGCGTTCATGAACTAAAGTCATCAGTACAACGCGAATTGGCTAATATTTCAAATTAATATGCCAAAACTTGTACAAAAGTATGCCAAATCGAATTTTCGAAATAATTAAAAACAATGGCCGAAACACAAAATATTAATTGGAATAAAAAATCATTTTTATAACAGTGCTTTTTATATTTATTTCCTATTAAAAACAATAAAATATTGTGTGCGGCTATCTTTTATTACCATACTAAATGAGGGTTACCCATAAATTTTCCATGACGCCGCAGAGAATAAAGTTGGTAAAGTGAAAAGTATTATTTTTGCAAAGGAAGAATTTTAAAAGAATTTATTTGAAATTAAATAAATCTTAAATTAGGAGTGCGGCTATCATTTAGTACTTGACTGTATAATTAATTTGCACACTACCAAGCCAAACAGAAGTGCGATCATTATTAATAAAAAATCTAAAAATTGTATTCAATTGGTATTTCATTTATTATCGTTTTTATTTTACCGGAGAATTTTTGGATAAGCGCAGAAATAACCTTATTCCAAAATAAGCAGCATAAAAAATTCACATTATTTTGGAAGGAGCAAAACAAACTTATCCATAGAAACATTCCTTACTAAACTATTGTAACTTTAGAACAAGTTATGTAGAGACTCAATCTGAATCGGAGTCTGAGATTTGACCACCAGAATTCATAGCATTTATAATATTATCTGCTAGACCTTTGCGGTGCTTTGATAATACATGTGGGTTGTGTCTTGCGTAGCCCAAATACCATATCACTGAAGTTATATGACTGCATGTACCGACAACTCTGCTCCCAGTTTTGCACTTACAGTAATATCCTAAAATTGATTCGGCTCCACTACCATTAGGAAAGAATTCTAACCATAACTGATGAATCCGAGTTGACGAAAAACGAATTCAATTTTGCGTCTTATCAAATTCTTCATTTCGTTATGTATAAAGATCTTGTAACTAGAATCTGCCTTCATGTGTTCATAAGTATATCATTTTCCTTGGTCTAACTGATACATACCTAAAGTGATATTTTTAATTTCTTCTTCTGATAAACATGGAAAGTCTTGAATCTGATTAGTAGCCTCCTCCCAACAAATTCGTTTGTTTTCAAGGCCTAGCTCTTCAATCTTCTTTTGAAGAGAATTGTCATCATTCATTTTGCTCATTGCCTTCTATGCATAACGTGCATGATTTTCGTTTTCTATAAACATAGGAGGACTGTATGCATTCAGTAAGGCACAAGGAATTTTAGTTAAAGATGACAGCTTGGGGAAATAAGTGACTTCAATAGTTGAAGCAAAGAACTTGTATTTTTTGATTCTGCTGTTCACACTTTCCACTATCCATCGATTCATAGTCACAGCTCTGGACTCATTAGCATCTTTTGTGCAAAACTGCTTTTGTCCCTTGGTTAGTAAATGAGGCATTATTGGATTAAGTTTTAGCAATTTCAACTTTTCTATGACATCTCTGAACCCACGATCGAGAAGTAAAACATCATTCTCTAAGAAATATTTTTTAAATCCATAAGGGGTAGAAATCAAGTATTCTAAAATTTTTGAATCGCTATTGTCGTTGTTTGCAAAAACAAACCTTCAACCTCAAGAATGTATCCGTCAGGGAAAACCAAAATCATGGGCTTCAATAAGTTTCTGTATGTATGATTGGAATACGTCAATAATTGTAACTCCTGATCACATGACTTTTGAACATATAGATAAGTACCATCAATGATAACTACAATAGAATTTTCATCTGCACCCAGAAGTTTATGAGCCATTTTAGTTTGATGTTTCATTGCATCTTCTCGTGATAGATGATTATAACCTAAATGAAGATGGACAAAATGCTCATCCAAAGCTTTTCGAACAGATTCAAAGATTGCAGACACTCTTGCTTGACCATCTACATACATTGAATAAATATGCCAAAAATTCCTGTGACAAGTTTACTAGGAATATTCCTAACGCATTTCTCGTAAATCTGTTGCAACTATTTTTGATGTGTCTTTACAAAAGCATGAAGGCAATCGAAATTTTTTTGTGAAATCCCAGTGAATTTCTGATAATTATATGGAGTTATTGGAGAGCCGTTGTCGAAATCGATTTTAGAGTATGAGTTGGCCTTACTAAAGTAAACGGCATTGAAAAATTCTTCAATATCTTCAGCGGACAATTATTATTATTATTATTATTAGTTGAGGGCCATGTGGGCGTTCAAGCCACCCCGCATTGCGACCTAAAAGATCTTTTGTGCATGGACCCTACTTAATGAGCCGTCCAGTCAATATTCAGGCTCTTAATGAACCTGACAATACTGCCGGCCGGTATATGGTGCATACCATCCGGGCTCATTACTCTCCCTCCTAGGTGTTGTAACCTTTTGCAGAAAATGGCTGGGCAATGGCACAGAACATGTTCCGCTGATTCCGCTTCCATGTCACAGAAGCGACATCTATCCGTCGAACTTAGGCCCATTTTCTTTAGGTGATACCTTAAGGGGATGTGACCTGTGAGGAAGCCGGTAAGCAGCCTCAACTCAGGTTTCCTAAGTACGAGACATTCCTTGGCCCTGGCCGACGAAGGTGAAATAAATTCCTTCGCCTGTCGCAAACCTGGAATTCCGCGCCAGTAAGAGAACTTTTGCACATCCTCCCAGCGTTTAACTGCTGCCCTATGGTGCCCCTTAGAGACGCCGCAGAAGGGCTCTGGTCCAATTAATGGAAAGGCAGATCCCTCGCGGGCGAGGACATCAGCTGCCTCGTTTCCCACAATTCCAGTGTGGCCTGGCACCCAAACAAGTGTTACCTTATTTGAGCTTGCCAGCAATTTAATAACCTTCAGACAATCCCATACCAGCCTTGACTCAATGGTAAAAGACCTAAGAGCCTTTAAGGCCGATTGGCTGTCTGATACTATATAAACCTTTGCGTCGTTTAGGCCTTTAGAAATGCCTATCCTAGCACAAAGTTCTATAGCATGCACTCCTGCTTGAAAGACGGTTGCATTGGTACCCAAGGACTTCGAGAGTGATACTCCACTCCCATGTATTCCTACCCCCGCCCCATCTTCCGTTTTTGATCCATCTGTAAACCACACCAATGACCCTCGCTCAAAGGATGGTCCCCCTGTACTTCACTCCTCCCGGTTAGGTAATCTAACACAAAATGGTTTGTGGAAATCCAGTTTGGCTGGCATACAGTCGGAAGGCATTCCTATAGTGGGGTCTGTCTGAAACTCCTTAAGGATCTCCAGATGGCCCACCATATTGCCTGGTTTGATGTTACCCTCCGCCTGCATCTTAAGGGCCATAGTAGCAGTATCCTTTTTTACATGCAGATGCAATGGAGTTAGTCCTAGGAGTGTCTCCATTGCTGCGGTCGGACATGTTTTCATTGAGCCCGTAACCCCAATGCAGGCCATACGCTGAACCTTATTCAATAAAGTTTGCGCTGTCCTTTGTTGAGTTTTAGGCCACCACACTAGCGATGCGTAAGTGATCATAGGCCTAATAATTGTTAGAAATGACCAGTAGATCATTTTTGGTTGTAGTCCCCAAATACGTCCATAGAGTCTCTGACAGGCCCAAAAAGCCTTTGTGGCTCTATTTTGAATTTTTTGTATATGTTGTTCCCAGTTCAGTTTATGATCCAGGATAACCCCTATATATTTAACCTCTTTGGAAAAGGCAACAATAGTACCGTTTAACGAGGGAGCTACAAGCGAGAGCTTTCTCCTCCTCGTAAAAGGGACAATGACAGTTTTGTTTGGATTGACACTAAGTCCTTCCTTGTCACACCACTGCCATATCAAGTTGAGTGCATTTTGCATGAGATCAGAGATGATCTCATCAAACCTGCCTCTAATCACGATAGCCACGTCATCCGCATAGCCCTGGACATCAAACCCATGGCTATTCAGGAGGATCAGCAGTCTATCATTAACCAATGACCATAAAAGAGGAGATAGTACACCTCCTTGGGGACAGCCCTTTACGGCCCTGATGGTTACTGACTCGCCACCTAATGTGGCTGTAATATGTTCAGCGGACAATACTATTGTTTCTTTAGTTGCAACTAATGATTCTAAAGTCTTCTTATTAAACAAGCCATTTTTGTCAAAATGTGAGCGACAGCATCTATTGCTCATTGGAATAACAATTTTCTTTCTTTTCCACATATCGATTCTCTGTGTACCAGAGCAGCTAGGAAGATTGACTATAATTCCATTTCTTGGAACAGAAGAAACTTTGCTTGACGTTACAGAAGCTTGACTACTGAGAAATTCAGATGTAAATTCAGATTGAGATTCAGTACTTGTGTTTTCTAATGTCGAAAATGAAGTTGTACTATTCATGGTTGAAGCCTGGAAATCAATCTCTGAAGATGTAGTGCAACAAGAACTATCAGGAGTTATATCCATTTCATAATTATGCAAATTATTGTCCACAGTATTACCCTCAGCTGTATTACCAGGCAGTAAGTGATATCTTTTGAACTTTAATCTTGAATGACACTTCAAACAGGCATAACTATTTGGATTATATGACTTTCCTACGCTTTTTGAGTATGTAGTAACATTTATCCATAAAGAAGGTGCTCCTAAAGTGCAAACTCCTCGCCATTTCAATATGCGTGACTTACATATGCGACAGAGAATATGAGCTCGTTCAACTACAATAAACAATTTTATGAGATTACATGCAAAATAAATATAAAAAGTACATTTTACCTTCTGGACCCATTAGTGTTAAGTCAAACAGTTCTAATGATGATGAACACACAAGTTAACGAATTGTAAAAGTATTAAAGATTATGTTACACACAAGTTATATTACTCAAAACAAGACTTGAAATACGATTTATACAACAGTAGTTATACAACAAGAGGTTCGAACATAATCTAATATACAGTTAAGAGGACGAGATGTGTTTCCTAGGTAACACATCGAGCCCGCAACTGTATATTCAGATGATTTTCGAAGCTAGAGTTGTATACGTTAAGACTATACAACGAATCAACCAAATATATTACACAACCAAATAAAAACTGCACCAAATAAACTCATTTTTGCGAAATGTCAAAAATATTAATTGTTTGTTTATATTCATGGATGATATGATTATAACATAATATGATTTACTTGTTTGTGGCCGAAACACCACTAGTTGTGTTAAATTGAACTATCTGATTGGTCTATTTTCCAATGAGTTGTATAGTCTGTTATATATGTGATTGTTATATAAACATAAAAGTTATGAACCAAATTGTACTGATTGAGATTGAGAGTAATGTGTAATGTGTATCTGACATCTCTTGCATAAAAATAATTTTTTTAGTCCAATTGTATGCGAACAAAGAAGGGGCTGCTAGAGAATTTTTAGTATGTTGTTCGTCGATTCTTATATAACATATATGTGAAAAATCAAAATTGTATCTCAATGCGAACATATGTAAAATGCCATTGTTCTATGCTTTCCTATGCTTACACATGTAAAAATTGGTCTAGTAAAAATTCAGTTTCTGGAAAACGAAGAAAAGGCTGCCGCTCATATTTTGCAGACAGGTTTCGAAAGATGTGATTAAACATATATTTCAATTTCAAGGCTCTATCTTCATGCGAAAGTACAAAAACGAGGGGCCCAATTTTCACTACATATCACATAGGGGCCTTTGGCAAGTGCAATGAAAATGGAATACTTAACCGGATTTTAGACGAAGTTCTGTAATATGGCCAATTCTTAAATATTAATTAACCGAATATGATGAAATTTAACATATACTTTAGAAATGGTATTCTAAAAAGAGTTTTGGATGAATTTCTAGAACATGGCCAATCATGATGGAACTTAGGTATTTCTTAAACGATTATGATGAAATTCGACAAGTGTGATGGAAATGGGATCCTAAAATGAGTTTTAATAGAAGTTCTGAAATATGGTTAATTTTGATAGAATTTGTCTATTTATTGGCGGATTATGATGAAATTCGGAAGGAATGATGAATTGGGATTATTAAATGGTTTTAGATAAAATTTTGAGATATGGCAATTTTTATGCAACTTGGATATTTCATAACTGGTTATGATGAAATTTGATAAATGTGATGGAATTAGCATTCTAAAATGAGTTTTAGATAAAGTTCTCGAATATGGCGTATAAGAATTAAAATTAGCTATTTCTTAACCGATTATGATGAAACTCAACAGTGCGATGGAAATGGGATTCTAAAATGGTTTTAATCATCAACTTATAAAGTTACCCTATACTTACTAAAATAGCCTTTACCTATTGGAATTTTATTTCGCTTAATATAATTTTCCTTCACTTTATGCAATTAAATTTATTCTCCCAACGGAGATAAAAATATTGGTAATAAAGATATAATCGGGAAGTGCTTATTAATATCTATAATTTTTAATTTTTATTTAAATCTAATTTTAAAAGTAAAAATATGTATATTGGCTCTTCAGGTTTATTCTTATTCATTGAAATTATTTTTAAAGAAGGAACTAATTTTATACCAACATCAAAATTTAGCAAATTAAGGCTACACGAATTAAAAAATGCTGAATTAAAAAAGATATTTTTCTGAATTAAAAATGGGCCTTTTTTTATTCATTTTGAAAAGGAATTAAGAAAAAATGAATTAAAAATGTGTTTAGAAAAGGGACAATTTAAACGGGTATACAAGAAACAATTTTTGGCGACAAATATTAGCATCAAAAATAATTTTTAGTAATAAAAAAAAATAAAAAATTCTAGACAAAAAATTAAATTTAATCGATACAAATTATTTAATACTTGATGGGGATAGATATAAAATGTTGCAGTGTCATTAATAGATTCCATATAATCCGCTCCTGCATGCGGCACGCAGTGCGACATGTTTGCCTATCCCGGCTCCTACGTCCCCCGAAGTTGAAATCTAAAGCCCCTCGGAGGGCTAAGCGGGGGGGAGCGAAGCGACCTCCCGCGTGCCCGTGAGTGTTACCGAAGCCGTTAGCCTCTACAATTCTAAGTTAAATTAGTGGATGTCATTTTTCAGAATAGAGAAAAAAAATGCACGGGAAATTGGTATGCAAGATTTTGTATTGCAATATTGTATAATTGCAAAATTTTGTATGCGAAATTTTGTAATGCAATATTTTGTAATGCCAGATTGCATACCCAACCCAGTTTTTCTATGTCCCTTATTTTAAGTTAATTTTTCACATGAACAGGCATTTATGTACATTAAGATGATTCAGATTCAATTATTAAAAAACAAATTTTAATGATTAATTTGCATACACACATTTTATTTAAAATTATAATTTCAAAAGTTAGTTTCTCTTCTTGAGATATGTTTGAAAAAATATTATAAAAATTAAACTAAGTTTTATGGATTAGTGACATAAATCAATAAAGAGCTATATTATTTGCATTCTTTAAGGGAAGACGTTTCCTCTTTAGGCCGTCGATTTATCATGATATATTTCAGCTTTTTTTCTTTTTATTGATATTTTATTTGGAAATAATTGTTCACCAGATCTCATTTTGTCGGTTCGGTTTTTAATAAATATTTGTTCTTTGCCTAATTTATCTTGTCAGCTTATAAAGTACAACATGCAATTTTCCAACAACAACTTGCAGCCTCCTATGCCAAGACTTTAAATTGTTTTCAGTTCGTGGAAAGTTATTCTCAAAAGAGTCAACAAAAGACCAAAAATTGGGACTATACCGTGGCGGTTTATTGTTTTTAACAGCACGGCCCGAAATATAATTGGTATTTATCCATGATACAATAATTTTTCCGTCTTCATCCAAAACATCCTCTAATTTAGATAATTAATAACAAATTTCATCAGGTGGAATGAAGGCTAGGGCAGCCAGCATTCGAATCTTAATTCTAAAATCTATGTCGCTACCATTATTATTATTATTATTATTACTTGAGGGCCATGTGGGGGCTCAAGCCACCCCGCACTGCGACCTAAAAGATCTTTTGTGCATCAAGCCCTACTTAATTATCCGTCCAGTTAATATTCAGGCTCTTAATGAACCTGATAATACTGCCTAACGGTACGTGATACATACTATCTGGGCTCATTGCTCTCCCTCCTAGATGTTTTAATTATCCGTCCAGCCAATATTCAGGCTCTTAATGAACCTGATAATACTGCCGACCGGTACGTGATACATACTATCTGGGCTCATTGCTCTCCCTCCTAGATGTAATAACATTTACTTCTGCTAGAAGAGCGGTAGCATTGGGACTCAAGGACTTCGAGAGGGCAGACCCACTCCCATACATTCCTATCCGTGCCTCGTCTACCGTTTTGATTTTACTCTTGCGAGTTGCTGGGACATACTATCTGGGCTCATTGCTCTCCCTCCTAGATGTTTACTGTTGGAAGTACTTCTACACGCGATACATACTATCTGGGATGATTGTTCTCCCTCCTAGATGTTTACTGTAGGAAGTACTTCTACATGCGTTACATACTATCTGGGCTCATTGCTCTCCCTCCTAGATGTAATAACATTTACTTCTGCTAGAAAAGCGGTTGCATTGGGACTCAAGGACTTTGAGAGGGCAGACCCACTCCCGTGTATTCCTTCCCGTGCCTCGTCTACCGTTTTGATTTGACTCTTGCGAGTTGCTGGGAATAAAAAAGTCGCCTGTAGGTCACCCAGGTTTACTACAGGAAGGCTAAATAAAACTGGAGGGTGCCTGGTATCCAGAGTCCGCATATATAGACTGATTAACCTATCAGCCATTCATCCATCGGCATATGCTGTTCCACCTTAGATTAGGGATTTTTTGTCAAGGTTTTCTCCTTTAGCGCCGTACTTTAGCCTGTCACAAAAGTCTACATTCAGCCTAATGGTTACAGTTACCGGTGGTTGCCACGAGGAGGCAGTACGTACACTTGCGCCTACTGGAAGTTTACGGAGCCCCTTCCAATAGACGCCAAACCACCATGTCGCTACCATATCTGGAAGCCAATTTTTTTTTCTGCACTTTTCGCCAAATAATTTGGGTAAAATGAAATAAACAATCCTTAAAAATTACATCCGGCAGGAAATTTTTTAGTGCAGAAACTGAAGCTAGTTCAAAATCTGAAATAATTCTTGTAGGAAGTAAATTAATGTAATGAGAAAAAGCAATTTTGAATAGCTCATAAAAAACTCATAATATGAATTTTTACTCGGCTATCGCCTCGTGGGACAAACTTATCCCTTGTGGATAACATCTCGTTTTGCTCACTAGTACCATAAATAACTATTATCCATATATAAAAGTAATCATAAAAGTAAATAAGATTTTGGTGACAAAATTTTGTAAAACAAGATTTTGGAGAAAAGATTTTAGAAACAGTCTTTTGTAAACAATCTTTTGAAAAACAGTAATACGTGGCCAACCCTATACCGTTACGTACCATATGTCGTTTTAAAATATGCCGTTTTTAAATATGCCGTTTTTAAATATGCCATAGTGTACCATATGCCGTAGTGTACCATATGCCGTTTTGAAATATGCCATTTTGAAATATGCCGTAGTGTACCATATGCCGTAGTGTACCTTATGCAGTTTTGAAATATGCCGTTTTGAAATATGCCGTTTTGAAATATGCCGTTTTTTTCATATTCTGTAATGAAATATGCCGTATCGACCGGAACCCCCATTTGTATAATATTGAAATTCAAACATTTATTGTTTAAGTAAATCGTTTTCATTTTCTTGTAATTAAAATAATTGATTTATTTAAACCAAAATATAAAATAAATTCATAACAACAGTATTCTGGTCAAATAAAAGCTTCCCAGCAAACGTGTCTTAAGTAACACATGTAAGACAAACTCAAGACTTGGTATGATAACAAACCCAAGTCAGTCAAAAGGCAACTCCATGTATTTGGGACGAAGAGTCTTACAGATCTGTAAAAATTGTCCTGAGGATGACGGAATAAAGCCGTTGAAACGTCGACAATAAATTAATAAAAAAAATATTTATTTATTTATTTATTTATTGTACTTTAACAATAATTTAGTATTAAAAGGAAAAGCACAGATGGAAACAGAGTACACGGAACAAAAGAACAAAAAAAAAAAAATGAAGCTGCTTCCATTAGGCAGAAAAACCTTTTAAATTTTTTCAAACAATTTCCACGTCATGCATACACATTCTATTTTGAGCAATAGCTCATTTACAATGAAATGTACAGCAAGAGGTGAAATAATATTAAAAATTAACAATAATATTAAAAATAAATTTGAAAACTACGTATTGCCCATCATTCACGCCACTCCAAAAATTTTGACTTAAATAATTTGGCCGATCCTAACCTCTTAATTTCCAATGGAATTGAATTTCAAAGGGAAACTCCCCTAACGTAAAAGGATTTGTTTAGCGACCTACAACAATTTTTGGCCGGAATCAAGCGAAAGTTCGAGGAATGAAACCTACTAAACAGTAACTTCCTATAAAGATAACAAGGCTTTTTAGCTTTGAGAAGTTTAAAAATAAAAAGACAAACGCGAAATTCGTAAAAGGTAGATAAACTACATCCTAAAACAAGGCTAGAGTAGGCAGAAATATGATCGAATTTCCTAATACCAAAAATAAACCTAGTACATGCATTGAAACATCTTTGGAGAACGTTCATATTTTCCTGAAGCATACCGAATAAAACTACGTCACCATAAATAAAATGAGGAAGAAGATAAGACAAAAACATTTTTTTCCTAAACTGACTATCAGAAAATCCTACTACTTTATACAAACAACTAAGCATACCAAAGACCCTCTTACTAATACTAACTAAATGGTCACCCCAAGAAAGAGTTTTATTAGTAACTAAACCTAAATCTCTAAGTGTATTTGAATACCTAATTAGCGAACCCTGCAGAAAAATACCAGGAAAGGACGAGGTATTTAACGATTTTTTATAAATTATGATTGACTGAGATTTATTCGCATTTAAAACGAGCCTATTAGAGACCGACCAACTAGCGATATTACTTAATTCTTCATTTATCAGAGAAATATTCCTATCAATAGAATCCTGATCTAAACGACTATTTTGATAAATTTGGACGTCATCAGCGAAAATGTGAAATGAACAATGGTGAATAGAGGATTCTATGTCATTAATGTACATAGAAAACAATAGGGGACCCAGCACTGAACCCTGAGGAACGCCGGAAATTACAGGAAGGAAATCAGAAAAAGAATTGTCGAAAAAAACTGCCTGAGAACGATTAGAAAGATAGTTAAAAATTAGTCTGGCAGCGGAAACCGAAAATTTAAACTGAGATAAGAGTTTGTTAAAAAGAATTCTGTGATTAATAGAATCAAAGGCCTTAGAAAAATCTAACAAAGTTAAAGAAGTCAATTCCCTATTATTCATATTACGCCTAATATCATCACATACATTTAATAACGCAGTAGAAGATTGGAAGAAACTAATTAAACTATTGCTATTTAGATGCGATTGAATTTGAGTTTTAACAACTATCTCGAAAGCTTTAGAGAGAGAACTTAAAATGCTAATTGGCCTCAAATGGGATAGCTCTGAAGGATTACTAATCTTTGGGATGGGTATGATTTTACTTAGCTTCCACTGATTTGGATAGGAAGAGGATGTTAGAATAAAATTAAAAATATGTAACAAATATTTTGAGACGAAAGGGAAAATTTGCTTAACGAATTTTAAACTATGACATTATCCAGACCAGAAGATTCCGATTTAACATTCCAAATGGCAGACTGTAAATTCTCGAGAGAAATATTTAAAAACGAAAACGAATTAGGGGACGGATTAGAGAACAAATCGACGGAACTACTGCCCGAGTTCAAACTAGAGCAAAAATAACTATTGATATCATTGGGTTTGAACACACCACTAGAACTACTCTTGCATCTGCCTAGGCCTAAATTACGAACATTACGCCAAAAAACCTTGGGAGGAAGGGAGGAGTCTAACTTGTCCTTGAAATAATTACGTTTAGCAATCCGAAATAACCCTACAACTCTATTACGAGCCTGCTTATAATCTAAATGAGACTGACTATTAGGACACCTTTTCCATAAACGATATTTACTAACTCTAATACTTATGGCATTCAAAACTTCCTGAGACAACCAAGGCGGAGATTTCGCTTTGAAAGTCACCTTTCTAAGCGGAACGCAACTATCAAAGACCAATCTAATATACGAGTTGAAAAATTCTACTTGGGTAGTTGCCGAACTAAGGCAAAAATATCCTCCCAAGGAACCGAGTTACAAACTAAGTAAAGGCGGGAATTATCTATACTAGCAAAATCTCTAAAGCTAAAACTGTTAGGCTTAGGTGGAGAGTAACAATTCACAGAAAAAACTAAAAGATCATGATGGGATCCCATACCGAGAGACAACTGATTGAAAAAACAAATAGAGTTATTAGTAAAAGAGATGATATGGTCAATAAGGGAATAAGAGGCACCGCTAGCGGTTGGACAACAAAACGTCGGCGCCACAGTGTTGTGTACGGATAAATTAAGACTATTTAAAAGATTCAAATAATCACTAGGGAAGCCGGAATTTTGGAGTATATCGAAATTGAAGTCACCTGATATATATATATATATATTTCATCGAATCTAAGAGAAATAACTAAACAAACTTTCTAAGTCTACAAGGGATTTTTTAAATTGGGCATACGACCTCTTACTAGTTTTTGGAGGGTTATAGACGGTACCGAATAAGATTTTACGACCATTAATGAAAACGTTGACAAATAAAAACTCTAAATCCGAAAAAAAAAAAAAAAATAAAAAAAAAAAAAAAATAAATAAATAAATTTGTTTTAATAATTTAAAAAAGCTTAATAAAATATGATATAAATTTAAAATATTTTATAAGAAAAATATTTTTTATATTTAAATTAAATAATTTTTATTTCTTTTAAACCTACAAAAAAAATTGAACACGTCACCATCCGCACAAAAATAATGATAAAAACTACAAAAAATGGCGAAATATTATGCTTTTTGTGCGTTGGTGTCGAAAACAAAGCGGTTTTGGAAGACGTTTTTAAGACAACCAGAAGGCTGGTTACCATTCCTTCTATTTCCCACCGATAGGAGCGCTTTAAATTACATAACGACTGTGTCTCTAGTAATATACTGAAGACAATCGCAAGACATGTTGCCTATGAAATTTGTCTCTTTTTAACCAGTGTAATTTCATATTATTTTCTCTATCCCAGACAAGCAAAAAACTTGTTACCAAAGACAAAAAATTTGCTGGGTTGCTACAAATCGTATGGTAATTAAGTCAATATGCATTACATAGATGGCAGTGATGGCAATACAAATTGGGCAAAATCATACCAAAAATTACCACCTGGGGGAAATTTCAAGTTCAACAATTGTAAACATCAGAGCTAACTTTGATGTATTTTTCAAAATGAAAGTTCGAAAAATATATTTTACAAATAATTTAATTTTAATATTTCTGCAAATATTATTTAGCAATCTAGCCTTTTTGTATATTGTTGTTAAAGATATGTAGAAAACTTTTATATTAACGTTTTATAATATTTTTACTTTTTTCATTGAAAAATTTGAAGATAAAAAACGTCATTTTTAGTACTGACGATTGTAGAAGTAGAGAAAGCACCTCTCGAGGAAAGTAGTTAAAATGATGCTACTGATAAAATGACACTTGTCACAAACGCGACGAAAGCAAATTTAGCAATGCGGTAATTAAGAATTGCTTTTATATTTCAAAATTGGAATTATTTACATTAATTTCGAAGTCAAATTATCAGCTACCTCAATTTAAAAATCTTTCTCTAAATACCACTAAGGAAGTTTCTAAAAAATATGTCATGATCATTATGGCTCTATACTCTAGAATATTCTGGTATCGTTCATAATAGTAAAAACAAAAAAATTGCATTGCAAGATTTTATCGTTTTTAACTCATTTCCTTAAATTACACAACCTATTAATTGTATATGAAAATCTTGCTTTTTATCCAGATATGCTATCGAGACTATAGATTTTCTCTTTTATGAGTAAAGACACACATTAAAAATTTGTATTTTAGCATGGAAGCATACCAAAGTCAATTTTTAGTACATCTATCATACAATAGGAAACTAGTAGCTGATTTACATTTAATCTTTTGCTCTATTTTAAAAGACAGAAGATGTCCGATAAAAGTACTAATTTTATTATTATTTCCTCCCATTATAAAGAAGCATATTCAAAATGTGTTATTTAATACCATTTACCGCAGTCTACAAGTTTTTTTAGCTAAAAAGAATGGAAAAATCGAAAAATGAACCTGTTTATCATTTTTCGTAAAAGTTGCTCAAAATTTAAAAAATCACAGTAACATTTTGAAAGAAAAAAAAAATTCAGGATGTCTGTCTCATTTTTATATATATTCGCACTTTTCCTCATACTTTTGGAATTACAAAATGTAATGAAAACAACATGACGTGGCGTTGTCGAAATAAACACAATTCTTAGTGCTTGGAATGGCGGTATTTTTAAGCGGATGATAGAAGTAGCTACAATTTCCCATTTTTTTTTTTTTTGCAAATATCTGAGTAGATCTATCGAGACTACAGAAACACAGCAATAGTTACCAAATATTATTTTACGTTCTTTGTATATTTCCCCAAAAGTAGTTTGGTAATTTTTGCAAAGTTTATTTTTTTCTAGTTGTTGTTGCGAAGTTTTTTTTTGTAATAAACTATTCAAGATTTTGTTGTTTCACTCCTTTGTGTATTAAAGCGGACAAACTTTAATAAATTTCATTGAGTTTTCAATTAGTTTGTTGAAAATTTTATTAATTAAATTCATAATCCATCTACAAATATGGTTCGGCCAATTATTTTTATGAATTTTTCAAAATGATGATTGCAATTAAACTAAAATTAATTAAATCAAACTAAATTTCTTTAATGAAAAGCTCTTAAATACAAATTCTTCGATGCTTCTCAGTAAGAACTGTACATAACCATAATGAAGTTAGTTTGGAACAATTTAATAAAAAGTCTATTCTAAAACTAATTATGGTTGTTGGCATACTCTTATATGAGTTTCTAAAATGTATCTTATATCACTCTATATACAGGGATTGCATAATGACATTAAACATTTTTATTTTTAATTAAATTTTCTGAAAATATCAACTCAAAAGGAATTGAAAGGCTTCCTACACAAATAAACGAACATAATTTAATAATATTTACAATGCAGTTAAGAATAAAAATTAAAATTTATTTTTAGTAAATTATTTTCGAGAACAAAACTTATTAAATTAAAAACTATTTTTTGAAGTGATACCTACAATAGAATTTGCATGAACATAAAATAAAATTTAAATTAATTAAATGTTTGTAAATTTGATTACTCGACTCTACCATTCATTGGTGTACAAATACTTTTCGAAATTTACCATATAAAAAAAAATATTTTAAGGTCTCTCTCTCGCTCTTACTCTCTGATGATTCTTTTGTAAATCGGTGCACCGATAGTTGGCTGGTCTCTTTAACCAAGAAATGTTTCTTCAGGCTTAACTTTTAGTGATTTATTTTTATGGTTGTTGAATTAAAAAAAATAGATACGGCGAATTTATTGCTCTCTATACCGTATCTTGTAGTCTGTGGCGCAGGTTTTGAACTCGATTGAACTACTCTTCGATTCAGTTGAAATTTCACGGTGTTTTACATCGAAAATATCAGCCGGAATGGAGATAATTACATTATTTTCATCTGGCACCCGTGTAGTATACATTGTTAGACCATTATTTTAAAAGTTATGTGCAGTGGTTTTCGCTACCTTTTTGCGTTAAAATTCTAAATGCTCCTGCAAAACATCTAATTAGCAAAGATTTGCAAAAACGGTTAAGGTAAGCAAGTTAAAATGAAGCTAAACATTTTTGAAATTGCTTGAGTGCCTCTGTTTTGATCACACTACATTTGTACGTAATAAATAGCGTCATCAGTGATTAAATAAGTTAAAAAAAAAATGATAATAGGAGTTTATAAGATACGTTTAATGGATATTTTGCAAGTAGTATTCAAACTGTTTTTCCCACGAACACTTCATAATTATATCCTCTAATACATACATAAAATAATACATACATGGAAGTCCAATTATTACGTAATATAAAAATTTTGTTTATACTTCTTTATTGTAGGATTGGTGCCTAATGGTATATGCAGATATTATATAGACGGGATTGTTGAGATGCCGGTAATGCGATTACATCCTGTAATGGGTTTCATCTTTTTTCATTTATGTAGTAGCTGTCTGTAAATCAGTAATTTTTATTGCTGTTCTACAAATAGTATATTATTCAACGAGCATAATAATGATAGCTGTTATTCACAAAGATGAAGTTTGCCGACACGAGCCGATAGGCGAGTGTCGTAAATCGTCTGAGTGAATAACAGCCATTATATGCGAGTAGAATACGATACTTTGTCCTCGACCGACAAATATCATTGTTTTATAATCAGATCTTTTAAATACTCTTCAAATAATTTTCGTAGACATTTTGACGTCACAATTTAATAATAATGAAAATGACAGGAGACTACTAAATTTCGATTTCCTACAAAAAACTTGTAAAAAAAATTGTTATTCTCAGATAATCATTAAAGGGTTTTGTGGATAATTTACTTAAGTTTTTTAGGCTACCTTAAAATTTAGTATGCATTTTCAGAAAGTTATTTGCCTCAAGTGCTGGAATCAAGAAGTTCTGAGATTATTTAAACAAAATGAGCTAGAGACCGCTATGACACATATATGAAACATTTTCGTAAACTTAATCACGAATTGATTGATCGCCAAAAACAAATCGTTGCGGAAACATTTTCTGGTATTTATTGTTCATACGCATCACAATTTATTTATCAGACAAAGAAACACCTCCATTCCATGCATAATTGCAAAATTGCATTTCCATAAACTGGGACAAATTTTAGGGATAAGAAGAATTATCAAAGAAATATTTTAAAAAATCAATCAAAATGAATGGGTAATTTAAAGCTGTTACTTCCCACCAACTAAACTTCATTCATTATAATAATCTAACAAACATAATTGAATCTTGCCACATTCGTTTTGAACAAATTACTTAGATATAAATCACAAAAAATTGAAATATTGCTGTATACAATAAAATTGCATCGCAATATAGTATTTCGTCGACAACATTAACAAACGGTAACATGACAACACTACGATTTGTGATTATATTTGCATTTGCGATTGTTCCAAGTAAAACGAGCAACATCCTGGGTGACGAGATTGTAACGCTTTTAACAGAAAACATTACAACGGGCACTAACCATGATATATGGTTATTTGATTTGACAAAAAGCAGCCATCTTTCCAACTATATTCATCGTGGTTTGAATCGAAATTATCAGATTGTGAAGTACATCAAATTATTCAATATACCATCACAAGGCAATAGTAAATTTCCAAAATACATTTTAACTATACCAGAAGATCAAGAAAGGTTGAACGAAGAAATTTATTTTACATTGCCTGCGCTATTGTTGAGGTATGATGGTTTTGAAAAAAATATTTTTGTTTGTAATTTTGATGTTTCACTCGTATTGGCACGTCTCGAAATTAATTTTTCAATCAATATGCTGTTTGTGTTCACAATCGATAATGGGCGAACGGTTAATAAAACAATGTATCATCACTACAGAGAACAACGCCTAGCAGATGTCAGTCACATTAAACAGATCGATCAATTATTTAACGGTAATATAAATATGCATAAACATCGCATAAATGTATCTTATGCTCAAGATGTGAGACGATCATTTTATCGGGATGGAAAATTGTACGGAATCGATGGTCAGTACATGGATATATTGGCAAATAAACTAAATGCAACATTTGCCATTAAAAATGTCGCAGAATCTGAGAGAATTCGTTTAGATCGGGGTGGTTATGATCTGCTGCAGTCAAATGATTTACAACTTAACTATATACCAAATTATATAACTATTCGACCTGGCTTTATGAAGACAACGAAACCACGCGAATTAATCCGCATGTCAATATTGGTGCCACGCAAATTAATACAAAATAATTTGTTTACGCTATTCCGCGCATTTCATCTGGACGCTATAATTCTATACTTACTGTTGGTGTTATTATTAGGTATAATCATCTACATGATGCAGAAATATTATCACCACCGCGAAGGAAACACCATAATATTTGAGATATTATTAAATTTTTTTAGGGCTCTGATCATGCTGGATATATCGATACCGATGCGGACCCGATTTGAAAAATTGCTTTTGTTGACCATATTTTGGATTAATTTTATAGTCTACAGTTGCTATCGAACATTTATGCTGGTAGATCGTATAATGCCAATGTACGAGGATGACATCGATAGTATCGAACATTTTTTATCTACCAATCTTGTGTTATCAATCGACATAAACGATGCAGCAACAGAAATCGTTGTTAACCATATCAAAACGTTCCCAAAAAGTTTTGATCACTTCATCGATGGTAATGGAATTTCGATTTACGATGCAATTGCAAATAATTCGTATCATAATTTATGTTTTTTGATGCCAGAACCTGTGGCCGATATATTTTTGAAGTCCCGCTTTAATTATAATGGGCGACAGGTTATTTATCATAAAATGCGATATTCTTTATTCTATGAAGAATATGGTTATCATTATTCTGGGCAGAAGGTACCATTGGTAAAACATTTAGTTACGTTTGCATGGTTAATATTTGAGTCAGGTATAGAAACATATTGGAACGTATTGTATGAGCACGATGCGAAGAGGTTTAATATACTGCCAATTATAAATAATAAGAATGATGAAGAATTGATTGTAAACTTTCGAGAATTTTTGAATATTTCTGTGTATGTACTTTTGGTCGGATGGTCTATAAGCATCATCACATTTTCTGTTGAAAGGAGATTTCACAGATAAATTTAAACGGGTCACGATGAATTAGTTTATGAAAAGCTACAATTTTTTTCAAAATTATATAAATGCACGACATTTTTAATTTTTTTAATTATACTTTGCACCTTGTTTAGGTGAAAAATGTTGTTATGTAAAATGATAAATAAGACACAATAAAATATAATTAAAATAAAATTAAATTTGGCAGTTACTAGCTGGTGAACCTCCTTAAGTGCTGGAGGAAAAATGTACCACTTACGCTTTTTTTATGCTAATTTACTATTAAGGCAAAATAATCGTCGCCAAACATTTCGACAAAATTTAGTTTGGGAATTGGTTGGTCGAATTATACTAAGGCGCAGTAGAAGCCTTCTGTGAGTTGTTGCATTAACAATTTTGTTAGTGAGGTAGACGTGAAGAACCAAAACAATCTCGAAATTGTTCCATCTGGCATATTAATAGTCCGGAAATTTTATGATCTTTTCGGACTGATCAGTCTTCTGAATCGTCAATTTGCAAATATTGACATCATTCGATTTTGTTTTCTAATGGCTGAACACATTCCTGTAGAAATAATTTAATTTTTTATTTTGCATCTAATTTGAAAGAACTCGACTAACGTTAACCAATTAATCTAAACCTTTCGTTTAATTGATCCGATAATAACCGATCTTTACCGAGAATAAAATGTATTTTGAATTATTTATTAAATTTTGTGAAAAAAATAATTTCTCAAACCAATTAAAATTAATTACCAAATTGTCAGTGTAATCCATCAACATTTTAATTTCACCTTCCCGCGTAACCTCTGAGTGTCGATTATGTACTTATCTCTCGTTTACGTTACGGGTACGTCTTTCCAGAACTCAATTTACAAAACGCAATTGTAGGAATACGCAATTATGTATGTACATGTTCCGAGAGCTGGAAATGTCTCACATAATCGCGTTTAGGAATAAACCGACGGCCGATTTTAATTTTTTAAACTAAATGTCATCATAGAACACCCTGTTGGCCTCTAACGATTTTCTTGAAACAAATTACATATCATCATTTGGTCCCATTTCATTGCAAGGCACCATTGGTAATGCTTTTTATTGCTTTTAGAAATAGTTAGGACAGCTTAGGAACAAATCGACGGCAGATTCTAATTTTTTAAACTAAATGCCATCATAGAACACCCTGTTAGCCTCAAGAGATTTTCTTGAAAAAAATTACATATCATCATTTGGTCCCACTTCATTGCAAGGTACCATTGGTAATGCTTATTAATGCTTTTAAAAATAGTTAGGACAGCTTAGGAACAAATCGATGGCCGATTTAAATTTTTTAAACTAAATGTCATCATAGAACACCCTGTTGGCCTCTAGCGATTTTCTTGAAAAAAATTACATATCATCGTTTGGTCCCACTTCATTGCAAGGCCCCATTGGTAATGCTTATTATTGATTTTAGAAATAGTTAGGACATCTTAGGAACAATCGACGGCAGATTCTAATTTTTTAAACTAAATGTCATCATAGAACACCCTGTTAGCCTCAAGAGATTTTCTTGAGAAAAATTACGTATCATCATTTTGTCCCATTTCATTGCAAGGCACCATTGGTAATGCTTATTAATGCTTTTAAAAATAGTTAGGACAGCTTAGGAATAGATCGACGGCCGATTTAAATTTTTTAAACTAAATGTCATCATAGAACACCCTGTTAGCCTCTAGCGATTTTCTTGAAAAAAATTACATATCATCGTTTGGTCCCACTTCATTGCAAGGCACCATTGGTAATGCTTATAAAAGCTTTTAGAAATAGTTAGGACAACTAAATGTCATCATAGAAGACCCTGTTGGCCTCTAGCGATTTTCTTGAAAAAAAATTACATATCATCATTTGGCCCCACTTGATTGGAAGGCACCATTGGCAATGCTTATTAAAGCTTTTAGAAATAGTTAGGACATCTTAGGATCAAATCAACGGCCGATTTTAATTTTTTAAACTAAATGTCATCATAGAACACCCTGTTAGCCTAAAGAGATTTTCTTGAGAAAAATTACATATCATCGTTTGGTCCCACTTCATTGCAAGGCCCCATTGGTAATGCTTATTAATGCTTCTAGAAATAGTTAGGAGAGCTAAGGACAAATCGACGGCCGATTTTAATTTTTTAAACTAAATGTCAACATAGAACACCCTGTTAGCCTTAAGCGCTTTTCTTGAAAAAAATTACATATCATCATTTGTTCCCACTCCATTGCAAGGCCCCATTGGTAATGCTTATTATTGCTTTTAGAAATAGTTAAGACAGCTTAGGAACAGATCGACGTCCGATTTTAGTTTTTTGAACTAAATGTCATCATAGAACACCCTGTTAGCCTCAAGAGATTTTCTTAAACAAAATTACATATCATCGTTTGGTCCCATTTCATTGCAAGGCACCATGGCAATGCTTATTAATGCTTTTAGAAATAGTTAGGACAGCTTAGGAACAAATCGACGGCCGATTTTAATTTTTAAACTAAATGTCATCATAGAACACCCTGTTAGCCTCAAGAGATTTTCTTGAAAAAAATTACATATCATCATTTGGTCCCACTTCATTGCAAAGCACCATTGGTAATGCTTATTAATGCTTTTAGAAATAGTTAGGACGGCTTAGGAACATATCGATGGCCGATTTTAATTTTTTAAACTAAATGTCATCATAGAACACCCTGTTAGCCTCAAGGGATTTCTTGAAAAAAATTACGTATCATCATTTGGTCCCACTTCATTGCAAGGTACCATTGGCAATGCTTATTAATGCTTTTAGAAATAGTTAGGACAGTTTGGGAATAGATCGACGGCTGATTTTAATTTTTTAAACTAAATGTCATCATAGAACACCCTGTTAGCCTCAAGAGATATTCTTGAAAAAAATTACGTATCATCATTTGCTCCCACTTCATTGCAAGGCACCATTGGTAATGCTTATTAAAGCTTCTAGAAATAGTTAGGACAGCTTAGGAACAGATCGACGTCCGATTTTAATTTTTTAAACTAAATGTCAACATAGAACACCCTGTTAGCCTCTAGCGATTTTCTTGAAATAAATTACGTATCATCATTTGGTCCCACTTCATTGCAAGGCACCATTGGTAATGCTTATTAATGCTTTTAGAAATAGTTTAGGACAGCTTAGGAACAGATCGATGGCCGATTTTAATTTTTTTAAACTAAATGTCAACATAGAACACCCTGTTAGCCTCAAGAGATTTTCTTGAAAAAAAATTACACCTTGGGTGGTCATGGAAAATACATATTCGGGCGTACAATTGATCGCTCTTTCTGAATCTGATATCAAAAACTGGGTTTCCCTATAAAAAATGGCCTTGACCTCAATATGACCTTGAAGATGATGGTCAAGGTTACAACCAAGCTCACTATTAAATTCCCTGTTGAAAATTACCTAGGACTAAACCTTGCTCATTTTTTTTTTGACTTACTCGGTGAGATTTCTAGGGGTTTCCATACTTTGACCTCTGCAATGTAAATTCATTCAGATGATCTTGAGAGGCCATGGAAAATACATACTCAGACGGAAAATTGATCGCTCTGTTTGAGTATGTCATCATAAATATGAGTGCCAATTTAAAGAAATGACCTAGACCTCTAAATGACCTTGAATATGAGGGTCAAGGTCACAACCAAGCTCACCATTAAATTCCTTGTTGAAAATTATCTAAGAATAAATCTTGCTCTCTTTCCATACTTTTTCCTCATCCTGTAAGTATTTATACTATGCTTCTACTCAACCGCAGCTCAGTTGTAGTCTAACCCCAATTGAAAGTTAACTTTGTCCTGCAGCCCTTAAATCAACCCAAAACTCAAACACAACGCGACTTCCAAATCTCATTATCTTCAAAACTTAACCCCAATTGAAACCCAATTCAATCCTCAATTGAACCGTAAACTCAACGCGCATCTCAATTCTCAAACATTTGCTCTTCACGCTTTCAAATGGTTTTAAATTCCCACCTTGACGGTAGAAACAGATTAGCGAAAAATATTCTAATTCGGCTCATCATGCCATGAGTACAGAGGGGCATCCAGGCGAACGGGCAAACGTCTAGAAAAATGGTTTTTGCGAAACAAAATTTTTGATGATTTTCGACAAAATTTCTATAGACATTGGTCTAAAGTATAAATTGTAAAGGAACATATAAGATTGAAGCATGCAAATTCTTTTTGGAGATGTTTGAGAGTAAGCAAATGTTTGGTATGCAAGGTTCAATACCATACTAAAGAACATGCCACTAAAATCACAAGCGAACGCCAGCAAAACAATTGAACGATACAACATGGCTAAATGGGCTGGCACCCTAAATTGCTTAGAGTGCTCATTGATCCACGCGCAGATGAACATTTTTTCTCTGAAAATCCGCGAACTCTGCGTGCGGTTGGGCCTACCTCATCTTTCCACATTGAACTAAAAATATAGCCAAAAATACGTGCAGCCGAGCCAAAATGGTAACAGAAAGTGTTTAATATTTTCTAATGCTAGATTTCTCTTCTCGGAAGTGATGCTTTTATTTTAGTGACAATCTATGTAGCTACTGCCAGCTGCTGATTATGAAATCGGTAGAAATGTTTACGTTGAAACAATGCTCTCTGTGTATTAATATTAATAACGGAGACAAGAACGGCACTGATGGGGAGAAAGTTCACACAATTTGTTTATCGACAACAGTAAAAAAACTGAATCAATATTAGTGTTCAAAACGTTTTTCTTTATAAAGCTTAATGTGTTACATTTCATTTGAATACATACTTGTGTGCAAAATACAAAAGTGCAAACATAAAACGATGGAATTTTTAATCAAAATTGAAACGGGTTCGTATACCTGTTTTTTATTAAAACTTTTATAAGCTCGTTGCGGTTGTAAAAAAATTGTTTTGTATTTATGTTAATTTATTTATAAAAGCACTCCATTTACATTCCATATATCGGATTATACGAGCCGAATTGGCAAATACAATTTCAGCCAAAAATATGATGATACTTAATGACCATCCGATCGAAAGTATGTAAATGGTAATATCCAAAAAATTATCAAAATTTACAATTAATTCCTCGTTGTCTTGATTGTTTTTAGAGGGCAGCATATTAAACCTCTTCGCATCGTGCGCGTACAATACTCTCCAATATGTTTCAATACCCGATTCAAATATTAACGACATAATTCTATCTAGATGTTTGACTAACGGCACCTGCACTGGAAAATAATTATAACTGTAATATAACATTGGTGCAAAATTTCGCATTTTATGATAAATCACGTGTCGCCCGTTATAATTATGCGGGGACATCAAGAATACATCGGCCTCAGGTTCTGCCATCAAAAAACTCATATTATGATACGAGTTATGTTCAATCGCATCATAAATCGAAGCTTCACTTTTAGTGATGCGCGTTATATTGTGCTTTTCGAAATAGTCAAATGTACTCATAAATTCTAGGTCATTTGATTCGGCGATCAACCAAAAATGGGTCGATGCAAATTGTGAAAGACTATCGATGTCATCCTCGTACACGGGCATTATAAGATATGCCAGCATGAAGGTTTGATAGCAGCTGTAAAATATAAAATTAATCCAAAGGATGGCCAACAAAAGTAATTTTTCGAATCGAGTCCGCATCGGTATCGATATATCCAGCATGATCATAGCCTTAAAAAATTCGAAAAATATCTCAAATATTATGGTGTTTCCTTCGCGTTGGTGATAATATTTCTGCATCAGGTAGATGATTAATCCTAGTAATAATACCACCAGTAAATATAGAATCAAAGACTCTAGATGAAACGTGCGTAATGGTGTAAAAAAATTATTTTGTATCAATTTGCGTGGCACCAACATCGATGTGCGAATTAATTCGCGTGGATACGTTTGCTTATAAATAGGGGGATTAAATCTTTTATCATTTACCACATAGTTGAGGCTTAATTGACTGTCCCAAAGAAACATCGCGAGTAAAGTAGTAAATTTTCTAGAGCTTTCATGGGTCGTTGGATTTGTAATAACAAGCGTTACATTTAATTGTTTTGCTAATATGTCCATATAGTGACCATCGATCCCGTACAATTTTCCATCTCGATAGAACGATCGTATCGAGTCGTCAGCATACGATACATTTATCTGATGTTTATTCATATTTAGATCACCTTTAAATAATGTACCGATTTGTTTAATACGACTTACATCAATTAAGCGTGGTTCTTTGTAATGACGATACAACACTTTCTTAACTATATTCCCTTTACGGGTTGAGCGCTTGAACACAAACACCACATTGACGGGAACGTTTATCTCGAAACGTAACAATTCCCTTGTAGCATCAAAATTACAAACAAAAATTAGTTTTTCAAAACCAAAACCATTCAATTGCCAGACGAAGATATTTATGAAAAAATCAAGTGAAGGAAGCAAATTGTTGACATTCTCCGGTACAATTATAATGTATTTTGCTAGTTTTTGCTTTTCGTTGGATAGTCCTTGTATGAAAATATATGTCACAACATGATAATTTCGATTCAAACCACGATGAATATAGTTAACAATGTCATTCTTAGTTGTTAAATCCAGTAACCATATATCACGATTAGTGTGCGTTTTAGTATTTCTTGTTAGCAGTGCGATAATTTCATCACCCACGATGTACTCCGTTTGCATTGGAACAATCGCAAATGTAAACATAAGCACAAAGCACATGATACCCATCTTAACGGAATATACAAAACGAACTGAAATACTGTAGTACACGTTGTCTATATAAATTGTGATTTTATTGCACGCAATACTTAAATGGTTTGTGATTCATATCACTGTAATTTGTTCAAAATAAATATTGCTGCAGTTAATCACACGTATGTTGTTAGAGTTAGTGGGAAAAAACAGTTTTAATACTACTTGCAAAATATCTTATTAAATGGATTTTATAAACTCCTATTATCATTTTTTTTAAAACTCGCATTTAATCACTGATGACCCCATTTACTACGACGTAGTTTTGAACACAAAGGCATGCGATGAAGCGATACCAAAAAAGCAGCGACATATACTGTATAACTATCCAACTAAGGGTTTAACAATGTTGATAACTTTTAACCATAACACTACACTACCCCCCCCCCCCTCCCCCCCAAAGCCAAATGAAAATATTGTAATTTTTTGTATTCTGGCCGATATTTTTAGATTTATAATTCCGTGAAATCTCAACCCATTCAAAGGCTAGCTCAAGTCGATTCAATAGAATTTAAAATATCCTCTGTTGACTATAAGATACGGAATAGAGTAAAATGAGGGACGGATCGAATGCCCGTATTCACAAAATGCAACTTGGCGCTATACAAACGTAAATTATGGCCTGTAAGTTTACAGTGACAATTTTGTTGTCAAGCAACCTAATTTGGTGTTGACGTATAGTGTGACTATTTTGCGATTATACATTTTCAGTAGGAATTAAAATTAATGTGTTTGGTTGTGTTTCGATTTCTTTAGTACTCTATTCCGGTTTTTCAATTATACCGGGTTATTTTTTTAACCTGATACACTTAAATATCTCGGAAAGTAAGCACTCTACGAAAAAAATGGTAAAGATAAAAATTTAATCATTCCGCGGGGAACATCAACATCAACATCAACATCAACATCAACATCAACATCAACATCAACATCAACATCAACATCAACATCAACATCAACATCAACATCAACATCAACATCAACATCAACATCAACATCAACATCAACATCAACATCAACATCAACATCAACATCAACATCAACATCAACATCAACATCAACATCAACATCAACATCAACATCAACATCAACATCAACATCAACATCAACATCAACATCAACATCAACATCAACATCAACATCAACATCAACATCAACATCAACATCAACATCAACATCAACATCAACATCAACATCAACATCAACATCAACATCAACATCAACATCAACATCAACATCAACATCAACATCAACATCAACATCAACATCAACATCAACATCAACATCAACATCAACATCAACATCAACATCAACATCAACATCAACATCAACATCAACATCAACATCAACATCAACATCAACATCAACATCAACATCAACATCAACATCAACATCAACATCAACATCAACATCAACATCAACATCAACATCAACATCAACATCAACATCAACATCAACATTAACATCAACATTAGGCAATTTCACATTATTTCTCAAATAATTTGAATGAGTGACGATTGATCCCGAGTTCCGATCATTTTGAAATTTTAATAGAAACTATTGTCACTGAAGTTAAATATATTAAGTGTACACATTTTTAGGGTCCTGTAGCACTATTCTGGTTTGCCAGGGAATTGATTTATTGAGATTTTTTAGTTCATTTTGGAGTTTTTTGCCAAAGCATACTGAGCGATTGGAATTTTGTTCATATTTTGGGAAACAATAATTTCCAATCAAAGTTTTAGGTATTTTTCCCTGGTGATGTATGAAAAATAAAGTATTTACAATTTTGAAACTTTTTTTAAGAGTTACCATTCGAAAAGTTTGTTTTCAATAATATGTTCTATTAATATAAATATGTTAGTTGTGGTTTTAGAGAACCGACAGGTGCACCATCTTACTTATATCTACATGTATAATATTGAATTTAAATTTTTTCTTATGGGTTGTGGATTCAAAACAAGTAAATGGATATCATGGCGATAACATCTGTGTTCTTTTTTTCAGTAATTATTTCAGGTATTTGATCCGTCGGTCATCACTTAAGAATCACTGCCGTAAATCCAGTCAAGTGATATTTCTGTGTATTAAAAATGTATGCGAATAATGTTACTAAAAAAGTGTTATTTTATTCAACAATTCCTATGCACCAGGAGAGCACAGCAGATTTTATAGAGTAAAATTACTGTTATTTTTTCATTCTAATTTATATTCCATTCTTGTGTGCAGTCTTTACGTGTTTATATAGTCTCTAGTATCTAGTAGAAGTTAAATTGAAGGAACCATAAACATAGAATACAACAAACAAGTAAAGTAAAATATGGAACGTGAAACTATTTTATAGTAGCCATACATACAAAAAAAAGAATGGAAATAGATGAACTATTTTACACTCTTTCCGAGTCTTATGGTTAAATAAAAAATCAGAAACTCTTCTTCTGTATTTAAAAATTGGTTGGATAAATTACCCTCAACTATGTATACATAGTTGGGATGATGCTATTATTATTCTGTCTAAAAATGTAATTTATATGCGAAGTAATCATTAGCTGCTTCTACAAATTTTAAAAAATACCATTGCATGAGGTAGCAACTGAACATCATCAGAATCACATAAAAGCTTCGCGTACTGCAAAATTGGTATTTTGATGCAGTTTTAATCTTAAGAGCGTACACAATTTTTTTTTGGTTGTTTCTGTTACATATAACATTTAATCTAAGTTTTTTGAATGATGTTGACGTCTTATTTGACATGGGAAAAAACAAAATTGGTTAGAAAGCAAAAAGGAAAATTCATTTTCATTTATTTATTTTATGTAATCACAGAAATTAATTAATTTTGTTAATGTTAAGATCATTAAATTTTTTGTAATTGAAGATGATTTTGTGTGCTTTTGAAATCTCTAAGCTTTACAAAAATAATTCCATTAGTCAGCGTTCTAAATAAATTATTTCGTGTAACAATCGCTATGAACAAATTCATTTGCTATTCTAATATATTGTACCTCCTATTTAATGATATGCGTGAATTAATTTACATTCACCCAGTAATTCAATCACAATATGTACTTAAAATCTCTTAAACACAACAATAACACACGATTTGCAAAAACATTTTAATTTGTCAAACATAATCAATTTATCATATTCAATTTATATTAGGGCAAAACTAAATTTCCGCGCCCTTTCTCTTTTTAGGTCCATATACAGCAGACATAACAACAAAAAATATAATTGATTTTTTTTTTTTGGACCGGTTCGAAGAGCAAATTTACAAAAATTTGATTTATTGACATCAATTATTTTTGTTTTGAGCGGGGTGGAAAGCAAATATCGATAAAAGCTTGTATATAAATTAGATGTTAAAAATTCACAATCAATCATGTGATTATAATGTTATTAAATCTGTTGACAGTGAAATAGGATACATTTTTATGTGTCTGTGTATGTCGAAATACAATGAAATCACTGTACACATTTAGTATTTTGGTGTACGTATAACCAGTAGAAGATGTTTAGTTTTAAGTACATACATTGTATATATTTTTGTACAGAGGGAAAAAGCTTTTAAAAGCTTAAATTTATAACAATTGAAATTGTTTTCGTCTACCTCCTATATATTGTAGTTCTATTCAGCTTTCTTTGAATCAATTTGAAATTTATTTTATATTTTTATGTTGTGTCGAGTTGAACAAAGTTTATTCGTATGTTGGTTTATGGATAAATCTGTGGCAGTAGATTTATTTAAAATTTAACATCGTAATGAGTTTATAGTTTGTTTTGTTATTGTTGTAAAAAAAATAAAATACAAATATGAATTTAACACTATTCTGTAAACTACTGACCTATACAAAATTTAGCTATTTGGTTAAAAAATCATTGAAATGTAATTAATTGTGCAGTGTACCTTCGTTCTGGAGTTTACATTCTAAAGCATTTTATTCAAACTGAATGAGAAATTTAAGTTTTGAATATTTACACTTATGTATTTGGTTTTAATTTGACCAAGCACTAAATATGCTGAGAAACTTATAAATTATCGACATTCACAGATTTACTTTTTGGCTTAATAATGTTGTATACCAACTAAAAATGGCAATATCTATCTCTTCTCTCTGAACAAGTATTTAAAAATTGGAAACACGTTTTGCAAAATTGAAAACCATTTTAAATAAAAAATTGAAAATCATTTATGAAAATTTGAAAGCCATTTTTGTAAAATTGAAACTTATTTTTGTAAACTTAAGAGCCATTTCTGTAAAATTAAAGACTGTTTTTGTAAAATTGAAAGCAATTATTGTAAAATCGAAAACCATTCTCGTAAAATTAGAACTAATTTTTGCAAAATTGAAAACGGTATTTGTAAAATTGAAAACCATTTATGTAAATTTGAAAGCTATTTTTGTAAAATTCAAACCCATTTTTGCAAAATCGAAAATCGTTTTTGTAAAATTGAAAGTCATTTTTGGAAACTTAAGAGCCACTTTTGTAAAATATAAAAACGCTTTATGTAAAATTGGATCCCATTTTTGAAAAATGAAAAACAATTTTTGTAAAATTGACAACCATTTTTGTAAAATTGGAACCCATTTCTGAAAAATTGAAACCGATTTTTCTAAAATTAAAACTCATTTTTGTAAAATTAAAAAATGTTTTGTAAAATTGAAAGCCACTTTTGTAAAATTGAAAACCATTTTTGTAAAATTGAAACCCATTTTTGTAAAAATGTAAACCGCTTTTGTAAAATTGAAAACCATTTTTGTAAAATTGAAAACCATTTTTGAAAAATTGAAAACCATTTTTGTAAAAATGGAAACCGCTTTTGTAAAATTGAAAACCATTTTTGTAAATTTCAAAACCATTTTTTAAAATTGAAAGCCACTTTTGTAAAATTGAAAACAATTTTTGAAAAATTGAAAACCATTTTTGTAAAAAAAAAACCGCTTTTGAAAATTGAAAACCATTTTTGTAAATTTCAAAACCATTTTTTAAATTTGAAAGCCACTTTTGAAAATTGAAAACCTTTTTAGTAAAATTGGAACCCATTTTTGTAAATTGAAAACCATTTTTGTAAAATTGACAACCATTTTTGTAAAATTGGAACCCATTTTTGAAAAGTTGAAAACAATTTTGATAAAATTGGAACCCATTTTTGTAAAATTGAAAGCAACTTTTGTAAAATAGACACACATTTTTGAAAAATTGGAGCCCATTTTTGCAAAATTGAAAACCAATTTTGTAAAATTGAAAATCGTTTTTGTGAAATTGGAAAAACTTTTGTAAAATTGAAAACCATTTTTGTAAAATTGAAAACCATTTTTGTAAAACTTGAAACCATTTTTGAAAAATTGAAACCCATTTTTGTAAAATTGGAACCCATTTTTGTAAAATTGACAACCATTTTTGTAAAACTTAAACCCATTTTTGTAAAATTGGAACCCATTTTTGTAAAATTGAAAGCCACTTTTGTAAAATTGAAAACCATTTTTGTAAAATTTAATCCCATTTTTGCAAAATTTAAACCCATTTTTGCAAAACTAAAAACCAATTTGTAAAATTGAAAGTCTTTTTTGTAAACTTAAGAGCCATTTTTGTAAAATTTTAAAACCATTTGAAAAATTTAAAGCAATTTTTATAAAATTGAAAACCATTTTTGTAAAATTGAAAGTCGTTTTTGTAAAATTGAAAACCATTTTTGAAAATTTGGAAACAATTTTTGTAAAATTAAAACCCATTTTTGGAAAATTGAAAAATGTTTTTGTGAAATTGGAAAAACTTTTGTAAAATTGAAGACCATTTTTGTAAAATTGAAAACCATTTTCGTAAAATTGGAAACCATTTTTGTAAAATTAAAAGCGATTTTTGTA
This sequence comes from Tipula helvola, assembly GCA_963556165.1. Taxonomy (NCBI): domain Eukaryota; kingdom Metazoa; phylum Arthropoda; class Insecta; order Diptera; family Tipulidae; genus Tipula; species Tipula helvola. Next base: position 35,627,763 of record OY744482.1, on the reverse strand, counting down.
AAATTCCAAATCGTGTTTGTAAAATTGAAAGTCATTTTTGGAAACTTAAGAGCCACTTTTGTAAAATTGAAAACCATTTTTGAAAAATTGAAAACCAATTTTGTAAAAATGAAAACCGCTTTTGTAAAATTGAAAACCATTTTTGTAAATTTCAAAACCATTTTTTAAATTTGAAAGCCACTTCTGAAAATTGAAAACCTTTTTTGTAAAATTGGAGCCCATTTTTGTAAATTGAAAACCATTTTTGTAAAATTGACAACCATTTTTGTAAAATTGGAACCCATTTTTGAAAAATTGAAAGCCACTTTTGTAAAATATAAACCCATTTTTGTACAATTGAAACACATTTTTGTAAACTTGAGAGCATTTTTTGTAAAACTAAAAACCATTTTTGAAAAATTGGAGCCCACTTTTGCAAAATTGAAAACCAATTTTGTAAAATTGAAAGTCGTAAACTTAAGAGCCATTTTTGTAAAATTTTAAAACCATTTTTGAAAATTTGGAAACAATTTTTGAAAAATTAAAACCCATTTTTGGAAAATTGAAAAACGTTTTTGTGAAATTGAAAAAACTTCTGTAAAATTGAAAATCATTTTTGTAAAATTGAAAACCATTTTTGTAAAACTTGAAACATTTTTGATAAATTGTAACCCATTTTTGTAAAATTGGAACCCATTTTAGAAAAATTGACAATCATTTTTGTAAAACTTTAACCCATTTCTGTAAAATTATAAACCGATTTTTGTAAAATTGAAAGCCACTTTTGTAAAATTGAAAACCATTTTTGTAAAATTGGAACCCATATTTGTAAAATTGAAAGCCACTTTTGTAAAATTGACAACCATTTTTGTAAAACTTGAAACCATCTTTGAAAAATTGAAACCCATTTTTGTAAAATTGGAACCCATTTTTGAAAATTGACAACCATTTTTGTAAAACTTAAACCCATTTTTGTAAAATTAAAAACCGTTTTTGTAAAATTGAAAGCCACTTTTGTAAAATTGAAAACCATTTTTGAAAAATTGGAACCCATTTTTGTAAAATTTAAACCCATTTTTGTAAAATTGAAACACATTTTTGTAAATTTGAGAGCATTTTTGTAAAATTGAAAGCCACTTTTGTAAAATTGACAACCATTTTTGTAAAATTGGAAACACTTTTGTAAAATGGAAAACCATTTATATAAAATTGAAAATCGTTTTTGTAAATTTGGACACACCTATTATAAAATTGAAAATCATTTTTTAAATTTGAAAGCCACTTTTGTAAAATTACAACCCATTTTTGTAAAATTGAAACCCATTTTTGTAAAATTGACAGCCATTTTTGTAAAATTGAAAGCCATTTGTCGGCTTAGCTGGGATTGCAGTTTGTATTCTAATTCTTCTGCAGTGGTTCCAATTATATTAATAATAATAAAAATTAAAAAAGAGGAAAAAAACTAGGTTAAGAAAGTGCTTTTTCGGCACTTTCATTTCCCGCCGGTTTGAAATTTTTTTCTTTAAAATTTATTTCTCTAAATAATATTTTCCCCCAGCCCAGATATAGTATTATTCGAATATACATTCTCAGGAAGGGTCACAATTTATTTTTATGTCCAAACTTGAAAATGATAAATTAACATTTAAAAATTTGGTGAACATAGTCGAGTTTATCGATGCTTTTAGCAAAGATAGAGGAGAAGTTGTGGAATTGGCATTAATCCTGGCTAGGTTTTTTTTATTTCTTCATCCATCTCTTTTGGGATGCTCTTTTATGAATGAGCTGATGCTCAATAAAGGGTGTACCAGAAGCTTAATAAATGTAAACTATTAAGTCAATAATAAATAATATTTCGTGACTATGCAACCCTTAAAACCCAAATTTGTAATTTTTCCAAGTCAACAGCTAAAAAAACATTTTAATTAGTAATCGAAAACACAGTGTATACAGGATTTTATTTAAATAACTCAGCATCTCAATATTGTTAGAAATATTGTATCAAGAAGTTTCTCTTTATCGATATACCATATGACCGATAGTGAGAATTTCGAAAAAAATTCGCTATCTGGAGCTATAATGCTTACAAATAATTCGTAAGAGTTTCAATAATTTTCCATGACGCTATCTCGAGTTTTGGTTTTTAGTAGTAATCCTTAAGGAAGATTCGCCAGCACTTATCGCATAGCGTTGGATTCGTCGAATTTTTGTCTACGGTTCGTGGGAGTTTCGAAAATTTTTCATGACGCAAGTAATCCTTATAGGACGCTATCTCGAGTTATGGTTCTTAGTAATCCTAATCGGAGATTCGCGAGCACTCTACGGTTCGTGAGAGTTCCGAAAATGTTCCGATAATGCAATCAAAAGAAACTAATTTTGTTTTCTATCTAAGTACTATGTATATTAACACTATATTAGTAAATTAGGGGACGGCGCTACCTCAACTTCAATCTACTTCGCTTGAGCGTTAATTGTTTACCGGATTGCGTTAATTGTTTACTCGTTGGACATGCTACACTGCGATAGAGGCTCATCCTCACATAGATGTGACTTATAACGGTTCTCATATTTAGATATATTCATCCGCTGATGTGCCTGTCCAGAGTTGCTCTAACAAAGACTGCTGCACCAACGTGAGGTCATCTAATTGTTCGTAGAACTCACCGCCATGATATTCCATGTGAGCTGTGGTATCTGGTGGTTTGCAACTATCCGTTAAGGATGTAGCTACTTTGGAAGCATCAAAGTTCACTGCCTTTTTTAAAACTGTATAGCCATGCTCCACATTGTTTAATCAAATTGTCTAAACTTCCAGCAAGTTTAGAGAAAGTAGGTGATTTTTTAATTCCTCTTTTAACTCTATACCTCTTATGTGCGATAACTTAGTTCTTGCCAGCGGCATCCACTCTATTGTAGGACTATCTTTGGCTAGCCTCCTAACACTATACCTTACGGAACTTGTCCAGCTTTTTTAAGCAGTTCATGTATTCTTCTCGAGAGCCTCTTTCCTAATGCTTCCCTTAACGTTTCGGTCACCTCTCACCTCACGAACTCTATGAAAAGCTTGGCATCATCTAGCAGATTAAGTTCTAACATAATTCTAATAATAACTTCTTTAAAAAAAAAATTGGATATACATTTATTACAAAAACTACAAAATCGTATTTCTATTTTACAACTGAATTGACTATGGTCTCTTCCAACCATAAATAAACTATCTGTGGGTCAAATAGGGAATGAAAAATGGTTTGGAATAAATTGAAATTTGGATGAATTTAATTTGTTGTCCCCAACGTTGCAATGGATTCAAAGCTACCTGAGCGACCATCATTGCTATGATGAACAACGTATCAAATTCATGATGTTATACCCCATGATTATGAACTGAATGATTGCTCTCTTGATCACAGTTAGTATTCTGCTCCCCGTTGTAGGCACTCGACTGTGAGAGTGGCAATGGCATATCACTTCATGTCAAATGGGAACGATAATACGCCGATTATCGCCAAGAATTTCCACAACATGTAATAACAACTAGCTGGTTTGAGCCACCGGTGGGACCTAAGTTGAACAACCAGGTTAGTTGATATCCTTGGCGGCTTAAAATTAAATTGAGTCGACTTGCACAACCCATCCCGAAGGATGAAACTTTTAAAAATGTCTTAAGTGAATTTACGCAACACTTAACTATATATGTTGCATAATTTGGAAATTCATATTTTATTACCAATTTTGTGGTTAATATAAATCAAATTGAGTGTAAAAAATTAAACTCCAAATTGAACGAATTCCAGAGGAAAATTAATGGCTACTCAGTGTTGCTACAACCAGGCTGTGTTGTGGTGAGATTGGCCCTCACAAACTAAGTTGAGGTGGTATCGGAAAAAAACGGTACCCCTATGTACAAATTACCAAAAAAAAAACATTAAGAATCACAGAAAAATCTCATGTCATCCCGTGGAGAGGATAGATACCAGATTAGAATGGATCTAAAAGATAAAAATCGGAGACGGATGTTTGTTCCGCTTACTGTAACGAGACTGTGACAAGTGGTGTCTAAACTTATGATTAATTCGGAGACGGATGTTTAGCCTCCTTTTGGGCGCCACGGTAACGAGATGAGCTGAGTTACCTCAGCTCAATCTTATACAAATTTTTGTTTCTCGACCGCTTATTGTCACCCCGTGCGGCATTTACCTGAGCTCAAGGCCGGTAAAGGTAAAATTGGTCGTGAGTTTTTGGGGTGACACGGCTGAGGAACCTAGTTAAACCGTTTGTTATAGGTTGAGAAAAGGATGGGAAACAAAAACATTGGTAAAAAAATGAGTTTTTAGGGATGACAGATTTTTGGACCCATAGATGAGATCCTTATGGTAGGGATTAGTTGACCATAGCCAACAATGGCGAGCTTAGCTCTGAGCCATAAAAATAAACTTTTTTTTTTTTTCGCTGGCGCTACATCTCATAGAGGGATTTGGCCGCTTCATTATGATGTTTCGTAATCAGTTAGCATGCTTATAAAAATAAACTAACAAACACAAAACAGCATTAATTATCCCTGGTAAGAGGGATTTTGTTAGTAAGTCGTGGAATCAGTAGCACGTAGCTGACAGAAAGGGCAACGAAGCAACTAAGCATGCTTTTGCCTGCCTCTAATGAGGCCGTTAGCTGACCCACTACTGATTGGGCCCCTTTTTTTTGTTAGTAACAAAAGGATCATACTTACCAGGTATATTATGTTTTTTCCTTGGATTGGACACTACTGACTTCACAACCGTAATTCAAACAAACCAAACAAAAAGTGTCTCAAATCAAATTTTGGCGATGTTTTTCTGCTGATCAATGAACCAAAAAAAAAAAACCACAATCGCCCCTCCAATATTTCCTTTGGATTAGTGATTATTGGTCCAAATTTGCCAACAATGAGGCACGTTTTCCTTGCATGTGTAAACCCAACACCACCCAAAATGCAGAACAAATGTTTTTTGAATTCATTCACCCAGTGGAATTCAAATTGGTTGACACTTTGACAGTAACCTTGGGTGAATAAACGAAAAAAAATTGCTAATAAGCAAAACAATAATTTTTTTGCAACTCAAGTATGTGCGATCAGAAAAAGAAGTGTGTTTACGTTTATTTACTGAAACATGAGATTTGTAAATAAACGTAAAAGAAAATGTGTCATATGGGCACGTGCCATTGAGAATATTTTAGCTTTACATTAACCTAGTTGTTTGTTATAAATCATGTGCGTGTTTTAAAATGTATACGTAATAGAAATATCAACTGTACCCGAATATTGTCAACTGGATTTGTATATTTTGGAAGAAAGAAATATCCTCAAATGTGGGGTACAATTTTATGTATGGGTTTGGTGGATTGGTGTGTTTTGTAACTAGGATGACAAAAGTCTGATGGTATAAAATTCAACATTATTTTAAAAATGTCCAAATTCTCAAATCAAGTCATGAAGGCAAACCAAATTTAATTTAATCGTAGGGAATGGAAAACTTAACTCATTTTTTTTTATTGAACCAAATAAATATTTTATTGCGTCTTATTTTTCATTGTACATACCAAACAGTTTACTGTGCAAAGTGCAAAATTGTTAAAAAAATTATGAAATTAGATAAACTTGCATACTAAATTTTCACGATACGTTTTAATTTATTTATGAACGCACTCATTTTATGTTTCATAAATCGGTAAGCACTACACAATTTGACAAACATAATTTCAACAAAAAATGATAAAATACTTAAAGACCATCCGACCAAAAGTATATAGATCGAAATATCCAAAAAAAACTGAAAGTTGATAGTCAAATCTTCATTATCCTCATCGATTGTAGTCGATAGCATATTAAACCTTTTTGCTTCGTACTCGTATAATAGGGTCCAATAAGTTTCGATACCTAATTCAAATATTAACGACATAATCCTATTAAGTTGATTCGCCAACGGAACTTTGGATCCAATATAATGATAACTATAATATGCGTAGACTGAAAAATTTCGCATTTTATGATAAATTATCTGTCGCCCATTATAATTTAGACGGGACTTCAAAAATAAATCGGCCACAGATTCTGTCATCAAAAAACATAAATTATGATGCGAATTATTTGCAATTGAATCAGAAATCGTTATTTCATTACCAGTGCTGACACGACTAAAACCTTTCTGGAACGTTTCGAAATATTCATGAACGGGTTGAGATATTAGATCACGTGGATCGATGAATAATAAAAGATCGCTTGATAAAAACTGTGGGATATTATCGAAGTCATTCTCGTATGAGGGCATCATAAGGTTTACAAGCATAAACGTTTGATAGCAGCTATAGAATATAAAATTAATCCAGAGAATGGCCAACAAAATTAATTTTTCAAAACGGGTCCGCATCGGTATCGATATTTTCAGCATGATTAGGGCCTTAAATAAATCGAATAATATCGCACATATTATGGTGTTTCCTTCGCAGTGGTGATAATATTTGTGCATCCCGTAAATGATTAATCCTAGCGATAAAACAATAATTAAATACAGAATTATACTTTCCAGATGAAATGTCCGGAATGATGTAAACAAATTATTTTGTACCAATTTGCGTGGCACCAGCATAGATATCGGAATTAATTGGCGTGGATATGTTCGGTCGAAGAAAGGTATCGCATGTTTCTGATGATTTGTCAGATAGTTAATATTTAATTCACTTTTTCCTATTTGCAAATCGTATAAAGCATTCCATTTTTGATTAAGAACCGGTTTTTCATAGAAATCGTTTCTGGTGGTATTTACAAAGTTAACTGTTGCATTTAATTTATTTGTTAATATTTCCATATACTGACCGTCGATTCCATATATTTTACCATCTCGATAAAACGAACGTGTTAAATCTTCTGCATACGATACCTTTATGCGTTCTTCATTCATATTTATGTCACCATCAAAAATTTGGTCGATTTGTTTAATATGACTTACATCTGCTAACCGTGGTTTTCGGTAATATCGATACATCGTTTTATTAACCACACGTCCATCATTGGTTGTGAATACAAAGAGTAAATTAATCGGATTTTTTAGCTTGTGGCTTGGCAATACCGATGTAACATCAAAATTACAAATAAAAATAATTTTTTCAAAAACATCATACTTCCAAATATACATAGCTCTTGTAATGTAATTTGATTTAAATTCGGCGTTCAATGTATTTACATCATTAATCACAACCAAAATGAATTTTGCCAATTTAGGTTTAAAGTCAAGTAAATGTATGGAAAACTGAAAGTGTGTCACAATCTGGTAATTTTGATTTAAACCACGCTGAATATAGTTAATAAGGTGTCCATTTGTATTTAAGTTCATTATCCAAACATCACGGTTTTCGTGCGTTGTCGTGTTTTCAGCCAGCAGTGCAATAATTTCGTCGCCCAGGATATTGGTAGCTTGGATTGGAATAATCACAAATGCCAATATAAATATAAAGCGTAGTGTTCTCATGTTGATGAAATACAATACGAATAAGAACTGAATAAATACTAGGTTGTCAGTGATTTCATTTCATTGCACGCAATATTCAAATTGTTTGTGATTCATATCGACGTAATTTGTTCAAAATGAAATTTATAACAATTGATTGTATATAGGTAGAGCATATTACAAGCGGCGTTAGTGGGAAAATTTTACTTTATATTCAGCTGGCATAATACATTTTTAATCGCTCAAGTTTGATTATGCCTGTATGGCAATAATGAATAATGAAATAAACTCATTTAACTAACTTTTCAAGAGGTCGTAAAAATTATTTTATTATAAATTTATGTTAATATTTCAATTACGTATAGCGTATAACGAGAATAAAACCAAGAGATCTTAATCAATTGAATGACACCCATTTAATATAAAGCACAGTGTGTGGACTATGAGAACGGGCCGCGCGGTATGCTGGCAGCGGTATCGCCCCAAACAACGGCCACCAAACTCGAAAGCAACCAGCAAGCTCCTTTCCACAGACAACAAGCATCCAGCACTCAACGAGATGCACCAAAATACGCCCGCTATAGGCGAAAAATGGGAACACACAGCCAATCACGCTGATGCAAAAAAAAACAAGGCCACTCAAACTTACCAAACCCTAAAAGCACAGAATAAATCCAGTTACTTACGGAATAGATGTGACAATTACAACTCGTAATCATTACCTTTGATCAAGGATTTCACACAATTTCACAAATCACTAATTATTAAGAAAAACCACTTGTACTAGTCGCTATATTTGTTAGGGCTTTTTCCCTACTAAGCAACTTCACATTCATTAGGTTGAAACGTAAGTTCGTTTCAATGGGACTTGTCAAACTTGGTGAGAAGGAAGAGAAACACGATACAGAAATAGCACAAGAAGCGTTCAGTTTAGCTCGTCAATTAAAGAACTTTAATTTTCTTGTATCGATGATCATTTGGTATGACATTTTGTTTCAAATAAATATTGTCACTGTCAGTAAAGGTATAAATAGAACAAGAGCGACAACGACGAGTGTCGACGAATAAAAAAATAATATCGCCGCAATATCGCTTTAGTTAACATAACAAGAGCGTCCGTACCTTAGTTAGTTATTTTTTTTTTTTTGTTTGGTTTTATATTGAGATAGACGATGGTCTGCATATCCAACCAGGAATACTTCGTCAGGCATCTCCAGTCGCAACAGGCTGTCGTACATAGCGTTCCATAGGTCGGGACCAAGAATCGAGCCCTGGGCCACTCCAGCAGTAATTTCCTTTACTTTTTTGCCGTTAGACGCCTCATATACCAGCCTTCGATTCCTCAAATAGTCCCGAATCATTAGCAGAATATAATTCGGGATAGCGAAAGATCGTTGTAGCGCCTCGATCATATCTTCCCATCTCGCCGAGTTAAAAGCATTTCGTACATCCAATGTCGCTAGAAGCACCAAAGGCCTCGCTGCGCGGCCAGCACTTTCGGTTCTTTTAACTGCGTTAATTACTTCCTCTATTGCGTTTACGGTTGATCGTCCCTTCCGAAAACCGTATTGCCTCGGAGACAAGCCACCGGCAACCGATATGGCATCTTCTAGCCTAGGCTTTAATAGCTTTTCCAACAACTTTCCCATTGTATCCAGCATACAGAGAGGTCTGTATGATGACGGGGAGTCGGGGTCACCACCTTTTCCTTTGTTTATCAGCACCAGCCGAGCCATCTTCCACCGTGAAGGAAATACTCCTGCTGCTAAACATCCATTGTACAATTTGAGTAGTAATTGCGGATATCTACCCGCAACCACTTTCAGCACCTCCGTTGGGATGCCGTCATGCCCAGGTGCCTTATTATTTTTCAGGCTGGTCACCGCATATGCCAGCTCCCCCTCGGTAAATGTGGGAATTTCTCCGACTTCATTCTCACTATCGTCTTCTACTCTCAATGAGTGTGTTGGGAAGAGGGCATCAACAATGTTTGACATTGTTTCTGCATCCAACGCGACGTGCGTGCTCAATAAACCCAGCTTTCGAGTAGCAAGCTTATATCCTCTGCCCCATGGATCGCTATCCACCTCGTTGCAAATATCTTTCCAGCATTGCGCCTTGCTCGCACGGATAGCCGTGCCTAGCTCTTTCTTTGCCGTTTTGTGCTGGGCTGACTTGGCAATTGCTTCTTCTCTACCTTGTGCTCGTTGCGCCCTTCGCCTAAGCTGCAGAGCTTTCCTTCTCAACTCTGCGATCTCATTCGTCCACCAATAAGCCTGCTTCCTGCCGTTCCACTGTTTTCTTCGTGGCATAGAAGAATCGCAAGCTTGTTGAACTAGCCGTGTAATGCTGTCAACAGCCGCCTCAATCTCGACCCCATTCGCAATATCCTGCAAAGCCAGTGGACTGCTCGCAAGGCTAGCCTCAACAAATGTAACGAGCTTTCCGCCGTCTAGCTTGGTAATGTTCCAACTCAATGGGTTCCGATACATTGCTCGCTGTACTTGTCGCTTGCCGTCGTGCAATTTGAAGCTTATGTAATTATGGTCGCTAGCGGTATAATCCTCCATCACTCTCCAGTCTTTCGCCAATGATGCTAGCCGTGCGGATGCCAACGTTATGTCCGGTATGGAGTTGCCGAAACCTGGCCTTCGGTATGTTGGCGTAGATCCCTCATTTAACACGCATTGATCCAGTCTTGAGGCCATCTCCAGTATATGTCTCCCCCTGGTATCTTGGTGTGGCATGCCCCATTCTAATGCACGAGCATTGAAATCTCCGGCTAGTACCAATTCTCCTGATACATCACGAGCAGAGTCCTCTAGTTCATTCAATTTGGATTGAAACTCAGAGATCGTATCGTTCGGTGAAAGATACACACTAAACAACGTAACACTTCGACTTCTTATCCAGACGAAGCCATTTCCAGAGCCGTGGGCATCGATGCGCACTTTATGGTTATCGACCACCCATATTGCTGCAGTTCCCGACGGATCTGAGAACCAGTTTGTGCAAACTCTGTTCTGGTATTGCTCGCAAACGACTGCTACCTGGACTTCTGCCTCACAGCCAAGCTGCGTCAATAGGTCTTGGGCAGCTCTACATCCGTTCAAGTTTCCCTGAAGGACCTTCATGTACGATTATTACCTCCATTCGCTCGCCGCAGGAACCTTTGGAAGGTCTCACAGCCGCCTGATCCTTGTACATGGTTGTTACCACCAGGTTTCCCAGTGCATGTATAGCATATTGGTTGCGATTTGCACACCGCGGCCTTATGCCCACTCTCGCCACACTTCCAGCACTTATTGCTACGGTCAGGGCCTGCACAGTTATCCTGATATGTCCATATCCTTGGCACTTGTAGCATTTCTGTACCTCGGCTCTCATCCTAATGCGTCCAGAGACCCAGCCAATCTTAATACGCCCTTGAGCAAGCAGTTTGTTAGCGGCTAGATCATCTGGTTCAATGACCGCTTTCTTTTGCTCCCGCTTATCAGCTTTGAATAGCGATACTTTGACTTCACCAGTAGCAATATCGCCAGAATCACGCTTAACCGCCGTCATCACCTCTTGTTCGGTGGTAAGGCTATCCAAGTCAAGGACTTCAATTTTTAGCCGAGGTATCAGGCCGCGTACCACTCCATCGTTTCCTATCGCCGCTTGTACAGTGTCCTTCAGCTTTTCGAGATTTACACCGCGATCTAGCTCGAGGAGCACTCTTCCATCGTTGGCCTTTCTTATGACCCTAATTGCGAGTTCAGCGTCATCCGGACACACGTTTCGTCGGATGGCACCAAGGACCTCAGCGTACGTTTTCCCGCCGACCGGTTTGATGACCACCGCATTATTTTGCGTTCTCTTTCTTGACCGCCTCCCTCTTCTCAATCTACGCCTTCCACGCTTTCCTTCTACGCAAGGTGCACCGGATGCAGTTATGACAGCATTGCCCCTTCGGGGTGGTAAAATGGTGCTTTCAGCATCGCCTCGTAGATCCGTTTCCAGTTGCTTATTCCCCGCTTTCCAAGGGGGTATTGCGGCCATTTCTCCCTTGGTCCCTCTTCGGGCTCTGGTGCCTCGATCAGGCTCCTCCGAGCTAGAGGCCGTGCCTCTCCTTCTACTCAATTTAATCGGCTGAACCTTCAACCTCTCTTGGTTAAGGTTGGGTCTCGCTCCCCGGCCTGACTCTTGGAGCTGCGCCTCTCCCTTCTTCCAGTTGGTGCGACATGAGACTATCGCATCCAACAACTCCTCCATTTCTACTAGGCCATTCGTCACAGTCCTTTTTATAGTTGGCTGCATCTTTGCCTCCACCTGGATTCTTTTCAGGAGTGCCAGTCCTTTGTGCAATGTCTTCTCCTCCTCCTCTTTCATCAGACCAATGTGGGCCCTGATACCTCTCTCTTTCCGGGATCTACCTTCCTCTTCATTACTATACTTCCGGATGAGGTCATCGATCTTCTGCTGCGACATTAAATCCTCGCTCATTTCCACCTCGTTCTCAACACTTGTGCCATTATCTGAATTAGAGGCCAAGTGGACCACCTCTAAGTCATTGCGGTCGCTGGATGACGACGACGTGGGGCCCGCTTGCTCGCCCCTCATCTTTAATACTTAATTTTGTTCACCAAATAGCCAACCTTACTCTTTCGCCATCTTGTTTATTATCTGTAGATAAAATCCGATAGTAGATAACATAAAGATTATCGATAAAAACGCAAATCGATATAATTCCAATAGAATTTAAATTTTTTATTTTTTTTTGAAAATATTATTTTTTCCGCGAATAAAAACAAAACCTTTCGCTATGGCTGCTACGTTCAATTCCCGCCATTAGTCGGTTACATGCATTACAGTGTTAATCAATTGTCGGATGAACTGATAACGATATGATCACCCTATATTAAATATCTTCTTTGATACCGCTACTGTATTTATTATTTGAGCCGTTTATTTTGAAAGAGGCTTAAGTCCATATTTTTATTGAAATATGGGATTTTGAATTTTCTTATTTTTTGCACAGGTGTTAGAGATTAATTTTTTTTTGTTTTGACAATAAATTATTTACCGTTAGAAAGATTATACTCTTATTTATCTATTGTTATCATTAACTTGATTTTTTTGAAAAATGGACTTAGGCCACTTTCAAAATAAACGGCCCATTTGTTTGTTAAAAATGTACCGATATTTTTTTTGTAAGTTAATTTTAAAATGCAAAAATAATTATTGTAATTTGGAAATCGAAAGAAGCCGGACGTGTTTTATTTGGAAATTTATCCCCTACTTGGGGGCTCAACCGGGATTTTGTACACCGATTAGACGAGTTATTGAAGTTCGTAATTTTTTTTTTTTAAGAGTTAGGAGACGAGTTTAATCGCGTGGAAAAAATATAATATAAAACAAAAATTGTGGCGAAATTATACGGTGTAGCGTATTTGGTGTGTACCGGATTTGTTGTGTAGCGGATTTGGTGTGTAGTGGTTTTTATTGAGGAAATTTTAGTGCGAAATTGTGAAATTAAAACACGTGTACCATCTAAAATAAATCTATTCCAACAAAAATAATATGTCAACGAAACGGAATGGAAGAAGTGTATCAACCACTGGCCAAAGGTCTTTGATGGCAATGGTTGGAGGTACACGGTTATGAATCCATTTGCCCCAATTTTTTATGGTTTACCTAAAATCCATAAAGAAGGTATTCCGATTAGACTGCCTACAAGCTATGTAAGGGTTTCATAAACTTTTTCAACAGTCATACTAATTTCGTTTCGGCTTTCTCGGTTAAGAACTCGGTAGAATTGATTAGCAAAAGTTAAGGTGTTGATATTCCACTACACTCAAAACTAGTTTCGTTTGACGTTGCTAGTCTTTTCACTTCTATACCAATTAACATTTTGTCTCAGACAGTTTATACTTACTTAGATAGGGATGTTGTAGACGGGAGTAGGGATTGCAATCCCGGTTTTCGATAAACCGGTAAACCGGTTTTACCGAACAATTTTGATTTTAAAATAACCGGTAATTATCGATAATTTTTACCGAAATAATTTCGGTAATTTTTTTTTTCGTATCGTATCGGAGTCGTATTCGATTGAAGTTCGTGTTAAAGTTATTCAAGAGCACTACGAAAGAGCGGTTACAATCAATTCTACGCGATACCATGCAATGTTAACGAACTAGTTTTTGCCCCAGCTTGGTGGAATCGACTTGGGTGATGTTTATTTTCAACAAGATGGTGCAATTTGCCATACTACTCAAAGGTACTTCGAAAATCGCTTATTTTCGCGTCGCGGAAATATGAATTGGTCTGCAAGATCATGCGATTTAACGCCATTAGATTACTTTTTATGAGGATTTTTGAAAAGCAATGTGTACGTTGATAGTCCAGCCACCATCCAAGACCTAAAAAATAACATCATTGTCGAAATAAATGACATAGCAACATCCTTACTGGAAAATGTAATCAAAAATGTTGACCATCGGATCGACGTCTGTAAATCCAGCCGTGGTGAACATTTGAGTGATATCAGTTTTCATACATAAATGGCACCGATAATCCTTCAAAATAAAGTACCCAATTTGATTTAAAAATAAATATTTGTAGTTTTAGTTTGCGTTTGTTTTCCTGCGTCTCAATTGGATAATCCTTTAGTAAACAAATCCGACTATAGTTTATATTATGAATTTATGATGCATGCATAATGTTGTCTTTGTCGATCCATTTGATGATAGCTAGCAAGGCAGCATTTAGAAGGGTAGAAAATTACAATGTAAGTTGATGAACACACTTCTGGTATCTTTACTACTATATACAGTTAGAAATTTCATTCGTTGTTTCACAGTCATCGTTAAAAAAATGGACTAATTTTGAAAATACTTGTAACGACAAAAACTTGATTTTCAATTTCAACGTTTGCTAAAGTTTCAAGGTTCCATCAACCATACGCATTGGCGATAGCCAACTAGTTTTGAACAAATCTTAAACTAGTTGATATTCATTTGATCAGTTGTATCAAGAAATTCTTTAACTACAGGTACTCAAACGTTAAATCTTTAGGAGTAGCCTTATAAATCTACTTATATTGATTTCGAATCAACCGGAGGACATTCAACTGATGTTTGTATTGTGCGTAATACGACAACTCAAGCTAATTTAACCAAAACTAAGCTTCAACTCAACCCCGGCTCAAGCCAAATCTAAACCCTCTAAACAACTCCAAACTCGACAGCCAGCTCAATCCCGAAATCAACTCGATTATTAAAACTACATGCTTACTGAACTCAACTCAGCTCAATTTTAGCTCACCAGCGGACTAGCCAACTCCTATATATAATCTGTTTCCATTACTGTACAATATGCACATATTTACATATACATAAGTATATAAGTTAATATAATTGTATGGGAAATTTATGTATAATTATCGGCATACATTTGGTATGATCGATCCTCTTGTGGTATAAAATGTGGTACGTTCGTTCAAAATGTGGTACGAATGGGCAGCCTAATATAAGACTGATTAGTGATACTGATGAGTATTGTACGATACGTAAAATGTTTAACTTTCTTAAATTAAATATTGCAATGGCTAAGACATACTGAAATATGTATAATCTTCTAATTTAAAAAAAATTTTAATGGCGTTTTGTTAATATATTCCCAATAACGAAATTTACCGGTAATTACCGGTAAACCGGTAATTCAGCTAAAAAAATACCGAAAACCGGTAATGTAAAATCTCGGTAATTTTGCAATCCCTAGACGGGAGCCTACGCAATGAACTGAAGCTGATATTTGAAACTTGTATTAAACAAAATTATTTTTGCTTTGATAATAAGTATTTCAGGTTCACTGATGGTCTATCGATGGGCTTCCTCTGTCACCTATGTTAGCAGAAATTTTCATGAATTTCTTCGAACAAACGATTGTATCAATGATTGTTATGTAATCTTTTGGTACAGATATGTTGATAACATACTATGTCTATGGAATGGAACTGATATGCTATTAACCTCTTTTCTCACTTGGTTAAATTCTCAATATCCCACCACTAATTTTACGGTAGAAAAATAAGATAACAAATCTATTAACTTTCTAGATATAACAATAACCAGAATTAATTCTTCATTAGAGTTCAAAATTTATAGAAAACCCACGTATACAGACGCCATTATACCTAACTCGTCAAACCATCCCCATAATATTAAAATGTCAGCTTTCCACTCATTCTTAGATAGATTAAGAAACATTCCTTTGACCATATCCAATTATAACAAAGAGCTTAATATAATTTTAGAAATAGCAGCGAATAACGGTTATGCAGGTAAGACTATATTAAAGCTATTAAACAGAAAACTGAAACATAAAGCTTTAGCTAACATTTATCCACCTGATAGCCCAATGCCGAAAAATTGGCGCCACTTAGAGTATATAGGAAAAACTAGTCAACGGATTAGTAACATCGTGACACAATATACAGATATTATCATAGCTTTGCTTTTTATAACAATAATACAATTAAGAAAATTATTTTTAACAACAAACCAAAAATTGATCGCCTTTCCAAGTCTGGCGTTTATAAGATCAATTGCAATGATTGTAGTTCCTCTTATATCGGACAGACTGGGTGCAATTTTGAAGTTAGAGTTAAAGAACATTTATCTGATAGCCACGAATCATCCCTTTATAATCATTTAACGTTAGAAAATCACATATCTAGTTTAAACAATTTAGAAATATTACATGTACAACCAAAAAGCAGACGTTTAGACAACTTAGAATCTTATGAAATCCGAAAAGCTATATTTCTTAATCAAAATATCCTCAACGAACAGAGATAAATCCGTTTCTCACCAATTACCGACCCCACACTGTTTTATTCCCATACTCATACGATTCCATAAAATGACTAATACGTCGGGTTATAATAAAATAAAGAGAAAAAATACAACATCTGGAGTTTTGTTATTCGGCCGTTGACTAATCAATACCTGTGTTTAACTCACCCCCTTTTAATTTTTAATGTTTATTGCTCTCTCCATTTTTATTGTTTACCACTCTCACTTTTTTTATTTGTATATTTTTGTTTCACTTTTTGCTTTTTCCAACTATAACTATTAATTTTATTATTTTTATAACATTTTTATTTTTACATTTTAGTAGATACTCCTGATGATGACCTAACAAGCCGAAATCGATCGAGTGATTTTTTAAACCTTTTGTAATTTTGCGAAATATTTAACAAGTGTTTTTAAAAATTTAAAAATGTGTGGAATAGAAAACGTTAACAAAACTATGAGGCTGTAGCGATTGTATTAGACGATATTGAATATATGCTCCATTATATTAGAAAACGACGTCGACATCCACCAAAGGAACCAAAGGAAGTCGACATCCACCAAAGGGTACCAAAGGAATATTTCTTTGGTGCTGACGAAAATAGAAGCTTCACTCAATTCAAGTTCACTGTAAGCAGATGCGTCAGATGAGTGTGGTTGCAGTACGGTTACCCAATCGTATTTTATTCTAGGAGGGGCAATAATGATATTCCTGAAGTATATGGTGTACAAAAATCAATCAATACATAATGGAGAACAACAAAAGAAATGTATTCGAGTTTTTGGGGGCGATAGTACAAATATTATATTAAAACACATCAGAACAGAAGTAAATAGTAAAAGGCTATTCAACACATAAAAATGGTTGAAATGTTGTTTGAATTCCATTGCGGGTATTTATGGTATTAAAGCGATGACGACTAAGATGAATTACAACAACTGGTATTGTTCCAAGGTCGCCGCAATCCAAAATAATTTTTATTTTTATTTAAATTTGAACTTTAACCAAAGTCTTGAATACCAGGAGTTATATAAAATTCTGAATTTCTCTTTTCTGATGAAAGCAAACCAAATTTAATTTGAGTTAGGCAAAACATAATTATTTCTTTTTTTTATTTATTGACCCAAATTTATTTTTCATTGTACATAATAAACTAAAGTGCAAAATTGTTTCAAAAAAATGTTGTGGTTGGATAAATTTGCATACTAAATTTAGAACACACGTTTACATTTATTTACGAACGCACTCATTTTATATTTAATAAACCGGTAAGCACTACTCGATTTGACAAACATGACTTCAGCAAAAAATGTTAAAATACTTAAAGACCATCCGACCAAAAGTATATAGATCGAAATATCCAAAAAGTCCTGAAAGTTTATAGTTAATTCTTCATAATCCTCATCGTTTATAGTCGGCAGCATATTAAACCTCTTTGCATCGTACTCGTATAATAGGGTCCAATAAGATTCGATACCTGATTCAAATATTAACGACATAATCCTATCAAGTTGTTTGACCAACGGAACTTTGAATTCAATATAATGATAACTATAATATGCGTAGACTGAAAAATTTCGCATTTTATGATAAATCACCTGTCGCCCATTATAATTTAAGCGGGACTTCAAAAATAATTCGGCCACAGGTTCTGTCATCAAAAAACACAAATTATGATACGAATTATTTGCAATTGAATCAAAAATCGTAATTCCATTACTAACGATGGCCCGATTAAAATCTTCCTGGAACGTTTCGAAGTACTCATTAACGGGTTGAGTTATTAGATCACGTGGATCGAAAAATAATATAAGATCGGTTGATAAAAATTGTGGGATACTATCGATGTCATCCTCGTATGAGGGCCTTATGAGATCTACAAGCATAAACGTTTGATAGCAGCTGTAAAATATAAAATTAATCCATAGGATAGCCAACAATATTAATTTTTCAAAACGGGTTCGCATCGGTATCGATATATTCAGCATGATTAGAGCCTTAAATAAATCGAATAGTATCGCAAATATTATGGTGTTTCCTTCGCAGTGGTGATAAAATTTGTGCATCCCGTAAATTATTAATCCTAGCGATAAAACCATAATTAAATATAGAATTATACTGTCCAAATGAAATGTGCGGAATGATGTAAACAAATTATTTTGTACCAATTTGCGTGGCACCAGCATAGACATCGGAATTAATTGGCGTGAATACGTTTGCGCGAAAATGATTCTCTCTTCTGGATCTGGATGATTTGCTAAATAGTTAATATTTACTTCACCCGATCCTGTATGTAAATCGTATAAAGCATTCCATTTTTCATTAAGCACCTCTTCTTCGTGGATATAGATTCTAGTGGCATTTACAAAGTTAATTGTTGCATTTAATTTATTTGCTAATATTTCCATATAATGACCATCAATTCCATATATTTTTCCATCTTGATAAAACGAACGAGTTAAATCTTCGGCATACGATACATTTATGCGTTCTTCATTCATATTTACACCACCATTAAATATTTGATCGATATGTTTAATATGACTTACATCTGCTAACCGTGGTTCTTCGTAATATCGATAGATCGTTTTATTAACCACACGTCCATTATCGGTTGTGAACACAAACAGTAGATTAATCGGAATATCTAGTTTGTGGCTTGGTAATTCCGATGCAGCATCAAAATTACAAATAAAAATAAACTTTTCAAAAACCGTAGATTGCAAACCCAATATATTCTTTGCAAGCGTAGTTGATTCAATTTCAGCGCTCAATATATTTACATCATCAATCACAACCAAAATGAATTTTGGTAATTTAGGAAGATAATTTCTGAAATATTTGCCAAAATCAAAGTTTGTCACAATCTGGTAATTTTGATTTAAACCACGCTGAATATAGTTAATAAGGTGTCCATTTGTATTTAAATTCATTATCCAAACATCACGGTTTTGGTGCGTTGTCGTGTTTTCAGCCAGGAGTGTAAGAATCTCGTCGCCCAGGATGTTGGCCGCTTGGATTGGAATAATCACAAATGCCAATATAAATATAAAGCGTAGTGTTCTCATGTTGATGAAATACAATACGAATAAAAACTGAATAAATACTACGTTGTAGTTGAAATATTACTAACAGTAATTTCATTTCATTGCACGCAATATTCAAATTGTTTGTGATTCATATCGACGTAATTTGTTCAAAATGAATTTTATAACAATCAATTACACTATCAAGTATATAGGTAAAGCATATTACAAGCGGCGTTAGTGGGAAATTTTACATTGTAGTCAGCTTGCATAATACATTTTTAATCGCTCCATCTTAGATTATGCCTGTATGGCTATAATGCATAAGGGAATAAACTGATTTTACTAACTTTTCAGGAGGACGTTTTGGGGGTACAAATTATTATTTGATATTTAATATGATTTGCTTGTTGAGAACCTTGTGGAAATCGCCTTTTCTAAAATATAGATAAAAATTGCTGTGATTGCAATATTCATAATCAGTTAGAATCCTTATGAATTTGATTTAGTGATTATTGGATGTTGATTATTTTTTAATGTTTGTGAATTTGAATTGCTGTTTCTGGAGCGTGAAAGTTTCCTCTAAAGTTGTAGTTTAATTGACTTCGTCAAACGGTTGCACAACTGTGATATGATGAAGTTTTTGCATCGACTTGCTTGTATATATTGATTATTAATCATTTTTGTAGCTTGTTGCTCATACTAGTTCCATAATATGAACTAATTTTGTATACTGGAAGTTGCCCGGTATCCAGAGTCTGCATACTTTGGACTGATTAATATTATTATGATTATGGCATGTCTCTAAATTTTTGACATGGGTGAGTTGAGTTTTAGTTGGCTCACACAACCCTTTCAATTTGGAATTATAAGAATATTTATTTATAGGTTCAAATTACAATCATTATTACGAACTATTTTTCAAGTTTTTATAACTAATAAATTTAGTTATTTTTATTTATTAAATTGCTATTTTGTCGAAATTTGTATATGTACTTGAATTTATTTGAAATTTAATACTTTTATAAGTCGGTTATAATTTCTTTAATTCAAAATGGCTGATGATAAAGATAAAAAGTTTTTTAAAAAATCCGTGGGTGGAATTAAGTGTCGGGTAACTTATTTTAAGAATATTTTAAGTCAAAAAGTAAATGCTATATCCAGAGCCTATGGCACAGTCAATGTTGAATAGACTCGAATCACTTTATAGTAAATTTAACGATG
The DNA here is from genome assembly GCA_963556165.1 of Tipula helvola. Lineage (NCBI taxonomy): Eukaryota > Metazoa > Arthropoda > Insecta > Diptera > Tipulidae > Tipula > Tipula helvola. The sequence goes on along the minus strand of OY744482.1, from coordinate 35,607,215 downwards.
CTCAAACATCATTAGAAGCCATTGACGAAGACGAGGATCCTAATGCCCGAATTAGTTTTGATATTGATTACGGCGTTGTGGAATCGAAATTAATTTCGTTGATCGATCAATTGCAAGCAATCGAACAACACTCGGCTGTGTCTGTGCCACCCAACAATACGAACGTCGAAAATTTAAAAATGATAACCAGTGTGCCAATTCTTTTACCGGAAATAAAATTGCCATTGTAATAATACAAAATTAAATTCGGTTGTCAAATTCACCTATTTACATCAATGTTTGTGTAGAGGAAAGGCTTTCCATTTTATAGAAGGTTTATCACCGTCCGAAGCTAATTATAATCAAGTTTGGAAAACTATTTTTGATTTTTATGAAAATGAATGCAGAACTAAAATGTTCCATATGAAACAAATTTATTTTTAAATCTGTAACATTTTAATTCGCTTAAAGCTCTCAAAATTCCTGTAGCTGAATGGGATCTCTATTTAGTATGTACTCAACTTGTTGATGCTCAATCTCGCCAATTACTCGACAACGAAAGGCCTTTAGATCGGATTTCTATACAATTAAAGAGGTAATGGATATCTTATCCCAACGTGCTCGTGTACTAAAAGCGATGACTACCGTTCCGAACACTCAGGTTAAATTTGACTCAGCAAATAAATATACAAAGAAAAATAACACTGATGAAGCCAGTTTTAACATATGGTCACCGGTTCTAATATATCTTGTCTTTTTTGTAAATCAAATCAAAAAATTTGAGGATTTATCGTGGCTTCAACGAAATGATTGGGTCATAAAAGAAAATATTTGTCTAAACTCTTTTTACAACCAGCATATCAGTCGATCTAGATCAAATGGTTGTATAATTTGCCATTATACTAATACAAATAATTTTCGTCCCACTAATATTTTCAAAGAAACTTCAAACGAGATTCTTCCCAATCTCAATTAGGTAAGAGTGATTCAATTCCCTCGAATCCCAACATAAATCTTAGCAATCAAGATAAAGTTATCAGTAACAATTTTAACGGATCATCGTCAAAGAAAATCTGATGTTGGGTCATATGGAGCTAATACATTTTCGACTGCCACGCAATCAAGTTCTTCTGTGTCTCATATTAGCAACGTTATGGAGAATAGATGTTTTTATTCCTTGCCAACTCAAATATTGTTGTCAACTGCGTTAATTTGGGTTGAAAGCTCTTCCGGTATGCGAATGCATTGCAGCGCTTTACTTGACTCAGGATCTGAATCCAATTTCGTAACCGAAAATGTATGCCAAAACATCTTGGCTCACAAAAAATCGATGAATGTGCCTGTAACTGTTATAAATCAAAAGGTTACTCAAATCAATCATCAAGTAAAATTATCAGTTGAATTTGAATCTCGAGTGTCGGATTTCAAAACAAATGTAAATTTTTTGATGTTACCCAAAATAACCGGCAATTTACCCTTATACCCTGTAAAATTTAATAACAATAATTTACCAAATTCAATTGTGTTGGGTGATCCTCAATTTCATGTACCTCAAACTATCGATATGTTGTTAGGTGCAGAGGTTTACTTTGAGATTGTGAATGGTGAAAAAGTGACTGTTGTTCATGAACTACATATCACCATTCCACAAAACCGTATTCGGTTATGTATAGTTAGAAATTCTGGCAAATAGAGGATATACATTTGCCCAATAATTTTTCGTTAGAAGACAAAGCATGTGAAGAACATTATGCCAATAATACTAACTTTAAAAAAATTCTAATATCGATCAACTTGGTGATTCATATCAAATTGCATTAAAACAATTTCATTATTTGGAAAAAAAACTCACAAAAAATCCGGAAAAATTATTGTAAATCACATGCAACTTGTGGATTCCTGTCAGGTTGGTGCGGTTTTTAAGGACAATAGCCTCACAAAGAAAGTGCGGGTTGTACTTAATGCATCATCTAAAACCACATCCGGACTCTCGTTAAACGATGACTGGACCGTCAGATAAACGTCCATAAGTCTGAACGGAATCTTCAACAAATACTGTGGTGCAAATCTCTTCAAGATCCTGTTTCAATATACCAATTAAATACAGTGACATATGGCACTGCATGCGCACTATTTTGGGCCATACGAACTTTGAAAGCCTCAAAGTTATTAATCAAGGGCTTTTACGTCGATGATTTTTTGTCAGGTTCAAATAATGTAGAGGAAGCGAAATTGATTAAAGAAGAAATGATCACATTGTTAGCTAAAGGTGGTTTCACTCTTTTTAAATGATTTTCAAATAGTTCTGAAATAAAATCAAATATTGAAGATACAAATTTAAATATTATTAAAACGTTAGGTATTCTTTGGAATTCACACACTGATAAGATTCAGATTTCATTAGGAAAAATTGTTTCTACCAATAGTTTCACAAAAGATCGGTCCTATCACAAATAGCGCAAAATTTCGAAAACAATTATACCGTTGGCAATAAGAACAGGTATTTATTATAAACAATTAATTAATATTAACAAATAAAAATTCATAAAAATTAGTTAACGTGAAGTTTATGACAAATGACAAAATATGTATATGTGTTAGTAAAAGTGTAGCGCCACACAAAAAACCTTACAACAGTCAGATGTATCAATGCAGTCTGCAACAAAAATGTTACATTAAATTTTTGTGTTGAAATTTACGTTGAAATCTGCGTTTACCATTATGTTTAAAATGAAAATTTATAGATATTTATATCTGGCGAAATATTTGTATGTAATTGTATATATGTAAATATTTAAATTTATGAACTTCCACTACAAAAAAAAGTGTAGGCCGTTGTTTGACGGCCAATGATAGGGCATCATAGAGATGGCTCCCGAACTCTGAGTATGCCATCGTGTTGTGTATACGTTACTTGATTATTTCTGCTAGTCGAAATATTGGCGCGAACCGTCAGACAGTGATTTCTCGATTTTACAAAATTTCAGAACAGAAGTCTCGTAGTTCACTATTGTTCGCTAGAGCACACCATACCAGTCGTCATTTGCAGATTTTCGAATTTTATGCCTCTGAATTTGTGGGCTATAGTTCAGTTGATTTTCAAAAAAATTCAATTTTCCATGGAACGTGTAGAAATATTCGACCGATCCAAATGGCCGTTTATATGACAATTACAGGTCTCAACGCCTATTGGTAGAAGTGTCAATCATCGAAATCGGAGCACATTTGCAGATTTTCGAATTTTATGCCTCTGAATTTGTGGGCTATAGTTCAGTTGATTTTCAAAAAAATTCAATTTTCCATGGAACGTGTAGAAATATTCGACCGATCCAAATGGCCGTTTGTATAAAAATTATAGGTCTCAACGCCTATTGATAGAGGTATCAATCATCGAAATCGGAGCACATTTGCAGATTTTCGAATTTAGTGGCTCTGAATTTGTGGGCTATAGTTCAGTTGATTTTCAAAAAAATTCAATTTTCCATGGAACGTGTAGGAATATTCGACCGATCCAAATGGCCGTTTGTATGACAATTACGGGTCTCAACGCCTATTGGTAGACGTATCAATCATCGAAATCGGAGCGCATTTCCAGATTTTCGAATCTTATGGCTCTGAATTTGTGGGCTATAGTTCAGTTGATTTTCAAAAAAATTCAATTTTCCATGGAACGTGTAGAAATATTCGACCGATCCAAATGGCCGTTTGTATGACAATTACTGGTCTCAACGCCTATTGATAGAGGTATCAATCATCGAAATCGGAGCACATTTGCAGATTTTCGAATTTTATGGCTTTGAGTTTGTGGGCTGTAGTTCAGTTGATTTTCAAAAAAATTCAATTTTCCATGGAACGTGTAGAAATATTCGACCGATCCAAATGGCCGTTTGTATGACAATTACAGGTCTCAACGCGTATTGATAGAGGTATCAATCATCGAAATCGGAGCACATTTCCAGATTTTCGAATGTGGCTCTGAATTTGCGGGCTATAGTTCAGTTGATTTTCAAAAAAATTCAATATTCCATGGAACATGTAGAAATATTCGACCGATCCAAATGGCCGTTTGTATGACAATTACTGGTCTCAACGCCTATTGATAGAGGTATCAATCATCGAAATCGGAGCACATTTGCAGATTTTCGAATTTTGTGGCTCTGAATTTGTAGGCTGTAGTTCAGTTGATTTTCAAAAAAATTCAATTTTCCGTGGAACGTGTAAAAATATTCGACCGATACAATTAGCCGTTTATATGACAATTACTGGTCTCAACGCCTATTGGTAGACGTATCAATCATCGAAATCGGAGCACATTTGCAGATTTTCGAATTTTATAGCTCTGAATTTGTGGGCTATAGTTCAGTTGATTTTCATAAAAATTCAATTTTCCATGGAACGTGTAGAAATATTCGACCGATCTAAATGGCCATTTGTATGACAATTACTGGTCTCAACGCCTATTGATAGACGTATCAATCATCGAAATCGTAGCACATTTGCAGATTTTCGAATTTTATGCCTCTGAATTTGTGGGCTATAGTTCAGTTGATTTTCATAAAAATTCAATTTTCCATGGAACGTGTAGAAATATTCGACCGATCCAAATTGCCGTTTGTATGACAATTACTGGTCTCAATGCCTATTGATGGAGGTATCAATCATCGAAATCGGAGCACATTTGCAGATTTCCGAATTTTGTGCCTCTGAATTTGTGGGCTGTAGTTCAGTTGATTTTAAAAAAAAATCAATTTTCCATGGAACGTGTAGAAATATTCGACCGATCCAAATGGCCGTTTATATGACAATTGCATGTCTCAACGCCTATTGGTAGACGTATCAATCATCGAAATCGGAGCACATTTGCAGATTTTAGAATTTTATGGCTTAGAATTTGTGGGCTATATAGTTCAGTTGATTTTAAAAAAATTCAATTTTCCATGGAACGTGTAGAAATATTCGACCGATCCAAATGGCCGTTTGTATGACAATTACAGGTCTCAACGCCTATTGGTAGAGGTATCATCATCGAAATCGGAGCACATTTGCAGATTTTCGAATCTTATGCCTCTTAATTTGTGGGCTGTAGTTCAGTTGATTTTCAAAAAAATTCAATTTTCCATGGAACGTGTAGAAATATTCGACCGATCCAAATGGCCGCTTGTATGACAATTACAGATCTCAACGCCTATTGGTAGACGTATCAATCATCGAAATCGGAGCACATTTGCAGATTTTCGAATTTTGTGGATCTGAATTTGTGGGCTATTGATTCAGTTGATTTTCAAAAAAATTCAATTTTCCATGGAACGTGTAGAAATATTCGACCGATCCAAATGGCCGTTTGTATGACAATTACAGGTCTCAACGCCTATTGGTAGACGTATCAATCATCGAAATCAGAGCGCTTTCCCAGTTTTTCGAATTTTGTGGCTCTGAATTTGTAGGCTATAGTTGATTTTCAAAAAAATTCAATTTGCCATGGAACGTGTAGAAATATTCAACCGATCCAAATGGCCGTTTGTATGACAATTACAGGTCTCAACGCGTATTGATAGAGGTATCAATCATCGAAATCGGAGCACATTTCCAGATTTTCGAATGTGGCTCTGAATTTGCGGCTATAGTTCAGTTGATTTTCAAAAAATTCAATATTCCATGGAACATGTAGAAATATTCGACCGATCCAAATGGCCGTTTGTATGACAATTACTGGTCTCAACGCCTATTGATAGAGGTATCAATCATCGAAATCGGAGCACATTTGCAGATTTTCGAATGTGGCTCTGAATTTGGGGGCTATAGTTCCTATTGATAGACGTATCAATCATCGAAATCGGATCACATTTGCAGATTTTCGAATTTTATGCCTCTGAATTTGTGGGCTATAGTTCAGTTGATTTTCAAAAAAATTCAATTTTCCATGGAACGTGTAGAAATATTCGACCGATCCAATTAGCCGTTTATATGACAATTGCAGGTCTCAACGCCTATTGGTAGACGTATCAATCATCAAAATCGGAGCACATTTGCAGATTTTCGAATTTTGTGGCTCTGAATTTGTGGGCTATTGTTCAGTTGATTTTCAAAAAAAATCAATTTTCCTTGGAACGTGTAGGAATATTCGACCGATCCAAATGGCCATTTGTATGACAGTTACAGATCTCAACGCCTATTGATAGAGGTATCAATGCTAGTACGCATTTTCACAATCATTCGGTTTTCTCATTTTATTCATTGTACCGTCTCCGATTGTCGAAATCACTAACGTTTTTTCGTTTCTGGAATTAATTGCTTCTCTTTCTAAATGCTGTTTGAACTTCATGTCTTGTATTTTCTCTAGAATTTCATGGTACCGAATGTACTGGTTTTAAAACAGAAGATGATTCTGCACTTGGAATTTTTTTCGTTTCTACAAAGGCGCCCTAATATTTTTAGCCCAGGGAGCCTAAATATATAAGAACGGCCCTGCTTTGAAGAAAATAGATCCTCTTGGATCAAAAATCTCATATACATAAAATATCAGCGTTTTATACAACTTTCCCCCTTTTACCACTAGAGGCACTGTTAAAATTAGAAAATATTTTCCTTTTTTGTCTTAACAAAAGTAGAAGTCTAAATTTTGGCTCCGAGCAAAACTATTAGGTCCACTTATAGGTCCACTTTGTAATGTTTTGAAAGATTTAGAAGAAAATGGTATTGAAAATAATAATAAATGGAACTGGATAGGTGCTATCATAGGTGATAATTTAGGGCTCAACACAGTTCTTGCCTGGCAGGCCATTTGCCTGCAAGCTAAAGTCGGCATGAGACTGAGTAAAATGAAATGACACTTCAAAACAGAAGTGGCACAATAATATACAATTGTGTACAATTTTTATGAAAATGGCTGCTCCTTTTCTAATCGCTGTGGTGAATTCTTGTCTAATGACTGTGACAAAACTTAAATCAATCCCAAAATAAAAATCGTCTGTACAGCTTGATGGTTGACGGACAAGAGAGTTATTTATTTGGTATTACAAATTTACAATAATTTTTACCATAATCAGATACTATAAATTTAGAACAAGTACAATCTACATTAACAAATTTAAACTTGTACGGTTTTATAGATTTTAACATTTGTAAGGTTAATGAGCTGTCATCATAATAAATGTAAACAAAAAACAAATTAATTAGGTAAGAAGCTTTACAGTAATGATACATAATATGATGAACTTTAAATATTTCAGGGAAAATTGGGATACAATTTCATGGGCAGCAATCTTATAATGTAAAGATCACTATAACACACGAATATTAAATTATAAATTACAATAAAATAAATTTTGTTTAATTCTAGTTAAGATTTAGTTTGTGTTGAATTCATACAAGGAGCAAATATCAAAAGGTTACTTAAAATATACAAATGAATAAAACTTTGTATGAATTCTAATGCGGATATTTCATGTTAATAATGCAATAAATTCTATTATACGCTCACAATTTTATTACAATTCAAATTGGAGTAGAAGAACTACAGGTACCTTTACAAGGTCGCCGTTTTCCAAAATAATTTTTAAATTTAAACTTTAACCAAATCTGAACAATAGGAGTTATATAAAATTCAAAGAAACCAACTTAATTTTTTATTGTACATAACAAACTATTTATTGTGCAAAGTGCAAAATTATTTCAAAAAACAAAAATGTTGCGATTAGATAAATTTGCATACTAAATTTAGAACACACGATTACATTTATTTATGAACGCACTAATTTTATGTTTCATAAATCGGTTAGCACTGTCCGATTTGGCAACAATAACTTCAGCAAAAAATGCTAAAATACTTAGAGACCATCCGACCAAAAGTATATAGATCGAAATATCCAAAAAGTCCTGAAAGTTTACTGTCAATTCTTCATCATCCTCATCGTTTACAGTCGGCAGCATATTAAACCTCTTTGCATCGTTCTCATATAATAGGGTCCAATAAGATTCGATACCTGATTCAAATATTAACGACATAATCCTGTTAAGTTGTTTGGCCAAGGGAAATTTGTGTTCAACATAATGATAACCAAAATTTGTGTACACTGAAAAATCTCGCATTTTATGATAAATCACTTGTCACCCATTATAATTTAAGCGAGACTTTAAAAATAAATCGGCCACAGGTTCTGTCATCAAAAAGCCAAATTATGATACGAATTATTTACAATTGAATCAAAAATCGTAATTCCATTACTAGTGCTGATGCGATTAAAACCTTCCTGGAACGTTTCGAAATACACACAAACGGGGAAAGTTATTTGATCAAGTGGATCGATGAATAATAAAATATCGCTTGATATAAATTGTGGGATACTATCGATGTCATCCTCGTATGAGGGCATTATGAGGTCTACAAGCATAAACGTTTGATAGCAGCTGTAGAATATAAAATTAATCCAAAGAATGGCCAACAAAATTATTTTTTCAAAACGGGTCCGCATCGGTATCGATATATCCAGCATGATTAGAGCCTTAAATAAATCGAATAGTATCGCAAATATTATGGTGTTTCCTTCGCAGTGGTGATAATATTTGTGCATCCCGTAAATGATTAATCCTAGCGATAAAACCATAATTAAATATAGAATTATACTGTCCAGATGAAATGTGCGGAATGATGTAAACAAATTATTTTGTACCAATTTACGTGGCACCAGCATAGATATCCGAATTAATTGTCGTGAATACGTTTGCTCGTAAACGAGTGTGTCTCTGGTAGATTGATCGCTTGCTAGATAGTTAATATTTAATTCACCCGATCCTGTAACCAAATCTTGGAAAGCATTCCATTTTTCATTAATCACCACTTCTGTATAGTAATCCGTTTTAGTAGCATTTACAAAGTTAACTGATGCATTTAATTTATTTGCTAATATTTCCATATAATGACCATCGATTCCATACAATTTTCCATCTCGATAAAATGACCGAGATAAATCGTCGGCATACGTTATATTTATTTGTGCTTCATTCATATTTATGTCACCATTAAATATTTGGTCAATATGTTTAATATGACTTACATCTGCTAACCGTGGTTCTCGGTAATATCGATACATCGTTTTATTAACTACACGTCCATTATCGGTTGTGAACACAAATAGTAGATTCATCGGAATATCTAGTTTGTCGCTTGGTAATTCCGATGCAGCATCAAAATTACAAATAAAAATAATTTTTTCAAAAACTTCATACTTCCAATTATACATAGCTCTTGCAATCGTAGTTGATTTAATTTCGGCCCTCAATTTATTTACATTATCAATCACAACCAAAATGAATTTTGCTAATTTAGGTTGATAGTCACATAAATTCATGGTAAACCGAAAGTGTGTCACAATCTGATAATTTTGATTTAAACCACGCTGAATATAGTTAATAAGGTGTCCATTTGTATTTAAATTCATTATCCAAATATCACGGTTTTGGTGCGTTGTCGTGTTTTCAGCCAGGAGTGTAAGAATCTCGTCGCCCAGGATATTGGTCGCTTGGATTGGAATAATCACAAACGCCAATATAAATATAAAACGTAGTGTTCTCATTTTGATGAAATACAATACGAATAAGAACTGAATAAATACTATAGGTTGTTGTTAAAATTTTACTGACAGTGGTTTCATTTCATTGCATGTGATATTAAAATTGTTTGTGATTCATATCGACGTAATTTGTTCAAAATGAAATTTATAATAATCAATTACACTATCAGGTATGTAAAATTTTACTTTATAGACAGCTGGCATAATACTTTCATAATCGCTCAATCTTAGATTATGCCTGTAAGACAATAATGCATAAGGGAATAACTCATTTGACCAACTTTTGATGAGGACGCTTTGGAGGTAAATATTATTATTTGAAGAAAATTATGTAGGTCTCGGAAAAGTATTTTAATGACATGTGAGGTCAAATTCTGTGCTCTGAGTTATAGTAGGTCAGTTTTTATCAAACTGAATAAAATTGTGTCACATACTTTAATTTGGCAAAAGGGCTTAACTTATTTTATCTTGTAGAAAAATTCAAATTCTCATTTGACAAATACATATAGAAATATCTCGAGATTTAACCTCGAGCTCTCGAGATTTATTTCTGCTAAATATATATTGAAACTGATTTTTACATAACTTGATTTGCTATATCAATTTATCGGTATATATGGTAGTTTTAAACGGTTGTCGAATTAATTAACTTATAGTTATGGCCTAATTGGCCAACGAGGCAAGCCGCGCCGTTAACCTCTGATTTCGCGTGATTTAAATGCTTGAACAACTGTAGCGAGAGAACGCATCTTCTGGTCGGAGCAATTCTAATTTAAATTTGTGTGTAAAGAAACTGTGGCGGATAGTTTATGTTTATATTAAATTAAAATGATTAATCTTAATATTTTGTAAATGTTGTCACTTAAAACACCTACTACGGCTCAAACCGTTTTTTTTTTGGAAAGTGCAGTTCTCGCTGTTTATTGGTCTATAAGGTTGTTTGTGTGATACCCCAAAACATGTAAAATCATCCTTGAAAGCCCTTACTCTTTGGTTTAAGGTCTATTTTAGGTACAATAAGCCTTAAAAATCTTTAATCTCGAGCTATTTCTATACTCGGCTAAAAAAAACCGGCTAAAAAAATATCAAATAGTCAAATGGTGACAGCGGCCGGGGGACATCACCTTTATATATAAATTGTATTGGTCCTATAGGACGGGCTATACCCCCTAGTATTGTATATTTAGGGTTTCCGCGGTTGTTCATTATTACTTTAAATCGTCGGATATTAGTAAATCGGTTTATATGATGTAAGTAAGAAAAGTAACTCATGGATTTACTGGACATAATCTTGGTGGTATTTGGTTTTCAATTGTAAGTATGTAAATTAGTTATTTTGAGGTGGAGTGTGAAATTTTTGTCACACGATGCAACTTGCATCTTATACTAAAGTGCGTTTTGGAAAGATATATCCAGAAATTGTTTCTATACCAGGTGTTAGAACTCAAGCCACAGTCACTGGCGGATTTAACGGCGGGCGCACCGGGCGCGCGCCCGGGGCCCCGACATCTGGGGGGCCCCACAAAACTTCAAATTTCCAGTTTTTCTAATGGTTAATCTAAAGTAATTTTCGTGTTTACATTGTGTATAGAAGAAAAGAAAAATGGGTTAATAATTTAGTATAAATGTGTAAATATAGCGGTTCTAATAATGTTCTAGTCGTTCGCCGAACACCTAAACAATTTATGCTTTTTATTGTATTTCTAAAAATTTTATTATTATATGCGTAAACAACCTTTTTTTCTTTAATATCATTAAAAAGGTATTTTGTATTGTAATTTTAAATATTTTTGGTAATCCAAATCCGAAGCAGAACACGCAGAACACCCAAAGCGCACAACCAGGAAACGCGTGAAAGGTGGCATTGATTCAAGTAATTTTGAAGCAAATAAATTATAATATCTATAAGGGAAATTAGTCATAATTCTCATAGTAAAGCTTGAAGCAAACATCTGCTTGTTGGGGTGGGTTAAAATGCTAGTACCGGTGCCTTGGGTAGAGATGGCACCACTAACCGTTGAACAAAGAAAATAAAAAAAAAAAGTCAAAAAACATGTATGTGCACATAAAATTGTTCCCTACCTTTCAACCGAGATTTTATATTTTTATTTCGTTTAATATTAATATGATATTCGCTTTAATATTTAATTGAGTTGTTTATTGGGATTCGTTTAATTACTAGTAATGCCATCTCTACCTAAGATTCATGTTGTCTTCAAAATTTGTTAGCGATTTCCCTTATAGGTTATTATAATTTATTTGTTTTGAAGATGAGTTGGAACGGAGTTGGAAAATACACAAACGAAAAAAAGTAAGGCCTCCTTAGCTATAGAAAATGCTTCAATAAAATTTTCAATCTATAAATTTTAAATGCGTGTAATTTGTACTTATAATTAGTGAAAAAATAGTACATGTTATTCGGATTAAAAGTGGCACTGTTTGACTCGCAATCTTTGTACTTGCTCGGCTACGCTACGCTTCGCCTCGCATATGCAAATATAATTGCTCGTCAAACAAAGTATCACTTTTAATCCTAACGACACAATGTACTATTTTCCAATTTTGTTACAAAAATACGGCTTTTCAAAATCGTAGTAGTTTGTGAAACCGCATATTTTTCATAACTGATTAAGCTCAGTATGCAGCTCGAGCTCAGATAAATTTTAGCGGGTCAACACAAGTCTCCATTAAATGAGCCGTTTATTTTGAAAGTGGAATAAGTCAATTTTTGTTGAAACGAGATAATGAAAGAATAGAAAAACAATAAATGAAAAAACATATGAGATTCTGAATTTTCTTGTTTTTTGCACAAGTGCTAGGGATTCATTTTTTTTGTTTTGACAATAAATTATTTACCGTTAGAAAGATTATACTGTCATTTATCTATTGTTATTATTACCTTGATTTTTTGAAAAAGTGACTTGTTCCACTTTCAAAATAAACGGCTCAAATTACAGATAAATCGTCAAGCGAAAAATTTGTGTAGAGATAAATTTTGCTGATTTTGTTTGACTTTTATTCGTGTTTCTTTTAGTTTATTACTTTTTGATACTTCTAAAGAATTGTTCAAAATTACTTAACAGTTTATAAAAAATATACAAAATAATGGATTCCAGTGACAAAGAGGATATAATTTTTTTTTGTGTTGCAACCGTTAATGTTCTAAATCTATACTCGACTTCGTAATGTTGGTCGGCCATTTTGACTTCTGGGCCCCTATCATGATTTCCGCGGCGAGTCTTAAAGAATTTCGATATGTTCTTCTCGACCCGCTTCAACTTTCTTATTATGAATTCCCTATCGAAAAGGATGCATTCATTTTACGTAATAAACGCACTCATTTAATGACGTTTCTAGTGTACGCGTCACTATTTTGAGAATAGTTTTGATTTTAGTACAATTAAATTTACCTTTACCTTTCTCAAACTATTTTTTGAATAAAAATAAAACATCTGTCAATCGAACTGACGCAAAATACAACAAACGAGGAACTTGTTACAATCTACAAATTTAACTCAATCGGAAAATTGTCCGCCTTATTTTTGTTGGCGGAAGTTTTCTCGCTATCGAATAGATGGCGAAAATGTATCGTGTTTCGTGATCCCAAATTCACGATATCGTGAAAAAATTCTTTCGCGGCGGAAATCATGATAGGGCCCCTGTCTTCTTTAATAAAACTAAATTAATTTTACTTCGTGCCTACTTCGATTAAAAAAGGAATCAAAATTCAAAACCGTCAAAATGTATCTTCAAATTATTGTCCTTGTGAGATAAATTGCGGAAATGGTGCAGTCTAGATTTAAATGAAACAACTGATATTTAATCAAATTTTTCACGCAAAGGTGCATACCGCTCAGCGAAACTGTCAGCTAAAAAAAATGATTTTATTTAGCTAGCTAAATTTTACGTCAAATTTGTATGGAAAATTTCTCTTAGCTCGAGCTGCATACTGAGTTTTAGTTAGGAAATGAGGAATATTGATAGCTAGCTAGTGAGGAAATATTCATTTCAAAACCTGTTTGTGCCTATTTGATTTCAAAAAATTTTTAAAAATAATTTGGAATTTAACCATCCAAAGACTTTCTTTTCTCAAAATTCACTGATTATGTATAATAAAATAAGAAAAAAATCTTGTATGCCGTTAGGAAATATCATTTATTATAACTTGTGTGATTTTGCGCAACTCTCTTCACTCGTTCCGCAAATATCCCACTCATTACACAAAATGAGGCATTTCCTAACTGTGCCCTGGGTTCTGATTCTCTAAAAAATAAGATAATGTGTAAACATGAAAACTTGTAAAAAGCAAACCGTACTTACAAAATTGCGAACTCATTAAAGTAAGTTTTGCTGTTTAAAAGTTTTTACGTTTACACATTATCGTATTGTTTAGAGAATCAACACCCTGTTGCTTAAATAGCTATTATTTATTTAAATATATTTAACATGTATTTTTATTTACCTGTCTCTCTCTCTCTCTCGCTCTATTTTTTAAAGGGCCTATTTTTTCTTCTGCGCCCGGGGCCTCAACCAACCTTAATCCGCCACTGGCCACAGTATCGGTTGAAATATGTGATTATTTTGTATTTCAGTAGGTACTTTAAATCAAATGATTTAAATTATTGGCCGCGTATACGTTTCTTTACATCTGTTTCTTTAAATGAGTATACATAGGATTGGTTTTTAAGTTTAAGGCGAAATATTTCCATGATATTGGATTTGTTTGAATCCTTAAACATTGGGCAAATAAACAATAAATAATTAAATATTTATTTTCGACCATATCATGTAGTTTCAGAAAATAGCCATTTTGTTACACAATTTGCTACTAACAAAATAATTCTAATTTTACGTCAAAAAATACGTGTTTAATATTTTTGAAAAAGCTACTCAACTATACACTGAACTCGACCTCCGCCCCCATTCCCTGTGGGTAGGGGTGATGACAACTTTAATCTCTTTAATGGAAACCCCCATTTTTTAACGTTGAAAACGTTTATACTGGGGTTTCTAAAGAAAAAGCGAACGACCAAAAAAGCCGATCCAAAAAATTTAACAAAACACAAAACTGCCAACTCTGTTTAGGTACTACAGAGAAATTTGAAAAACGTAGGCATTGGCATTTTTATGTTTTGTATTACAATAAAATTGTATTACATTCAAACAATTTTATTTAATAAACCTACATACTTATAAGGAAATGAATAAATACGAAGAAAATTTTGTCCTTTTCAAAATAAATACAAGAAAAGCAATGGTGGCAGAAGAAATTCTGCCGATTTACCCGTTGAAAATGGAGTTAGTAACTTGAAGAGTCACCTATCTCAATACTCAATGGCAGTCAAATACAATTTACATACATATACTCGACGGTCAATTAAATGACGGTTTGATTTTCATTATTTAGAAATTTATATAAATCATGTTTAAGACAAAATATAAGAATTTTACTATTTATCGACTTTTGTATTAAATTTCAATATTAATAATAAAATATTAAAAATAGTTTAAATACATTAATATTTTCTTAAACTTACGATTTATTTGGTTGTTTTTTTTTCTTCTACCAAATTAATTAAAAATGTTCCTATTACCACTTAATTGATTGATTGATTGAAGTGTTCGACCAAGCTTTAAGCAAGATCTCCCGGATTTCCTAATGGGCCTCACCGAACACCTTGTTACATAAAACATAAAGAGGATGGATAGGTTTAGTTAGTATGAAAGAAATTGATCCGGTTACAGACACACTATGGCCAATAGTTAGTAACACAATGACGACACATTTCTAAACTACTTCTATGTTTATTAAAATTAAAATTAAAAATGTACTCTGAAATACATTTATTAGTTTGCTGGATCAGATTCCTGGGCCCTTCTGAAAATCGAGATCATAATAAATTTAAAAATTGGCTTAAGGCTAATAAATATCACCGAAATTAGCTGTTTATTTACATGATTTCTTTCATACTGGTTCCTGTCGCTACTTATAACTACAATTTAGTTCAAACTATAATAGATATAGAGATTCAGCTAAGTCTGCATCTAAAATTCTAGGAGTTTGATCTGTAATGGGCGTTATTCTGTAATGAATTATTGTTAATGTTACCAGTAACCGGTACAGTTAATGTTATTTCCCGGGGCATGCTGCAGCTATCGGGGGGGGGTCACAGGTGGTGGATAGTGAACGGCCTATCGATAGATAGGTTAGCGGTGAATTAAATAAGCCGCCCCCAACCGCAGCCCTGCTGGGAGGAGAGTCTCAGGAAACTGGGGAGTGGTTAACCTCAGTTTAATAAATTCTGAGTGCCTATGATACCCGGTATGGAATGGCGAACTGATGGCGCCATAAAACCATCAACTAATAACCACAGGCAAACTGAGCATCACATTTCCGGGGTCTCCAGGTAGTGAGTGAGGGGCCCCTTTAAACGGGTTACCCCCTTGAATGGAATGGGTCCTATTGGTTTGGGATATCCATATGGATGGGTGAATGGTTGAGTGAAAGATGAATAGGGGCGGGGGTGCTGGGATGTGATGCTTGGTGAGCCAATGGGCTGGATTAAGGTGTTATGCGACCCGTGCTGATGATCAGCTAGGCTGGGGGCCCATTTAACAAAGCCCAGTCGTTAACGGAGCCCTCTGGATACCTGGCTACCTCCAGTTGTATTTAGCCTTACCTGCGTATACGGATCTCTGCGCAGGTGGACCAGTATTTCTCCGACACTCGTGGGAATACTATGAATGATTTGAAAAATAAAAATAAGGGAGCCGGTACCCTTGAAAAACCGGAAACAATGAAGGAAGAAAGTGGCTCTTTCCTTAAAGGTGGAGCTACCTCATCAGTGGCAGGGGTAAGTGGCACCATGGCACCAAAGCCAGGAGTCAGCGATACCAATGCCAGGCAAGAGAGCGGGGGATCGGGAAGGATCCCTCCTGCAAAGCGACGATACAGGGAGAAACGGTCGGCGCATAAAATTCTGGATAAACTGGCTGCAACCCCTGAGGGGCAGCTTACAGTAGAGCAGAAGCAATCTGTGGCTTGGGCGAGGGAGATTGTCGGCCGCGACAGCTCGGATAGGGTCCTTGTGCCTAAAAGGCAGAGGTCCCAGGATGAGCTCAAAGTGGGCGACAGCAAACGAGCCAAGACCGTCACTGGAGCGATATCGGGAGATCCAAAGGAAAAACCGAAATTGTTCAGTGAAATAGTAAAGGAGAACGTACTGGTGCTAGCGGTAAATGACAGAAGTCAAGAAGATGGGAGCATCACGGCAAGAAAGTGGAGGGAAGTGTATAATGCACTAAACTCCATTTTCATGAAGGTCCTGAGGGAAAATCCAGGACCCCCTCCGTTCTGTAGAGATGCGGGATGGCATCAAGGGCGCGTAAAGTTAACTGCGTGCTCGGATCAAAGATCGGTGGATCTTTATAAAAAGGCAATATCCGAAGTAGGTGAGGTATGGGAAGGCGCGATGCTTGAGGCAGTTCGAAAGGAAGAAATTCCGAGTAGACCAAGGGCCCGCGTCTGGTTACCAACCAAACCAGAAAAGCCAGAAGAGATCCTTGAGATTATTCAGGCAAGTAATCCGAATCTTCCAACGAAAGATTGGAAGATTGCCAAACAGGAGGAGGCTAAAGGGGGCTTCAGAATGGCAATCATGCTGCTCAATAAGGAGTCCCTTACTCCCCTGGCAGAGACAAAGGGGTGATCAGCTACGGTTTCGGGTCGATCACTCTCAACGTTTTTAAGAGGGATGAGGTAGGCATGCGCTCGGAGGACGGGCCGGAGGTGGACGTCGGACGGACCCAGCGGCAGACGGTCGAGCAAGCGCATGGGGTTAAAACAGACGATGACGTGGAGCTGCTATTGGAGAGAGGCGGCCTTCTCTCGCTTGGATCCGATGGGGACACCCTGTCGGAATCTGAACGAAGAGAGGCTGGGGATTCTCAATGCAGCGAAGCATTAATTATGGGGGGCGACACGGCGGATACTAGCGGCCCCCCGGAGGAAGGTAGCATTAGCCTGAAACAGGGAATGCATGAAGAGGTAAGTGAGATAATGCATGATGATTAATATTGTGCAGATTAATCTTCACCATACGAAGGCTGCTTCGGCGGCTCTCGTTCTCAGACTGACTAGATCAGGAGAGGAGTTAGCGTTAATCCAGGAACCTTGGATTAACAAAAACAGGATCTGTGGCCTTAAGGTGAAAGGTTATACAACTTTGTACTCAAGTAACTCTGAGAAGATAAGATCTTGCATTTTAGTGAAAAATACTTTAAAAATTTTTCTACTTTCTCAATACAGTAGTGGTGACGTTACTGCGATCAGTATGGAAGTTGGCAGAGACAAGTTTTGGCTGGTCTCTGCTTATATGGATCGGGAGAAGGAGATCCCGCCGGATAACCTGGGGGACCTGATCCGAGAAGCAAGGAGAAATAGGATTGGTGTGATACTCGGATGTGATGCAAACGCGCATCACACAATTTGGGGGAGCACTGATATTAATGAGAGGGGTGAGTTATTTTTTGATTACTTATTAAATACTAACCTTTCAGTCTGCAATGTTGGGCAGGAACCGACATTTATCGTTAGTAATCGGCAGGAGGTTCTAGATGTGACCCTCGCCTCGGATACTATTTTTCAGTTGATTAGGGGATGGAGAGTGGCGAAGGAGCACTCATTCTCTGATCATCAATATATAACTTATAACCTTAACATACACCCGGGTACCCAGAAGCCGTTCAGAAATCCTAGAAGGACAAACTGGGAGAAATATGGGGAGGTGTTGGAGGAACTATTGCCGGAGGTCCCCGGACTTCCGGAGACAGTGGAAGAATTGAATTGCACTGTGGATGTTGTCACAAAAGCATGCAATCTTTCCTTTAATGCTTCTTGCCCCCTGATAAAGCCAAGGGGCAGGCAAAAACCGACATGGTGGTCCATGGAGTTGGAGACCTTCGGAAGGCGTGTAGGACAGCCTTTAATAAGGCAAAGAACACGAGGCATGTACGGGACTGGGACTCCTATAAGGAGGACCTAAGAAAGTACAAAAAAGAATTGAGGAAGGCACAGAGGGGATCTTGGAGACTCTTCTGTGGTTGAATGGAAGAAGTCTCTGAGACTTCCCGCCTTAGGAAGATTCTATCTACTAACCCAACTAGTCCTAGTTACTTAATTAGACCAGACGGGTCATGGACAGCTTCAAGTGCGGAATCGTTGGAGCTTCTCATCGATACCCACTTTCCGGGAAGCTTTGATGACTCGATGGAGCCTGGAAGTCATCGAGGAATACCTCCAATAGTTATGGAGGGCATATTGGATAGAGAGCGGATCAGGTGGGCGCTGCAGGGTTTTAAGCCTTATAAGTCGGCGGGCCCGGACCGGATTATACCAGCAGAGATTCAAAAGAACTCGGCAGCCATCATCCCCTGGCTAGAGGTTATCTTCAGGGGATGTTTGAAACTAGTCTATATTCCTAGGAATTGGACAGAGGTCAAAGTAGTCTTTATCCCGAAATCGGGAAAGAGCTCACATGCTCGTCCAAAGGACTTGAGGCTTATAACTCTATCATCCTTTCTGCTGAAAACCCTGGAAAGGTTGATAGATGTGTTTATTCGATCAAGAATTGAACCCAGGAATTGGGCAATGTCGCAGCATGCGTACTGTAAGGGAAAGTCGGTGGACACAGCTCTGCACGATCTAGTACGCACAATTGAGAAATCAATTTACTTGCAAGAGTTTTGCATGGTAGCATTTCTCGATATTGAGGGTGCTTTTAATAATGTAAAAACGGAGGCGATCATCGAAGGATTGTCTTTTTTGAAGGTGGACTGCTCTATAAGTAGGTTAATAAATCAGATGCTGGTAAGCAGGACTATTACCTCGAAGCTGGGAGAGTCCAAGATTAGAAGACGGGTGGTTAGAGGAACCCCACAAGGAGGTGAAATGTCCCTCATTCTCTGGAGTGCAGTGATTAATGGATTGCTGCTGGAACTAGAGAGAGAGGGGATAGGGGTTGTAGCATATGCTGATGATGTAGCGATAGCTGTCTCAGGCAAATATCTAGATACGATTAGGGATGTTATGCAGAATGCACTCCTGATTGTTACGAAATGGGCCAGCAAGTGTGGATTGGGGATTAACCCTTCCAAAACAGAGCTGGTACTATTTACTAGGAAATATAAAATTCCGGTGGTTAGCACTCCTATCATAAACGGCAGCGGACTAGTTTTTGCTGACCGAGCGAGATTTCTGGGCATAATCTTTAATAGTAAGCTCAGCTGGAAGCCTAACACTTTGGAAAGGGTGAATAAGGCTAATGTAGCCTTATACTCGTGTAGGAACGCTATAGGTAAGAGATGGGGCTTGAAACCGGAGCTGGTATACTGGCTCTATACCGCCGTGGTAAGACCTGTGCTAATGTACGGGGTGGGCGTTTGGTGCCGAGCTCTAGATAAGGTAACATATAGAGGTATGATGGAGAAGGTACAAAGAACGGCCTGTATGCTTATAAGCGGGGCGCTTAGGACAACACCTACACGCGCTTTAGAGGTTATGTTCCACCTTATTCCAATCGACCTTTATGGTAAACAGATGGCAGCCAACGTGGCTACGAGACTCTTGGCTGTCTCTCAGTGGAAGTGTCTTCAGGTGGGACACTCGACGATAGGTAGATTCGCTGGCGAAGAACTGGCGAATCTGGATTATATTACACCAACGTTGTGCTTCGATAAGGGTTTCCGTACCATCTTTCCCTCAAGGGAATCCTGGAGAAACGGATCAATCTTGGAAAACGAGGCAGTGCAATTTTTCACGGACGGCTCGAGGCTAGACGATCAGGTAGGAGCCGGAGTCTTCTGTGATAAACTTAATGTTAATATTTCTGTTCGTCTCCCTGACTACTGCAGCGTGTACCAGGCTGAAGTGGTGGCGATCGGGCAAGTCATGACATGGTTGAAGCATAATGTGGTATCCGGGAGGGATATCGCAATTTATGTGGACAGTCAGGCAGCGATCAAGTCACTTGAGGCAGTTTGTCTGAAGTCGCGGGTGGCGCTGGATTGCCGATCATCTCTTAACGAGATGAGCGAGTATTTCAGCATCCAGATAATCTGGGTCCCGGGTCACTCGGACGTCACGGGGAACTGCAGGGCGGACGAACTAGCTAGGTACGGTACGACTCTCCAGATGCAGCCGGAAATGGTAGGTCTGGGGAGGCCTATGGCAGTGCTAAAATGGGCGCTCAGTAAAAAGGCAATCGCCTTGACAAATGAGAGGTGGATCAACACTCTCACGTGCAGGGTAGCAAAGCAAGTTTGGCCAAAACTGGACTTGCGGCGCTCCAAGGTACTAATATCCCTGGGAAGACAAGAAATAGGATTGGTCGTAGGGATAATGACAGGTCACTGCCTTTTTGGGGAGCATGCGAGAAGGCTGGGGATACAGACGAATGACTTTTGTAGAAGTTGCATGGACGAAGAGGAGGAGGAGACTTTGGAACACTTCCTATGCTCATGTCCGGCGCTATCATACAGAAGGCATAAGTATTTGGGTGTGTACGGTATGGACAGCCTTTCGGAACTCGCGGACTGTGGAGTGCGAGATTTATTACGCTATATAAATAGCTCTGGTTGGTTTCAACGGGAGTAATGGGGAGATGGGATCCTGTGGTATCACAACGGGCCATTGCTGGCCTAAGTGTGCGATAGCAGCCACTTCAACCTAAAGTAACCTAACCTACCAGTAACCAAGATTAAAATTATTAGACGCTAATTAGTTCTTAATGGATGAAGTCCGTGTTGAAGTGCTGTAAATTAAAAAAGACCAACATCTAGACAATACAATATTAACTACATATTCGTTGGATACTTGAAATTCCTGGAAGCTGAGTCAAATTTCGCGGAAAATTCTGAAACAAAATCCACATTAACCCATTCTCCTTAAATAGTTGCTACTCCATTCTCCATTAATAGGATTTAAAGTTATTTCTTAAAAAGTAATGATCATTTCAATCAAGATAAGACCGAAAATAATTTCTTCTTACTTTTATCAGTTGGCATTAAAAATTAAATAAATTAAAATAAAATTTCAAAATTATTGCCCGAACCATTCTATCCTAACAAGCTTGTTTTGAACTAGTCCAAACGGCATGAAAATACACGGCAATGTTGTTGTAAAATCCCAAAGTATGACTACAGTAGATTAACAAATATCAAAATTTCAGCTAACTCCTTTATCACAACAAATCATTCCAATAATTTCCCATTTGTACCCATATACACATGCCTTAAAAATTCAGACGGTAAAACATGCAAAACTTACAAAGGTGCCAATTAACAGTTAAACTTACTAGGGTATAAATAATTAATTAAATGCGTCATCATGTTCATTAATATCACTGAAAATTCAAATCAATTAATCAGTTTATATATTCCTATTACCACGTTAAAAAAAGGGACAATTTAAACGGGCATACAAGAAAAAATTTTTGGCGACAAACATTAGCATCAAAAATAATAAATTGGCATCACAAATAATATTTTGGCACCACATATGAAAAAACAAACAAATATTTTTGAAGGACATTATTAAATATTGTGGCGACAAACATTGACATCAAAATTAATAAATTGGCAACAAATATAATATTTTGGAACAGAAAAAAATAATTTTTAGTAGTAAAAAAAAAAAAAAAAAATCGAGACAAAAAATTAAATTTAATCGATACAAATTATTTAATATTTGATATGGGGGATCGATATAAAATATTGCAGTGTCATTAATAGATTCTATATAATCCGCTCCTACGTGCGGCACGCAGTGCGACATGTTTGCTTATCCTGGCTCCTACGTCCCTCGAAGTTTAAATCTAAAGCCCCTCGAAGGGCTAAGCGGGGGGGGGGGGAGCGAAGCGACCTCCCGCGTGCCCGTGAGAGTTACCGAAGCCGTTAGCCTCTACAATTCTAAGTTAAATTAGGGATCTCCATTTTCCAGAATATTTTAAAACTAATTTAATTTTTTAATTTTTAATTTATTTATTTATAAATTTGTTGACAGTTAATTATTTTTGTCGCCCAAAATGTTTATTTCGATGCCAAAAAATAATTGTTGTGTACCCTTTCAATAGTGCCAAAAAATTATAAATGTTGCCAAATTATTATTATGATGCCAAGAAATTTTTGTTTGTTGCTCATTAATTTGTGCCGTTTTATTATTTTTTTGTATCTCAAATATTAATTTTTTGTGTGCCGGTTTATTGCCAGCCTTAAAAAAATATTTTTATATTGTGCATCCTCGTTTATCGAATAATTATGTCTAATTGATTTTATTTCAAAATTACAAACCGCAACAACACAATTACCGTAAAAAAATATTTCACTTAGAAGGCTATGATTTTTTTGTTGTATGTATTTGGAAAATTTTTTCTGCGTATGTATATGTATATTCATTTCCTTATAAGTATGTAGGTTTATTAAATAAAATTGTTTGAATGTAATACAATTTTATTGCAATAGACAGAGTTGGCAGTTTTGTGTTTTGTTACATTTTTTGGGTCGGCTTTTTAGGTAGTTCGCTTTTTCTTTAGAAACCCCAGTATAAACGTTTTCAACGTTAAAAAAATCTTAGCCTTCTAGCGAAATAATTTTTATGTGTTGTTGCGGTTTGTAATTTTATAATAAAATCAATTAGGCCCGATTGTATGAACGAGGATAAATGATTAATCCTCTGATTTAGCGTAGTTTGCATTGTTTTATACAAGGCAAACTACGCTAAATCAGAGAATTAATCATTTATCCTCGTTCATACAATCGGGCCTTAGACTTAAGGCTCAACCAGTGAAAAATTATAAATTAAGGAATTTTAACGACACTAATTTTTCTTAATTTTTTTTGACATTCGAACCAGCGAAAAATTATAAACTTAATAAAGGAACCTACAAACAAACAAAATAAAAAATATTAAATTACAAATTGTTATTGTTTATGTGCAATACAAAATGGGGCTACATAATTTGCGAGCAAAAAATGAACACATTGTAACGGTTTGCTTGGTGAGGAGATCATGGAAGCATGTGCTTCCAATTACAAAATAACACCAACCGTTATTCGAATTTAGAGAAATTTTCTATCAGAGGTTTTAGAGCGGTATGGTTATCCTGCTAGCTTCAGTTGGAAAATGGGGTGGGGTTTTCTAAAACATGATAAAATCTTGCTTGACTATCTTTATTTATTTATTTCTTTGGTAACATGAATTTGGAATTTTTACAAGTGATATCCACTCCATCATAGACACTCTATTTTGAGCACAGAAGCTCATTTATAATAGAGCGTGAATGCAGGAAGTGGACAACATAATTTTATTTAAAAAAAAAAATGAATTATTTCAGCCAAGATTACTTCTCAGATTGTATGTTCATTCATAATGGTTTATGCTTTTTCCATTTCTATGCTCTTTCCATTTCTCATTTTCCAGAATGTTAATTAGTATTCTGTATTTTTATTTATTGAAGGCAGCCAGTTGAAGGATCTTGACCGGTAGATTGTACTTGAACACAAAGCATTCACTAAAAAAATAACGACATTCAGATTTATTTCTGTTTAGATTTATGTTAAATTCTTTGCAAAGCTACAAGTCTAAATTCACAAATTAGTATTTAAAATTTTGAAAAAATTTAAAATGAAAAGATTTTTTAACGTCCGGCTGACCCAAAAGTCATAGCCTCCGTATGATTGATTGACCGCTTGATTTATTTTATTGCAACAATCACTCATTATACTTACCTTACCGACATAGCAACTCACTCAGATACATGCTCGCACGAATTGGTTTAACGGATCATGATTACGTAATTACAGAATAGAAAATTTAAATAAAAAGAACACATAACTGAATTTCATTAAAATACAATAAAGGTATTTATTTAAACAAAAGAATAATGATAATAAAAATCAGAAATTATAAAATGATATCATAAATTTTAATAAATGATAGATTTTATAGAACAAAAAAAAACTAATTCAATCGGATGAATCATTAAAGAAATAGAAATGCACTAAAACTAAATTAGTATATTAGTAACTACAAATCTAACTAAAATCTAAATAAGCAAACTAACAAATATTAACAAAATGAGGTAATTATGTCACATACGACATTTTTTTCTTAACACTGTCTCTAAGTTTTTAGGATTTATTTGGTCACAAACAAATAAAATCTAATGCCCAATGTAAATTAATAAAAAAAAAAAAATCACTTACAATAACATTTCAGATTTGTACTGACCGTAGAAAATCGGTATAAAATCAAATACATATGATTTCATCATCAGGATGGTGTAAGTTATATGCGACGTGTAGATTTGAAGAATGTTGATTGATGAATGGAATGATGAATGAATGTTGATGATGGTTTTTTGTTTGTTCGAATTAAATTTTGCGTATGATATTAATTCATGTAATATTTACACATTAATTAATCGAATCTTATTCACAAATATATTATGCCATTTGTATTATTCGATTCACTTAATATTTCCATGTGCATATGGTTACGGGTATTTTAACTTTTCAATCAACGGTTAAATTTTCACTACAGCCTCACTAACCGTTCACATACATATATTGTTTTTAACTGCACAACTGACATTAGTTTAGGTGATTATTAATTTAACTCATAGTTTATAGTATTAATTATAATTTATTAACATATATTTTAAGATTTTAGTAAGTGGAAAAAACCTATTATGATTCGTATATATTAAGTTTAGATTTTAATTCACTTTTTTATTTATTTTATTTGTATTGAATTGCACAAATAAATGTATATTTTAGACATTTATCATTTAATAACTTATATAGTTTATATAATAGTAATAATAACACATAGAATTTAGAATTTTATAATTTATAAAACAACAACTTAATTTAATAATTTTATTTTAATTTTTATTTCTATTCGTATTGATTTAAAAACCAAAAATTGACTGTCCTTACTTTTTATTTTCATCCAGATATTTCGAAAAGACTTTCGATAAATTAAAATTCAGTTATCCCATCATAAAACAAAATACATAAAATAATTGTATTAAGAAATAAACGTTCCCGTAAAAATATTGTTTTGTATTCTTGCGAGTGACGTATACAGGTCGTTTAATTCTGTTTATTAAACAAAGGAGATAAGCGGGTAAAATATTAAAAATAAATAAAATAAAATAAATGAAACGCTTGTCGTTTCAACATGTTTTACCCTTTCAGGAAAAAGTATACATTAGAAAAATGTTGTTAATCAACAAATAAATTAATTTCAGTCATGAAAAATAAAAGCCATGAAATGAAAAAAGTTTGCATCTTTCGCATCAACATTTGTTTGGATTTGACGTTTATTTCTTAAGTTTGGACGCAAAATCGCGGGTTCCTAATTTTTCTTAAGTGACAGATCAAATTTAACGAAGCTTCGTTAAATTTCTTAATTGACGTTAATTTTTCACTGGGCGAGAATACAGAAATGATATCTATGGCATTTTTAAGTTTTGTTTAATTTTTAATTTTTAAGTTTATAATTTTTCGCTGGTCACCACCACTTTAGTTATTCGATAAAGCGAGAATGCGCAATATAAAAATAGTTTTATTTATTTATTTATTATCATGTATAGCCTACAGTGATTACAATCGGTTATACAAACATGTTAAAAAAAATTATAAAAATAATTTGTAAAAATGAAATACAACACAAAAGGAATAAAAGTTAGATAGAAAACGCCGACTATTTAGTTATTATTGCATAAAAATTTAAATAAAGCTTTCTTAAACGACTCTCTGGACAAGTTGAAATCAAAAACATCATAAACTGAATTAAACTCTCGCGATGGTCTCAAAAGTGGTTCCGAAAGACCTTAATTAGTTGATACCTGGTTAATGAGTAACAGTCCATCGCGTGGGCGCATTTGACGTACCGGAGCGTAAAGATTTAAGCGTGAAAGCAGCTCAGTACAATCGATTCGAGAACTGAAAATATCGCAAATGAACAATGCCGATGATACTAACCGTCGACAATCTAATCGGTGCAGATTCAATAGGTTACAGCGATCTTGGTAGGGAGGAAGAACATATTCCACAGACCGTGTAGACGGTAGACAACGAAGTGCATACAAAACAAACTGCTTCTGAACACTTTCTATTCTATCCGAGTGACAGTGGTAAGATGGTGACCACACCGGCGATGCATATTCTAAAATAGAACGAACAAAAGAACCGTACAGTGATGTTAGAGTAATCGGATCGGTGAAGTCCTTACAGTTCCGCTTAATAAAACCCAACATAATGTATGCCTTATTAATAATGGTGTTAATATGTCTAGTAAAGGTGGCATCAGCTGAAAAAATTATACCCAGATCAGATATAAACTCCACTCTGACTACATCCTCACCATACAGACGATAACGATGGGACAGAGGTGACCGGGTACGATAAAATGAAAGACTCTTACACTTACTCACGTTGAGTCCCAATCTATTGCGAATAGACCAACTGCAAAATTTGTCCAAATCATCTTGCAGCTTTACGCAATCGGACACGCTGTTGACCCGGGCGAAAATTTTCATATCATCGGCAAACAGGAGGCAGCTGGCAAACTCAAAGCAGTCAACAATATCGTTGATAAATAATATAAATAATAAAGGGCCAATATGACTTTGTAATGAAAAACACAAGAAGTAACTGAGTTACCTCAGCTCAACATTACTAAGAAATTGTTTCTCGACCGCTGTTGTCACCCCTGCGGCATTTACCTGTGCTCAAGGCCGGTAGAGGTAAAATTAGTCGTGGGGTTGGGGTGACACAGTTGAGAAACCTAGTTATACCGCGGTTGGACGAAAATATTGGGTGATCATTGAGATCACAAAAGGATTGGGGATTAGAAACGTTGGACCTGTCTACAGCGACCAACAGAAACCTAAGTTATTTGTCCAGCATGAATGGACAGTTTTTGGCCTTAGCCACACATTATTTGAAATACACAAACAAAAAAAACAATTAACAAGTCCCTGGATGAGGGTTTAATTAGTAAGTAACTTGGTCAGTAAGTAGGTAGTCAAAAGAAAGGGTAAATGACGCGGTTGAAGCTGTACATTCACCTGCCTCTAATGAGGCTATTGACTCCCTACTATACTGACTGGACCTCGTTTAGTTAGAATTGGTTTTTTTTTTTTTTCTATATTTACCTTTGTTTTCCAAAATTTAAACCGCAAAAAAAAAAACACAAAAAAAATTTAATTTATAAATTGAAAAAAAAATATTTATTTTTCCAAAAAAAAAAAATTTTTTTTACATAGAGAACTTCTAACCTGACGGTTAGCATAAATCAAACAAAAAGCCTCGAATAAAATTTTTGTGGAGTTTTTATACAATTATTCTGCTGATCGAGAGAAAAAAAAAAACACATATTTTCTTTTTCTTTTTCTCTTCCCATAAACTTGAAAAATTCCATAATCACCTCACTGACATTTTATCCGAATTTCCGGACAATATGAAACGAACTGAAAACATGAGGCACGTTTTGCTGCATGTGTAACCACATGAACTGCCCAAGTTGCAAAAAAACAACAACTATATTTTCACGCTTATCTACCTTGAGTAATTCAATTTCATCGACAATGACCCAATTAGATAAACGGAACGAAAACTGAGACTCATCTAAAACAAATTTGTCTCCACACTGATAATAAAGAAATGTTTTTATGTTTGTTTACCGAAACTTGAGCTTCCGCAAATAAACATAAATGAAAACACAAGTCATATGGGAACGTGCCATTGGAGATATTTGGATTTTACATTAATTTAGTTGTTGGTTATGAATCTTGCTTATGTGCATGTTTTAATATGTACAGACAAGATTGTTCCAACACAATTAATGTAAATGTGTAAAGTGAACTGTACCCGGATGTCATGTAAATTTGTATAATTTAGAAGAAACAAAATCTTCAAATGTGGGGTACAGTTTTATACGCGAATTTGATGGATAAGATTATTTTGTGACGGGGATGACAAGCGCCCGTTACAACTTCCTTGAGGTACGCCAGATGTCACGCGAAATAGCTGTGAACTAGAATCCAAAATCCTAACGGATTGCCAACGGTCGGAAAGTTAAGACTGCAACCATTCAATTGGAATGCACTGACAATTTAAGTTCTTTAATTTAGAGATCAGGAGCGAGTGGTCAATCTTATCGAAAGCTTTCGCAAAATCAGTATAAATAACATCCAGTTGCTGCCTGGAGTTTAAACTGCTAAATAACTTGCCACAAAAAGAAACCAGATTAGTCACTGTGGATCTGCCTGGATAAAACCCATGCTGAGCAGAAGAAATTAATGATTTGGTATGGAAAACCAAGACCTTGTGAACCATAGATTCAAATAGTTTGGGTATAACGGAAAGAATGAAAATCCCCCGATAATTACTTACTTCGTTTCTTCTACCCGCCTTGAAAATGGGATGGAGGCATGCAATTTTCCAAGGCTCAGGAAAAAATCCAATACGTAAACTTTCATTAAACATGAAGGTAATTGGGCGGGACAAACTCTCGGCACAATGCTTAATAAGGATCGGCGGAATACCGTCGTGACCAGCGCCCTTTTTAATATCAAGATTAAGCAAGCAATCGCAAACTTCCTGCTCAGTAAATTTAAAATAATTAAATTCCACGAAACTGTTAGCGCATGAAGGAATGGTAGGGGACATCATGGCTGGTTCGTATACTGAGGCAAAATAGCTAGCAAACAAATTACAGATCTCCGCGGGTTGACTAGCGACGGAGTTCTGGTAAGACATAGGAGTAGGGAAACCAACCACTTTTCTCTTACTATTCATAAAACTCCAGAACTCCTTTGGATTTGATGTCAATTCCTCCCCGATTCGCACAACGTATTGGTTATATAAAAACCAATTTAAACTTTTAAACTCTTTGCGAGCGTTATCAAATTTGGGATAAAATTGGACCCCGTACCGCCTGTATAATGAATGGAACTTATTGCGGCGATTCTCCAGATTTAACAATCTATTGTTATACCAGGGCTCCCGAAAGCCGGTTTTTTTTTAACCAACGGAACGTGTCTTTCAATACCACTTTTGAGAATGTCGTTAAACATCAAAACGATGTCATTTAAATTACCGCCGCGTTGCAAAAAGTCCCAATCAGAATTGCTGAGGAACTCGTTTAAGGAAGCGTAGTCGGCATTTCTGAAATTAAAATAAAACTTGTTAGAAAAGGAATCAATTGAACAATTTATATGAAAAATATTTATCGTAATTGGTGTGTGGTAGATGCTCTGGGAGCCGGTGAAATCCAAACATGATGAAACCTCCGAATGCATGACGTCATTGGCAAATAACAGGTCCAGGAGTTTCCCTTGACTGTTGCTAGTACGATTCAGCTGCTTGGTTGAGATGCTAGCAAAGTAGTCAATAATGTATAATGCCCTTTGGTCAGTGGAAAGCGATGTAAAGACACCATCAACATCAAGCCAAGCTATGTCAGGTAGATTAAAGTCGCCCACAATTACAAGTTGATCATTAGGACGCACTGAAGGCATCACAACTGAGTCGATGAAATTGATTATCCTTTCAAAATATTCCAAATTCGAACCATTGAGAGCATACACTGCGATGATGACGATAGATGAACTGGCCACCTTAACACGAACAGCAATAACGTCAAGACTAGGATGACAGACAACCAACTCATTAGGAATGTAAACTTTAACCGCAATCAATACCCCACCCCCTCGAAGCCTGGTGTCAAAATCATACCTGTCTTTCCTGTGAACGACATAGTCCGGAGGGAAATATTCACCAGAATACATATTGACAGTAAGCCAGGTCTCACAGATTATTATGATATCATAATCATTGTCCAGAACGCCTAAGCGAAAATTCTTGGCTTTACCTCGGATGCTAGAGGCGTTGTGGTAATAAATTGAGGTAAAGCTGGAACGATCGGAGCTTACTGGCCGGATTGGCGCACAGTTTGTTGCGTAATGACCGCTGGAGGATTCAGGGTCGATATTTGCTGGTTCTGAGATGCACCTTTCCCCATTGCTTGCATACGATGTGATTGGCGCTGCCGAAAATTTGTATTATGGAAGGGTCTAATACACACATCAATAGGCCAATTCACCGTGGACATAACTTTGGCTGTTAAATCGGCATCAACTCCCACTTTGAAACAGACATACTCCATGTCGGTAAGTTTACGCCCATTTGGTATTAGCTTACTAACCACAGCATTAGAAATACCAAAGTAATTATTTACAAATTCGGCAATAGCAGCGTCTTCAACAGCGGTATCGAACTGCGACATATGAAACCAAAACTTCGGTTTAATCATCCGGATACTGTTAGGCAGCGAACATGGTTTAGTTCCACTTATTGAGGCGTACGATGGACGACGCACGGCAGCTGCTGCAGATGAACTGCAGATGAAATTCCCGGGAGAGTTGGAGTCGACGTCTCGGAAGAAGTTATGCCAGTATGAGCGGTTTGGGCTGACACCTGGGCGAAGCAATCGCGGATTTGTTCAGCGATCTGGTCACCAATTTTGCTGCAGACAGATGACAGGCTGGAAGCACACGAATTAGCCAAAGACTCAGCGGCCTGACTAATTATCGTGTTAACGGTGGGCATAGTGGTGTCAGCAATAATTGATATCTTGGATTCCATATTGTCCAACGAGGATTTAATCGTATCCAACGATATACAATTAGTCACAACAAAAATTATTATTTTAATTTAATAAATTGATAAATATGTATTTAAATTTAGGAGCAAAATTTTCTGTTTTGACGTCTATCGCTTAGCAAGGCTTGCCCGGTTTTTTGTGGTAATTAGGTATTTTCCCAAACAAACTTCTTGGTTTATACGATGGTGATGCCATTAGTCGCGGGGACATTCTATAATTTGTGACATTTAAAATTATATCGAAATTATGATTTGCCGCAAATTATAAATTAAAATTTAAGTTAAGTGTAGTATTTATAATATATTAATTACAAACATATGAAAAATAAAATCTAAATATAATCAATGGTTGTAAAACATTGTGCATAAGGAGTATGCAATCGGGATTCGCGCTATTTGAAAGATAATTCAAATATATGCTGTATACGTTTCCCTTACCCGAAAAATGAAATGGCGCGATGTAAAATGCTTGCCGTAGGCTCACATTTACTATACACAAAGTAGATCGGAATACTTAAATTTATAGCCTCCATTTTGGCCTCCAAATGGGCCCACCGAAATCAATCCAAACTCAATTTCTGCGACATTTTCTAAGACATCATCTTCCTTTTGATTGTACGTTTTTGTGGTGTACATTTGGTGGTGTCGGATGGCTCGTAAAAGGAGATTGTTTTTTAAGGAAATTGATTCTACACTACCGCCCAATCTATTTCTCAAAATGAGCAACATGCTATTTGCAATGAAGTAAATAAACAGACCGATATTATAATTAAACTATATTTATGTTATAATTTCTATTTTGCTATAGACTTTAGATAATGAGACTTCCGAAATGCCATAGGTAGTGCCGAATGAAGTGAATTCACCCAATGAAAAGGCAAGACGAACAGAAGAGCTGAAAATTGAAAATAAGGAAACGTCAACATGTCCAAATATGCTCATCACATACTTATCCGCCAAATATCAACGAAAACTATTTCTATTTGTCTATTGAAGGCAAATTTGGTTAGCACTTAGAAATACACTCGTTCACTCGCGCTCCAGAAACATCTTCCTCTGTCAAGTGATTCATATTTCTTCAAATTTAGGATAAATATAAATAAGTTTAAGTTTGGAAATCTTTATAAAAATAAGTTTTTATTAAGCTTACAATTCATGGACAACTATTTTATTTATAAAATCTGCTGTGAAATTATATTTGGAAATATTTGATAAATCGTTTTAATTTAAATTAAACGTAAATGTTCCGTTTTAACGCTAAAGAAGCTAGTTTATTTTGTCCGTTTTATTATTGCATTGAATGACAACCGTTGTTAAACGTCCCTGTATTACTACTAGCGCTGCCCAAGCGGACAAAGTAAACACCCGCAACATTTTTATGAAAATACCTAATAGAAACATATTTACTGGCATTTGGTAGCAGAAAAAACATAAACACTACTTAGTATTAATATTTTTAGTATTTAAAATATTTTTAATATTTTATTATAAATATTGTAATTTAATACAAAAGTCCATAAATAGTAAGATTCTTATATTTTGTCTAAAACATGATTTATGTAAATTACTACATAATGAAAATAAAACCGCCATTTAATTGACCGTCGATTATGTAAGTATATGCAATTGACTGTCATTAAGATAGGTGATTTCTTCAAGTTACTAACTCCGTTTTCAACGGGTATATCGGCAGAACTTCTTCTGCCACCAATGCTTTTTATTACAGATTCAGATTTTACGTCAAAAAATGCGGAAATGGACTGATGGTTTGATGATATAAAGGTATGATGGTTGAATCTATCTTCATATATAAAAGAGAAAAGTATGTTACTTGATCGACTGGGGCGATTGCTTCCTTTGCTTCTTTTTGCACAAATCCTTCGTAGCAGTCGAGAAGAAACATAGGGTTGTTAATGATCAAAACATGTAACCCCTTTCCAAAGCTCCCTAGTGAGGCGCCATTTACAATTATTAATTATTTTTAAGACGCGTGAGTTTGTTTTTCTATATTAACCCTGGTAGTTGGTTTGACTCTTAGCTGAATCGGTCAATTTACCGTTTTTTTTTAATTTGGGTGGTCTGGGTATTTACTGCATATGGCTGATTCATCAGGGTCCAAATAAATACCGGGGAAAAAAAAAAACATTTTTTTGGGAAACAGAAAATTTAAAAAAAAAATTTCTCTCTCGGATGGATAGTTGGAGGCGAGCAGTCAGTCCGGAAGAAGATCAAAAAACTGCAGGAAACCAACACATTAAAATATTGAGAAACAGAGATTGGTGAGAAAATTATAGAAAATATAAAAATATATAATCGACCAAACAAATATTTATACTTGTTAAAAGTATATGAAAGTACAATTAGGTTGACTCAGTTCGTTTTGTGAAGTTTCATTTTTTTTGTTCCACTTTCGTCATACTAATGTAAGAAAACCAAACCCATTAGGTTGAATGTAACAAAAATAAAATCTAATAATAAAACCAGTGCGGTAACACACAGTCGAGAAGTCATAAACGAAGAGAAATAAAAAAATATAAGACGGCCACGCCTTGCCCAGTATATGATAAATTTTTGGAGAGAGTTATTCCGCCATTGACGAAATCCAGCCTACACATATTGTAACGTGCTATCCAATTGGGTTCGTCTACGCGCGGTGATTTGGGTAGACTCTTCATTAATTTCCACTGTGTGTGGTTTGAGCGCCAGTCTACCAGCACGATAAGCCGGCTTAGCTCACTTTGAGCAGTCTGACTCGGGCGGGGTGCAAAATAACACCACTGAAAAACCACCGCGTGTATCTCGTACCTTCTAAAACGATCGCGCTAACGGTAATAATAAACAAAACAAAAAAAAACTCTTTCGCACCAGTAAAGCGAGGAAAACAAAAAAAAACCGCGTGTCACGACACTATGCGACAACCATGATGGGACAACACAATAATGAGGGACTCGCAACTCACCTGAAAGACCTCTTTGCAGCGATCTGATAATTTGTTTTGTTTTTGTGTCTTCTTTGTTGCTCAAACAAAAAATTCCGGCTCCGTCAGTAATTTGCATGTGCCACGATCCCAATTCTTCACTCACTTTCACTTTTATTTGCCTTCTTTCTGTTTACTACTGTTCACTTCACACCTTTTTTCTTATTTCTGTTCACTTCACACCTTTTGTTTCTTCTTAACACCACACAACTTTCTTTATTTGCCCTAGTGTTTTTCGTATCTTTCACTTTTATTCGAGAATTACGACTCAGAGAAATAAGCGAACACAGAATCAAATTTTTAAGTAAAACACACGCACTTCTTTCTCACGTTATAAATCGTATGGTTTTTATTTTTTTATTGACATACAAACATTTATCTTATTTTTTTATTTTTCATAACAAAAATTAACAATTCACAATTAATTGAAAAATTTACATTTGTTTTGTGTTTTTAACCAGCCCGTGCAAAAAAAATAAATTGCGGAACAAAAACAGCAAACATAAATTTCATGCTGTTAATCCGTCGTTCACGGGCACAACAACACTTTATTCATTCCAATTAATTTTTTTCTTTGATCTGATCACTTTTCAGATCTAAATTTGACTCCTCGTCATACGCCATGTACCGTGCATATATACTGCCACCCCCTCTCCTCGTCATCACATCATCTTCAAAATTGTTTTTTCTTGCAATCAATGTTTTCCTCGAATTTTAAGAGCGCTTAATTTAAAAAAGATTTTTGCTTTCTGCCTAGCGCCCTCTATTGCCCCGAAACTGTATCCAAGCTGTTTAACAAGCTTTTTTTTTTACATTTCGATGTTGGTTGGTTTCCCGGCTTCTTTTGTCGATTTTCGCCAAGCGTTGCAATTCCATGGTAAATGAAAT
Organism: Tipula helvola; assembly: GCA_963556165.1. NCBI lineage: Eukaryota > Metazoa > Arthropoda > Insecta > Diptera > Tipulidae > Tipula > Tipula helvola. Next base: position 35,572,070 of record OY744482.1, on the reverse strand, counting down.
AAATAATAAAAAAATCAATTATACATTCATACAATTTTTTTTGGAACATTCATTGTTTTCTTTTATTTTTTATTTTTATTGCCCTGATTTTATTTGCTCCAATCATTCAGATGAGTTGCGGGAGGATGGATATAAATTCATTGAAAGAAAAATGGTAGAATCACTAATTATAAATGAGATTGTAGGATGGAAAGATTTAGCCGCAAAGTTTTATGACTTGCTTACCATTTCATTCGTGAATTTAAAATACACACGGTAGCTTTTCTTGTTCAAAAACCCAAATGCTACAATATTCGGCCTAATAAACATTAAACTCAAAGGAAAACGAGGTGGTGTCAAAAAGCGTGTATCCAGCCAGGAGCGTACCTACTACCAAACAAGGAAAAGACAATTGCCAACACCATATCGGTTGGAAGAGAATCTGAATAGCCTCTGACCGATGTTTGGTTTATGAAAAAACCTTCTTTCAAGTTAAGGTACATAAGAGCAAAAAGGTAAAATGAGTTTTGTTTCACACAAAATTGTGTATGATATATGTGAAAATAGCAAAAATATGTATCTGTCAAAAATCAAAAATAAAACTGAATTTTTTTTTGATAGAATTTCTCGATTTAAACTGCTACAAAATGGAACAATAAATCTCTATACAATAAATCGCTATATTGTATACACTAACTCTTATAAATAATTTGAATATACATTATTTGGCCTATTCTATTTTTATTTTTAATCACTAGAACAATGCGGAAAACTAGCCAGTGTCATAACATCATAAAGAAACACAAAAACCACATGTTATTGTATTCAAATTTTATCAAACCTTGTGATACATAAGGACGATCCAGGGGAATGAATTCGCAGTGTTGCCCCCCCCCCCCTCCCTCCCAAGGTTGAGAAAAGCTGGCAAATCGCTGCAGCTCTCTAGTGCTCTGGATATCTCTGGATTAACAGGGCGGTTCGATCCACAGGCTTGTTCTCGTTCGAACCGTGCTGTTTCAACTTCACCGATTGATTTGATGTTTGCATATTCACTACAAAGTAAAAAAACTAAAAAATCAACACGAGTATCATTAATTTGTGATGGTGATGGTGATGGTGATGGTGATGGTGATGGTGATGGTGATGGTGATGGTGATGGTGATGGTGATGGTGATGGTGATGGTGATGGTGATGGTGATGGTGATGGTGATGGTGATGGTGATGGTGATGGTGATGGTGATGGTGATGGTGATGGTGATGGTGATGGTGATGGTGATGGTGATGGTGATGGTGATGGTGATGGTGATGGTGATGGTGATGGTGATGGTGATGGTGATGGTGATGGTGATGGTGATGGTGATGGTGATGGTGATGGTGATGGTGATGGTGATGGTGATGGTGATGGTGATGGTGATGGTGATGGTGATGGTGATGGTGATGGTGATGGTGATGGTGATGGTGATGGTGATGGTGATGGTGATGGTGATGGTGATGGTGATGGTGATGGTGATGGTGATGGTGATGGTGATGGTGATGGTGATGGTGATGGTGATGGTGATGGTGATGGTGATGGTGATGGTGATGGTGATGGTGATGGTGATGGTGATGGTGATGGTGATGGTGATGGTGATGGTGATGGTGATGGTGATGGTGATGGTGATGGTGATGGTGATGGTGATGGTGATGGTGATGGTGATGGTGATGGTGATGGTGATTGTGATTGTGATTGTGATTGTGATTGTGATTGTGATTGTGATTGTGATTGTGATTGTGATTGTGATTGTGATTGTGATTGTGATTGTGATTGTGATTGTGATTGTGATTGTGATTGTGATTGTGATTGTGATTGTGATTGTGATTGTGATTGTGATTGTGATTGTGATTGTGATTGTGATTGTGATTGTGATTGTGATTGTGATTGTGATTGTGATTGTGATTGTGATTGTGATTGTGATTGTGATTGTGATTGTGATTGTGATTGTGATTGTGATTGTGATTGTGATTGTGATTGTGATTGTGATTGTGATTGTGATTGTGATTGTGATTGTGATTGTGATTGTGATTGTGATTGTGATTGTGATTGTGATTGTGATTGTGATTGTGATTGTGATTGTGATTGTGATTGTGATTGTGATTGTGATTGTGATTGTGATGGTATATTGGTATGATGATATTAAGGAAGGATGGTGTGATGAAATGAAGGTATGATGGTAACATGATACAATGCGGTGATGGTATGATGGAATGATGATGTGATGGTATGATGGTTTGATCGTATAATAGTATGATGATATAAAGGTATGATGGTGAGATGATTTGATGGTATGATGGTTTAATAGAATATTTGTATGATTGTGTAATGGACTGATAGTTTTGACGGTTTGATGGTATAAGTGTATGATGATATGAAGGTACCATGGTAACATGGTATAAATGTGTGATGGTATGATGGTAAGCTGGTATGATATTATTATGGTAGGGTGGTATGATGATTTGGTGGTGTAATGATATGATGGTATGCCGTCAAGACGGTCTAATGGTTTGATGGTATCTATGATGGTATGATAGTATGATGGTATCGTGTTATAATGGTATGATGATAATATGGTATGGTTGTATGATAGTACAATAGTATGATGTTATAATTGTATGATTATTAATGATAACGGTATCATACGTAAAATCTGTCTTTGGAGGCATGTCAAGCATATTTCAATGACAACACGCGAGTTCATCTGTAAATCTTCACCTCATCGAGGAAGATATTACGCCAAATTCTTCGATTAAGTAAAGCAAGAATGTTACCACAATGAAGAACTTGATGGAAACATTTTTATAAGCATAGAAATCAATTACCTGAATCATGCGGGTCTTATGGTATGGAAGTTCTGTCTCACATGCTCACATTCAATATTTATTTCCTGGAGACGTAACCTTCTGCAAATAATTAGCAATTAACAGTGACAACATTGCACCGTAGGCAGCTCTGTAGTCAACAGATTGACAGAACTGGAACCTTCTCATTAGGTACAGAGAACTCACCTTCATTCCGAGAGTATGTATTTTACAAAAATTGTGTGATTTAGCACCGGGATCGAAATTAAAAAATGTGGTTTACAAGCAAGCATTGCGGTGTACCCAACAAAAATATTTTTGCCTGGATTTTATTCAAGTCACTTGAGAAATTGTATTCAAATGCGCTTTGCTGTATTTCTAATTATATTTAAAATAAAATCATCTGTTGTAGTACACCAACTGAATTTTATCCCTGCTTTTAATCTGCTGAATTTATGCATCTCGCATTACTTATATGAAAAAGTTCTTGTATCTTATGGGTACCGGATGTCAATGCACGATGAGTTGCAGATTAGTTATGGCTTTAAAATCATCACAAATTTTTACGCGCTCCATTTTGTTTCGTCGCTATTATGATTGGTGCAGCAAATTGTGTTGCGTGCATCTTTCAATTCAGACTTTATCGGCAATGTAGTTCTGAAAAATGAATGGTTCTAGTGGAAAAACGTCAAAATTTTGTTCGGCTAAAATATTGAATCAGAATATACGTTTTTTTATACGTACAACGGCTATACTAATCGGGAGAAGAGTCACGAAATCCGGCAATGTCAAACCTGACTGTAAATATAAATGCTCACAACTGATATGTTCGGATGTAACGGCTATTGCTATTTGATGAATATTACAAACTGAATCAACAAAGCAAGTATATGCATTTTTAATTAGAATGACTATGCTAATACCTGTTAAAAGGCGCACCAAACAGGAATTGTCACGCAGAAATAAGACTTTTCAGTACTTTTTCGATTTTCGGAATGACAGGGTTCAGGTATGTAAACAATTCTATTTAGGGACATTATGTATTTCGCAGAAGCCTGCGTATACACTGTCCATGCAACTAAAATAGCGAATGAATAGCAGACGAAAATTTGTAGGTAATGTTTATCAATTTATTATTTAACATATTAAAAACTTTCCAATGGTACAGTCTTAATATTGCCGCGCTAAAATGCAAAAAGAATATCTGGATGCAAATCTAATGCTGTGTGCCTCAGAAGACTTTTCAAACTAAACTTTTGTATGACCCAGTAATTCATGCAATATTTAAATAGATGTCACTAGGTTAAAAGTATTCAATTGTGCCTTTTACCAAAGCAACCTTGATTATACAAACCATAATCTAAAAAACGAAGCTTTTATAAAGGAATTAGAAACGAGGAAAGAACCAAAATTTCCATAGTAAAACGTATAAAACATATGGGAAATCACTTTTTTTCCAAAGACAAATTTGTAAATGAAAACCTTACAAATGCTCTATTATGATTTCTGAAATATTTTCATAATTTCAACATATATGAATATCGCTTAATAAATTGTTTTCATTTTCATGTAATAATTGATTTATTTAAACCAAAATATAAAAAAAGTTCATAACAACAGCATTCTGGTCAAACTAAAAAGGAAAGCTTACTACAAATCGTGTGCATTAAGTCAATATACATTACATAGATGGCAGTAAACATTTTGAAAAGTCGTACCAAAAATTGCCACCTGGAGAAATTTCAAGTTGAAAAATTGTAGGAAAAGCAAAACAAATTCTCAAAATATTAAGAACGTGTCATAATTTTATGATTAAACAATTTTTTTCGTATTTTTCTATATATATCTGAGACATCTAACGTACACTAGTAAAACTAAAGATAAATATAACAAGTATTATTTTAATTCGTCAGAGCCAACTTTGATGTATTTTTCAAAATAAAAGTTCGAAAAATATATTTTAGAAATAATTTAATTTTAATATTTCTGCAATTAATATTTACTTAATACCAATAAACCCTTCTTGTATATTGCTGCTAAAGATATGTAGAACACTTTTGTAACATTTTTGTTTTTTTCATTGAAAAACTTGAAGCTAAAAAACACCATTTTTACTATGGATTCCTATGGAAATCAGTGAAAAGTTATACCACTAAAAAAGCTTCTAAAAAATACGTCATTATGATTATGGCCAGAGCCTTCTAGAGTATAGAGCCATAATCATTATGACGTATTTTTTTTAAGCTTTTTTTAGTGGTATAACTTTTCACTGATTTCCATAGGAATCCATAGTAAAAATGGTGTTTTATAGCTTCAAGTTTTACAATGAAAAAAACAAAAATGTTACAAAATGTTTATACAAAAGTGTTCTACATATCTTTAGCAGCAATATACAAGAAGGGTATATTGGTATTAAGTAAATATTAATTGCAGAAATATTAAAATTAAATTATTTCTAAAATATATTTTTCGAACTTTCATTTTGAAAAATACATCAAAGTTGGCTCTGACGAAATAAAATAATACTTGCTAAATTTATCTTTAGTTTTACTAGTGTACGTTAGATGTCTAAGATTTATACAGAAAAATACAAAAAAAAATTATTTAATCACAAAATTATGACACGTTCTTAATATTTTGAGAATTTATTTTGCTTTTCCTACAATTTTTGCACTTGAAATTTCTCCAGGTAGCAATTTTTGGTACGATTTTACAAACATTTTTTTGCCGTCACTGCCATCTATGTAATGTATATTGACTTAATGCACACGATTTGTGCACACGAGCTTTTCTTTTTAATTTGACCAGAATGCTGTTGTTATGAACTTTTTTTTATATTTTTGTTTAAATAAATCAATTATTACAAGAAAATGAAAACGATTTACTTAAACGAGATTTTATGATGAAATTCAAACATTTATGAAAATATTTCAGAAATCATAATTAAGAATTTGCAACGTTTTCATTTACAAATTTGTCTTCGGAAAAAAAGTGATTTCCCATATGTTTTATGTGTTTTACTATGGAAATTTTGGTTTTTTCCTCCTTTCTAATTCCCTTAAAAAAGCTTCGTTTTTTTTATTATGGCTTGTATAATCAAGGTTGCTTTGATAAAACACGTAATGAACAATTTCACAAACATTGATCGTACAATTAGAAGCTTCAATCAACTCAAGTCCAGAGTCTCAGAGTGCCATTCTAGGAGGGGCAATGAATAATGTTTCTCAAGGAGATGGTTCGAACATTAAAATACAACACTTCAAAACAAGAGAAAATAGCAAAAGGTTACTTAAAATATAAAAAATGAATGAAATTCTGTTTGAGTTCCAATGCTGATATTACATGTTACTAATGTGATGAATTTTAATATACGCTGATAATTTCATTAAAATTCAAATTGGAGTAGAAGCACTACAGGTATCTTTCCAAGATCACCGTTTTCCAAAATAATTTTTAAATAATTTTTAAAACCAAAGTCTGAACAACAGGAGTTATATAAAATTCAAACAAACCAAATTTTATTTGATTGCAAGAAATGGGAACCAAATTTATTTTTATTGTGTCTTATTTTTCATTGTACATAACAAACTATTTATTGTGCAAAGTGCAAAATTGTTTAAAAAAAAAATGTTGCGATTAGATAAATTTGCATACTAAATTTAGAACACACGATTACATTTATTTATGAACGCACTAATTTTATATTTCAGAAATCGGTAAGCACTGCCCGATTTGACATACATAACTTCAGCAAAAAATGATAAAATACTTAAAGACCATCCGACAAAAAGTATATAGATCGAAATATCCAAAAACTCCTGAAAGTTTACTGTCAATTCTTCATCATCATTGCAATCGTTTTTAGTTGGCAGCATATTAAACCTCTTTGCATCGTTCTCGTATAATAGGGTCCAATAAGATTCGATACCTGATTCAAATATTAACGACATAATCCTATTAAATTGTTTGGCCAACGGAAATTTGTGGTCAACATAATGATAACCAAAATATGCGTACAATGAAAAATCTTGCATTTTATGATAAATCACCTGTCGCCCATTATAATTAAAGCGAGACTTTAAAAATAGATCGGCCACAGGTTCTGTCATCAAAAAAGCCAAATTATGATACGAATTATTTGCAATTAAATCAAAAATCGTAATTCCATTACCATCAATGGTCCGACCAAAACCTATCTGGAACGATTCGAAATACACACAAACGGCATTAGATGTTAGATCATGTGGATCGAATAATAATGACAGATCGCTTGATATAAATTGTGGGATACTATCGATGTCATCCTCGTATGAGGGCATTATGAGATCTACAAGCATAAACGTTTGATAGCAGCTATAGAATATAAAATTAATCCATAGGATGGCCAACAAAATTAATTTTTCAAAACGGGTCCGCATCGGTATCGATATATCCAACATGATTAGAGCCTTATATAGATCGAATAGTATTGCAAATATTATGGTGTTTCCTTCGCAGTGGTGATAATATTTGTGCATCCCGTACAAAATTAATCCTAGCAATAACACCATAATTAAATATAGAATTATACTGTCCAGATGAAATGTGCGGAATGATGTAAAAAAATTATTTTGTACCAATTTGCGTGGCACCAGCATAGACATCCGAATTAGTTGGCGTGGATAAGTTTGCTCGCAAAAATATAGATCTTTGGTTTCTTGATCACTTGCTAGATAGTTAATATTTAATTCACCGGATCCAGCAATCAAATCTTCGAGAGCATTCCATTTTGCATTAAGCACCTCTTCATCATGGAAATCGTTTTTTGTGTTATTTATAAAGTTAACTGATGCATTTAATTTATTTGCTAATATTTCCATATACTGACCATCGATTCCATACAATTTTCCATCTCGATAAAATGATCGAGCTAAATCTTCGGCATACGTTACTTTTATTTGTGCTTCATTCATATTTATGTCACCATTAAATATTTGGTCAATATGTTTAATATGACTTACATCTGCTAATCGTGGTTCTTGGTAATATCGATACACCGTTTTATTAACCACACGTCCATCATTCGTTGTGAACACAAACAGTAGATTTAACGGAATTTCTAGCTTGTGGCTTAGCAATTCCGATTTAGCATCAAAATTACAAATAAAAATAATTTTTTCAAAAACCTCATACTTCCAAAAATACATAATTCTTGCAATCGTAGTTGATTTAATTTCGTCCCTCAATTTATTTACATCATCAATTACAACCAAAATGAATTTTGCCAAATTAGGTTGAGCTTGAGAGTCATATACATATTTTGAAAATCGAATGTGTGATACAATCTGGTAATTTTTATTTAAACCACGCTGAATATAGTTAATAAGGTGGCCGTTTGTATTTAAATTCATTATCCAAACATCACGGTGTTGGTGCGTTGTCATTGTCATGTTTTCAGCCAACAGTGCAATAATTTCGTCGCCCAGGATATTGGTTGCTTGGATTGGAATAATCACAAATGCCAATATAAATATAAAGCGTAGTATTCTCATGTTGATGAAATGCAATACGAATAAGAACTAAATAAATACTACGTTGTCGTTGAAATATTACTGACAGTGATTTTATTTCATTGCACACAATATTCAAATTATTTGTGATTCATATCGACGTAATTTGTTCAAAATGAAATTTTTAACAATCAATTACACTATCAAGTATATACATAGGTAGAGCATATTACAAGCGGCGTTAGTGGGAAAATTTTACTTTTTAGTCAGCTTGCATAAAATTGATTCCTAATCGCTCAATCTTAGATTATGCCTGTATTGCAATAATGTATAAGGGTATAACTCATTTAACTAACTTTTCAGGAGGACGTTTCAGGAGGAGGAGGTAAAAATTATGTATTTCAATGACATGTGATGTCAAATTCTGTGCTCTATCACATCCAAAGTCAAATTATTTGTTTCGTCTGAATTAAAATGATAACTGAGTTATAGTAGGTCATTTTTTATCAAACTGAATAAAATTGTTTCAGAAACTTTAATTTGGCAAAAGGGCTTAACTTATCTTCTAGAAAAATTCAACTCCTTGTTTGACAAATATAGAAATATCTCGAGATTTAATCTCGAGATCACGAGATTTATTTGCGCTTAATTTATTTTGAAACTGATTTTCGCGAAACTTGATTTGATATATCAGTTTATCTGTATATTAACGGTTGTCGAATTACTTGACTTAGTATACTTGATTAGTACCTATAACTGGCCATAAAAACCACTAGTGGAATTTGTCTGTTGTAATAGCTACACATTGTTTCACCATAATGGGCTAGATACTCGATACTTTAGCAATTCGCAACTCTGCAAATATGGCGGATTTGCTAATCGAAAATTTGATTGCGTAAACTATTCGATTATTTTAGCAAAGTAAAATATATTTTTGTATTCAGCACAAACGTTAAAGTGCGTTAAAGTATCCCATTTTCTGAAATTCAGAAACAAATTGGATTGCTAAATTATCGTGTATAACATTTCTAGCAAATTCGCAAAAAATAACTGCTTATCTGCTTATCTGAGTATCGAGTATCTAGCCCATATGTTCACCTAACTTTCTCAAAAAAATTGAAAAATAAAAAAAATGTGGCGTAGCCAAAGCACGAACAGTTTTTACGTTTTTACCAACAGGAAATTTTAAGAAACTTATTGTGCAACATAAATTTTTAATCACAGATTTTTTTAAATTGATCAGTCGGTGTTTGGGTTGTCAATTCACTAATTTATTTTATTTGACAGTTGAGGAAAAAGCTCTATAGGGAAAAAAAAAGATTGTTGTTGTTTATATTCAATCGACAATAATTATCATGGAAAATTAGTTGGTCGAGTGCTGCTCAGGAAGTCATGCGACCCGCCGAAGGAACCGCTACTTGCACATTTCGAATATATTAAATATGATGTACAATATTCATTTGTTTTTGATATTGTTAGTGACAATTAAAGCCTCATGCACCCTCCGGGTTAGATCAAATATCTGCTAAAGTTCTTATATACTTCAAATTTTATAGCACCAGTCCTTGCCAGACTTATCAATGACACTTTCATTGAATCGACTTTTCCGCATTGTTTAAAATATGCAAAAGTGGTACCAATACACTAAGCAGGTAGTTAAATGGCTCTAAATAATTACCGTCCTATATCTATACTGACCACCATATCAAAAATCTTTGAAAAGGTATTGCTAGCAAGGCTGGAACATTTCCTATTATTAAATAATTTAATATATGAACATCAATATGGGTTTATTAAGAAATCTAACACCACCGCTGCGTGTCTTAACTTAACTGCCCGTTTGAGCAGAAGCTTCGAAAAGAAACAATACTGTGCATGTTTATTTTTAGACATCCGTAAAGCTTTTGACACTATTAATCAAAATGTTCTCATGATAAAACAATAAAAATTGAAAATATCAGATAAATATATTAATATATTTAAAAGCTATTTATCAAATCGGAGACAGACGGTTCAAATAAACAGCAAGACGAGTAATGAGATAGAGCTAACTTGAGGGATTCCTCAAGGCTCCATTCCTGGACCATGTTTGTTTAATATTTATATAAACGACATATGAGTCTATTAGAATCAAAAGTTGTTCTTCTCCATGTTAAGTATCAATAATCGAAATCGGAGCACATTTGCAGATTTTCGAATGTAGTGGCTCTAAATTTGTGGGCTATAGTTCAGTTGATTTTCAAAAGAATTGAATTTTCCACGGAACGTGTAGAAATATTTGACCGATCCAAATGGCAGTTTGTATGACAATTGCAGGTCTCAACGCCTATTGATAGAGGTATCAATCATCGAAATCGGGCACATTTGCAGATTTTCGATTTTTGTGGCTCTGAATTTGTGGGCTATAGTTCAGTTGATTTTCAAAAGAATTGAATTGTCCACGGAACGTGTATAAATATTTGACCGATCCAAATGGCCGTTTGTATGACATTTGCAGATTTTCGAATGTTGTGGCTCTGAATTTGTGGGTTATAGTTCAGTTAATTTTCAAAAAAATTGAATTTTCCACGGAACGTGTAGAAATATTCGACCGATCCAAATGGCCGTTGGTCTGACAATTACAGGTCTCAACGACTACTGATAGGGGTATCAATCATCGTAATCGGAGCACATTTGCAGATTTTCGATTTTTGTGGCTCTGAATTTGTGGGCTATAGTTCAGTTGATTTTCAAAAAAATTGAATTTTCCACGGAACGTGTAGAAATATTTGACCGATCCAAATGGCCGTTTGTATGACAATTGTAGGTCTCAACGCCTATTGATAGAGGTATCAATCATCGAAATCGGAGGACATTTGCAGATTTTCGAATGTTGTGGCTCTGAATTAGTGGGCTATAGTTCAGTTGATTTTCAAAAAAATTGAATTTTCCACGGAACGTGTAGAAATATTTGACCGATCCAAATGGCCGTTGGTATGACAATTACAGGTCTCAACGTCTATTGATAGAGGTATCAATCATCGAAATCGGAGGACATTTGCAGATTTTCGAATGTTGTGGCTCTGAATTAGTGGGCTATAGTTCAGTTGATTTTCAAAAACAATGAATTTTCCACGGAACGTGTAGAAATATTTGACCGATCCAAATGGCCGTTGGTATGACAATTACAGGTCTCAACGCCTATTGATAGAGGTATCAATCATCGAAATCGGAGCACATTTGCAGATTTTCGAATGTTGTGGCTCTGAATTTATGGGCTATAGTACAGTTGATTTTCAAAAAAATTGAATTTTCCACGGAACGTGTAGAAATATTTGACCGATTCAAATGGCCGTTTGTATGACAATTGCAGGTCTCAACGCCTATTGACAGATGTATCAATCATCGAAATCGGAGGACATTTGCAGATTTTCGATTTTTGTGGCTCCGAATTTGTGGGCTATAGTTCAGTTGATTTTCAAAAAAATTCAATTTTCCACGGAACGTGTAGAAATATTTGATCGATCCAAATGGCCGTTTGTATGACAATTGCAGGTCTCAACGCCTGTTGATAGAGGTATCAATCATCGAAATCAGAGCACATTTGCAGATTTTCGATTTTTGTGGCTCCGAATTTGTGGGCTATAGTTCAGTTGATTTTCAAAAAAATTGAATTTTCCACGGAACGTGTAGAAATATTCGACCGATCCAAATGGTCGTTGGTATGACAATTACAGGTCTCAACGCCTACTGATAAGGGTATCAATCATCGAAATCGGAGCACATTTGCAAATTTTCGATTTTTGTGGCTCTGAATTTGTGGGCTATAGTTCAGTTGATTTTCAAAAAAATTGAATTTTCCACGGAACGTGTAGAAATATTTGACCGATCCAAATGGCCGTTTGTATGACATTTGCAGATTTTCGAATGTTGGGCTCTGAATTCGTGGGCTATAGTTCAGTTGATTTTCAAAAAAATTGAATTTTCCACGGAACGTGTAGAAATATTTGACCGATTCAAATGGCTGTTTGTATGACAATTACAGGTCTCAACGCCTATTGACAGATGTATCAATCATCGAAATCGGAGCACATTTGCAGATTTTCGAATTTTGTGGGTCTGAATTTGTGGGATATAGTTAAGTTGATTTTAAAAAAAATTGAATTTTCCACGAAACATGTAGAAATATTCGACCGATCCAAATGGCCGTTGGTATGACAATTACAGGTCTCAACGTCTATTGATAGAGGTATCAATCATCGAAATCGGAGCACATTTGCAGATTTTCGATTTTTGTGGCTCTGAATTTGTGGGCTATAGTTCAGTTGATTTTCAAAAAAATTGAATTTTCCACGGAACGTGTAGAAATATTTGACCGATCAAAATGGCCGTTTGTATGACAATTACAGGTCTCAACGCCTATTGACAGAAGTATCAATCATCGAAATCGGAGCACATTTGCAGATTTTCGAATTTTGTGGCTCTGAATTTGTGGGCTATAGTTCAGTTGATTTTCAAAAAAATTGAATTTTCTACGAAACGTGTAGAAATATTTGACCGATTCAAATGGCCGTTTGTATGACAATTACAGGTCTCAACGCCTATTGATTGAGGTATCAATCATCGAAATCTGAGCACATTTGCAGATTTTCGATTTTTGTGGCTCTGAATTTGTGGGCTATAGTTCAGTTGATTTTCAAAAAAATTGAATTTTCCACGGAACGTGTAGAAATATTTGACCGATCAAAATGGCCGTTTGTATGACAATTACAGGTCTCAACGCCTATTGACAGAAGTATCAATCATCGAAATCAGAGCACATTTGCAGATTTTCGAATTTTGTAGCTCTGAATTTGTGGGCTATAGTTCAGTTGATTTTCAAAAAAATTGAATTTTCTACGAAACGTGTAGAAATATTTGACCGATCCAAATGGCCGTTTGTATGACAATTACAGGTCTCAACGCCTATTGATTGAGGTATCAATCATCGAAATCGGAGCACATTTGCAGATTTTCGATTTTTGTGGCTCCGAATTTGTGGGCTATAGTTCAGTTGATTTTCAAAAAAATTGAATTTTCCACGGAACGTGTAGAAATATTCGACCGATCCAAATGGCCGTTTGTATGACAATTACAGGTCTCAACGCCTACTGATAAGGGTATCAATCATCGAAATCGGAGCACATTTGCAAATTTTCGATTTTTGTGGCTCTGAATTTGTGGGCTATAGTTCAGTTGATTTTCAAAAAAATTGAATTTTCCACGGAACATGTAGAAATATTTGACCCATCCAAATGGCCGTTTGTATGACATTTGCAGATTTTCGAATGTTGGGCTCTGAATTTGTGGGCTATAGTTCAGTTGATTTTCAAAAAAATTGAATTTTCCACGGAACGTGTAGAAATATTTGACCGATCAAAATGGCCGTTTGTATGACAATTACAGGTCTCAACGCCTATTGACAGAAGTATCAATCATCGAAATCGGAGCACATTTGCAGATTTTCGAATTTTGTGGCTCTGAATTTGTGGGCTATAGTTCAGTTGATTTTCAAAAAAATTGAATTTTCTACGAAACGTGTAGAAATATTTGACCGATCCAAATGGCCGTTGGTATGACAATTACAGGTCTCAACGTCTATTGATAGAGGTATCAATCATCGAAATCGGAGCACATTTGCAGATTTTCGATTTTTGTGGCTCTGAATTTGTGGGCTATAGTTCAGTTGATTTTCAAAAAAATTGAATTTTCCACGGAACGTGTAGAAATATTTGACCGATCAAAATGGCCGTTTGTATGACAATTACAGGTCTCAACGCCTATTGACAGAAGTATCAATCATCGAAATCAGAGCACATTTGCAGATTTTCGAATTTTGTGGCTCTGAATTTGTGGGCTATAGTTCAGTTGATTTTCAAAAAAATTGAATTTTCTACGAAACGTGTAGAAATATTTGACCGATTCAAATGGCCGTTTGTATGACAATTACAGGTCTCAACGCCTATTGATTGAGGTATCAATCATCGAAATCTGAGCACATTTGCAGATTTTCGATTTTTGTGGCTCTGAATTTGTGGGCTATAGTTCAGTTGATTTTCAAAAAAATTGAATTTTCCACGGAACGTGTAGAAATATTTGACCGATCAAAATGGCCGTTTGTATGACAATTACAGGTCTCAACGCCTATTGACAGAAGTATCAATCATCGAAATCAGAGCACATTTGCAGATTTTCGAATTTTGTGGCTCTGAATTTGTGGGCTATAGTTCAGTTGATTTTCAAAAAAATTGAATTTTCTACGAAACGTGTAGAAATATTTGACCGATCCAAATGGCCGTTTGTATGACAATTACAGGTCTCAACGCCTATTGATTGAGGTATCAATCATCGAAATCGGAGCACATTTGCAGATTTTCGATTTTTGTGGCTCTGAATTTGTGGGCTATAGTTCAGTTGATTTTCAAAAAAATTGAATTTTCCACGGAACGTGTAGAAATATTTGACCGATCAAAATGGCCGTTTGTATTACAATTGCAGGTCTCAACGCCTATTGATAGAGGTATCAATCATCGAAATCGGAGGACATTTGCAGATTTTCGAATGTTGTGGCTCTGAATTTGTGGGCTATAGTTCAGTTGATTTTCAAAAAAATTGAATTTTCCACGGAACGTGTAGAAATATTTGACCGATCCAAATGGCCGTTTGTATGACATTTGCAGATTTTCGAATGTTGTGGCTCTGAATTTGTTAAGGTGACCATATTATTTTCAAATCAAAAGATGACATTTTTCAAAAACATATATACCACCCCCCCCCCCTCCCCTATCATTTCCCATATAAAATAAAAATTTTAAAAAGCATATAAAAATGTAGGTATAATAAAATTATTAAATATAATTCGTTCAACAACAGAAACATTCAAATTGCGTTCTTTTGACAATAAAATGTGTTGCGTTCGTTTACGTTCACAGATTTAAAACCGTTGAAATACATTTTAAATGACAATTATTCTACAATTTAATATCAAATTTATACGATATGAAGAAAAATATGACAAAGATGATGATTTTTGTAAAAGATGACAAAAAGATGGCATCATTTTTGAAGATGACGATCATCCGTAAAAGATGACTGTCATCTTCAAAAGACGACGTCTGGTCACCTTAAATTTGTGGGCTATAGCTCAGTTGATTTTCAAAAAAATTGAATTTTCCACGGAACGTGTAGAAATATTCGACCGATCCAAATGGCCGTTGGTATGACAATTACAGGTCTCAACGTCTATTGGTAGAGGTATCAATCATCGAAATCGGAGGACATTTGCAGATTTTCGAATGTTGTGGCTCTGAATTTGTGGGCTATAGTTCAGTTGATCTCCAAAAACATTGAATTTTCCACGGAACGTGTAGAAATATTCGACCGATCCAAATGGCCGTTTGTATGACAATTACAGGTCTCAACGCCTGTTGATAGAGGTATCAATCATCGAAATCGAAGGACATTTGCAGATTTTCGAATTTTGTGGCTCTGAATTTGTGGGCTATAGTTCAGTTGATTTTCAAAAAAATTGAATTTTCCACGGAACGTGTAGAAATATTCGACCGATCCAAATGGCCGTTGGTATGACAATTACAGGTCTCAACGTCTATTGACAGATGTATCAATCATCGAAATCGGAGGACATTTGCAGATTTTCGAATGTTGTGGCTCTGAATTTGTGGGCTATAGTTCAGTTGATTTTCAAAAACATTGAATTTTCCACGGAACGTGTAGAAATATTTGACCGATCCAAATGGCCGTTGGTATGACAATTACAGGTCTCAACGCCTATTGATAGAGGTATCAATCATCGAAATCGGAGCACATTTGCAGATTTTCGAATGTTGTGGCTCTGAATTTATGGGCTATAGTTCAGTTGATTTTCAAAAAAATTGAATTTTCCACGGAACGTGTAGAAATATTTGACCGATTCAAATGGCCGTTTGTATGACAATTGCAGGTCTCAACGCCTATTGACAGATGTATCAATCATCGAAATCGGAGGACATTTGCAGATTTTCGATTTTTGTGGCTTCGAATTTGTGGGCTATAGTTCAGTTGATTTTCAAAATAATTCAATTTTCCACGGAACGTGTAGAAATATTTGACCGATCCAAATGGACGTTTGTATGACAATTGCAGGTCTCAACGCCTATTGATAGAGGTATCAATCATCGAAATCAGAGCACATTTGCAGATTTTCGATTTTTGTGGCTCCGAATTTGTGGGCTATAGTTCAGTTGATTTTCAAAAAAATTGAATTTTCCATGGAACGTGTAGAAATATTTGACCGATCCAAATGGCCGTTTGTATGACAATTGCAGGTCTCAACGCCTACTGATAGAGGTATCAATCATCGAAATCGGAGCACATTTGCAGATTTTCGATTTTTGTGGCTCCGAATTTGTGGGCTATAGTTCAGTTGATTTTCAAAAAAATTGAATTTTCCACGGAACGTGTAGAAATATTCGACCGATCCAAATGGTCGTTGGTATGACAATTACAGGTCTCAACGCCTATTGATAGAGGTATCAATCATCGAAATCGGAGCACATTTGCAGATTTTCGATTTTTGTGGCTCTGAATTTGTGGGCTATAGTTCAGTTGATTTTCAAAAAAATTGAATTTTCCACGGAACGTGTAGAAATATTCGACCGATCCAAATGACCGTTTGTATGATAATTACATGTCTCAACGCCTATTGATAGAGGTATCACGGCTAGTACGCGTTATCATAATCATCCGATGTTCTCATTTTATTCATTGTATTGTCTCCGATCGTCGAAATCACTAACGTTTTTTTGTTTCTGGAATTAATTGCCTCTCTTTCTAAATGCTGTTTGAACTTCATGTCTTGTAGTTTCTCTAGAATTTCATGGTGTCGAATGTACTGGTTTTAAAACAGAAGGTGATTCTGCACTTGGGAATTTTTTTTTGCTTCTACAAAGGCGCCTAATATTTTTAGCCCAGGGCGTCTAAATATATAAGAACGGCCCTGTATAATGGTATAATGATACAAAGGTATGATAGTGAGATGGTTTGATAGTATGATGGTTTAATCTATCTTCTTCTATACAAAATGTATGATTTGGCTAAACTAAAGTTACGGTCAAACAAAAACGTTGAAGAATCAATGACGCGATTTGACGGAGAGTCAAAATTATCTGTTGAGGCTTTTTTGACGGAATTCGAAGAGATGAGTGAAATGATGCGGTGGAAGAACCTACAAAAGCTGATTTATTACAAACGTCTGTTGATAAGAACGGCAAACGAATTTTTATCGAGTTTGACTCCGGCACATGTCAATACTTATGAGAAATTACGTGTGGCTTTTGTAAAGAAAAATTGGATGTGTAATAACTAGTGATGTAATTCACGAGCAGTTGAGAACCTGTAAGAAGCTTTCCAATGAGACGTACAAACAATATGTTTACAAAATGAAGGAGATAAGCAAACGGGGTAAAACACGGAAATAAAAGGCTCTCCGTTGACTTCAGAGCATTAAACAAAAAGGTGGTCAAAGGTCATCCATTACCTTTGATAGAGCAACAAATAGATAAACTAGCGAATGTGAGATGGTGCTATATGTTGGATTTGACAAAATGGTGTTTCCACGCATCTATGTCTGAAGAGAGTCGAACATATTTGAGCATCGTGACGCATGAATCTTTGGATTTTGTAATTCTCCGTCCGTTTTCAACGGTTTATTAATGAAGTGTTCCGAAATTTAATCCAGGAGAAGAAGGTAATAACGTACCTAGATGATATTGTTGTACTTGGTATCGATGAGAATGAAGCAGTACGAACATTTTGAGGAGACACTCCTCGTTGCTAGAACTGCAGGATTGCAACATACGACCATCAACGGAAAAGATAAAAGCTGTGACAAATTATCCGACGCCGAAGTCGACGACAGGTGTGCAAAGTTCCCTAGGATTGACGAGGTATTTCCGAAAATTTGTACACGATAAAATTGCATTACCATTTAGCAATTTATTGAAGAAGGATGTCTTATTCAAATTTGGAAAAGGGCAATTATCAGCATTTCAAATATTTAATTTTGGATTGGAGATGGAGCTTGATACAGATGCCAGTAAAATGGGATATGGTGCTATCCTATTTCAGCGGTGCGAACAAGATGAAATGGTGCACCCTGTACAGCATCTGAGTCATAAAACCAATTCATGCGAACAGAATTATCATTCCTATGAACTCGAAGTCTTGGCGGTTATTGAGGGTTTAAGAAATTTCCGATGTTATTTGATCGGGCACCCGTTTAAGATTGTCACCGACTGCCTCGCTTTCCAGCAAACAATGGATACAAAGATCATATCAGCGAAAATTACCAGATGGGCCCCGCTCTTTCAAGAGTATGATTATAAGTAGAAGCAACAATGTTATTCCTTGAACCAACAGTAAACGATAGAATACGAATGGTGCAATACAAGGACAAATTATTGGGTGCAATACAAGTGTTGACGAGAAATCAAAAGATTGATAGTTATGAGTTAATTGACGATATATTATACCGCAACTTCGATGGTAAAAGTTGATTGTAATTTCTGAAGACATGAAGACTGAAATTATCAAGAAGGCGCACGATGTTGGACCACAAAGAAGACAGGGAACGCTTAAGGATTATTAAATCCAATTCCGAAGGGTAATATTCCACTGGAGATGTTATACACGGATCATTTGTCAATAGATACCTTAGTGGCAATGAAGAAAGGCTAGAAATACGTTTTGGCAGTAGTAGACGGGTTCACAAAGTTTACATGGATTTTTCCATTAAATACTTTAACGATTGATAAAACATTGAAGAAACTCAAGATAATCCAAATTGTTTTCGGTAACCCTCGATGTTTCATGACCGATAGAGGAGCGAGCTTTAGATCAAAATCTTTTGTTGAATTCTGCGAAAAGGAAAACATTAAGCATTTTACAATGGCGACTAGGCATCCCCGAGGTAATAGACAAGTGGAAATGATAAATCGCATAATTATCAACATTTTGACACAAATTTCTATGACGAATCCTGCTAAATGGATTTCAGTCGAGAAGAAACATAGGGTTGTTAGTGAACAAAAAATGTTACCACTTTCCAATACTCCACAGTGAGACGCCATTTACAAGAGGTATTTTTAAAACTACTTTGTAACAGTACTGACAGTAAACTTTCGGCTGTTAACAGAAATTTACCAGCATAGAGGTTTTGAAGCGGTCGTTTGATAGCCGGCTAGAGCTCAAGACATGCAAGTCGTAAAGAGACCGCGAGCGATATTATTTAAGTAACAGACAGGATACGAGGATAAGGAAAGGACTCAAGGTAAGGACTCATTCAGCTGCAGCAATTACACCCACCAATTCACCATCTTAGACAGGCTCTTAGCCTCTCATCCTGAAAAACAACGATTGCGGAATACACACCAACAGAAGAGGAAATAACATGTTGAAAATTGTAAAAACCAGTAAATCCCTTAACCGTAATTTATTAATGTTTAATTGGAAAAATAATTAAGCAAACTAATGAATGAAAATTATTTATTCTACCTAACTCCCTATGACGTCACGCTAAACCCACAAATTAGAATTACAGAAAATAAAAGATAGTAAAGATAAATAAAAATGAGATCTTAACACTAAAATTGCATATAATAAAATGTAGATTAAAAAATTATAGTAGACAAAAACCTGTTGTTAGAGATGATTTGTTGTTGATGATCATTACGGAAATTTATTTTCACTCAAACCACTTGGAAGTACATTTTAGTTTGATTTTAATCACTATCACTGATGTTTATAAGCATTACTTACTCATTTGAATTTATCATAGTTTTTAGATTGATTTGTGATTTTGCTCGTTTTATTTTTGTTTTAACCGAAACTTATACCACTGACAGACTAGGGATTAGCTAAACGCGATTAGTGAATTTTTCGAGATTAGCTCAAGTGTGTCAAGTTCAAGATTAGCTAAACGCATTTTATTTCGTGATTAGTGACAAAACGCGATTAGTGACCTAATCTCTTAATATTTTGAAGTTTATCTCTTTTTAAGGAGTTTAGTGAGAGTGCAAGTGGCGCCATTATATGTAAATGTTAAAATAAAATTGTAAATACGAGTTGCGCTATTTTAATATAGATGGAACTATTATCAACAATTTTAAAACAACAAAAAATTTGTGGTAGGTATAAATAAAAAAGATTGAAAATTGTAATTAATAATTAAAGTGTTTAAATTATAATTTGTTTTTTAATGTCTATGTTGTGTGATGATATTTGTATTAATACCGATACCATAAATTCGTGGCGCCACTTACTAAACCTTAGTCTGTCAATGCAATTAGATTAGTGGTAGATTAGCTAAACGGGTTTAGCTAATCGTGCTTAGCTAATCTCTAGTCTGTCAGTGGTATTATACTCTTTACACTAAACTTAGCAATCACACAAAATGATCGCACAAATATACTTTTGATTAGTCTGTGTATTTCTCTACACTTTAGGCAATTTAAACATTATTAATTAAACCTTAGACTATACAATAGAATGGACCGCTAGCGAGTGACGTTTCCATATAAAAATTTTAAAGTAGCTTGTGTCCAACATCTGCAGCGAAAAGTAGCCTTATGACCGATAGGGTAACTATAGCAAGTATAATCAAAATTAGTATCCACAGATGTCACTACAATATTCAGTAGTTACTTATAGTACCAACAGATTATTTTTATTAAAAAATTATTATATTGTTTCGTAAAATGTATAATTTTTGTAAACTTTGTTCTAACATAAGATTTATTATTTAGATTTAAAATTTACGATGGATGAAGTTGTAGTATTATTATTATTATTATTACTTGAGGGCCATGTGGGGGCTCAAGCCACCCCGCACTGCGACCTAAAAGATCTTTTGTGCATTAAGCCCTACTTAATTATCCGTCCAGTCAATATTCAAGCTCTTAATGAACCTGATAATACTGCCTAACGGTACGTGATACATACTATCTGGGCTCATTGCTCTCCCTCCTAGATGTTTTAATTATCCGTCCAGCCAATATTCAGGCTCTTAAAGAACCTGATAATACTGCCGGCCGGTGTGTGATACATACTATCTGTGCTCATTGCTCTCCCTCCTAGATGTAATAACATTTACTTCTGCTAGAAGAGCGGTAGCATTGGGACTCAAGGACATCGAGAGGGCAGACCCACTCCCGTATATTCCTATCCATGCCTCATCTACCGTTTTGATTTTACCCTTGCGAGTTGCTGGGACATACTATCTGGGCTCATTGCTCTCCCTCCTAAATGTTTACTGTAGGAAGTACTTCTACACGCGTTACATACTATCTGGGCTCATTGCTCTCCCTCCTAGATGTAATAACATTTACTTCTGCTAGAAAAGCGGTAGCATTGGGACTCAAGGACTTTGAGAGGGCAGACCCACTCCCGTGTATTCCTTCCCGTGCCTCGTCTACCGTTTTGATTTAACTCTTGCGAGTTGCTGGGAATAAAAAAAAGTCGCCTGTAGGTCACCCAGGTTTACTACAGGAAGGCTAAATAAAACTGGAGGGTGCCTGGTATCCAGAGTCCGCATATATAGACTGATTAACCTATCAGCCATTCATCCATCGGCATATGCTGTTCCACCTTAGATTAGGGATTTTTTGTCAAGGTTTTTTCCTTTAGCGTCGTACTTTAGCCTGTCACCAAAGGCCACATTCAGCCTAATGGTTACAGTTACCGGTGGTTGCCACGAGGAGGCAGTACGTACACCTGCGCCTACTGGAAGTTTACGGAGCCCCTTCCAATAGACGCCAAACCACAAGTTGTAATAACATCTGTTGGTAATAAATGACTTGGTAGTTATTTGGTAATTTGGTAACAACATCTGTGGATACTCATTTTGATTATACTTGCTATAGTTACCCTATCGGTCAAAAGGCTACTTGGCGCTGCAGATGTTGGAGCCAGTTAAACGCCATTGCTGGCGGTCCATTCTATTCTATGGTCTAAGAATTAAACATTTTTTTTTTGTTTTTATGATGATCGTAAATATTTATGAATTGGAAACATTATAACTGATTGACTTGTTTTTTTTCTTCTAGCATTTTTGATTAAGATAGCACGATTTAGATTTTTTTTAAAGACAATATTACTTGAAAATTTTAAGTTAATTTAATTTTATAGTTCATTCGATCTAGCTCCTTATAAAATTATATATAATTATACAAACGATATTGCACTTCTGCACTGAAAGTCTTGGTGTTAAATTTTTTTTTCTTTGTATTTCCTATCCGAAAGCACTATTAATCGATATATACGTTTGACTGAAATTTAGGTCATCTCACATTACGTATATTTTTTAAATACAATATTCTAATATGAAGAAAAAACGGATCAGTTCAAGAAAATGTATACATCGTTTTTCATCTAAACGAAATTTTTCTCACAACAAACTTTATGTTTCTCAATTTGAAATTCTTTTAAAATATTAAAATAATTTTTATTTGTTTGATATGAGAAAACTAAATTCTTGATACGAGAAAACGTGATTACATAGAGAATATGGTTTTCTTCATGGTTAATTTTTATTTCTTAAGTTTAACAAAATCGGTTTGTTTGTAGAAACAACTAGAAACCGATTCTTTTGATTGAAAACTAGAAATTTTTATGGTGGGAAATCTCGTTTCTTAATTTAAGTAGCATTTTCTGTAAATAAACAGGTATTTTCTTGCTGGAAAACACATATTTTCTTGAGTATAGTAAAAATTTACCAATCTATTGTTTGTTTTTTTTTGTATGTATCCGTTTATTTCTTATAAGAAGCTTGTTATTTCTTGAGTATAGAAAACAATTTAGAAACCTATTGTTTGCGTTTTCTTGTATGCATCGGTTTTCTTCTTCCAGGGAACCTGAATATTCTTCACTAGAGAAACGCTTTTCTTGTGACAATGCAATATTTCTTCAGGTGTGGTTACGCAATATTTCTTCGTTTCAGAAATATTTCTTCAATTTGTGAAATTGTTGTTTAAAATAATACAATTATACGACAATTTATTTTTATGTTTCTTATTTCACCATCAGATGCCCTATTCTCGAATTACACATCCATTTTCCACATGTGGACATCTGTCAAAATCCCTTAATAATTCCTTTGGTATTTTTCCCTAGGTATCATATATTCCACATGCAACCAAATACCCTATTCTTGAATCATTCGGAATTTTTTATTCACCACTCACAATTTTGTAATTTTACCAAAGCAGCAATTGTCAATAAAGTCAACTAAATACGTTTAATGTTTGCAATGTTTTTTTTTTTGCTATATGTCAGTCCATTTTTTTAAGAATTCTTTTTATGTTATCATGAATTTTGATATAAAACAATTTCGAAATGATTTTTTATTCACAAAATAAAAATTTTGCGAACTTTTTATTCACAAAAAGTAAATCTAAAATCTACGGAATTATTGACTTTTTCGTACATGGGGAATTTTTTCCACATACTTATACCCATTCGGAAATATTCCCTTAGTACCGAAAAAATTCCATTAGTAGGGAATTCAAGAATACATGAAATAAAATTTCCGCAGGTTTTTATGAATTTTGACAGATATCCACATGTGGAAAATGGATGTGAAATTCGAGGATAGGGCCCCGGATACAGAAAATATTTAAATACAAATTTGATAATTTCGATTATTATTTGTTTCATTATATATTTAAATATAAATAATTATAATTTTATAAATAATTTTCACTTAGAACTAAGCTTATAATCGTTGTAATATAATGTTAAGTTCAGGCTTTCAATTTTTGTTTTTTAACTAAGAATTTAATTATCACACATTATTATACCATAGTATAGATTTTAAATAGATAATAAATTTGGTTTAAATATTTTAATTCCATTTGGAAGTGTAAAACAAATGATTTTAATGTGTTAGATAGTCTTTACATGTAATAAACTCATATTTTACCTTCTTCTGTAAAACAAAGGAAATAGGATTTTTTTAAAGTAATTCTCCTGTATTTAATAACAGAAATACTTACATATGTTTTCAACATCTGAGACATTTGCATATTGAACAAGGCGGGCGAAAATATTAAAAACATTTTTAAATGTTTCCAGAAATCCTTTTTCTGTTTTCACTTTACACCACTTTGAAGTGTAAACACCACCGTTTAAAAAATCTAAGTTTGTGCACTTTTAACAAAAGAAAATTTTCACAAAATCTCATTTCCAAAATCACAATTTTTTTTACGTTCTTCATTGTTGAAGATTCGCGATAGAATGCTTTTGTTGGTCCGAACATCCATTATATAATGGTATATACATACAATTATAACAATTTAACGATAATTTTCTCGTCTCATGAAAGGCTTACTTAGTTGAAATACTTTATTCTATTGTTATGATAAACAAGCTTTTCATATTATGAAATAATTTCTTGTATTAAAAATATTTTCTCAGATTAAGAAATTTTTGTTCAAATGAAAAATGCGATTTTTGAATAAGATCGTTTAAGAGAAGAAAATGTGTTCTTGTCCTGAGAGACGTAAATCATAGTTTTCTTCTTAAGAGGATTTATTAAGTAATAGTTTCATCAATTGAAGATACTTTCTCAGTTCAAGAATAACATAGACAAACTGGTTGTTTCGAAGAGAGAATAAACTTTTCCTTATTGTGCCACCTAATTAAAAATAATCTAAATTATTCGGAATGCTGTACTATATTTTCCAAATTATTCCATATTCTGAACCATACTAGTATACCGGCTAATCAAATTTCTAGACACCCAATATATTCAAAATAAAACAAGTAATGAACAATTTCAGAAACATTGATCGTAAAATTGTTAAAATTGTAAATAAAATAAATTTTACTTATTGCACACCCGGTTCTTTCGTTAAGTTTTTTTCTTGCACACACACATTAAGATTTCTTTTTATATATAATCAGTGTAACCATATCGTTTCTTGTTAGTTCAAATAAAACCATTCATTGGATAAAATCTGCATTTTTATTTTTTGCTCAACAGGTTATGGGCCCAGAAATGGGGTCCCGGTCGATACGGCATATTTCATTACGGAATATGAAAAAACGGCATATTTCAAAACGGCATAAGGTACACTACGGCATATGGTACACTACGGCATATTTCAAAACGGCATATGGTACACTACGGCATATGGTACACTATGGCATATTTAAAAACGGCATATTTAAAAACGGCATATTTTAAAACGACATATGGTACGTAACGGTATAGGGTTGGCCACGTATTACTGTTTTTCAAAAGATTGTTTACAAAAGACTGTTTCTAAAATCTTTTCTCTAAAATCTTGTTTTACAAAATCTTGTCGCCAAAATCTTATTTACTTTTATGATTACTTTTATATATGGATAATAGTTATTTATGGTACTAGTGAGCAAAACGAGATGTTATCCACAAGGGATAAGTTTGTCCCACGAGGCGATAGCCGAGTAAAAATTCATATTATGAGTTTTTTATGAGCAATTCAAAATTGCTTTTTCTCATTCCATTAATTTACTTCCTACAAGAATTATTTCAGATTTTGAACTAGCTTCAGTTTCTGCACTAAAAAATTTTCTGCCGGATGTAATTTTTAAGGATTGTTTATTTCATTTTACCCAAATTATTTGGCGAAAAGTGCAGAAAAAAAAATTGGCTTCCAGATATGGTAGCGACATAGATTTTAGAATTAAGATTCGAATGCTGGCTGCCCTAGCCTTCATTCCACCTGATGAAATTTGTTATTATTTATCTAAATTAGAGGATGTTTTGGATGAAGACGGAAAAATTATTGTATCATGGATAAATACCAATTATATTTCGGGCCGTGCTGTTAAAAACAATAAACCGCCACGGTATAGTCCCAATTTTTGGTCTTTTGTTGACTCTTTTGAGAATAACTTTCCACGAACTGAAAACAATTTAAAGTCTTGGCATAGGAGGCTGCAAGTTGTTGTTGGAAAATTGCATGTTGTACTTTATAAGCTGACAAGATAAATTAGGCAAAGAACAAATATTTATTAAAAACCGAACCGACAAAATGAGATCTGGTGAACAATTATTTCCAAATAAAATATCAATAAAAAGAAAAAAAGCTGAAATATATCATGATAAATCGACGGCCTAAAGAGGAAACGTCTTCCCTTAAAGAATGCAAATAATATAGCTCTTTATTGATTTATGTCACTAATCCATAAAACTTAGTTTAATTTTTATAATATTTTTTCAAACATATCTCAAGAAGAGAAACTAACTTTTGAAATTATAATTTTAAATAAAATGTGTGTATGCAAATTAATCATTAAAATTTGTTTTTTAATAATTGAATCTGAATCATCTTAATGTACATAAATGCCTGTTCATGTGAAAAATTAACTTAAAATAAGGGACATAGAAAAACTGGGTTGGGTATGCAATCTGGCATTACAAAATATTGCATTACAAAATTTCGCATACAAAATTTTGCAATTATACAATATTGCAATACAAAATCTTGCATACCAATTTCCCGTGCATTTTTTTTCTCTATTCTGAAAAATGACATCCACTAATTTAACTTAGAATTGTAGAGGCTAACGGCTTCGGTAACTCTCACGGGCACGCGGGAGGTCGCTTCGCTCCCCCCCGCTTAGCCCTCCGAGGGGCTTTAGATTTGAACTTCGGGGGACGTAGGAGCCGGGATAGGCAAACATGTCGCACTGCGTGCCGCATGCAGGAGCGGATTATATGGAATCTATTAATGACCCTATTAATTTTTAATTCATTTTTTCTTAATTCCTTTTCAAAATGAAATAAAAAATGCATATTTTATTTAATTTTTTAACGCATTTTTAATTCATTTTCAAAATGAATAAAAAAAGGCCCATTTTTAATTCAGAAAAATATCTTTTTTAATTCAGCCTTTTATAATTCGTGTAGCCTTAATTTGGTAAATTTTGATGTTGGTATAAAACTAGTTCCTTCTTTAAAAATAATTTCAATGAATAAGAATAAACCTGAAGGGCCAATATACATATTTTTACTTTTAAAATTAGATTTAAATAAAAATTAAAAATTATAGATATTAATAAGCACTTCCCGATTATATCTTTATTACCAATATTTTTATCTCCGTTGGGAGAATAAATTTAATTGCATAAAGTGAAGGAAAATTATATTAAGCGAAATAAAATTCCAATAGGTAAAGGCTATTTTAGTAAGTATAGGGTAACTTTATAAGTTGATGATTAAAACCATTTTAGAATCCCATTTCCATCGCACTGTTGAGTTTCATCATAATCGGTTAAGAAATAGCTAATTTTCATTCTTATAGGCCATATTCGAGAACTTTATCTAAAACTCATTTTAGAATGCTAATTCCATCAAATTTGTCAAATTTCATCATAATCAGTTATGAAATATCCAAGTTGCATAAAAATTGCCATATCTCAAAATTTTATCTATAAACCATTTAATAATCCCATTTCATCATTCCTTCCGAATTTCATCATAATCCGCCAATAAATAGACAAATTCTATCAAAATTAACCATATTTCAGAACTTCTATTAAAACTCATTTTAGGATCCCATTTCCATCACACTTGTCGAATTTCATCATAATCGTTTAAGAAATACCTAAGTTCCATCATGATTGGCCATGTTCTAGAAATTCATCCAAAACTCTTTTTAGAATACCATTTCTAAAGTACACTATACGAATTAATTCATCGTACGATCTAAAAAATTGAATTTTCGAATTGGCTTTTCAAGCAAATAAATCCTGCTTACTGTAAATTTAAAAGGACAAAAAATACAGACAAAACTAATATAAATTTAGTTTATTAATCTACTTTTCAAGGCCGAAAATGAAAAAACTTTACATTTGTATTGCTTTGTTTGCGAACAAATTCATCGTACGATTAATTTAACCATTATTCAACACAAAATTTTTTTTTTTATTAATAACGGGTAGGCCTCCTTTGACATCTAGAATGGCTTTAAGTCTGTTATTCATGGACGAAACCAATTTTTGGTGAATTCTGGCGCCACCCGATCTCAATCATATCTTATTGCCTCTTTCAGTGTGGCCTTAGATGTAATTATGTGTATTTTTAGTTGCCTTTCTACATAATCCCCCAGATGCTCTATGGGATTAAGGTCCGGATTTTGTGGATGAGACTGTAGCTGCTTAGGGGTGTTTTACAGCAACCAGTCTCGAACAATTGCCGCTATGTGCTTCGAGTTGTCATCTTGCTAGAAGACCCAATTTTGTGCCAGTTCTAATTTGTCTACCGATTTGTGCAAATTGGCTTTCAAAATGTTCAAATACATCCTTTTATCCATACTTCCTTCAATAAATATCAAATTTCTGACTTTCGAACCCGCCGTACACCGTCAAACTGAGTACATTTCCTCCAGCGTTTTTAACCGTACCACGAAGATTTGCTGTTCCCTTCTTGCACCATACTTTTTATGGTCCATCATATCCAAATATATTTTACTTAATTTCGCCGACAAATATCACTTCTTTCCAGAATGAAAATTCAGCATCCAGGACAGCGATTTTGGTCGCAAAATGAGGATTGATTTGAGGATTACCGGAAGGCAATAGTATTGGTAAATTGTATTGGACTATTGGTGTTGAATGTGCATTTTTTCTTTCAGTTATTCGTTTAATATGATGCAAATAAAAGAGATAAACTGACGCGAGTAATAGGGATAACATGATACAAATAAGAGGAATAAGCTCAGAAGAGAACGATTGAGAGGATGTATTAAGAGAGACTGAGACAGAATAACAAATTCCGAAGAAAAAAAAATTTAAAATATTAGGTACGAAGCGAGAGAGACTCAAAATAAAAAATATTAACCAAAAAAACAAAAAAGCTAGAAACAAAACGATTTTGTTTATTTTGTTTAGTATTGTGTATTTGGTATTGTGTTGTGTTGCAACCAGCGCTGCCGTTTAAAAAAATCAGGCAGCTCCAATTAAATTTCTATTCGGCTCCAATCGGCTCCACAAGTAACAGAGCTTCAAAATATACAAAAAAAATTATTTAAACATTTCAGTTTTTTATTATTTCCGTTGAGTACAGTCATGGTACATTCGTAGACGCACAAATTACAATAAATATAAAAAAATACAATTCATTTGTATAACTAATTATAAATTTTAATTTATAAAAACTCAAAAAACTGATTAATAAAATAACATATTGCGATTTTAATTTAATTATTTTAAATATCACATTAAATTAACTGTTAATTAAAGTTTCAGCATTTTTGTTTGTGTTTCACATTTAGGCTAAAATCAATTCATTAATTACAAACTTGCGGAATTAAAAAACATAAATCAATAAAATCTGATCCGAAATCTTAGGAGTTTGCTAATTTATATATTGATAATACATTTTTTGACGCTTTCGATTCAATAAGCGAACAGTTTTTGGTTAATTGTTTGGTAATTGGCAATGAATTCATTGTAGAAGTTTTTAGCGAATTTCTGCTTTTAGGTTTTAGCTTTTATGTTGTTTAATTCTGAAAATGGTATTTCAGCGGCTGCGCTACTATGTGCCAAACTTTATAAACCGCCTATAAATATTTTTAAATTCGGAAACAGTGGTTTGTTTAACCCGTCTTTTAAATCGAATATCCTTGCCCAAAAATACTCCAACTTGGTTGAATTATCCACTAATTTTTGATAACGTAGAGTTCGAACCTCTTGTTCGGTCTCTGCAAAATTTTCAATAATTTGCGGAAAGAACAGTTTTCTTATCTTTTTTTTTTTGTGTTTGTAAATTAATTTAATTTCAATTATTATTTATTCAATTAGTAATGAGTATTTCCACCCTGGTGTTCAATAACTTCAAGAAGTCTATTGTGTGTTGAATTATAAAGTGACCCCAAATAGCGAAGGGAAATTTCGGCCCAGGCTGATTTTATCGCTTCAATTAATTCGTCCTTATTCTCGAACTGTCTTCCTCCTTCGTAAACTTTCCGTGATAGCCATACCCAAACGTTTTCCATTATGTTTAAATCGGGTGAATAAGGCGGCCAAGGTAATAGTTCTACATTTTGCTCCGGAATTCACGCTT
Organism: Tipula helvola; assembly: GCA_963556165.1. Taxonomy (NCBI): domain Eukaryota; kingdom Metazoa; phylum Arthropoda; class Insecta; order Diptera; family Tipulidae; genus Tipula; species Tipula helvola. The sequence continues at coordinate 35,541,644 of OY744482.1, read as the reverse complement.
TGATTATCCTGGCAGTATGAATCGGAGCATTATCCTGCTGGAAAATCCAACGCTGTCCATTAAAATATTCGGTATATTTTGGTAAAGCTCGTTCCAAAACGGTTTTATAGGTATTTGCTGTCATTTTTATTGTCTGAAAATCTAAATCAATTATTCCAAAAAAAGACACTGATCCCCACACCATTACACCAGCCCCTTTACTATGCCTTTTGCTAAAAATAATTTCCTTTTTTCTTAGGTTATGAAAATAATAGTTGTATCCATCTGGCCCGTCCAAATTAAATTTTTTTTCATCGGAATAGACAACCTTATGCCACTCTCTGCCCCATCTAATGTGTTGCTTTGCAAAGCAAAGACGCTAGTTCCTGCGTGCTTCATTCAATGGTGGTTTTTTCTTAATTTTTTTAAATGTTAAATGTGGGGAACGCTGTATTACACGATGGACCGTTGCTCTGCTGGCCGTAACACCGGTTTTAGCCCTTATTTTGCTAATCGACAGGGTAGAATTTGAAGCTTCTCTAAGAATGGCCCGTCGATCTTGGATTGTTGTAGCCATGCTCACACGTCCTTTACTGTTGTTTCCATAGCTTTGGATGTTACTTAGGTAATTATGCACAACGGTTGAACTTCTTCCAATTTTAGCAGCAATTTCCCGGATACTATGGCCGTCCTCCTTAAAAGCTCGAATTTGGCTTTTTCTTCTATATTCAAGAACTTTCCTTTAGGCATAGTTGCGCACACGTCAAGGTTTAATCACGAACTGTTACCCTACACTCTTTTATTTTTATTTTTAGCCTTAGAAACGAGATATTTCAGTTGTTCTTAAACAAGTGAGACAAATGAATATGCAATTTTTAAAGGTGCACTCCGTTTTATTTAAAAAAAAGTAGCGATTCTCTAAAGTACCTGCAAATTACTGTATGGGATATTTTCTTAATAGAGCCCTCTTCCGATATAACAATTAGAATTTGTTTAATTATACATAGTATTGGAGAAACAATCTGATGTTTAAAAAAAAATAAGCGTTCTTAACAAGTGAGACGGAGTATACATTTTCTTCAGGTAGAACATTTTTATTTAATTGATTCTTCGACATTTTATTTAATTCAAATTGGATTCTTTGACAAATTCCAATTTATCAAAACTGGGTAAGATTGTCATTTAATATGTTTTAATAGAAGGAAGCAACCTATACATTTTTGGAGGCTCACTTTGGAATTCTTTATTTAAATTATTTGTAATTTTAAAAATGTATGATAAAAAAAGAAAATAAGCCAAATTAATGTTATTTAAATTTTCAAAAATTTATGGAGCTAAATCGGAATCGGCCTGAAATATTTTTAATAAAAAAAAAATGTTGAAGAGGTTATACCATTGCTCTAAAATACGATTGAGAACTCCTTCAAGAGACAGCCATCTACCGTCTTCCTTCGAAAAAGGACCGGTCCCTCTATTCGAAAAGAAGGATTGGTTCATTTATTTGAAAGTCCTTCTATTCAAATTATTTTGCAAACTTCTAAAATGTTGGTAAACAAATTGGTCTTGAATAGAGCGACCGGTCCTTTCTTTCGAGAGGAGATATTAGTGTTCGCTATTTTTAGGATTTTGCTAAATGGAATATTAAAGTATTCCTGAAATGTACGAATTTCATTTTGCCTTTTAGAACTATGTACCAAAAAGAAGTAGGTAAACATATGTTTCTCACCAATCTTTCGTATTCTTGTGGAAGTTTTTTCGCTGCTGCTGAGGAACATATATGGAGGGAATGGCATGTACATCCCAGGGAGTACAAATAAGGATTTATTTATTTTAATAAAGCTTGAACTCCACATTTTGTACCTATCATTACGCTGGCATTGTTCGCCCCAAATCTCAAGCAATTAGTTAATGGAATTTTATAAAGCTTAAAAAATTTTATAATTTCAATATAAACCGACTTTGCGTCACTATTTTGTAGATCCAGAAGGAACAAAAAACGGCTACAATTAAATTTAATCGGTATTGAAAATTTAAGTTATAATTTTGACGGGTACATTTGTTCCTATAAGCAGTTTCTATAAGCAGCGTTTATGGAAAATCCAATAAACAAACACATACGGATTATAGAATGGGGATACATACCATGTAGAATTAGAAAATTGAAATAAAAAATGAAATTCATTTAAAAAAACATAAAAATTATTAACTGTTTTGAAAGCTCCAATTGAAAAATTGACGAGCTCCACTGGGCTCCTGGGCTCCCGAAATATTCTAGAGCTCCATTTTGGAGCCGAAGCTCCACTTTCGACAGCGCTGGTTGCAACTCATGATGGTCGGTTGCTCCTATACGATGTTATGTCCGTTAGTCCGAGGTTGGAAAAATTTTATTCTAGCATATACATACACAGCAAATAAAAAAGCGAGATGGTTTATTTTATTACTTTCCTTTTTAACTTGCGCAACCTTTTTTGTATACAATTTTTTTTGTTTAGAATAAAATGTTCCCACACTTCGACATCATCGTAAAGAAACAACCCTCACGAGCTGCAAGGCAACACAATACTAAAAAAATAAATAAAATCATTTTATTTTCTTACTTTCTGTTTTGGTTCCTTTGTTCAAAATTTAAAAATTAAAAATATTGCGAATGGAGCCGACGAAGAATACATTAATTAAAAATCATTCATTTATGTTGCTTTTTGTTTTTTTTATTTGCAAGAAATTGTTTTGGTTACGTTTATGTATTTTGTTTTGGTTTTTTATTAACGAATGAATTCCACTAGTAAGAAGAAAGGGAAAAATAACTCAAGGCGAGCGTAAGCACCAAAAATTTGAACCGATTCACCCGCTTGGCTTGTTTTTGATACTTACCCCATGAGAAAACGCATGAGAAAATACACTAATACAATACAAATATTTGACGGCACACAATAGCAAAATGTATATTATACACCGTGTACATATACAAAATTCTCAATCCTCAATCCTCATTTTGCGACCAAAATCCATGTACAGGACAGCGATTTTGGTCGCAAAATGAGGATTGATTTGAGGATTACCGGAAGGCAATAGTATTGGTAAATTGTATTGGTGTTGAATGTGCATTTTTTCTTTCAGTTTTTCATTTAATATGATGCAAATAAAAGAGATAAAATGACGCGAGTAGTAGGGATAACATGCTACAAATAAGAGTAATAAGCTGAACAACAAATTCCGAAGAAAAAAAAAATTAAAAATATTACGAAGCGAAAGAGACTCAAAATAAAAAATATTAACCAAAAAAAAAACAAAAAAGCTAGAAAACAAAACGATTTTGTTTAGTATTGTGTTGCAACTCATGATGGTCGGTTGCTCCTATACGATGTTATGTCTGAGGTTGGAGAAATTTTATTCTAGCATATACACAGCAAATAAAAAAGCAAGATGGTTTATTTTATTACTTTCCTTTTTTTAACTTGCGTAAACTTTTTTATATACAATTTTTTTTGGTTAGAATAAAATGTCCGCACACTTCGACATAACATCATAAAGGAACAACCCTCACGAGCTGCAAGGCAACACAATACTAAAAAAATAAACAAAATCATTTTATTTTCTTACTTTCTGTTTTGGTTCCTTTGTTCAAAATTTAAAAATTAAAATGATTAATTTTTTTTGTTTTCATTTATGTTGCTTTTTGTTTTTTTTATTTGCGAGAAATTGTTTTGGTTACGTTTATGTATTTTGTTTTGGTTTTTTATTAACGAATGAATTCCACTAGTAAGAAGAAAGGGAAAAATAACTCAAGGCGAGCGTAAGCACCAAAAATTTGAACCGATTCACCCGCTTGGCTTGTTTTTGATACTTGCCCCATGAGAAAACGCATGAGAAAATACACTAATACAATATAAATATTTGACGGCACACAATAGCAAAATGTATGTTATTCACCGTGTACATATACAAAATTCTCAATCCTCAATCCTCATTTTGCGACCAAAATCCCTGTACAGGTGTGATTTAGCGAACTCGATGCGTTTCTTTTTATTTACCTCACTAATAAGTGTTTTTTTCTGGCCATTCTGGAAAATTACCCGTACCAGTTTAATGTTTTCTGGTTTGTACGTTAACATACATCTGCTCCATAATTCTGGTGCAGCATTGTTAGCAATTTTGATCTAAATATTCGCTGCTCTTTGCTTACATAACGCCATACTACCCTTTATTCCTTCTCGGTAAGAGTACGCGGGCGACCAGTTCTTTTTAATTATTCAACACTACCTGTCCTTTTATGTGTTTCTATAATGAGCATGAAGATTTAATTTTTTTGGTTAACTTTGAACTTGGAAGATAACGGTTTTCCTTCCAAATGCTTATTGATAACGACTTCTTGGAAGTCAATACTGGTTTCTGTTCGTGTGGCCTTCAAAATGATAAAAGGTGTTTTGTGTACCGGTAGCTTTAATGTCTTACAATATACTGAACTATTCTATCACAAGAATGTTGATCACAAAAGACGCACGGGTGTTGTTAGATAAAAACAACAACCGTACGATGAATTTGTTCGCAAAAGAAGGAATACAAATGTAAAGTTTTTTTATTTTCGGCCTTGAAAAGAAGGTTAATAAACTAAATTTATATTAGTTTTGTCTGTATTTTTTGTCCTTTTAAATTTACAGTAAGCAGGATTTATTTGCTTGAAAAGCCAATTCGAAAATTCAATTTTTTAGATCGTACGATGAATTAATTCGTAGAGTGTATATGTTAAATTTCATCATATTCGGTTAATTAATATCCAAGTTTCACCCTAATTGGCCATATTACAGAACTTCGTCTAAAATCCGGTTAAGTATTCCATTTTCATTGCACTTGCCAAATTTCATCATACTCGGTTAAGAAATAACTCAGTTTTAGAAAATGCCATATTATACCATAGTGTACCTTATGCCATAGCGTACTATATGCCGTTTTAAAATATGCCAAAGTGTAGCATATGCCATAATGTAATATATGTCGTTTTGAAGTATGCCGTTTTGAAATATGCCATAGTGTACCATATGCCATAGCGTACCATATGCCGTTTTAAAATATGCCCTTTTGAAATATGCCATAGTGTACCATATGCCATATTTTCATATTCCATTTTGAAATATTCCGTTTTGAAATATGCCAAGTTGAATGGATTCGCCAGAAACGGTAGTTAGTATTCGGTAAAAGAATAATTATATATAAAGTATATAAAGGTTATCTTTGATTTACTAAACCTAAAAAAAAATATACAGTTTTTTTTTAACTGGGCGCTTAGCATTTTTTTTTATTAAATTATAAATATAGTGAATTAAAGACAAAATATTAATAATTCTAGTATATTTAAAAGTGAGTGAAGTGAAACTATAACAAAATTTTATGTTATTATGGAATCAGATTCGATTAAAATCACTAAACTGCAAAACAGAAATCAATGGATGGTTTGGAAATTCCAAGTTAAAATTTTATTGTTGGATAGTGAATTGTTTGATGTAGTAACGGGTGATTCCAAACAGCCGCAAGCTACTGATAAAGAAAATTTAAACAAATGGATTAAATTGAATAGAAAAGCAGAAAAAAATTATTGCTACAGCAATAGGGTAGGAACCCTTGGTTCATATACTAAACTGCGTTACATCTCATGAAATTTGGACAAAGTTGCATTGAATATACGAGCTAAAATCAAACATTAGCATACATTTTTTACAGCAAGAATTCTACTCTTTCTCGAAAAATTCCGGAGACAATATGGCAAACCATATTGCAAAATTGCAAAACCTTGTACAGCAATTAAAGGATATGGGTGAGAATATATCCGATTCAATGGTAATTACCAAAATACTGTTAACACTTCCTAGGGAATACAGTAATTTTCATACGGCTTGGGAATAAACTGAAGAAAAATAGCGTACGTTAGCCAACTTAACGACAAGGTTAATGATTGAAGAATCCCGTTTATCGTTGACAGATAAAGTTGAACCTAATGGTGAAGCATTGGTTGCTAAGTATAGCAATAAATTCAATAAAAGCAAGAAAAATGGAAGGTGTTTTAAATGCAAAGAAAAGGGACATTGGCAAAGTAATTGTCCACTACTTAATCAAGAATCAAAATTAAAATTTCAAAAATTTAGAAAACCTAGTGACGCTTTAGTGTGTAATACTACAGTATCTCCTAGTGATGTTGATGATTGGTATCTCGATTCTGGAGCCAGTGACCATATGACGTTTAACAAAAGGTGGTTTTATGATTATGAGGAGTACAGTGAAACATGCTAGAATTGGAAATGCGAAACAATTAAGGCGTATGGAAGAGGCAAAATCGACATTTTAGTGTTTAACAATAGTACATACTTGGAAAGAAAAATTCTTATCAGAAGTACTTTATGTTCCAGACATAAAGCTGAATCTGTTCTCCCAAGGTCAAACTTTGGATAAAGGTTACGAGCTTCAATCAAATAAAGAACAATGTGAATTGATCAAGGATGGCAGTATCGTAGCAGCTAAGATGTTCAAAATGCTTTTTAAAGTTATTTTGCCCGATGTCACGGCTAGCGTAGACAATTATTCAAGTGTAACGGTTAAAAAAGAAACGTTAAGATTGTGGCATAAACGTCTAGCCCATCAAAATATAAATCAGGTGAGAAGTTTTTTAAATAAAATAAACATTGATTTTTCAGATGAAGATTTCACTTGTGATGATTGTACAATTGGGGAGCAGCATAGATCATCTTTTCCTTTATCAATAAACCGGCCAACACGATGTGGTGAAATAATCCATAGTGATGTATGTGGCCCAATGCAGAAAGCATCACACGGTGGCTCAAAGTATTTCATTTTATTTAAGGATGATTTTTCAAGTTTCCGCATGGTCTACTTTATAAAGTATAAATCGGAGGTTAGCAAATGTTTAAAAAATTTTGCAAAACTAATTAAGAAAGATACAGATTGTGAAATAAAAATATTGAGAACAGATAACGCATCTGAATATATAAATAATGACCTTCAGACTTGGCTAAATGAAAATGGCATTCGACATCAGAGGTCAGTGCCTTATACTCCTGAGCAAAACGGAAGAATAGAGCGAGATATGCGTACGATAGTATGGAGGCTTCAAGAACGATGATACATTCTAAAAATTCATCATTGAAGCTATGGACTGAAGCAGTAAATACTGCGGTATACATTTTGAATAGAAAAGGTCCAAGTCCAGTTGACGGTAAGACACCGTACGAATTGTAGGTTAACAAAGTACCCAATTGTGATAATTTCAAAGAGTTTGGTTCGGAAGTATACATTCACGTGCCGAAGCAGAATCGAAGGAAATGGGATAAGAAATCTGACGTAGGAATTTTTGTCGGGTATAGTGAGAGTAGTAAAGCATTTAGAGTATGGAACTGTAATAGCAACAAAATACAAGTGTCATGTGATGTCAAATTTAAAGAACTGTCTGATGAAATTTATGTGACTGCAGATAGCGTGTTAAAAGATAATTCACCGATAATGACAAAAGTACATAGTCCTAATAACAAAACTGGAGATGTAATATTGAATATACAAATAAGGTAAATGGTGAAGGCCTATATTCCTTATCATTCCTTTATGCTACGATGACGCAATTAAATTTCCGGAAAAGGATAAATGGTTTAAAGCAATGGAAGAAGAGTACGAAGCTCTAATAAAAAACCATGCATGTGATCTTGTTCAGTTACCTTTTGGCCAAAAAACCATACAAAATCGCTGAGTTTATAAGGTTAAATTACAAAAGAATGGAACAGTAGATAGATACAAGGCGAGACTAGTGGTGAAAGGATATAGCCAAAGGTATGGTGTCGATTTTAGAGAAACGTTTAGTCCAGTGTCCAGATTTTCATCAATCAGAGTTGTATTAGCGATATCAGCTTATGAAAATCTTATCATCAAACAATTTGACAACAAAGCGGCTTTCTTACATGGCGATTTATCCGAAGATATTTATATGCAGCAGCCGGAAGGATATGCCGATAATTCGGGAAGAGTATGCAAACTCTTAAGAAGTCTGTATGGTCTTAAACAGGCATCTCGGTGTTGGAATCTAAAGTTCACTACTTTTTTACATAAGTTTGGGCTAGTTCCAACGAAAGCTGATCCCTGCATATTTATGTATAAAAATGGTAGTGATAAAATCATATTGGCGCTATACATCGATGACGGATTAATTGCTGCAAATGATGAAAACTTGATAACACCGTTAATACAATACTTACGAAATAATTTTGAAATAACATATGGAGATGCAGAATATTTCCTTGGGATGGAGATTACAAAGTTGGAAAATGGATCAATTTTCTTGCATCAGAACAACTATGCTATGAAGGTTCTAATGAGATTCAACATGCAAGATTGTAATCTAGTGTCAACTCTAGCTGATTCCGGACAAATAAAAGAACAACTAAACCTGATGGAGCCAAAGTTTACTTATCGAGAAGCAGTTGGCAGTCTTATGTATTTAGCTGTTGCGACAAGACCAGATGTGGCGTATGCGGTTAGTTATGTTAGCCGTTTTATGGAAAATCTAACTGCAACTGATGTTAAAGCTGTCAAAAGGATCCTGAAATACATCAAAGGAACTCCAAATTATGGTATAATTTTTAAATCTAATCAAATAGTGTTTTCTTTACTCTCTTATAGTGATGCCGATTATGCTGGTGACCAACTAACACGAAGGTCTACCACCGGGAACCCGGACTTGGTGCTCGCAAAGACAGAAGTGTGTTTCACTTTCAACAACAGAGTCAGAGTATGTGGCGGCTGTGGCGTTGTTTTTGGTTTATTTAATTTTCTTTTATTTAAGTGGGAGTGTTAAAATTGTAAATAAAATAAATTTTACTTATTGCACACCCGGTTCTTTCGTTAAGTTTTTTTTTGCACACACACATTAAAATTTCTTTTTATATATAATCAGTGTAACCATATCGCTTTTTGTTAGTTCAAATAAAACCATTCATTGGATAAAATCTGCATTTTTATTTTTTGCTCAACAAAAATTAGAAGCTTCAATCAAAGTCCACTCAAGTATGCTGGCGCGTCAGATGAAAGTGCCATTTTAGGAGAGGTAATGAATAATATTTTTCAAGTATAGATGTTTTAAATAAATAAATCAGTGCACTATGGCGAACAACAAAAGAAATGTATTCGAGTTTTTGGCGACGATGGTTCGAACATTATATTACAACACTTCAAAACTGGGGCAAACAGCAAAAGGTTATAAAATATAAAAAGAAATTTTGTTTGAATTCCAATGCGGATATTCCATGTTTACTATGCGCTGACAATTTTATTACAATTCAAATTGAGATATCTTTCCAAAGCTTCCGTTTTACAAAATAATTTTTAAATTTAAACTTTAACCAAAGTCTGAACAACAGGAGTTATATAAAATTCAAACAAACCAACTTTTATTTGATTGCAGGAAATGGAAACCAAATTTACTTTTTATTGTGTCTTATTTTTTATTGTACATAACAAACTATTTATTGTGCAAAGTGCAAAATTGTTAAAAAAAAAATGTTGCGATTAGATAAATTTGCATGCTAAATTTAGACGACACGTTTACATTTATTTATGAACGCACTAATTTTATATTTTATAAATCGGTAAGCACTGCCCGATTTGACATACATAACTTCAGCAAAAAATGCTAAAATACTTAAAGACCATCCGACCAAAAGTATATAGATTGAAATTTCCAAAAAGTCCTGAAAGTTTATAGTTAGTTCTTCATCATCCTCATCGTTTATAGTCGGCAGCATATTAAAACTCTTTGCATCGTTCTCGTATAATAGGGTCCAATAAGATTCGATACCTGATTCAAATATTAACGACATAATCCTATTAAGTTGTTTGGCCAACGGAAATTTGGAGCCAATAAAATGATAACCAAAATATGCGTACAATGAAAAATCTTGCATTTTATGATAAATCACCTGTCGCCCATTATAATTAAAGCGAGACTTCAAAAATAGGTCGGCCACAGGTTCTGTCATCACAAAACACAAATTATGATACGAATTATTTGCAATTGAATCAAAAATCGTAATTCCATTACTAACGATGGTCCGATTAAAATTTTCTTGGAATGTTTCGAAATACTCATGAACGGGTTGAGATAATTGATCACGTGGATCGAATAATAATGACAGATCGCTTGATATAAATTGTGGGATACTATCGATGTCATCCTCGTATGAGGGCATTATGAGGTGTACAAGCATAAACGTTTGATAGCAGCTGTAGAATATAAAATTAATCCAGAGAATGGCCAACAAAATTATTTTTTCAAAACGGGTCCGCATCGGTATCGATATATCCAGCATGATTAGAGCCTTAAATAAATCGAACAGTATCGCAAATATTATGGTGTTTCCTTCGCAGTGGTGATAATATTTGTTCATCCCGTAAATGATTAATCCTAGCGATAACACCATAATTAAATATAGAATTATACTGTCCAGATGAAATGTGCGGAATGATGTAAACAAATTATTTGGTACCAATTTACGTGGCACCAGCATAGATATCCGAATTAATTGTCGTGGATACGTTTGTTCGTAAAAGAGTATCTCTCGGGTAATTTGATTACTTGCTAGATAGTTGATATTTAATTCACTTGATCCTTCAACCATTGCTTCCAGGGCATTCCATTTTTCATTAAGTACCTCTTCTTCATAGTAATCGTTTTTAGTTACATTTAGAAAGTTAACTGCTGCATTTAATTTATTTGCTAATATCTCCATATAATGACCATCGATTCCATACAATTTTCCTTCTCGATAAAATGACCGAGTTAAATCGTCGGCATACGTTACATGTATGTGTGCTTCATTCATATTTACGTCACCATTAAATATTTGATCGATATGTTTAATATGACTTACATCTGCTAATCGTGGTTTTCCGTAATACCGATACACCGTTTTATTAACCACTCGCCCATCATTGGTTGTGAAGACAAACAGTAGGTTAATCGAAGTTTCTAGCTTGTGGCTTGGCAATTCCGATTTAGCATCAAAATTACAAATAAAAATAATTTTTTCAAAAACCTCATACTTCCAATTATACAAACTTCTTGCAATCTTAGTTGATGTAATTTCGTCTCTCAATATATTTACATTATCAATCACAACCAAAATGAATTTTGCCAATTTAGGTTGATAGTCACATAAATTCATGGTAAACCGAAAGTGTGTCACAATCTGATAATTTTGATTTAAACCACGCTGAATATAGTTAATAAGGTGTCCATTTGTTTTTAAATTCATTATCCAAACATCACGGTTTTGGTGCGATGTTATGTTTCCAGCCAACAGTGCAATAATTTCGTCGCCCAGGATGTTGGTCGCTTGGATTGGAATAATCACAAACGCCAATATAAATATAAAGCGTAGTATTCTCATGTTGATGAAATACAATACGAATAAGAACTGAATAATACTTTAGGTTGTCGTTGAAATATTACTGACAGTGATTTCATTTCATTGCACACAATATTTAAATTGTTTGTGATTCATATCGACGTAATTTGTTCAAAATAAAATTTATAATTAATTACAAGTGTTAGTGGGAAAATTTTACATTGTATTCAGCTGGCATAATACATTTTTAATCGCTTCATCTTAGATTATGCCTGTATGGCTATAATGCATAAGGGAATAACTCATTTTACTCCATTGTCCTCCTGACGGGACGTTTTGGGGGTATAAATTATTAATTGTAGAAAATTTGTAGGTTTCTGAAAAGTATTTTAATGACATGTGATGTCAAATTTCGTCTGAATTAAAATGATAACTTAGTTATATAGTACGTCAGTTTTTATCAAACTGAATAAAATTATTTCACAAACTTAGTTAACTTAGTTTATCTTCTAGATTGTATTCGAATTCTTATTTGACAAATACAGAAATATCTCGAGATTCAATTTTGAGTTCACTAGATTTATTTGCGCTAAATTTATTTTGAAACTGATTTTCACGAAACTTGATTAGATATACATATCTGTACAACGTTTGTCCAATTATTTGGCTTATTGTAAATATGGCGTAGCTGGCCGTAAAAGCCACACAAGACTTATCTTTCACAATATTATATGCCACCATAATATTATATTAAATTTATAAATTTTTGCGAAATATAAATAAATGTTTTATTTAAAATGTTATTAAATGTGTTTCGCCAAGGGCCGATGGCAATAAGTGTTGACAGTCTTACCATCATGTCTATATAGCATTAAACCAACCAATAACATCATACAATCAGTCTATCACAACCTTCATACCATTATAGCATCATAAATACTTACCGTTATACTATTACACCATCATACCATTACACCATTACATCATCATTCTACCATTCTATCAATATTCCAATCACCATTACCGTTACCATCACCATCACCATCGCCTGTGGATTTGTTTATATATCATAAATGTATACATATATACGTGCATAAAAACCCTCACTTTTATATAAATAGATTGCTCAACTGCTCACTAAACCCTAATCTAACACCAACTCAAGTGCAATTCAGCCTGAATTTAATCCGCAAACGGGACTCACCTCAACCCTCAACTCAACCTCAAAGTAAAAGCCCTACTCAAGCGCCTCAAACCAGCATATATAAAAAAATATCCTAATCCAACTCAACTCAACTTCAACTCAACCGGCAAATTTATCTCTCAACTTAACTTTCAAGTTAACCTCCAATTCAGTATCCAACTCAAACCAATATTATGCACAAAATTGGTAAATATTTATATAACCAGATTATTTTGGGCCAATTCGTATGTCAGGTAGCCGACCCTCTTGACGTATAAGTTCCAAAAGATTTTCAATTCTCTGCCTTAACCATAGAAGCAAATTTGCGTGATTCCATGGGTACAGACCTCCAGAGACGTGTCCAGTTTTTTTTCAGCAACACACATGATTTGTACCATTCAAAAGTTTCCGACGGCAATAAACCCACCAGTTTCAACTGAAGTTAAATGGAAGATACGAAAATGTATTAGGTGCCGGTTTATTTATTTGATCCGCCCTCTTTCGGTGAAAATCCACGACTGAAATTTTAGCAAAATTTCTCTGCGAATAGAGGTAGGTAAAGTAAAAGACAAGGGATGTGTGCTGTTTTCGGTATAAAAATGTATTGCATACTGAAAGTACTTTCGGGGATAGACGAGCGATATTTCGACGTGGATCATGTGTCCTGCCCTTCTTGTAATAGCCCGTGTAATATCTCTTCTGAAGCTGAGCTTGGCTAGAAGTTGTGAACATTTGTGACGAATAAAAACGTTTTAACCAGCAAACGGTTGGTCATAATCATAATTTTAGTATGACGATTGTTGGACACAAATATTCAAAACTTCTAGCTACACTCAGCTTGAAAGCTCTATATCTTTATTATTGTCTCACTCAGGACAGTACATATTACATCGAGATTTATATTTTTTTCTAAACTTTTTGCCCTGGGATTAAATGGACGTGCCACACTTGCAACAAAATAGGTTATACTTTTTTAGTGTGCTGGCAGAATCCAAGAAGAGCCATCCGTGTTATTGTCAGTATAAATTTTTAAACGAACCTTCAACCGTTTCTTTATTTGTGGATGGGCAACATATGACATTCGAATTGGACGTATAAATCACGTATAACTGGAATCTCCTTCTGCCTCCCCCTTAGCAGGTTTTTCAACGTTTCCGGAGAATTAGTAGACATTTTTGGAGTCATTTTTGTTAAAGTGGGAACTATTGATGGCGATGCACCAACAAATTTGTGAATTTCAGTTTTGCGTACCAAAAGACCATTACGGTCAATTATTGGCAAAGATTGGTTGGATGAAATTGTGCCTGCCTGGCGGAATAATTTTAGTGCTAATCCGAAAGTTGTTAAATTAATAACTAATGAGACCAATCGAAGGTTTTACCGCGGAAATAATTTTAAATGAAAATTTTACATCAATTTTTCATGCATCGTATTCGGTGCCTTATCGTCTCAAAGAAAAGTTCGAGCTAATTCCTTAGATCGCCTGATTAAAGAGAATGTTTTAGTTTTCATTCGTCATAGTCAGTGGGCCACTCCTATTGTCACTGTTCTGAAAAATCACGGAAATGTCCGAATTTGTATAGACTGCAAAGCTACCATAAACCAATTTGTTACAACGGAGCATTACCCTCTTCCAAAAATAGAGGATATCTTTGCAAGTTAAACAAATTGTAAAGTCTTCTGTGTTTTGGATCTAATTGGAGCTTATCAGCGATTATTGCTTAGTCCTCAGTCTCAGGAATATTTAGTAATAAATACCCATCGCGGGTTGCATAAAAACACACGTTTAGCTTTTGGTGTCTCAGCAGCGCATTCGATTTTTGAATGTACGATGGATCAAATTTGAGTCAATTTAACCAAAGCGCAGTGTTATCTCAATGACATACTAATATGTGGCATTGATCCAAGTCAGTGTCTTAAGCATTTATATGGATCCGCTAAGCAACCCTCCTCCCTCTTCCGCTACTCCCCTCCATGCATCTTCCGACTGAAGCATTACCTACACCACTGTGTCCGGCGTTACTTCTCCCAATAATCAAGTAAGCAGCCTCCGTTCCATCAAGAACCCATTGCACCTGAAGAAAGTGTGACACACATCGTCCCGCTCCTTCGGGCAGTACAAACACTGAGGGGACCTCAGCTTTCCCATCCTGGGGAGGTAGGTCCTGAAGTACCCATTCCCAGTTAAAAACTGGCACACGAAAAAATTTACCTCACCATGCCCTCTGTTAATCCATAGTCGAAGTCGACGAGTCTCTCATATACGCTACCATGCCTCCATGGTCTGAACCCTAGCTCTGGTTGCAGCCTTCTTCCTCTCTGTATTCGCGCTCCGCAGATATATCTCCCGCCCCTCTTGTGCCAACAAGTCGATCGGTATTACTCCGGCAACAGCCAAAGCGGCAACATCGCACGCCATTCTCAGTGTCCCTTTCCTCTGAGTCGAGAGCATTCGCGTCCGATACTTTTGATAGACCATAGCGCCAGCCCAAATCTCTGCCCCATATAAGAGGATCGACTGCATCATTGACATAAGGACCTTTCGCCTACTAGAACTTGGTCCCCCCCGCATTGGCCATCAGTCTGCCCAAAGATGTGGTAACTACTGCCGCCCGCTCACAGACCTTTCGGATGTGCTCCCCATAGCTTAGACGACTGTCCAGTGTGACTCTCAGGTATCTTGCTGCTCCACTCGTGAGAATCACCTCCGTACCCATCGTCATGGGAATAATAATAGGCATTCTGCTTTTGGTAAGCATGACAATCTCTGTCTTAGGGATTGCCAATTTTAACTCGTGACCTTCCATCCATGCGTTTATTCTTCTCATCACCTGATTGATCCTAAACTGGCCAAGCTCAGCACCTCTAGCCGTTATTATCACGGCGATACCAAGGATACATCGTCCAGCATTTCAAGCTGGAGGAAGCCGTCGTTCAGTACGTTCCACAGAACTGGGCCAAGAATCGAACCCTGTGCCACTCCGGCAGTAATCTCTTTCCTTTCAACTCCACTTGCCGTCTCATACAATAATCTCCTGTCTCTCAGGTAGTCATAAATCACCCTCAATAGGTAATTCGGTACCTTAAATGACCGCCGAATCGCCCCTAGTATGTCCTCCCATCTCGCTGGGTTGAAGACGTTCCTAACGATCATGGATGAGTGACCTTTCCGGAAGCCATGCTGCCTTCGAGAAAGACCTCCCGCAACTCTTATGGCTGCGTCCAGTCTTATCTTCAGCAGTTTCTCCAACAGTTTCCCCATTGTGTTAAGCATACAAAGAGGCCTATAATTTGACGGAGAGTCAGGATCCCCTCCCTTACCTTTCTTGTTCAACGCGAATCTGTCCACCTTCCAGCGTGTAGGGAATACTCCTGCTACTGGGACCTTCTTGGTTTTTAAGGATGCCGCACCGGTCAGCTCCTCCTCCATGAATGCGGAGATAATACCAACCTGCTCTGGAATATCCTCTTCCGTTCTCAAAGCATGAGTTGGGAACAGTGTATTGACGATGTTTCGATGGGTCAACATCCACTTCATGGCAAATATCCTGCCAACATCGAACCTTACCAGCCCGTATGGCAATACAGAGCTCTTTTTTGCCACCCTATACTGGTCTGATCTGCCTACTGCATCACTTCTATTTTGTGCTCGTGATCCCTTCGCCTAAGTTTAAGGACGTTCCTCCTAAGTTCCGCAATTTCGTTCATCCACCAATAGGCCCGCTGAAATCCGCTCCACTGTTTTCTCTGAGGCATTACTGCGTCGCAGGCACGCTGGATAAGCTGGATGATTTCATCAACCTTAGTCTCAACATCACTCCTGGTTATATTGTCCTGCAGAATCGGTAGACCATTTGCAAGGTTTGCATCCAAAAATGCAACCAGTGCTTCTCCTTCCAACCTACTAGTATTCAAGCCACGTGAACCCTGGATTCTCATTCGCTGCGCCGGTCTATCATCGAGCACCATTAAGGTGATGTAATTATGATCACTACTCGTGTAGTCCTCCATTAGTCTCCAGTCCACCACCTTGGATGCCAGCCTTGACGACACTAATGATATGCCGGGAATGGAATTTCCGAAGCCAGGCCTGAGCCCCTATTCGTTCAAATTAGAGCGAAACTCCGCGATTGCGTTATTCGATGAAAGGTACACACTAAAGACCGTCGTGCCCCGTCTTCTAACCCAAACATATCCGTTTCCCGCGCCGTGATCGACAATGCGAATAATACGGGCGTCACCAACTCATATTGCCGCAGTGCCCAGGCGATCTGAAAACTAGGTCAGGGGATTCCTGTCTCGATACTGCTCGCTAACGATCACTATCTGAGCTTCCATCTCACAACCTAGCTGCTTCAATAAATCATCCGCAGCCGTACAACCGTTCATATTTCCTTGCAGAGCTTTGATTCTCGGAGGTTCCCCCACTTGTCCTGCGTAGCCTTTCTAGAGGCCCCACATGTGCCTGACCCCTGTACATGATTTAAGTTCAGAATTCGACTGTCACCGGAACTCTCTGCACATAGCGAACACTTTGATTCGGAAATACAATCTATAGCCTTATACCCTTCATTACCGCACTTCCAGCAACTACCACTGCGATTGATTCCCACGCAATTTCGCCTAATATGACCGTATCCAAGCCATCTATAGCATTTCAAGACTTCCCATCTCTTCCTGATTCTCCCATAAATCCAACCGATCTTCAGCGTTCCCTTTTCTAGCAACTTTAAGGCGACACGTTCATTGAGTTCCACGACCGCTTTTTTCTGCCCGCGCTTGTCCAAAAGGAAAATGGAGACCTTAATATTCCTCGTGGGCTCCTTTCTAGCTTCACGTTCGACTGCCGTCTTGACCTCTTCATTCGTTTTGAGACCATCCAAATTCAGAACCTATATCTTCAGACGAGGTATTAAACCTCGGACCCCCCAATCTTCGCCTACTGCTGCGCGTACAAATTCTTGCACCTTGGTAGGACCTTTGCAGCGACCCAGCTCTAGCTAATTCTAATTTGCCGAATTTCCGTTTCCTCGCTATCCGGACATGCATTGTCACAGATGGCTCCCGAAACGTAGGTGTACGTTTTACCCGGGGATGGTTTGACTACAACCGCGCTGCTTTTTGTTTTCTTCTTCCGACGTTTCCTTCTTCTCTTCCTCTTCATCCCTACTATTTTGATTCCTAGGTGTTGTTCCCTCTTCCACAGAACCCTCAGCTACTCCACCTGAGTTGGAAGGGTATTTATTGGCCTTCCTGTTCGTTTTATGAACGATATCATTAGTTGGCATATCCATCCTCAGTGCTTGCATATTTTTTACAATTTCCCTGAACATTCGAAACTCGCCATCCTTCTGCTCTCACTTCTTTTCGAAGATCTCTAAGATCTCTCTCGATTCGTTGTTTGGGTCGCGCCCCCCCCCCCCCCTGTACTCCTCAGATGCTAATCTCTGCCTCTGATTGTCGGTCGGTTTTGCCTGGGTTCCTGCTTTGCTTGCAGTGCCAGCCTCTATTCTTAGCATTGCACCATCATCCTGTTTTGATGCTGTTGGAGAGGCATCACTTTCATAAAGTTTATTTGTTTGTTTCGAATTAGAATTGAGAAATAATGGTCACCTACGACAAACGAAACAAAAGAACGTACTATGTTGTTAGTCAAAATACATCCGTTTAAAAATTTGTATACAATTTATGATTCCCTAGTAAATTTAAACTCAGTGGATAATTAATTCGATAATTAAAATTACGCTAATAACAACAAAATACAAAATTGTTTAACAAATTGTTCGCTGCCAAACCAAATGTGCCTAATCTCCTGATCACGCTTTCCCTCAATGTCCAATTATGATTTGTATCCATTATTGAATTTGATCTGCCGTTATATTCAATTACATCATTCATTAGTCATAAAATAATTTTCGTTACGTATACACTTTTCTCATTTTCCTTCTTTTTTCTCGTTTTTCTATTTTCTACATCTCAAAGCAACAAAGTGTATACGTGCCATGAATTTTAAATAGAAAGAATTTTTTTTTATTTTTTAAAGTTATTAATTTCAATTTTCTTACCTGTTCTCACATTATAACATCATGTTTTGGGAACACAAATCGTATAAGAAAATATATAAATTTTCACTTGAAAATACCAACGCGGGAAATTCAGTTAAATTACGTACACATGATTTTATACTTATGTATACAATCACACTTTTACAATTTTCTTATCATCATTCGCATTTTATTTTGTTTGATAGAGTTTTCGGTCGTTCATTTTAATTAAAACTACGGCAAAAATTGGAAAAATCATTATATTATGACAACGTTTTGTATGTACAGGGATATCTTACCATATATACATACATACGAGTGCTTAGCATATAACAGCAGACGAAAATGTGAAATCATAACTAAAAAAATTAATTAAAATGTTTGTAAATTATACGCTTGGGGATAAATTAATTATGATATGTAATTTTGTGTATGGTGACGAACATAAGTGCTGAAGATTTTGTGTAATACTCTGGTGTAGTTTTTGAAACATGTTTTTGGCAGCAACAGAAATATATTGTTGTCATGCCAGATAATTAATTGGAAGCAAATTATTTTAAATTTAGTGAACATTTTAATTGATAATTTTGCTCAGAAATTCTTGATCCATTAGGGTAATGGGCCAGATACTATTTTATTTTAATTGTTAGCAATTATTTTGAATTATGTAATTTAATAGTTGTAGGATCAGTCAGATTCGAGCCATAATACGCCTGATTTTTATTTTTGTCTTTCAACGTATATTTTTTACAGGAAGAGACGAATAAAATAACTGAAGATATGTACCTACATTTGATTATAGGTTTTCAATTTCAAATTAAACCTTTTAAAGTTTAATTAGAACTTTTTCCAAACTGAATTAATCCTTGTCTAAAATAAAAAAAACCTTTTCAAATTCAAAAAAAACCTCTTTTAAAAAGTATATAAAGGGTTAAAACCAATTTGACCACTATAAAGTATCTCCTTTAATCCAGCGTTCTGCATTCGTTTACCTTGCCAAACTCAAAATATGTTCCTTTAGTCTTTTATACCAGGTCGCAATAGTTTAGGTAAACGCATTTTTCTGCTTCGATACATAATAGAGGGTGGGCCATTTGTTGGTCCTTTTTCTAAAATCAATGAATTTACATATAAAACAAATATATGAAAAGTAAAAAATATGCCATTTATCATCATGAAGTCGCTAACAACACAACAACGCATTTTGATTTTCCAAATTTATTGTGAAAATAATCGTTCAATAACAACAACATTTTGTAAATTATGTGAGAGTTTTGGTCGACATGGACGTCCTACTGAGCATGCAATTGGCAAAATTATTGACCATTTTGGAGAAACTGGTTCAGTGGAAGGTCGTAGACCGTATCAACATGTTCATCCAGTTCGTACTCCTGATGCAGTAGCAGCTGTTAGTGAAAGTGTTTGTAATGAACCAAGCACATCAATCAGACATCGTTCACAAGAACTAAACATTTCACGAACCACATTACGACGTAGTTTGCATATTGATCTCCATTTGCATCCATCCAAAATTCAACTAACTCAAAAACTGTATGCCAAAATGACTGTAATAATTACATAACAAATATGTTATTGAAACTGCCACAAGCAGTCGACAATCAGCCACTACATTAATTTTTCCATAAAACTACTGGTTATGGTTCACACTTTAAAAAAGTTTTTTTTGAATTTTGAAAAGTTTTTTTCTATTTTGTTGAAGTTTGTTTTGAATTATTTGAAAGTTTTATTTAATATAAATAAAGGTTTTATTTGAATTTGAAAAAGTTTTTTTTATTTTAGACAAGGATTAATTCAGTTTGGAAAAAGTTTGTTTGATTTTGGAAAAAGTTTTAATTAAACTTTAAAAGGTTTAATTTGAAATTGAAAACCTATATCTCGGAGTTGGGTCCAATATTTGGGTACAATTTTCTTTGACCGTTCGGTTCCTAATTATATTTTTAATATTCGTCTGTAAAAATAGAAACTCACAACGATTTATAGAAGAAAAATTGTCAGCTAGCACGCTAATTTCTGTTGCAGTAGATGATGAATAACGATTCGAAATTTCTGGTCTTCATAAGAACTTAAAGTTACAAATTCCCTCGAGCCGGATGCGATCTACGTTATGTTTCAAACCGGATGCGGCCCAAAGCATTAATTTTATTGGTTTACTTGTGTGCCGATTCACAAACCTGTGTTTTATGATCATTACAACCAGTTATTGTAAGCAATCAGTGTTAGCAATTTATTTGGATTCATTTTAATCATCTACCAACCAGTGCGCACGTGAATCACCAACGCTAGTATTCACATCCAGTTGCAGCCAGGAAATCATAAAAAAACCGGTACTAAATCAGGTAATCTGTTCTTTGTTCCATATCCTATTATAGTCAATAAGTTAATTTTATTTTAATTGCGTCATAATTTATTTATTCGGTTATCCATAAGTGAACTGAAAACCAGTCGATTAATTATAAATTTTTGTGCTTGTGATTCTATAATTATTTGTAACCTCGCTATATGTAAAGAAAACAAGCACTATTTCACTCTAGAAAATTTTAGCCGGGAAACCAAACATCTTTCATCATTGAATTTGGTCTACACCAATTTAAATCGGATCAAAAATAAGCTTAATTAATTAGAGCATCTATTATATTCACAACAACAACAAATTGATATCGTAATTTTAACAGAAACCTTCTTATTTGATTTGGAAACGAAATTTTACAACTTTCCATAATATACATAATTCATTTTATAATACCAGGAATGAAAGAGATGGTGGGGGAATTTCTGTTTTTGTCCATTCAATTATTGAATTCCAACTTCTCCATAAAGAAACAACATTAGAAAATGAATTTATCATTATCTATTCTAAGGTATTAAATCTAAACTTAATCTGCGAATACAAACCACCCCACACATCTGTATATTAATAATTTATTGTCTATTTTGGATAAAATAGCATCTAGCTATATACAAACATTCAATTGTAGTTTAGGACTTGAACATAAATCTATTAAACGGCTCAGATCCGAGTGCATCCAATTATAACACTATATTACAGATGAATGGGTTGAATGTGATTAATAAGTTATCAAAAACCTTTCCATATTCTCTATGATGATACCGATCTTAGTGACCATAAATACCTTAAAGTTCGTGCGCTCAAAAAAATCTACAAATGTTACATTCAACAAAATAACTGTTGATAATGATAAAATAATTAAATTCGTTCTAGATAATCAAAACATGTATAACGGTGAGTTTGGGGCATTTTTTGATACGTTCAGATATTCTGTTGCTACATTTACAGAAAATACTACTGTCAAAATTAAAACTATGGCAATCCAATGGTTGTAGCTACTCGCTTCGTCGAATTTTTCAGTAATATGGGTAGTGAAATTACCAAGGACTATCCATCCAATTTTCGATATCAAGAGCCAACCTTCGTAATACCAACAACTATGCAATCATTATCCTATACAAACGAAGAAGAAATTGGAAGTATAATTAGTAAGTCACAATTAAATACATTGTCTGGGTATGATCAAATCAATTATTAACAAATAGATTGACAAAAATCATTTTCCATCCTCAATGAGGATTGCTACCAATCCACAATTATCACACACCAATTATCTAAGAAGGTGATAATTGCTTGGTAGGAAATTACCGACCAATCTCTGTCCTTCCAATATTTAGCAAAATATATGAGCGTATTATATTAACAAGATTAGTAGATCACCTAGATACTCATAAAATCATACATAAACACCTGTATGGATTCTGTAAAGCTAAAAAAGTTCTGTGTCAGCTACATTGAATTTATTTGGAAACATTTATGGATATTTGGAGGGACATAAGGCGACTACTACAACATTCTTCTACGGAATATTGCCTTGTATGGTTTCAGTGTAAACGTTGTAAGTCTAATCGAAAGTTATCTTACAAATAGATTTCAGTTCATCAAAATAAGTAACGTAGTAGCAAGTGTATAAGAAATTCATGGGTGCAGAAGTTTAACGTTATTTATCCTAGCATGAGTGTAACGTAGCTCTATTACCGTTGAAATAGTTTTTAGAAATTGATCAAGAGCCAAAGACGGATCATTTAAACTCAGGACAATCCTTCAATCTACTTGCTGAATAACTTCATTTAAAAGTGCAAAATTGAGATTAATTTTACAATCAATTTTGAAATTGTCATGAGATGGCCAGATGTTAGTAGATTCAAAGACTATCTCAATAAAATGATGATCCGAAATCTTGAGGTCAATTGCCGAGGATGATAAACACGAAAGGTCATTTGACCTGAGGCGGGCAAAGAAATGACCGATGCAAGTAGATGTATATGGTGTCACTTTTGTAGGAATATTAATCAAAGACTCAAGCCCAAAAGAAGACATCAGAAACATGTAATCATCGCAGTGAGGCGGAAAATTAAAAATATCAGAATTAATATTAAGTTGAACCTTAACTCTTTCAAATCTTACTTCATCAGTTTCTACTTACAAAGGAAACTATTAACTATTTTTGACGAAGTTAGGGGGACCAAATTTGGCCATAAAGAGAACTGAAAATACCTTATTTTTAGGTCTCAAATTAAGTACAATCTATACTACAATCTACATCTATATTATAGTTACATATTACATTCATGGTTATTTGATATACTTAGCGCACGCAGATTTTTGGATCCGCCAGTAGCTATCTTATCGATGACTTGCAAGTGTTGCAAAACAAATCTCTGAAGGCAATTAGAAACTTACCGGCCCTTAAACCGACAAAGCAGTTATATAATGAAAAGTGTTGGATATGCATTAATTCCCATCTAGAATAAGTAAATTAAAATTGAATTAAAAGCAAATGTTATTGTAACTCAACTTATCTTGTAAAATCACTTTATTTAAGCGAATTTTTTGCAATTTTAATGGCGTCTTAACGATTTTTATAATAAATACTGTGTAAACGAATTACAATAAGGCAATTAAGTTGCATAAAGAAAATTAATTTAAGTGTTATAAACTATAAATTTTGGTGCGTTTTAGCGGACGCTCGAGGTCTCAACCGTATTGCGAAGCGAATTGGGCACATTGAAACATTCGTTGCCAAATTTACCGCCGAGGAAAATATTGATAATGTTCGCATTAATATTCAATTATTGGAAGAAGAATGGTCCGAATTCAAGTCATTGGAAGGCAGAATTAAATTCGATGTTGAAAACAGCAAGGTCATGGACGGAATAGAAGACAATTACTTCTTGCTGAAAACCAAGCTACTTAAATTTCAGGGTGAAATGAGTGAGCAAAACGGAGATTATACAATGCAAGATCTACTCGTTAACCAAAAGAGCTTCTTAGAAGAAGCAAAGGGCAACAAACGGAATGGTGAAGACGAAATTCGATTACCACGTATGAATATTCCCATATTTTCAGGAATTTATTCCGAGTTTCCTTCATTTAGGGACTTATTTCAGGCTTCGGTAGGAAAAAAAGCAAACATAAGCGGAGCTCAGAAGCTCCAATATTTAAAAGGTTTGTTAAATGGTGATGCGGCTGCTTTAGTGAGGCACATTGAAATCACGGATGCGAATTATGAAGAAGCTTGGGCCATAATAAAGGAACGTTATGATAATAAGCGATATGTGGTAGCTAACTTGTTAAAACGATTTACGGAACAACCCAGCATAGTACAACCATCATCTACTGCATTACATCATTATGTCCGATATAATGGAAGAAGTTTTGAGAGGTCTAAAAGTAGTAGGGCCACCAGCTGAAACCAGAGATCCGTGGTTAATTTCAATTTTGGTTAACAAACTAGATTCAGCATCCAAACAAGCATGGGCACTCGAAATATGTGACGAATATTTTCCAACGCTGGAGCTGTTCAAACGTTTTCTAAAGAAACGTGGCAATGCCTTGGGTGATTGTGAAGTGAAGCGGCCTAGCCAAACTCAAACTGCAAAACCGCAAGCACAAAACGTAAGGGTAATGCATGTTACACCCAAGGCTCCAGTCTGCCGTAAATGCAATTCCGATCATGATTTACACATCTGCGAGAAGTTTCTTGAATTGGACGTAACAGATAGACGAGGATTCATTGCAGAACAAAAATTATGTTTCAATTGTTTGAAGCCTAATCACCAAGCCGCGGTATGTAAGTCTCGTTTTAGATGTGCCAAATGACCACAACACCACACAACATTACACAAACCCGAAACGGAAAATACGAGAACTGGCAATGAAGCGGCATCTAGTTCAACCATGGAGCTCACTGAAAACTATCAAACTACGACAACCGCGACAAACGAAGATAGTAAAATCAACGCAAATACTTCACTATCAAACAATTTTCAGGCATTACTTCCAACAGTCGTTGTTAAAATTCGCGACCATTCAGGGAACTACCAGAATTGCAGAATATTGTTGGACTCAGGGGCACAAGCGTCTTTCATTTCAGAAAGATGTATGCAACGTTTGCAGCTTCCAAGGAAAAATGCGAATATTTCTATAAAGAGCTTGACATCTGATATATCACATACAAAGGGTAAAACTTCAATCAATTTATCATCATGCTATGATCGGCAACAAATAGAAATTGAAGTTTTGATTTTAAACAAATTTCCTACTCAATTGCCAAGCCAATACTTCGACATAAAAGGATATGGCAACATAAACAACTTGAAGCTTGCAGATCCGGATTATAATAAACCTAACCACATTGACGTCATGATTGGAGCTGACAAATTTTTCAATGTATTACGAGAAGGTCGCATTGAAAAATGTGACACAACACTTGTGGCACAAAACACTATGTTTGGATGGGTGTTAGGCGGCGACTTAAAATGTGATGCTGTAAATCTTGCACAAACAAATTTCCTGAGCTACAATTTTCATGTGAATGTCGACAATGATGAAATGCTGCGAACATTTTGGGAATTGGAAGAAATTCCAAACTGCGAGCCATTCACAGAAACGGAAAGAAAATGCGAAACACATTTCAAATCTAATTTCAGACGCGATAAAGAGGGTAGATGCATTGTTAAAATCCCATTCAGAGAAACAACACCTAAATTAGAAAACTCTTTTCGTATTGCGGAAAGGCGTTTTTATAACTTGGAACGGAAATTGAACGCCAATCAAACCCTAAAATGTGAATACGTCCGAGTAATGCGAGAATACGAAGAGCTCGGGCATATGCGTGAGATACATGATGAAGAAAAATATTTTATCTACCACATTATTGCGTCGTGAAGGAATCCAGCAAAACAACGAAAATTCGTGTAGTATTCGATGGGTCTTGCAAGTCCAGTAATGGGTTGTCTTTAATGATAACATGCTTGTTGGGCCTACAATACAACCACCAATTTGGTCGACGTTGATCAGATTTCGATACCACAAAATCGCTCTAGCAGCGGATATCGAGAAGATGTATAGACAGGTGATGGTTGCAGAAGAGGATCAAAAGTATCAAAGAATCGTATGGCGCGAAAAGGATAGTGAAGCATTGAAACATTTTGTGCTTACCACAGTGACATTTGGATTAGCCAGCTCAGCCTTCCTAGCCATAAGAGCTCTTCATCAAGCTGCGTTTGATATGGAAAACCAATTCCCAGATATAGCTGAGGTAATTAGAAACGATTTTTATGTTGACGATCTACTTACAGGAGCAGATTCAATTGAAAAGGCCGAACGACTTAAACGGGAAATTCAAATGGTGTTAGAAAAGTCAAAATTCAGTTTAAGAAAGTAGATTTCGAATGCAAAGGATTTAGCAGATGTAACGAACACACATGAAGCTGTTCTGAAAATTGAAGAAGCTGAAGCAAATACAAACATTCTAGGGATTCAATGGGATTCCTCAAAAGATACATTCTCATTCGACGTCAAACTATCTGAACCTTCAGTATTAACTAAAAGAACATTAATTTCTAGTGCATCCAAAATATTTGATCCGTTAGGTTGGGTATCACCGTCTACGATAATCGCAAAAATGTTATTCCAAACGCTGTGGTTGCGAAAATTGGATTGGGATGATGAATTGCCAGAAGATATTGCGAGGATATGGAACCAATTAAAAGAAGAATTCAACGAATTTCAAAGGTTAAGCATTCAGAGACATGTACCCAGCAGCGAAGCAGAGCTACATGGTTTCTCAGACGCAAGCGAACGAGCCTATTCTGCAGTAGTATACTGTCGATCTATAGACGAAAGGGGGTCAATTCAAGTGGCTTTAGTAACTTCAAAAACTAAAGTGGCTCCAATAAAGCAAGTTAGTCTTCCCAGATTGGAGTTATGTGGAGCTTATCTGTTAGCGAAATTATTGGTTGCAGTTAAAGGTACGATGCCATCAACGAAAAAAATATATGCATGAACCGATTCAGCGATAGTCCTGGCATGGTTATCGGATCACCCAGTAAAATGGAAAACTTTCATCGGCAACCGAACTTCGGAAATATTAAATTTAGTGCCTAGGCAACATTGGAATCATATTAAATCCGACTGATCATGCTTCCAGGGGAGTGTTTCCATCGAAACTTTTAAATTTACAACAGTGGTGGAAAGGACCTGCTTGGTTAGAATTGAAGAGTGTGTCTTGGCCAACCTGCGATGACGTATGCGGCCATACAAATTTGGAAAGGAGAAACAAAGTATCAGCTGCAACTCATGTGCTTCACTGCCAAAATCCAGAAGACATCATTGATAAACTCATTAACAAGACATTTTCTTTTAATAAATTAATAAGAATTTTAAGTTTTATCAACAGATTTATAACAAACACCAGAGTTAAGGCAGTTGAGAGAAAATGTACACCATTTACCGTCACGGAACTGACAAATGCAACCAAACAAGTAATAAAATACGTACAGAATGCTGAATTTTATGATGAAATAAAAACACTAAAGGCGAAGAAGGTATTAGAGTTGGAGGAAGACTAGAAAAATCAATGAGTGAATATGACTCGAAACACCCGATCATTCTACCAAAATCCCATATCATTAGTAGAATGATAATTTCCTATGTCCACATTAAGTATCTACATCCAGGCCCTTCTTTAACATCCCATCTTGTCCGTCAGAAATACTGAATAGTCAGAGGTAGAGGGCTTGTAAGAGACGAATTAAAGAAATGCGTAAAATGTTTCCGACAAAGAGCTACATCTGCAAAACAACTAATGGGAAGTTTACCGGCAGTCAGAACAACACCAGCTAGGCCGTTTAGTAAATGTGGGATAGACTATGCTGGACCAATAGCCATAGCTACCAAAAAGGGACGAGGGGCAAAATTTTCAAAAGGTTATATTGCTGTATTTGTATGCATGGTTATAAAGGCCATTCATTTGGAAGCTGTAACAGATCTCACCAGCGATGCATTTATTGCAGCAGTAAAACGATTTTCATCCCGAAGAGGAGTGCCAAATGAAATATTCAGTGACAATGGCACTAATTTTATCGGAGCGAGGAAGGTATACAAAATGTTAAAGTCTGAACCATTTAGTTATTTAATTGCAGAATATTTGGCACAAAATTTGATCCAATGGCATACCATACCACCAACAGCACCTCATTTTGGCGGGCTTTGGGAAGCGGCGGTGAAATCAGTGAAGTCGCATTTGAACAAGGCCACCAACAATTGTAATTTTACATTCGAGGAAATGTTGACCCTATTGAGTCAAATAGAAGCAATCCTGAATTCGAGGCCGCTTTGCACTTTATCAGAAGATGACACCACGATTGAAGCTCTGACTCCAGCGCATTTTTTAATAGGATCAACAATAGGAGCGATTCCAGAGATTGATCTTGAAAACATAACAATATCGCGATTATCCCGGTGGCAGCAGATACAACAAAGAGTTAATGGTTTCTGGAAGCGATTTAACGTCGAATATTTGAACTCTCTTCAGCAAAGAAACAAGTGGACTGAAACAATGGATAACATTAAACTAAATGATTTGGTGTTATTAAAGAAGACAATTTACCATCATGTAAATGGGCATTAGGGAGAATTATAGATGTTCATCCAGACGGAAATGGATTAAATCGCGTTGTTACCATTAAAACACCATCATCAACAATAAAGCAACCAATCGTCAAAGTATGCAAGCTACCAAATATGTAGTTAACAACTGGAGTTGTCAACGGGGCGGTCTATATTGGATATGCATTAATTCCCAGCTAGAATAAGTAAATTAAAATTGAATTAAAAGCAAATGTTATTGTAACTCAACTTATCTTGTAAAATCACTTTAATAACGCCAATTATTCTACTTTATTTGATTAACATCACATCGCGAATTTAAATGTAAGCAATCGCTTGGTTTATTTGTAATATATGTTTTTTTGGGCAAGCTGAGAAAATGAAACAAAAAGAAAAAAATCAGACACTTTTCCAGCGAATCCAAAAGCGACTACAAGCGATTAAGCGACAAAGAAAAAGGCGAATAACAAGCGATTGAGGTGATTAGCTAACGAAAGCAAATTATAAAGAAGTTGTGAAATAAAATTTATTGGTGAAATAAATAAAACGAACCGTAGAGTTGAATTTATTTGTTAATTAAAACTTCTTAAAAAAAATATATCTGCGATTTATCATATTTTTACAAAAAGCTTTTTCCAATTAGTAAGCTCTTTGAATTTGAATTCTTAATCACCATCTAAAAGATCAAAGTTGGTATTATGAAATGAGTTGCGGTTGATCTAACCACTAACTTTGAAATAACTACGCGCAATTGTAAAAACTACCGCCTACCAAATTATAAGTTATCATTAACTCAAAATAGTATATTTTATAGAAGAGTTGAGTTATTTAGCAAGTTGAATGAATTTGATAAATATTTATCGATGTCTCTTTTTAAATCCACAGTCAAAAAACAGCTATACAGCAAATTTATAGACGATTACGATTTATCCCACAACTAGATTGAGATGGAAGAAGCATGTTTTTTTCTTCGGCTAAATACCTTTTCTAATTACATACTTTTTCTTTAGCTAATATAATTTTCCTTTTTTTTTTTTCTTTTTATAACATAACACTTACTAATGCGTTTTATTTTGTGAATACTTTAAAACTAATTATTAATGAAAAATTAATTTTACATCTTGATATTTTCCTGTATAGAAATTCCTTTTTGGAGAATAATGAATAAATAAAAAAAAATAAAAAAAAAATTAATCGTGTGCACGCATGCATAACATTACTCCACAACAAGTACAGTGAAATCTCTCCAGTCAGTAATTTAATCGCATTCACATGTGCTTATTTTGCTTCGTTGTTACCAAGCACAGTGAAATCAAGTCGCATATTTATCGTGTCACTTGTACATATTTTGTTCCGTTACTACCAAGTGCAGTGAATTTCAGCCTGTTAAGTGCGGGTTTTTTGCCTTATTATGCGTGGGTGTGTTAATCACCCATTATTTATACATTTGCTGGTCCGTTAAGACATGATCAGACAGTACCGGGTGTGATACAGCGCATCCTCGTTATTTTGTGAGGAATTTATAATCACTCCTAGATTATACATTTTTTGGTAGGATAATCGCTTTTCTCTACTATTTTGATTAGATCTTTAAAAACTCAGAGGAGGGATCAGAAAAATAAAAATGTCCATACAATTTAAATATTTTATTTAACAAATTAAATTCCCGTCATACAAAAAAAAGTACATCGACAAATGTATGTTTTCCATTTGGTGCTGGAGGAGGAAAAAATTGTTTGGATTGGTGTATGAAAAACTAAAATTGGCAAATCTAGTTTTTGATTTATGCTATCGACAACCTTAAGTCCGAAAAAATTCTTCACGCCATAAAATAATAGGTTTTTATTAGGAACTATTTATAATATCTTCAACATATTTCAGATATCAAATTTCACTAAAATCCGTTAGCAAATATGCTTGTCCCATTTGATGCTGGAGACTGAGAAGAAAGTCTGCATTGGCTCAGTATGTAAAAATAAATTTAGCAATTAAAATTTTTCATTTGATATCATTCGAAGTGTTCCGCAATATTTCATGAATTTCAGCAAAGATTTATATAAGAAATCCGACCCCAGATGATGTGGCCGGAGGAATTCTCGATAAATAATTCTTAAAGAATCAATTGTACACCTCAAATATCTGAAGTAACTTTTTATTAAAATCAATCCACAGAAGTGCTACCTAATTCATTTAAAGAAACCATTTGGTGAAGCAATTTTTTGATATAAAGCTACCAACCATAATAACATTAATGTGTTCCGCAAACAATTCTTCGATTTCCATTTTATTTTATTTAAAAAATCAGAACCCTAATAATACAGCGCATCCCAATGAAATTCTTCAGAACGTGAATAATTCAATGTTACATTAGGAACCACTTACAGAAGCAGCTGAATAACTTAGATATACAATTTCACTAAAATCTATTGACAAACGTGCGTGTTCCATGTGTCCATTACTGAAAAAAAAAAAAAAAAATTCTCTTTGGCAAATCTAATTTTTTGATTTATGATTTAAATGTATGTATGTACCAAAATATAATTAGCATGTGTTCCCAGAATATTTGTTGAATTCTGATCATGTTTTATCTCCATCCCTGCTCCAAACGGAACTTCGCCGATTATGCACTAATTCTATTGTAATTTGGTATCTGACTTAACTAACATATTTGATGATAAATGAATTAGTTGCAGCATTTTCACTGCGGAAAATCTGTTTTTAATCAGTGGATCGTCGTCAGTCGTCAACACCAAACAATTGCCGAATCACTATTCAAGAGGTTACCGACGATATTTGTATATCATTAGGATCATGTCAAACACTTTTTTTTTCAAATGTTTTTGGCATGAAACGTGTGTAGCATAATTGGAATGGGTACGAAGGGCCGAATTTCAAAGGGCCGAAAGGGCCGAGTGGGTCGAAGGGCCGAAATATTTTGTTTATTTATTTTTTGTTTTTAGAAATATAGGGCTGATTTATTTTTTTTTTCAGGCCATTTTATATTCGTTAGAGTGAAGGAAAATTTTATTTAGACGAATAAAATAATTTCATTGTGATTTAGTGATGTAAATTAGTGAATATTAAAAATTCGGCCCTTCGACCCATTCGGCCCTTCGACCCATTTCGGCCCTTCGACATTCGGCCCTTTGATATCATTCCGCATAATTGGCTTCGATATTGTTGAATTTCGTTGAATATGGTCTTAACTGGTGATAAAACAGGGGTGTACGAATATGACGTCGAAACTAAGGCCTAATGGTCCTAATAGAAGCTTCCTGAAAAGGCAAGACCGCAAAACGCTGTAATTAAGGTTCTGCTCAACAGTAAGCTTCGATTTCAATGGCATAGCATAACAAGAGTTCTTTCTAATAAGGAGTATTACCTTGAAATTACACTTCTCTGCTTGTTGGTAATTTTTTGGCCAAAAACGACGCCGTTATAATGTCTCAGCCTTCGTATTCGCCGGCCATGGCATGCAACTAATTCCTGTTCCAAAAACTAAATTGCTGAAAATCTTTTTGACAGCCAACAATAAACTGAGCATCCAATATAGCTAGAAATGTCATGATACGTCAGGGTCAAGTGAACGACTACAAAAAAAAAAAAAAATTTGTAACAACTAGACATGCAGCCGCAGAAGTTCAAGAAACCCTCGATTTTTTTATCCAACCCAATTAGTCCCAATTAATTTCATGGTTTCCCATTTCCCAGCATTTCAATATTTGAACTTTATCAAAACCCTTAAAACGTCTTTTCCATTTTTTATTGACCGAGCTAGTCATCCTCCAATGAACAGTTGCATAAGACATTTTTTTTTTTGAGAAACTAAATTTCACTAAACCGTCATTTTAAATGATTAGGAAATGCACTGTTAAGGGAGAGAAGAGATTTTCAATACCGCATTAAAATATTTTTGTCACTCTTATGCTGCCGAAGAAAACAATGTCAACATTTTAAACCACACTTCCAAATCAGATAAGACTTTTTTACGTGAATAACTTATTCCATTTCCTTACAAAAAAAAAAAAAAAATTAGAAAAAAATTAGAAAAAAATAATTCAAAGCGTGTGACATTTTTAAGAAAATGATTTTTTTTTTTTTTGGTTTTGTTATGATTATTATTTGGAACATGATTTATCTCTTTTAAAATAAATTGACATCAATTGTATAATATGCTTTTAGCTTTTTATGTATTTTGTTGGCAATCAATTAAATATTATAATGTGTGCGATAATATATTAAATTTAATTAAACGTAATGCCATGCCATTAATATATAATTAGGAATCATGTTTTGTCTTTAAATATGTTCGTTAAACACCCATAATATATGACAACAACCAAACCTAATGAGTCTTGAAAAAGCTCTGCGTGAAAATTAAATGTTTATGAGGCATATCTAATTATGACTAGTAAGTAACATTTAAATTTTGTTAATAAAATTTTTTTTTGATTGTTTCACACTGTCGAATTATATACAATAGAATCATGATGGTGATGATGATGATGACGATAAAAGAGATAATTTTTTATTGTTGTATTATTTTAACTGAAAAAAAAAAAATTGTTTTAATTTTTTTTGTTTTAGTAAAAAGTTTTGTTTTGTTAATGAAGTTCATTATTTGCAGTAAATTTAAATTAATTAAAATTTGTTATTTTTATAATGTTGTGACAGTTCTTTCCGGGGTAAAGGATTTGTTTTTTTTAATGATTTAAATATACTACATACATACAATATTATGATATTTTATACGGATAATTAAAGTTTAATTTAATAAAAGCTTTTTGGAAATTAAATCACTGAACCAAAATGAATTTCGTTATGTTTACGGGACAAAGTTCTCTATAGCGTGGTTTAATCGTCACTACGATTATTGAAATAAAATTAAACGAATTGAAAAGTGAAATTTCTCTAATATAAGGAGCCATCTAGTTAGATGCGATGTATTTTTTAAAATGTTTTAGGTTAAGACTAAAGGATGATGGTCAGTTACAATGCTAAATTTTGTTCCGTACAATGATAAACAAGGGATAATAAGTCTTTTTTGGAAAAATATGAATACCTCAATATTGGGTTGACGATAAAGGATTTTAAACTACTAAACGATTTTTCAGAAAAGGGATCTCACATAAGTTTTGAATACTTTTTTAAAAGTGACGTAAGTGGTTGGACGATAAATTTGCGAAATCACAGCGCACTTGGCTAAAATGTTCTCTAAATAATCATGCTGCTGTGTAAAATTAAAAATACTGTTCTGTTTTTTTTTTGTTTTTTTTGCAGAAGAAGTTGACCTAGCTGGTTCTTCAATGGTGTCTCGTTTGGTAATATCTATTTGGTGTACCAACTTTAAATGTTTAGATTATGGGGAAATTGACGAACCTAAAAAATTATCTTTTTGAATTTTGTATTCTTCGTCAATGCGGCCGTACTTGGTTTACTGACTAGCCCAACAATGTACTGGTTGGGCTATCCAATCAGGTCCGTTCCACCATAATTTGTGCGAACTCAGTTTGAGTGGTGAAGCACAATCGGCTGAGTTTTCTGCGGACGGCACATGCCTCCAATGTTGACGTGACTAAGAGTTTATAATTTCGGCTGTCCGATTTCCCACGAAAGTGCTCCAATGCCTGGGATGACTAACGAGCCAATCCAAAACAATTTTGGAGTCTGTCCAACAGAAGACTTCATTAATTACTTCGGTCTAAAAAGACCAAACTATTGAAATCCTGTCAAAAATGACGAAAAATTTGGTTGGTCCAAAACCACTTTTTTCGACGTTTTGAAAGTCCCTGAGTCTTAAAATGCAAAAAAAAAAAAATGTCCGTCCGTCTGTCTGAGTGTCTGTGTGTCTGTGTGTCTGGACCCATGGTATCTCGAGAACGGCTTGTCCGTTTTGGATTTTTTTACGCCAATCTGTTTCTATGGTCAAGGCGGAGATTTGAAAAGCTTTTGGAGACTGTACGTCAAAGGGGTGGGGTACCTGCCATACGAATTGACCCAAAATACCTGCTTTTATAAATATTTACGATTTTTTTATACATGCTTATTTGATTATTGAATTGGGCATTGAATTGGGAATTGATTTGAAGGTTAAATTAGGGGTCAATTTGCGCGTTAAGTTGAAGTTGAGTTGGAGTTGAGTTGGGGTTGGATTTGGATGTAGTGAATAGTTAACAAACTATTTATATGATGGAACTTGCCCATTTCTGAACCGATTACGATGAAATTCGACATTTGTATTTGAAATGGGATTCTAAAATGTTTTTTGGATGAAGTTCTGGAATTTTAAAACGATTTCTGGATGAAGTTCTGGAATATGGCCAAGTATGATGGAACTTGTCTATTTCTCAACCGATTATTATGAAATTTAATTTGTAGGTTAGAAATGGGATTCTAAAATGAGTTTTGGATGAAGTTCTGGAATATGGCCAAGTATGTTGGTACTTGGCTATTTCTCAACCGATTATGATAAAATTCGACATGTGTATTCAAATTGGGAATCTGAAATGAGTTTTGGACGAAGTTCAGGAATATGGCCAAGTATGATGGAACTTTGCTATTTCTTAACCGATTATGATGAAATTTGATATGTGTGTTGGAAATGGGATTATAAAATGATTTTTGGATAAATCTTTGGAATATGGCTTTGTAGGATGGAACTTAGTTATTCCTTACCCGTTTGTTATGAAATTTGACATGCAATTTGTAAATGGGAATCTAAAATGAGTTTTTGAATAAGTTCCTGGAATATAGTCAGTTAAACGGTTAGAAGTATCAGTATAGTTTGTTATACTATTTTCGGTATAAAGTTCTAGAATACGATTTTTCGTTTTAAATTGGATGCCTGTACCCATGTTATTGAAGCTTTTGACCTGTTTGTCTGTTGTTGTATAAGTAAATATAATTTGGTTAAAATAGAAATCAATAATGTCAAAACTGTCACACCAACTTTATGACATTATTGAAGATACCAAAGACCGAAGTTCTGATCACCTCGTGAGGTTTCAGCCCTTTATATTTTTTAATTGTGTTTGTCTCTTTACTAGATTAAAGAGATTTGTTAGAAGTAGGGCTCCACACAGCTTCAGGTGCGGGAGGCCTGCTTGTTTGATTGGGGCCACCTTTGTTTTTGCTGTGATCAATTCGCAAGACACTTTGCCCGTTATCGATTCTACTCTAAAAAAAGACGACTGGAATTCGAATTTGATAGACATCCCTCATTCCTCATAGATGCTTAACCATTCTTTGGCTCGTCGCTCCTGTAATGGATCATCACACTCTAGATTTGCTGCCAACAAATGTTGTATAAATATTTTGATTGAAATAACGATTGGAGCTAACCAACCAAGCGGATCAAACGGACTACTGACTTGAAACAATATTATACGTGTTGTTAAGACTGGATCACATCGAAGATCCGAAGAAAATGTAAATTCATCGCTCACTGGGTTCCAAGTTACACCTAAGACGTTCACTGCGCGATTGGATTCTTCTGATTTATCTTCGATTCCTTTTGGATTATTAGTTTTGTCATCACCTGGAATCTTATCTAATATTGCCTCTGGATTCCATGACCATTTTCGGAGGTTTAGCCCGGGATTTTTTATTAAGTGAGTAATTTTGTCCTTAAGTTATATTGCCTTATTTTAAATCGTCCACGTATATGACTCTTTGAATTATATTGGCTGCCACGAATTTTGTTAGGTTCTCTACTGCTATTTGTTTCACTGCTCTAATTTGTAAGAATGGCGCCGCTGCTAGTCCATAAGTCACGGTCGGTAACCGATAATGGCGGATTGATTCGAAAGGGGTTGTCCGCCACAGTATTTTTTGGTACTTTGGTCAGCTTCCGTGATCTGTACTTGGTGGTACATTTTCTCAACATCGGCTGAGAAAGCAATGGAGTGTTCTCGAAACCTCAATATTATTGCGTACAGTGTAGATTAAGTTGTTGGTCCTACTGCTAGACAGCCATTCAGCGATGCCTTTGTCATCCAGTTTGCTCAGCAATAAGAATATTAGCCACGGATCGTTTGTCTCTGCGTTATCTCCTAATGTCTTGAGGCCCCGTACTACTTCATCGGAGGTGTACATAAGTTTCTTTATATTTGTGGCGTTTGTTGTATGGATCACTTACTATTCGATAAAAGTTCGAATAAATGAATAGCTAATTGGCCGTTTGCGATTGTACCGTTTCTTCAATTTTTTTAACGTAGTGAATATGGCGTAGTAAAGTTTCCGGCTCTCCTCGTAATAAACCTTTAAGGTACTGGAACTTCTGGACAGGACTCATTGATTGTCATTCGTGAATTGTAGAACAGATCGAAGAATGATGGCCATTCTGTATATTCCCCTGAGAACGTGGGAATATTTATTCTTGCCAATTTTACTTCAGTGTGTCCACATGCCGCTTGGAACATATTCTTCGACGTGTTTAAACTTGCACAATTTTTTGAGGTGGATGTTATGGATCATATCCAAGTATTAAAGCCAGCAACATCTTTGTAATAACTCTCCTCATATTGATAGTCGGAATGTTCATTGGCGCGTAGGAGAAATATGTTGGATTCGATGGTTGTAAACTCCGACATGAGTTTATCTACACGCATTAGACATGTTCTGGATTCTTCAAATGGCGTTGACTCATTAGCATTTTCTAGGAAATTGACGATTTGAATCAATCTTCCTTTATTAAAAGCACGTTGCTTGGATGGTTTCTACATGAGCTGTTTTCAATTTGAACTGATTGCTTAAATTCACTTGCAATTACTTGTTGATGTTACGAGTATTTTATAATTTTACTATATGAATTCAATTTTAAAAAATGCAAAACGAGTTTGCGTTGAATTAAATCACTTTTCAATTTCACTTTTAACGCAATTAACCACTTCGCATGTAATAGTCACTTCTAGAACACAGCTATTCTAACGTAGTGTCATACATTTAAAATCAAAATGGCGGTAAAATATACGAACCACTTTTACAGTGATGTGTTTCACGATAAGATGGATATACTTATCTATGCTGATTTTATGGTAAGAAGACAAAGTTGTTGATGCCAGTGATGATTTATCCGATATAGCAAACTTCTTTATAATTAGGAATGAAATTAATTGAATTCTGGTCAAGCAACGTGTTTCTTTTTAGATTGATTTGTTTGCTCAAAATGGCGAACACAATAATTGATGCCTTTGTGATACGGATAATCGCATCCGGCTCGAAATACCATATTTTAGGGCAATGCACGATTGCTTTTTTCCCAAGAGATTGTTTCTGTTTCCACAAATTATTATAATTATTATTTAATTTTAATTTGTATGATAGATTTTTTATTATAAATTGGTTAATTAACTGGTTTAATTTTTAACTTGTGTATTCAACACCTGTATGTTAATTTACTTATTCCTATCAATGTGAAATCTCTGTGATATAACAATTAATTTAATTGTAGGTGCGAAACACCGGGTTTTCGAATAGTTGAAAAGTCATGAAATTACCCGGGTAAGCGGGTACTCGATACCCGTGTTTGCAAACCCTATACCATCCAGGCAACCATATAATTAAAAGATTGAATAATATTAAGATGTCCGAAGAGGATAAGGATGAACTGAAAATTGACATCATGAATACGGCATATCGAAGAAAAATTGTATACCAACAGTTCATCACTTTGAATTTCGGCAATGGCAAAGATACGAGATATATCAGCGTAGAATACCATTAAAATTCTAGTAAACATTTACAAAAAATATTTCAAAGTTATAGTTATAAAATCGCGTTTAAAAATCAAAATTCTTTAGAACAAAAAATTCAACGCCAGGATAATACAATTTTCGATTCCGGTATTTATAAATTAACATGTTCTGATTGCCCATCATTCTATATTGGTTAAACTGGTAGGTCGTTTAAACAAAGATTCAAAGAGCTTATACATAACCGGTATAGGGGAAACACAGGATTTGAATTTCATACAACACATAAATGAAACACAACACAACACAACTGATTGATTGATTAGGATATACGGCCATGCATTATAGCAGAAACTGCCGGACTTCCGGGTACACACTGTACACCCGTTTACATAATAACAAAACCGAAGAATAGGATAGGATTGTTAGTTGGGCCAGAATCGACCCGGCTACAGACACCTAAGCGATCGATAAGTTAGTAATATTGTTAGTAATTATATAATAAAATAGTTAGCGCAGGACAACCCAATTTCAAAACTACAGCTTATTCACCACTTGTTGATCCTGATCAAGGGATGATTCCAGCTAAAATTTGAGTTCTGAAACTCAGGATTAGTTTTAATCCCTATAATAATGATTAATTCTGGACTATGTTCTATTCTGGAAATCAGATTATTTATTAGTAAACAACAGAAGAGATCCCTATAAATAATTTTTAAACGAAATTAATTCATAGACATTAGTGAACAAAATAAATAAACAAAACACAATATATAAATATTACGAAAAAATTGATATGTTATGAAATCAAATCAATAGGGTGGCTTTCCCAATTCTTTGCTAGACATTTAAAAGAATGTTTAAAAACTTAAAGTTACAAACTTAGGTTTAAATTCACAGCGCTCGTTTCAATCGTTACAGGTATCCTGTAGGAAGTTAATTAATTGCTTATAACCTACAACTATTTAGATTTAAAAATAAAAATGAAAATTAAAAAACAATATTTTACAATAAAATTAAACTAATCAGCAATTTACAACAGATCTGAAAAAAATAAAATTAATATTGTTGAATTTTATAATTTATATAATTGAAGGAAATAATTTAAAATTGTTTATATTACTTGCAACAAAAATCTAGGATAAACAAATACATTAGTTGAATACTGTATGTACACATGTCATATATGTTCGGGATCGACAGACATCACGGATACACCTGAAAAGGAAGAAAACTAAATCACCACAAAGAAACACAAATCTTGAACAAAAATACTTATCTGATGGATGTTCTGCTGTAACCAACTTGCCTTCGAGCCGCATCGTATAATAAGTACTCTAAAAAGGAAGGAAAAAGGTTAAAATTTTACTGTCAAATGTGACAACCAATAAAATAATTACACAAACTGCCCGAAACATAAAACTGGCCGAATTGAGTATTCGTGTCATCTAAGTGTAACCACATGAACTATGTATGTTAGCCAATATTTCTGTTGATTGGCGTTAATATTTTCATTAAAATTAATTGCAATCAGTGAGTCGTAGTGACAACATCAAAATAAAGAGTGTAGTTTAAGAAAATTATTAGTTTGTGTATTTTTCTCATTGGGTTTTCTAACCAAAGTTGGGTTTGCCCGTCACTTACTTTGTGGTGCCTAATAACTAAAAATAACCGAGTGCACACGTCCACACTATACCGGGTGTTTCTTTTAAACTGAGACGATCAAATATCTCGAAAAATAGCTACTCTACGGAAAAAATGTCCATAATCAAAATTTAATCATACCGCGGGGGAAATACATTAG
Organism: Tipula helvola; assembly: GCA_963556165.1. Classification (NCBI taxonomy): domain Eukaryota; kingdom Metazoa; phylum Arthropoda; class Insecta; order Diptera; family Tipulidae; genus Tipula; species Tipula helvola. The sequence continues at coordinate 35,501,564 of OY744482.1, read as the reverse complement.
TGCAAAAAAATAGTCCCCCACCCCCCCCCCCCCCCCCCCCTTTGTAGTTCGGGCGGGGGTAACTTTTAAACTAAGATAGGAAGCCATATTTTTTATTATTTTTTATTGCAGATACGGATTCTACGACTAAAAGTACGTATGATTTGAATGAAATATTTTGTTCGGTTCATGATAGATGGCGTTGTAATCGACGAAATTCAATTTTTTCAATTTCTTCTTCTTAGAACACACGCATTCGATTCTGCAATACGTTTGAAATAAAAAACATCACGTTTTCATTGGAATTACTCGAAATTCGGTAATGGAGATCGAGAAGTGTCCTGATTTGGTTCATTATCCAGGAAAACGCAAGTATCGGACAGAGGTGTTTCAATTTCAGAAACGACACTATCTACTGCAGGATAAATATGAAAAGATTGTGTAGATGAACCAGGTTTTGAAATATCATTTGATCGCGAACAATGCGATACTCCTAGTTTTCGGTCGACTGCAGCTTTAACACTTCGTTACCTAGTTAGCCTACCGGATTAAAAGAAATGACAAACAATCAGAAAATCAAAATAAAATTCAACCAAAACAAAAGTTATGTCATTGTCAAGTTTAATAATTTATACATAATAGTATACATAATGTATTTTCCAGTGACATACGGTGAGAATAAATAATTGTACATAGCTATTTACGAAAATGTTTGTGTTACAAAAATACATAAATTTCAAAATCGGGGAGCGTAAAAAACATAAGACAAATAACACAAAAATGGCGTCGAGCGTCCAAAATTTTAAAACACAAACACTAAATATCACACAAAATCACTTTAACAATTTACGTTTAATAGTACTAACAAAAACTAAATACATAACCAAAAATGGCGTCGAGCGTCTAAATTAAATTATTGAAACACGAAAACTGAATATCACCTACACAAAAATCGCTGTATTACTAAACTGTTGTTTAATTATACTCGAACTTCGAAGTAAGAATAAAATTATGTTGATTCAAATTACATGGAACTTTCCTTTTTATGTGCATCGTTAAAGGAGGACTCCTACGCCATTTTCTTGATCTACATAATATGTATGTATGTATGCAAAATTCCAGCTTCAATTTATTTTAACTTAACTGTTTTTTGACTTATTTTAAATAAATAATTTTTTTTTAGATGTATTTACGAATATAATACGTATTTGTACATAAAATAATATTGTATTTTAATAAAATTAATTTCAAATTGGAATTTGTCTTGTTTCATTATGGAAAAAAAAATTACAGCCGTATTTCTAATTTGACATTTGTACATACATACATACACATCCTCAAAATTAGCCCCGCCTTTTTTATTCTTTATTCACAAATACATGCACACAATTTTTTTAGATTGAGTTTCGTTGAGTTACGAGTTTTCGCGACACGTTTCATACGAATTCTTTTAATAAATTGGAACTCGAGCGAAGGAAAAAACGACACTAAGCTTAGATTATCCTTCGAAATTTGACGAAAATTCGAAAATAAAAATGCTTGGATTGGGTTGTTTTTTTCGTTCAAAAACGTTTTTTAGGATTCCCACTATTCCCAAGTATACCCAAGTATAACAAGACGAAACTAAAAATTGAGCTATCGTATTTTCCTTCGACTTTTGAGAAAATAATCGAAAGATAACTTCATTGTACTTATGATTAGTATTGGTGTGTATAATATACTATCGTGAATTTGATTTGACATAGAATATTTTAGTAAAGTGTTTTCAGCTGTGTTGCAATGTTATGGCTAAAAAATTTACGTTTGTAATTAATTTTTTTATAAATTTAATTTTTTATGTTTGAATGTGATTGTGTTTGATTTTCAGATAAAACATAAAAGTCAATCAAATTACATATGTGCATTCATGTTTACATGGAACTTTAGTTTTTCTCTGCATGTCCTACGCCATTTTCTAGATCTATACGTACTTAAAGTAATTAGGAAAATTCTAGATTCAATTTATTTTAACTTGTTAAATGTTTTTTGACTTATTTTTAAATACAGCCGTTGGCCAAAAAACTTGCGCGCCTATTGAAACCACATAAATATTTGTTTTAAAAGTCGATTACACTGTTTAAAATTAAAAAAAATATGTGCAGTTTTCTGGCTAGAGTAGTATAAGATTGTTGACAAGTTTCAATGACAGCGGTTGCGGCAGATTTTACTTTGTCGCTGATTCCCTTTCCACTCATTTTTTCAAAAACATAGAATTTGGTAATGTTATACACAATTTCAATTTACACCAATGTACGTAAGATAAAAATTTTAAACTTACATCAAAATATTGCAAATTATCACGTAAACAAAACACAAAAAAAACTAATTTTTTTATATAAACAGATTTTTAATGGTTCACATTTACTCTCTACACTTTTAAATAACAACGAGTCATACCCCGATCTCTGTAAAAAAAATCACGTGTAGATACGCTCAAGCGATCGGGCATTTAACACACGTATACACAAGAGCCTGAAGATAGCATAAAGAAAAGTTGAAGCAAACCTAAAGAAGAAGGGAAAACAAAATGTAATTTAATTTAAAAACGTTGAAATGATGGAGTCGCGCAAAATTTTTGGCTCACGATTGTAAGTGTGTGGTCAACAATAAAAATTCGTTTTCTTTATGTTTTGTTTACGTGATATTTCGTCATATTTTGAGATCAATTTAAAATTTTTATCTTACGTACATTGGTGTCATATTTAAATTGTGTATAACATTACCAAATTCTACGTTTTTGAAAAAATGGGTGGAAACGACATCAGCGACAAAGTAAAATCTGCCGCAACCGCTGTCATTGAAACTGGGTAACAATCTTATACCACTCTAGCCAGAAAACTGCACATATTTTTTTTAATTTTAAACAGTGTAATCGACTTTTAAAACAAATATTTATGTGATTTCAATAGGCGCGCTAGTTTTTTGGCCAACGACTGTAAATAATTTTTTTTAGATTTATTTACGATGTACCTATGTAATATGTATGCAGATGCACAATATGCATTTTAATAAAATTAATTTCAAATTGGAATTATCTTTTGTTTCATTATGGAAAAAAAATTACAGCCTTTTTTCTAATTTGACATTTATACATACACATGCTCAAAACTAGCCCCGCCTTTTTTTCATTCTTTATTCATAAATCCACGCACACAATTTTTGTATATTGAGTTTCGTCCAGTTTCGACTTATCGCGACAAGACTCATACGCTTTCTTAGCTTAATTCGAAACTTAAACTTAGTAAAAGTCGAAACTTAGTTTAGTTTATCGTCTAATAAATGTCAAAAAAGTCGAAAGTAAAAATACTTGGGTTTCATTATTCATTGTTATTAACTTCAATAATATTTTTGAAAAAATTAAAATTAGTGGTTCAATTTAAGCCTTAAGCTTTGTATGCAGCTCGATCTAAGATACATTTTAGCGCAGTCTACTGAGCTGAATACTGAGCTTACACTTACATAAGGTACTAATGGGTTAATAAATATTATTGAGATCTTTATGTTATGGAAGAGTGGCGATGACTGATTGGTTTCTTATAAGATGATTGGTTTCTTATAAGAAATATTTATAATGTGTTATTTAATAGTATTTACTATTAAAAAAAATGGAAACATCTAAAAATGAACCTGTTTATCATTTTTCGTAAAAGTTGCTCAAAATTTAAAAGATCATAGTAACATTTTGAAAGAAAAAAAAGTTTTAGTATGTCCGTCTCATTTTAATATACGGATAAAATGTATTCGCACTTTTCCTCATGTATTTATATTCTTGGAATAACAAAATATGTATAATGAAAACAACAATTAATGGTTGTATGACACTGACTAGTTTCTCGCATTGTTTAAGTCAGCGTTTCCCAAACTATGTTCCGTGGAACACTGATGTTCCGCGGACGATAAACAGGTGTTCCGTGAAAAATTCTAAATATACTAAAAATACGAAAGTAGATGATAAAGTCTCCAAAGTAATTTTAGAACTTTTGCATGATTTACAGTCAAGCATTTTACAATATTTTCCAAAGTCCACTGAGGACAACTCTTGGATTAGGGACCCATTTGTAACAACAGATAAGCCTGTAGGTTTCACCGCAAGTGATTATCAAAACCTTTAATTGCTGACTCTTGCTTAAATCAAAAATACAATGAACTTTCTCTAAATGGTATGGGTTAAATTTAACAGAAGAGCATTCCAACTTGTCAAAACTAGCCCTTCATATTTTACTTTCTTTCACAACAACGTATTTGTGCGAGACGGAATTTTCAAATTATGCTGCAACAAAATCGAAGTACAGAAACCGTCTGAATGCTAGACCAGATAAAAAAATTCAGCTTTCTAAAAATATTGAACCTGATATTAAAAGAATTAGTAGTTCAAAGAGCCAAAAACATCAGGGTCATTAAGAACCTAATTTATTTTATTATTTTCATGTTTTTTATATCTCCAATTGAATCGTTTAGTTTTGAAAGGGCTCATGTTCACTTTTTCAAATAACTCAGGAAATAAAAGAAACTTTATATTGTCAGCAAAAATAAGTTTAGGAGGGAATTTGAGTTTGTTGATGAAAATGTGAGTCGCTATGAAATTGTAAGCTGAATTTTGTGGTTATTCAATTATTTCAGCTGGTATGCTCATTTTTAAAGCATGGACATGAGCTCTTTCAATAATAAATACAAAAAATATATTTAAATTTCATTTATTAAAATTCATTAGGATCAAAACAAATTATAAAACCTTAAAAAAGGAAAAGTATATATTTTAAAGACTTCAGTAGTCACTGGCCTCACTATTATATTCCATTCCAGTTGACCATTGCATAATTTCGTCGTAAAAATACCACATTAGGACTTTTTGCAGGTCACATATTTTTTTAATATTTATTACGTTTACAGTATCAAACGCTCTTTGAGAAGGTAATATTACCTTCTTCATAAATTCGGTAGTATTAAACCGTAGAAGTTTAATTAAACGTAAACCTTTCCCAACTATCAATAAATTCCCAGGCTTCCAAATTTCCGTCGCTGGTCAAAATGTGACAATTCAGAAACTTTACATTTGATTTATTTTGCTTTTCTGCCTTTTGATTGAACAGCAATTACCTGTTTTTTAAAAAAGTAGGCCTGAAATCCTTAAAATTTAATATTTTATGATTATTTGATAAAATACCGTGTTATTACGATTTTGACCAGGGCATGCATCAGAAAAAATATGGATTTCGGTAGTCTCAGGTGGTAAATATTTGTCTACGAAATCACTGATCAAAGAAGCATACTTTATTTGCCCCTTTTTTTGCTATTCCTTCGTGATAAAGGTACATTCCGCTACATTTCCTCTTCAAATCATAGATACAAAAAGTATTCATCCAAAGCTGCCGATAGTAAAAAATTTCATGCGGGTATGTCCTGGACATGTGCCCTTTCTAGAATAAATGATTTTTTTTTGCAAGGTAGGTGCCGTTCCAATAACCATATGGTATTGTCGTCTTGTCATAAAACGTATACACATGTCTTTGATACAAAACCATAATACTAATTTTGAGAAAAATTGGACATGACCACTTTCAATACTAAACGATTCAATTAGATTTCATAAAAATATCCTTTTTATTTTATTTATAACTCTTACATGTATGCAGGTATACAATTTTAAAAAAACAAGCTAATTTCCTATATAAAAAACGAAAGTGTTCCTCTAGTAATTTTATTTATGCGAAGTGTTCCTCGGTCCGAAAAGTTTGGGAAACGCTGGTTTAAGTGATTAAAAATAAAACTAGAGCAGGCCAAATAATGCATATATAAAATATTCATAAGAGTGAGTGAATACAATATAGGCAAAAAATTATAATAAATTCATGAAAAATTGATATACAATTTCAAGCGTGTTCGATTGGACTGAATTAACTGAAGTAGTAGCTGTATCTGAAGTAATTGAAGTGAAGAGACTGTTCGAATGACAACTCTTCACTTCAGTTAAAAATTGAGCAACTGAATTAACTGAAGAGATATTTTGCTTATGTAGTTACTTCAGATGAGTTATTTGTTTTTCTTTATGAATTTATTTGTTTTCGTTTGTTTTTATTCTCGCGTGTAGATTTAGGGGACTGTTTGGTTGGGAATTTGCGACCTAAAAAACAATTTTTAATAATAAATTTCTAGAAATTAATAGAAAATTAAATTTTGAAACATTTTTTCTAACACAAGCCAAACTGAAATAAATTGTTTTATTTTTATTTTAACATTTAACTGAAGTGAAGAATACCAATCGAACAGTCTCTTCTCTTCAGTAATTAAGTGAAGAGTAACTCAATTAACTGAAGTGAAGCGTTGTACTCTTCAGTCCAATCGAATACGCTTTTCATTGCCCACTTTTGTAGCAATTTAAATGGAGCAATTCTAGCAAAAAATAATTCAATTTTAATTATTTTTTTGACATAGACAGCTTGTTTTTGATATTTCGTCATATTCTTAAAATAAATATTTCAGTGTGGTGTTTCTGTTTATCATATTTCGTCATATTCTTAAAATAAATATTTTAGTGTGGTGTTTATTATGTCGGACGCGGACCTATTACAAATTTTAGTGGCAACTAACGTTCATATGCTACGAACAGCTGCTTATTTAAATGTAAGGAAAGCCGAAAAAAAAACCCACTCTCTCCCAGCCCGACAAAGTATGTCAATTAAAAAAAAAAAAGTCCGGTCGAAAGGAATAAATCTGCACTATTCATTTATGCAAACTAAAAAAATTGAACCCCTCCCAGTTTTCCATAAAAAAATGCCAAAGTTACGTCATTTTAACAAGCCGATATCTTAAAAAATAAAGGTTTTTTCGATCCTCCCTTGGGTGATAAAAACTGAACCTTTTTAAAAAAAAATTGAGCCACCTTTAGATTTTCGATTATTTATATGGTTTTATCACAAATAATTACTTAACCAGATGAACAAGTTGCCTTGGAACAAAATGTAGCTGAAGTAAAATACACAAATTTTATAGGGGAAATGTTTGTATCTCGAACGAAAGGCTATATACAATCGAACGAAAATTAATTATCTCTTTTCTTCCTTCGGCATTTAAATTACGAAAAAAAATATTTCATGAATCTATAGAAATGAATCCAAGCAATCAAACAAATACAAAGTAATTTGCTTTGTCTGTATGCTAAATTTTTATATTTGTAGTTATCAAGCTTTGCTATTGGCTTTGCTGATGTATGAAAAAAATCAAAACCTAAACAATTTACAAGGAACAAATAAAAATAAAATCTATTTGTGCCTTCTGCGTTAGTATTTGTAATCTTTATGAATGAAAAAGGCGTAAGCTATTGGCGAATTGTTGTTGTTTATTATAGATTTATGCGAATGTATAATAAAATCACTGAAGGAATACGTTGTTCATTTTCTTCTTTTACAAGAATTTAATTAACGGCCTGCCTAAATGAAATGAAATCTTACACAAATGCAATATAAGTACAATTGTGAGTATGTGAAAATAAATTAGCGAATTTAATAAAAATTCGGTTTTAAAAATGTTGGTTCTACAAAATTTGGTTTTTTCAAAAATCATAAATTTACAAATCTCGGTTTACAAAATCTCGGTTTTCAAAAGCTCGGTTTTCAAAATCTCGGTTCTAATCGCGGTTTCTATTTAGTTTTTCAAATTAAATTCCCCATTTTCCAGAATTTGTAAAAACCGGGATTTTGAATCACCGAGAATTTGAAAACCGAGATATTTTAGCCACTTTATTCTCAAAATCTTGGTTTTTAGAAAATTTTGATTTTTTAAAACTTTAAAATTAAATTCCGCATTTTTCAGAATTTATTATTTGTTGATATTTTAATTTTAAAATTGAACTCTCCATTTTCCAGAATTTATAATTTTCAGTTCGAATTAATAATTAAACCTGGTTTTTAGCCTATTTGTTATAAATATAAATATTTATTTTTTATTTTTTAACGTTTCGAACGGTTTTTCCGTTCATCACCAGAAAACAACAAAGAATCTACAACAAAAAAAAAGCATACAAAAATACAATCATATTAAAAATCTTTTGTTTAGCGGGAAACTTTTTAAAAACTTATAAAATTGTCGTCAATATTTTATCCAGCGAAAAATTGCAAACACACATGATCACATAAAAAATTTCACTATTCCTTTATATCTTCACAGAAACAATTTTTTTATAAAAAACTTTTTTGAAAAATAAAACCTTGATCACGGAATAAAATAATAAAATTATGAATTTGAAGTCAGTTACAAAAAATAAAATTAAAATTGTCAAGACACAAGTGTAACAACCATCCGTCATTTGACAAAAACACGGCAAAAAATTGAACAACGTAAACTAAATGAAGATACTTTATGCAGATGGGGTTGATGCAAAAGAGATAAAATAGCCAACTATAATGTGTATAGAACAAATCAAATGTCAATATGTATTAAGACCAATCCATAGACAGATTTAACTACGTAACGTCGTATGGAATTGTGAGTGTATGTACAGACAAATGAATACACTTATTTTGGGAATAAGTGCATCAGACTGTATAAAAAATAATAAATGCAATGTGTACGAGATAAATAATATCTAAAGAAGGAAACAAATCAAATGTTAATATGTAACAAAAAGATACATACAACAGATTCAAAAAACATAACATGATGAGGAGTGACCGGTTTATTGATGTACAATCAAATGATTATACGTATTTTGGAGATACGTGCAATCAGACTGTTTGTTCAAACAATTTGGAGTCATCTTAATGTGAATCATTTCAAGAACCCTTCTTGTGGTATGTTTTTGCTCCCTACCAGTGATTTGGACGTCGTCAAGAAAGATATCATGATTGGATTCATGTAAATGACTAGAAAGTGCACTGGTCAGGTTTGAATTTGTTTTTTTGAGAGCAAGTTTTTTTGCATCTCTTTTGTGTTGATTAAAACCTGTTCCCTACAATTGCTTTGTTTGTCCAATATATGACTGATTGCATTCACAGGTAATTTTATATACCACATTTGTGTTGTCCTGCAGACGCGTGGGGTCTTTTTTGGCAGAAAATATTGTCTTACTCAAAGTGTTGTGTGCTCTGCCAACGGTCCTGAAATTATATTTTTTAAGACAGTAGCATAGTTTTTCATGTAGTGACTTTACGTATGGAATCGTAATGGTTTTGATCTGGGAGACATTTGTTGATGGGTTAACCTCTACTGACTGGTTATCACTAAGGTGTGTTGAATGTTTGTAAATGGTTGATTTGATTATTGGATTGAAAAAAGAATACGGATAGTTATTGTTACGGAGGGTTGTTTTAAGAAGATTGAAATTAGATCTATGGAATACTGGATCAGATAATTGGAGGATTTTATTGGATAATAACGGTGTTTCTTTTGTAAGGTAAGGGTAAATGAGAATTAAAATTTAAATATCTGCCGGACCAAGTTGACTTGTGGAACCAATCAGTAGAAAGTGAGCCATCTGCATTATGTATAATAAGTAAATCTAAAAACGCTAACATGTTACTATTTTCCATTTCTATTGTAAATTTGATACTGTTGTTGAATGCGTTAAAAGCTTCAAAAAAATCATCAACCTTTTGTTTGGGGATGGCCGTAACTATGTCATCTACATATCGAAAATAAAAAGCAGGGGATAAATCAAAAGAACTCAAAACATTCGTCTCCACAAATTCCATGACCAACTCAGCGACTGCTGGGCTAACCGGGAAACCCATAGGGGAACCAAAAGACTGCCTGTAAAAATTTCCGTTAAAGGAGAATTCGCAGTTGTGAATGATCAATTCCATCGCTTCGATGAACTGTGTTTTCTTCAATTTAGTTTTTGAGTTCTTTTTTATTTCTTTCCACCTGTCACTAATCAAGACTAAAGCTAAACTACAATCTACATTGGTGAAGAGCGACACTACATCTAAAGATAAAACAATGTAATCCTGTGGTAACATAATATTGTGAATTTTTTGTTTAAATTCAGCAGAGTTTTTAACAGTTCTTCCAGATTTTCCTACAGTGTTGTTCAAAATCCTAAACATGAAGGCAGACAGAGCATACAAAGGAGTACCAACCGAGCTCACAATGGGTCGGTGTGGAGTGTTCGGTTTATGGATTTTGGGCAACCCATAAAGTTTGGCTGCTACACCATGGTGACATTTTAAAGATTTAGCCTCCGACTCCGTTATTCTACTCTCATTTTGCCACATTATAATCACCAGGTTCAATTTGCGTTGTATCCATGAAGTATTGTCTTTTTTAATTGACTGGTAAATGTTCGTATCTGCAAGCATAGCTTGTAGCTTGTTTACAAAATCGGCACGTTTTACTACCACGGTAATATTGGCTTTGTCCGGTCTGGTTACCAACAAATCCTGGTTATCCCTCACAAACCGTTTGGCAAAAGATATATCCTGCATAAGAACCATTTCTCTGTTATTTAGCCGTTGCTTATGCTTGATACTATTTTTGAAATTAGTCAAAATATTGACTAACTCGTTACGTAGTAAAGGTTTGTCAATCTGTTCATCTGTATTATAGATCAGTGCTCCTTCAATATCAGCAATAATCTGGATCTAGGGCACAGATTTATTTGAAACCGGAGCACAAAACTTATCACCTAATTTAAGAATATTCGACACCCTATCTGGAATTTCAGTATCCGATAAATTTACTAGCCATTGATTGTTCGTTTCAGAGCCAAACGAAGTTGGACTGTTACTTGTCTCTCTGTCTTCTTGAATTTCTTGTTGATCTGAATTAAGTATCATGTTACTAAACTTAATTAAGTGGGTTGATTTTATGCGATCAAATGTGCTGTCAAAATATTCGCCGAGTTTAATTTTCAAATTTCTAAAAAAATAGGGAGAAATTGAATTTTTTACATTTAAAAACTTATAACTAATTAAACTGTTTAATTTTTTGATGCAGATGAAGTTCTCAGGAATCTCCTGGTTTAACACAGCGAAGATGAAACGGCTTTCAAGTCGTTTGAAAATCACCGGATTTATGTTGTGGATGTTTTTTAACTTTCTGTTTTTGGGGAAAATGTGTTGTTTACGGCATAATAATAAAAAAAAAAAATTTATTTAACGCTTTTGCCAATTTTACATTAAGTTTGAAAAGCTCCTTAATAGATTTGACCGTATCATTTCCATATCTTGCTCTCATTTTTTCGAAGAAATCCTTTGCCGCCATAATTTTATAACTTGTTACCCAAAATTTTCAACCAGTAATGGGTAAATTGAATGAATTAGAGGTTATTAGGCTGTTAATGTTTGTTCGAACTAATAATTAAACCTGGTTAGCCTTATTTTGTTATAAATATAAATATTTATTTTTTATTTTTTAACGTTCCGAACGGTATTTCCGTGTGTTTGCGATTTTTCGCTGGATACAATATTGACGACAATTTTAGACAGTTTTTAAAAAAGTGGGAAACTACTTTTTTAAACAAAAGATTTTTAAGATGATTGTATTTTTGTATGCTTTTTTTTTTGTTGTAGATTCTTTGTTGTTTTCTGATGATGAACGGAAATACCGTTCGAAACGTTAAAAAATAAAAAATAAATATTTATATTTATAACAAATAGGCTAAAAACCAGGTTTAATTATTAATTCGAACAAACATTAACAGCCTAATAACCTCTAATTCTTATAATTTTCAGTTATTTTCGTTTTAAAATGAAAAATCCCCATTCCAGAATTTTGAAAGAGATCGAGAGCCAAGAATTTGTCACCCAAGATTTAGTACCCAACTCCACGAACACATATATACAAACATATATACACACTCAAACTAGCAACCCGCAACAAGATATATAATCGCAAATTTCATCAAAAGCTCGGTTTTGAAATTTTTTTATTAATTCGTTGGGCTCGAATTAATAAAAATGTATTTTTCTAACCCGAGCTTATGAGAACGAAGATTTTTAAAATCGAAATTTTGAAAACCGAAATTTAGAAAACCGAGATTTTGAAAACTGAGACTTAAACACCGAGATTATGTAGTCGTGTGCTAAGATAATTATTTTATTGCTCATAAGAAAATGATAACGAACTTGAACGAATATGATTGAACAGATTTAATTTAGAGAGGATGTAAATGAATTTTGGAAAATTACCTAACTAAATAGCAAAGAAAATAACAAGATATCGTATGTACATATTGTAAATATCTATTTTGTACATGAAGCAAAAATGGGAGCGTCTCGAAATCTTGGTTGACAAAATCTTGACTTAGCCAAAATCTTGGTTTTTCAAAAAACTTGGTTTTTTGAAAACTTTAATATTAAAATATCCATTTTCCCGAATTTATAAAAAACAAGATTTTGAAAATCAAGATTTTGTAAACCAAGATTTCATACCCAACCCAGCAAAAATAGTAAAATATTCTAAATAAATTTAGAAGTAAAGAGTGTAAATAGCATAAAGCTATGTACTTATATCATAGTTCGAATAGCTCATTTGAACATATGGATGCTAAATTATTTTACTGTTTCTGAAATAATGGGACCTGTCTGTTTCTATATTTTGTCACTTTTCCATTTGTAAATGGAACAGATATAAAAGTAGGTCTAAACATGATGATAATTCATTTCGAGGGAACCAAAAACGCATTAAAACTTACAAACACTATAATAACCGTGCGGTCAAGAATTCAGTCGCTGTGCAGTTCATGCAGCAAGTCGGTCAAAAATTAAGATTTGCAGCCAAAGCTGCGCATTCCGTCGGATTAAAATGCAGCAAATAAAGTTAGGCTGCGCAGTTTACGCAGTCACATTAAAGCGGATGCAAAATCTGAAAATGTCAATTTTTTTTTTTAAATTCAATTTTATTCATTATTGTTGGTGAAATAAAATAAAAAAACACGATTTCTCTCAATTATTCGTAATCACGAGGAATTATAAAAGTAGATAAATGACAAATGTCTTACAAACTTGCAGTCAGGCTGCCGGTCGTATAAAAATGCAGCCTATATTTTTTTGCATTTCGCCTGCTTTTCAATTTTTTTGTGCAGTTTAAACTGCGCAGCGGCTGAATTCTTGACCGCACCCTAAAATGATTTATAAAATAAGTACCTACATCAGCTGACTTTCTTTACAAAATATCAGTGTGTTGAGAATGTTTTTATTAGAGTTTTTCGGTTATTACACACATGAACAGAATTACACATACTACGATCCTTCTTGAAAATAAATAATTAGTTTGAAGAGAAAAAAAATTTCAAAATGTACTTTTGAATTTTTATATTAATGAAGCGATATTTTTCCTATTGTAGTCATTGAATAATTCTGTGAAATTAAACAAAAACAGGATATCTGCAAACAACAGCCAGATAAGCCATATTTTGAAATTAATGATAGGAAGATTTTTGCTCAATATGAGGAACACTTTCTATAGTGAGCCTTACTATTATTTCAATCGCTGGATTAATTTGTACCTGCACCTATTAACCGCAAATATTGGTTTATTAAATTCATCAACAAACTGGTGTGGATTCAGGATTAATAAAATTTAACATTTTCGCTTTTATTCCAAAAAAAGTGTATCGCTTAAATTCATTCAATATCAATATAACCAAACAATTCTTTTCTTCAGTATAGACAGGTGGATACAGAAATTTTATTTAAACAAATATGAATTTACATTTTTCAAACAGACAATTTAACTTTCTGATGTTCGATATTTACAACAATCTGTTAACAACAACAATTAATTACACAAAATTGCGCATTTATAATTAATGAAGCCAAAATAGGATAATATCATACTCCAAACATAGGTTTGCCATTTCATTGGCCCAGCCGTTGACGGTAAAGTCCCTATGCAAACACCTCTATGATTATAACACAACAACAGAATTAAATGTACGAGTATTATTTAGGTATTTTAGGTATGTAAATCGGCAGCTCATTGCCAGAGGATCGCGTGACAAATTTGTTTTGCTTAATAAATAAGAGTAGACTATGCTTCTGAATTAATTGTTTCATTTTCGTGTTGTTAAATATTAAATAATGATACACACATTTTTAATTTTTTTTAAAAACACTTCCTAAATATTTCACAAAATTACAAAAGGTTTAAAAAATCACCCGATCGATTTCGGAAATCGATCGAGTGATTTTTTAAACCTTTTGTAATTTTGCGAAATATTTAACAAGTGTTTTTAAAAAAATTTAAAAATGTGTGTATTAAGTGTGTTTCGCCAAGTGCCTACGGCAGAAAGTGTAAAAAGTAAATAATGATAATGAAAAAATATACAATCCGAGAACATACAGTAAAAATCTAAGGTAAGAACTTGGTTATTTCTTAACCGATTATGGTGAAATTGTTCCTTGAAATTGGCCATATTCCAGAACTTCTTCTAAATATAATTTTAGAATCTCAATTCTACAATTCTAATTTCACCATAATCAGATAAGGAATTCTAAATTGGTCATATGTGGCCATTGCTCATATATGATCAAGTATATAACCAGCACCAAAATGCTAGTGGAAAGATATATAAAAACAAAATACAAAACTTTTCCGTGAGCATACGAAAATATGTAGATACATTAAGAACCGCATTCTAATATCATCCTCAATTACTACTTAGCAGTTTATTTAAATGAATTCTTTAAACACCCAAATCGGAAACTTTAACAAATTGAAATAGGGTTACGACGAAATTACGTAACATTATGGCAAGTGTAATTTGGAAATCCAGAGAATTATTTTCCTCATTTGCAAATGTATTTACTATAGGTGGGTCAATGACCCGCACAAATAAATGAAACAATAACAATAAGCAAATCGTATGATTGATCAATGATTATGATTTTCTTTCCCTTGGATCAAAAAATTAAAGTCACTCAAGCATCAAGCAAAGATGATAAGAAATGAAAAACAAATATAATTATTATCAAAAATAAAATGGGTATTTTAATCATCAGAACAAACTTTGTACGTAGTCCCCCGATTTACGGACGCTCGATTTACAGATATTCGAAGTTACGGACATGACAAATGTATGATCAACGTTTCGTTATACGGATGAAATATTCGCAATTACGGACAGAATATTTTTTTCTCATTTTCTTTGTGCATGCCTTTCAGGGACTCTCAAAAATAGATTATACGAGGGATAAATTAAACTTGTACTGAACTTATATGAAAATGTCTGAAAAGCGAACAGTGAGTTGTGATTTAAAGTACGTGAAAAATGCACGCAAAGTAATAACTTTAGAATTAAAACTTGGTATTTTAAAGCAGTTTGATGCGGGCGATATAGAGGTACAATTTGTCAATTGTACAAAGAGACACCTTTAATCGCAATAATATTTCAAAGTATAAAGAACTAAGGTTATGGAAGAGATGGAGCAGTTACTTAGTGCGTGGATAGACCATGAAACTATGGGAGCATAACATTAAGCACCATGATAATTCAAGGAAAAGCAAAGCGCTATCAAGAGAAGGTTATAAAAATTGTACAAGCCGGTGGATGGATACATATGTATTACAGCAGGTGTATAATGTCGATGAGACGGCTAACGCTAAAGACGAAGAAACAGCTCAGGGTTCAAGGCAGGTAATTGCATCGAATTGCAATTTTGATTGGAGGAAATGATGCCGATCATGAGAATTTAAAACCGGTTCTAATCTGTCATTCTGAAACTCCCCAGGATTTCAATAATATTATAAGTCACAACTTGGAATTATTTGGCACTCAAATAAAAAAATCTGGATGACTACACGAATTTTTGGGGAATGGTTAAATAATGATTTTACCAATTCAGTTACAAAATCGAACACTGATCAAAATATTTCAAAAAAGGCTTTGTTAATCGTTGACAATGCCCGCAAGTACCGTAGATATTTTTGAAATCTTGGAATATGATAATGAGGATATTTCCACTGAAGAGTTGTTCACGCTAGTTAAAGAAACCACCAATGCACTACAGACGGTAAACTTGACTTCAACATGATTTGTGCAAGTAAAATGTCAAAAGCTCTTCCATTTTTTTCTAAAACTACTGAAGCAAATGCTATTGAAAAATGTGTTGGTGCAAATTTTAGTGGAAGTTCCGATGAACAGTTCAGCAGTTCAGACAATTAATTGTGAACTTCGTTAAATTTATAATTTAGATTTTGTGTTATTTACTTAGGTAATTTTCCAAAATTCATTTATATCCTCTCTAAACTAAATCTGTTCAATCATAACTATTCGTTCAATTTCGATATCATTTCCTTAATTATCCTTTTATATTGTTTTGTTTATCTCGTACATGAGTTGTATTAAATGGGTTGGCTACATAATCTCGGTGTTTAAGTCTCAGTTTTCAAAATCTCGGTTTTCTAAATTTCGGTTTTCAAAATTTCGATTTTAAAAGTCTTCGTTCTCAAAAGCTCGGGTTAGAAAAATACATTTTTATTAATTCGAGCCCAACGAATTAATAAAAAAATTTTAAAACCGAGCGTTTGATGAAATTTGCGATTATCTTGTTGCGGGTTGCTACATAGTTTGAGTGTGTATATATGTTTGTATATATGTGTTCGTGGAGTTGGGTACTAAATCTTGGGTGACAAATTCTTGGCTCTCGATCTCTTTCAAAATTCTGGAATGGGGATTTTCCATTTTAAAACGAAAATAACTGAAAATTATAAATTCTGGAAAATGGGGAGTTCAATTTTAAAATTAAAATATCAACAAATAATAATTTCTGAAAAATGGGGAATTTAATTTTAAAGTTTTAAAAAATCAAAATTTTCTAAAAACCAAGATTTTGAGAATAAAGTGGCTAAAATATTTCGGTTTTCAAATTCTCGGTGATTCAAAATCCCGGTTTTTACAAATTCTGGAAAATGGGGAATTTAATTTGAAAAACTAAATAGAAACCGCGATTAGAACCGAGATTTTGAAAACCGAGCTTTTGAAAACCGAGATTTTGTAAACCGAGATTTGTAAATTTATGATTTTTGAAAAAACCAAATTTTGTAGAACCAACATTTTTAAAACCGAATTTTTATTAAATTCGCTAATTTATTTTCACATACTCACAATTGTACTTATATTGCATTTGTGTAAGATTTCATTTCATTTAGGCAGGCCGTTAATTAAATTCTTGTAAAAGAAGAAAATGAACAACGTATTCCTTCAGTGATTTTATTATACATTCGCATAAATCTATAATAAACAACAACAATTCGCCAATAGCTTACGCCTTTTTCATTCATAAAGATTACAAATACTAACGCAGAAGGCACAAATAGATTTTATTTTTATTTTTTCCTTGTAAATTGTTTAGGTTTTGATTTTTTTCATACATCAGCAAAGCCAATAGCAAAGCTTGATAACTACAAATATAAAAATTTAGCATACAGACAAAGCAAATTACTTTGTATTTGTTTGATTGCTTGGATTCATTTCTATAGATTCATGAAATATTTTTTTTCGTAATTTAAATGCCGAAGGAAGAAAAGAGATAATTAATTTTCGTTCGATTGTATATAGCCTTTCGTTCGAGATACAAACATTTCCCCTATAAAATTTGTGTATTTTACTTCAGCTACATTTTGTTCCAAGGCAACTTGTTCATCTGGTTAAGTAATTATTTGTGATAAAACCATATAAATTGAACCCTTCCCAGATTTCTGTAAAAAAATCCCAAAGTTACGTCATATTGATTCGACGTTATCGTGAAGAATAATCATTCACCTTTGGACTATATAAGCTTAACCTTGTTTAACCTTCACCTTGTCGATATATACCCGAGTAAATATCATGATTTTGACAATTGAATTTCTCAGCGGCTTGTAACAAAATCCCCCAAAAGGGATTTTGTTAAACAGAACATAGCAATAGAGGTCTGGTTGCGGTATTGCACTGGCTGAAGCTCGCCGCTAGGCGTGGGGGTTACCAGACATATTACTATGCTTGAAAACCGCATAGAGATAAAACGAAGGGGACAAGAAAATTATTCTACTGTGCCACGACCACAGTGGTAGATAATCATAAAACAAAATTTGCGTTCGACAGGGACGCCGGTGCCACTCCGGCGACCCTGCTCAAGGCCTAGGTCAGCATAAGGCCGCCCATCCCCACGCGATCACACAGAATTATTTATTCACACATCACTTTCAAATCAAAAGAGAGCAGAAAATCATAAAAAACAAAATCTGTAAGTACCGGAAAAACCCAAATCGAGGAAAAGAAACGGAAAATGGAATGAGAAAAAAAATTTGGAAAAGAAAAAAATTGAAATACAACCGTTAAAAATAATGAATTTAGGGAAAAAAACACGTTATCAAAAATTACAAAAGAAAACGTGGTGCGAATCGATTTTGTGGGGTGTCGCATGTGACGCCACCCGGAACCTGTAAACCCGCAAAAAAATAAAAATTTATATATATATATAAGAAAAAAAATATAATAAAATAAAACAAAAGAGACCAAGTTCGGCTCACAAATTCAAAATAATAAAAAAAAACCCACGCGGTGCACCTGATTTCTTATATATTTTATCAGGTGACACCTTACCTGAACAAAACACAACCAATTTGGCCCGACCGACCACAAAACAGCTACCAACAGCGCCGACGCAGGATCCCTCGCACGAACCCCACTCCGATTGCAGAGTTGCTGCCACAAACCCAAACAAACCACGTAAGGAAACGTGTTAATTTTTATTTTTTTTTTCGGTCATCCACCGTTTTCCCCCCGATAAGTTGAACAATACTCAATCAGGTTCACTATGTAGTATTAATAATCAATGAACAGCAACCAATCAATTAATACAATGGGAAACACCCCCATATGCCATAACATGTGTCTCAATCATACGACTTGGTAAACCTTCGCAATAACAGATTTCCGGCAATCTCACAAAGACATCCACGTTTCAAACCAAAACTCCAATAATTAAACAGCTAATTACAACACTTTGTTTCAGCACAACCAATAGTTTATTTATACTCCAACGACAAAAAAAAACCCATCAGATTTCTCTTTAAAACATAAGAATCACGTTTTATTAAAATATTTTTTCCTTTTCTTTTCAATAAATACATAAGTTTTTATTATTAGCACAAATTGTATATACAGATTTATTCCTGTCTATGTAAATATTCATAAGTTTATAATACACTAATTTGTATAACAATTTTTCTTTATACATATATCTTTAAACAAAACTAAGCACCATCAAATTATAGCCATCCAACCAAAAATAACTAAACTATCATTAATCAAAAAAAACATCCGCCATTTTAATGGAATTTGTATAGTGTTTTTTTTTCAAAATTTTCAAGAAAATTGCATCTTATCAAATACAACATAACAGTCACTATCTACCAAACTTTAATGGTTCTTTTTTTTTTTCTCAAAATTTTTTTTTTAATCACACAAAAATTTTTACAACTAATTTTTCTGATTATATATAAAAAAAAATGTCTTAAAACTAACAACAAAAAAAAAAATTCTTATTAAATTACTGTCCAAACTTGACGCCTCTTCACCATTCAAAATTCAAAACTAGACTCAAAAAAAATAAAATAAACCCGACGTGTACCAAAAAATTTTATCCCCACCCAAAAAATTATTTACCAAAGAAAAAAAAAATATACCATGACCCGACCGATAGATTTCGGGTGGCGTATATACATACAACCGCACCCAAAAATCGACTCGCACACACCAATACTATTTAATTTAATCACTGGAACATTCCATTTACATGGAAAATCCACGCGCTAACCAAAACAAAACAGATGAAGCAACACACCAACCACTACACGTCATTACATACCATCAAAACAAAAAATGATAAAACGAATCGAGTAACCGACCAAAATACGGAGAAGTATAAAATGCTAAATGGTACACTCTACCAAAAAAAAAAATATTTTCTATTACAAATTAAGCCAAAGAAAGAATGACGTGTAGTGGAAGAGATTTTATGCAGCGCAGTGGATAAACATGCAACCTTGTTGGGATTTTCAACCGTAATTACAGATTTAAATTAAACAGATCATAACAACCACAAGCGGTTGTTACAGGCTTTTTAACTAATTTTTGAATCAGGTCAAACTCAGTGACTCATTGTGCATGAAATTTATGAAAAATCAGTTATTACGAAAAATTATGTATATTTAAGTACATTTTTTTGAAAATTTTATAGTTTTCCGACCAACTTCACAGTATATACCTGGGTATATAATTTATTGTTCCATATATTTTGTATGAAATTTCTCATAAGTTTAATTAATGCTGCATTTTTTTATTCGCTCCGGATAGCTTCTATCGAGAGCCGTCATATAAAAAGTGGCTCCCGATAGCGCTCCGTATAAATAGGTGGAGCCAAATATTTTTTCTATCAAGTTTTCGCTAAACAATTGAATTAAAAATGATAGTTTGATATTAAATAATTTAGTTTACCAATAAATAGCGCGACAAATTTAAATTTAGGTGTAATAAAATGACGGCTCCCGATAGCAGCTATCGGGAGCGAATAAAAAAGCACAGCTTAAATAGTCGACTAGTTTAATTGTTATCTGTAAAGCGTGCAAATAACTATTGAACTTTTAACTAAAGTAGAGAGTATGTCTGTATGAATTCCGAAATGTGTAGATGCAAGAAAAGATTCTGTTATGTATATTTTTTTATTCAGTAGAGGGCATTTTGCCGATCAAGGAGTACCCCGTATCGGAATCGCAAGTCCACCAATTTTTAATACCGTACTTCTCTAGATTCGAAGGAAAATTTTGCGCGAACTTCGTTCGACCTCTAAAGGGGAACAGCTGCTCATTGATAGTTATGCTTTTATTTGATCTGTAATTGCCTTTCTTCGTAACAGGTACTGGCTTATCGGATTTTATTATGGATTGCATGGTGGCATCGAAATCTGAATAAAACGCGTTAAACTTTAGAAACGACAGACGGACATAGTTGCTCGATACAGCGGGTAGGAATTTTTGTTTTTGAGATTATTTGAGATTATTATTTGTTTTTTATTCGGATTTACCGCATTTTATTTGATAAATTCATTTTCAGCCTTCTTATTTGTATGTCTACAAATTATGTCCTGCATCGATGCGCCAAACAAAGTGCAAAATGTGTCCACATCGGCCAAAATCTTGATGTTAGGATTGGGTCCAATAAAATATGGCTCGCATATTATGTCATGCGCCATTAACCCTTGTAAGTTTGTAGCAGTTTTCCTCCGTTTGGTTCCATCTTTATCCATAGTAAACCGATGGTTGACCGACAGAAATCTAAACTGATCATCTTCCGAGTTTGTAGCTAAATTCCCCACTATCTTTTGAAAATATTTTTGCCGTTCCTCATACGAGAGTCTAGTGAATAATGAAAACGTTTTACTTTTTAATTTTTGCTTGTGTTAAAAGGAATCCCATACGAAATTCACACAATTTACATTTATATACCAGGGTATTTGAAGTGAAGATTAAGGATTTTTCATTGCCGACAAGGTGAGGGTTAAAAAAAAAATGTAACCATAAGCGGTCGTAGCTTATTGGGGGTTAAAGCTTAGTCTGTACGATAGACTGAGGTACGACTGCTCAAGTGGCACGCGGGTTTGAATTCCGGTTGTTGAAGAAATTCCGATAACTTTTTCTGGGTTTTCTCCTAGTTAGTTTCCGGATCATGCGGCTGGTGAAGGTTTTCCCTCGTGGAAGAGGTTTTCGTAACCACAGGGTGATGTGAGGATCGTGGGAAAAAATGATGAATTTTAGATTGATACCCTCCACATATAGGTAGTGGTAAGGGGTGCCCGTAAAAACCAAGAATTTAGTATAGGGGTAAGGAAATAGGAATGAATATACAATAATCAATAATATAATAAACAAGCCGGAAGTATATACTTCAATTTACTTACAAAACATAACTACAAAAAGTTAGACGACAAATGACATTTTATTTGACTTTAACATAAAAAAGTGTACTTATTTTTATTTTGGTTTTTTGCGGATTACCTTTCTTACCGTATTTGCACAGATCATTTTTCTCTGTCCACAAATTATTGATGTTACGGCAGAAAGCTACGTAATGACCTATTGTACCAGGCTTGTATACCGGGTGATTTTTTTAACCTGATACACTGAAATATCTCGGAAAATAAGCACTCTACGAAAAAAATGGTAAAGATCAAAATGTAATTATTCCGCGGGGGAAATACAGCAGTGTTAAAATTAGAACCCCTCCCCCCTCCTTGTAGGTGGGGCGGAGGGTAACTTTGAAACTAAGATAGGAACCCATATTTTTTATTGCAGATTCGGATTCTACTGCTAAAAATACGTAGGATTTGACTGAAACATTTTTTTCGGTTCATGATAGATGGCGCTGTAATTGACGATATTCAATTTTTTTTAGTTCTCCTACTGAGAACCTACGCAAACGATTCTGCAATACGTCTGCAATAAAAATACCATGGTTTCGTTGTAAATTCGTAAATTTTTCAGTAATTGAAAATTTAAGAAATACAAATTGTTTAAGACTAACTTCGTGAATTTACAACGAAACCATGGTATTTTTATTGCAGACGTATTGCAGAATCGTTTGCGTAGGTTCTCAGTAGGAGAACTAAAAAAAAAATGAATATCGTCAATTACAGCGCCATCTATCATGAATGGAAAAAATGTTTCAGCCAAATCCTACGTATTTTTAGCAGTAGAATCCGAATCTGCAATAAAAAATATGGGTTCCTATCTTGGTTTCAAAGTTACCCCTCGCCTCACCTACAAGGAGGGGTGAGGGGTTCTAATTTTAACACTGCTATATTTCCCCCGCGAAATAATTAAATTTTGATCTCAACCATTTTTTTCGTAGAGTGCTTATTTTCCGAGATATTTAAGTGTATCAGGTTAAAAAAATCACCCGGTATATTGTATTATACCACATAATACATAAGTAAAGCTGCCAATTTGTAACTTGGTTGGAATGTGCTCTAATTTACTCTCCTTTATTGTAGAGCTATCATCATTGGAGTCTTCGTCAAGTTTCTCATCAAAGTTGTCTGCATCATCGGAGTCATCTTCATCTTGGCCAGTGATCACTTCACTAGTCTCCGTTTTCTTATGCATTTCTGGATTCGTCGTCTTTGGAAAATCTATATAAGCACCATCAGTATCTAAGCAGAGATACATACCTAGATCATACTGTGTTAATGAAGAGTAGGGGCGTTTACATGATTCACAATGCATAAATTTTGTTGCAAAATAGTTCTGAACAATTTTCTCCAAATTTTTATATTTAATTATTTTTATAATTTCTGTAATTTGCATAAATGAAAGGTATATTTATTGTTCTGCCGGTCAGTGTTTTGTTTTTAATTTTGCGATCCTAAAACATTGATTATATCGGGACCAGCACTTAGATATTTTGGAGCTATTGCACGTGCGTCACTGTTTCTGCGTCAATGTATCGTCGTGATTCTTTGCGCTTTGCACGGACTTACTATTTTTATTGTTTATAATAAATGCATATAAATAATCGATGATCTATAGATGGTTCAAATTTTTATAGAGAAGGTTAAGCTTAAATAGTCCAAAAGTGAATCTGAAAAATGTTTATTCTTCACGATATCGTCGAATCAATATGGCGTAACTTTAGGAATTTTTTACAGAAATCTGGGAGGGGTTCAAATTCTGTATAGTTATTGTTCGGTTGACTAGTATTTTTTTAAATTTTGTCAGCCAAATTGTTGTCGACCAAAACCATTGACCATCTGTGTTCCATCACCTAATCGATTCAAGTCTTTCTTAAAATGTTAATGATTTTGACATTTTGTGTTGGGGTGCAGTTTTTATTACGTATTGTTTCATATTTAAATATGTAAAGTAATTTAAATATCTGAGCTTTTCAGTTTTTTTTGGCGTCCGACGCATGCGCAGTCCACCCGTTATAACTGAGAAATTGCTTTTATTGTTTATAATAAAACCATATAAATAATCGAAAATCTAAAGGTGGCTCAATTTTTTTTTAAAAAGGTTCAGTTTTTATCACCCAAGGGAGGCTCGAAAAAACCTTTATTTTTTAAGATATCGGCTTGTTAAAATGATGTAACTTTGGTATTTTTTTATGAAAAACTGGGAGAGGTTCAATTTTTTTAGTTTGCATAAATGAATAGTGCAGATTTTTTCCTTTCGACCGGATTTTTTTTTTTTTAATTGACATACTTTGTCGGGCTGGGAGAGAGTGGGTAGGAGTATTTTGAAGTGTTTCATCCAAATATTTTAAATGAATAGAAACAAGAGTTAAACTTAGATTTTTATTAATTCATTTTGATATAAAAATCATTAAAATATAAATTATAAATATATTATATATATAAACAAATTTTTTTTTGATTTATTTTTATAACTAATTTTATTTTGGTTCCACATATAACTACATATTTTTATTTTATCTATTATATATAGAACGTGTTCATCTTTAAAGGTAAATTTGGCTTTCGACATTTTGGTTTACCAATATAATACGTATTGATCGGCACGAGAAACACACATTAAATAAAATTACAATGGTTTGATTATTTTGTTTTTTAAAATGTCAAAATAAGTACACATAGTGTTGTCTCACTTTATTTAGATTCGTTCTCTTTTTCGCTTTTTTGTTTTTACAGCAATTTATAGCACTTGAAAACTAGCCAGTGTCATACAGCCATAACGTAGCGTTGTCAAAATAAACACAATTCTTAGTGCTGGGAGTGCCAGTATTTTTTGTGGATCCTAAGTATTTTTACTTTCGATTTTTTCGTCATATTTCAAAGTAAATAAACTTAATTTCGACTTTAACTAAGTTTAAGTTTCAACTTACTCTAAGAAAGCGTATAAATCTTGTCGCGATTAGCTACAATTTCCCATAAAATGCAAATATCTGAATAGATCTATCGAGACTTAATCGCTATCGCTCAGACTGCAAATTTCACTCTCGTATTGCAAAAATTAAATAAAATGCATTAAACTCGAAAAGGGCACGTCTCCAAGAGTTGTCCCATTTTCGAAATTATTGTTATGCACACCGACACTTGTTGCAGTATTAATTGAAGAAATGTGGCTATTACAAAGAAAATAGTTGTGGGGATATATTTCCATCACATTTACGTGGTAAACGGTGATGTCAAAATATACGAGATGTGCCCTTTTCGAAATTGCATATTCAATTAATTATTTAAGCAAATTTGAAGATATTTCATAAATCCCAATTTAACAACAAAAATATCCATTTTCAAAAAACACAACCACTCATGTCAGTTAAGCGCATAATTATTTGAGATTTTCATTTTATAGATTTAAGCTGTTTTTGAACAAACCTGCCCCATTTTTTTTAATTTTAAATATAATCTACTTTGCTAGAGCTTTATCTACTTGACAGAGCATTTCATTTATAATTGCCTGTAAAGAAAATTGTAAATCATTTAGCTGTTAAACAGAGAAACTCAATTTATTTAATTCACACGCAATATTAACCAAATTAACCAGAAAAGCAATAATTCTCATATGTTTAAAATTAAAATCAAATCATCCATAAAGTCTAATAATTATAAAATTTGAAAAATTAAAATAACCTCCATCCAACTCCCATATTTAAATAAAATCGGACATTTTTGTTATTCTCATAGACAATTACAATAGACAATTTTGTGTACCGTTTAAGCATACGCTCCATTTCGGAAAAGGTATTTAACAATATTGGCTCTCTTGCCCTACCGATTATTTGTAAACAACTTTTCTTTTTCCCGTTAATAGCAAAACTCAAAAAAAAAAAAAAGTTTTCCAATAAATTTACCAATAGAAAAGTAACAAACCGAAAATTTAAATTTAATTTTTTAATACCAAAAATCTTTCAACCCTTATCCACTAAGGATATAACACAATAACACAACCCAACACCAATAATATTTTTATGTTATTAAATTTTCTACTTTTCATTTTTTCCTTTTCAATTCCGTTGAATGAATTTCTCTATTTTCCAAATTTGAAAAGCTTCATTATATGGCGTAGATGATGTTTTTTTTTTGTTTGTGTTAAAGTGATTGAATTTTTATTTTTATTTTTTTTGTGAAAACTTATTAACCGGAACGTTAAAAAAATATTTTGTAGGCTTTAGGGAGGTGTTATTAGGCAAAAATTCAAATTAAATAAATTTCATTTAATAATAAAAAAGCTCATTGCGAAATATTCAAACCACCTTGTTAAATTTTTTTTCATATAACTTAATATACAACATAACGAGCTTAAAGTTTAATAAAATTTTGCTCTTAATACTTTTTTGTATTAACTTTATTGTTTTGAAATAATTTAATTTAGAAGTATTGGAAATGGTTCGTTTATTTTTCTAAAAGTATGTCAAATACGATTCATTTTAAATGTTTTACATTTTAGAAGCTTTAATATGACGAAAAGCTTGTTTCACTAATTCGATTGTTATAGTCTCATCTTTAAATCTCGATATCTATTACGCGCCAATTACGAATCATCGTCAACTGACTACTTGAGCCGAAAAAAACACCAAAAGTAACACCAAAAGAAAATTCAAATTAATTTCTACTCTAGTTACACATGGACGAGTATGTATGTATGTATGTATATAGCAAAATGTAATGATCAACTTATATTATATTTTAGCTTTGTCTAACAAGAACAAAATGTCAAGCAATACGTCTTGCCAGGATTATCCAGACGGAAAACTTCCTAAACACAAAACTTTTTCTACCTAATATACTCCCTGCTAATATATAGTAGTCATAAATCATTGTTTCAACATTTTATTACTCTTGAATTATTTCCATTTTCTATATTTTCCCTTAAACTCAACTAAGATTAATTTTTCTTTTGTTTGTTTAAAAGTTTATCTAATATTTTTAATCAGTTCAATCAGATAAAGCTCAAAGCAAACAACAAGAACAAAAAAAAATCGTTTTAAGACCGGAACCCTTATTGTATAAATTAGAAAACTTTTTTTTTTGTTTCTAACTATTTTGTGATGCCTAACTAAATACCGAAAAAATTTAAAAGATTTTGTCAATTTAAAATATTTTTTTTATCGCAATTAGTTTTTATCTTTAAGGATTTTGGGTTTTCTTTAGAAATGCCTAATTTTATGTACACGTTATTCTTGTTTTTTAGTAGATCGAATTAGTAATAATAACATACATTTGAAAATGATACAGTAAGAGAATTTATAGGAAAACTAAGGAACAGATTCCTTATAATTTGAAAATGAGCTTTTATTAAAAATGTACCCATGTAAGTCAACATAAAGTAAAGCTTAACCTTATTTGAAGTAAAAGACAATTTCACAACTGAATAAAAATAACCGTATAGCCTCAACACAAAACAATTAAAATAAAAATGTATACTAACTTTGTTCATATACATATACACAAAAGCTTAGAAACAAAACTTTTCAATTTAGTAATTTGCCGAAATATATTAAAAATAAAAATTACTAACTACATATAAAAACAAAACTTTTCGAATAAATTCTCCTTCTATGTATACTTTTACGTAAGTAGTAACACAGAAAACGTAGAAACTACTAAATTCTAACAAAGCTGTTACATTGTATGTACAACTAAAAAGCTTTATTTTTTTATTTTTTATTGTAGTTTGTATTAGTTTAGAGTTAAACAAAAAAAAATCGAATCAGTTTGTTCGTACTGAGCTTTTTTTTTTTTTGAAACACAAACTAATTAAATTATTTTTTTTTTGTTGTACTTTTTGATATATTCGGATAAATTTCGCTGATGTAACCATATAGATGACGAAGGTAGTTTTTACACATACATAAACATAAAATATTAGATTTCTCTATATATGTTTCTAAAGCAAACCGATTTTAATCTGTATAGTAAAGTAAAAATATTTATTTTGTTTTGTTTAAAAAGCTTCCGTTTAACTTTAGATATAGATTTGCAGTTCTTGTTCATTATGGTGTACAAACAAAAGACGAAATAGGATTTTATTTTTTTACTCCATATTGTAGTTATGTACTAAAAGTAAATTTATCGTTTTTCATCTGGATTGGTTTTTCTGGACAATTTTTTTTTTTGTTGTTGTTCGATGACTAGCTTTGTTATCATACATAGTGGTTTGCCATATGAAAAAAAAAAAAAAAAAAAAAGTTTAGTTCTTATTTTGTTTTGTAGATAATATCGTCGATATACCATATGGTAGTAAATTATAATCTTAAATCGTATCGTAATAGCATAGAGACTTAATATGTCTGTGTGCCAATTATAATGGAGTGAAAATAATTTATTACATGGAGTAGTTATGTTTATGTATTTTATTGTGTTGAGGAATGGTTATCTTTTAAGTGTGTCTTAAGTCGTTTGTTTCGGAAATTCAGTTATGTTTTAGCTATCACGATTTATTATTGGAGAGATATATTTAGTAACAATAAGGCTTTTAATTTTCTGGATTAAATCATATCTGGATGGAACTTTTGTTATCTACCATGGAAAATAGTCTGGTATCCAGGAATTATTTTATACGCCCTAATAGAATAAAGATATCATATAATTACAAAATAAGTATACAAGTTATACTGGTAAATATTCGCAACCCGAAACTACCGAAACCACACCACAGCCTAAACCACAAATATAAATAAAGCATTTCCACGAACTTTCCAAGAATGCTGTGCTGTAATGAATTACAATTAATACCTCCAGTGACAAAGTCCGAACTGAAATGACTGTAATTCAACAGAAGACAAAAGTCAAAACAGCCCTATTTCTAAACTAATTCGGAAAATTCGGTCATGTTTCTCAAGTGTGTCTAAAATAAAACAAATTAATCGATTATTTTATTATGGCATAATATTTATTAAGAACAACCAACTGGTTCGTTTCCTATTCTATGAAACTTATATCCTAATTTAGTTCTAAATTAATTATTAATTTAAAGCAGCTCGTAACACCCTAAAAATAAATTAAATTAGGCATCTAAATTAGCAAATTAATCGCTAAATAGCCTTTAAATCATAACCTGCACGGATTATAAATTTGTATCGTAGGTATTCCAGCATACCAATAAAACAACGTAGCTTCATTCTTGTATGAGATACATACACCTATATCAGTACTGAATAATTAGTATTTTGTTATATAGTGTTATACATATATGATAAGGACAACCTAAAAATCGGAGTCGAAATCAAAATCGTGATTAATTCGTTATTTCTAAGCTTTACTTACTTAAATAAAATCGAATTTTCTTAATTTTAAATTTAGAACCAAAATCAGAAACTAAAAATTAAGTTTAAATTTTTCTCATTAATAATTTTTCTCCCATTTCTCATTAAAAATAAACAACATGAAAGTAAATGACGACATTGACCATACCCTCGACTTAGATGAAACCGTTCAAACACATATGGCTTCCAATTTAAAATGTCAAATTCAGCGATTGAAATTCATCTCGCGGCGAATGCAAAAAGATCCTTTATATAAAAACCTGTACATAGAGTTCATGAGCGAATATCATAAATTAAATCATATGGAGAAAATTGATCCTGAAAATTTGTTGAAAAATAATGACCATTATGCTATCTGCCTCATCATGCTGTCTTTGAAACATCAGGTAACACGACAAAATTGCGAACCGTATTTGATGGGTCAGTTAAAACAACAACCGGCATATCGCTAAATGATACATTATTGGTCGGCCCCACTATTCAGCCTTCACTCTGGTCAATTCTTCTACGTTTTCGCACTCATCCAATTGCTCTATGTGCGGACATAGAAAAAATGTATCGCCAGGTCAGGGTCCACAAAGAAGATGTAAATTTCCAACGGATAGTTTGGCGAGAGTCACCCGAACTCCCTATTCAACATTATTGCTTAAAAACTGTAACGTACGGGACTTCAGCAGCACCATTTCTAGCCATTCGATCTCTCGTCCAACTGGCAAAAGATAACGAACATCTTCATCCAAAAATAGCTGAAATAATTCGAAACGATTTCTACGTTGATGACCTTTTATCGGGTTACGAAGGATGTGGCAGAAGCGATTAAATTAAATGATGGATTAAATACAATATTAAGTTCTGGAGCATTTCCATTAAGGAAATGGGTTTCCAATTTGCCCATATTATGCGATCCTAGTCAATATGAGTTTGGAAATCTAATCAACATTAAAGAGAGTATAACAACCAGCGGGGAAAAAGTACATTTTCTTGAAGTAAAAGTCCGTTTTCTTAGCTGAGGACCAGTTTATTTTTTTCTGTGTACCGTCTGAAATAAATACTGACAACGGAGCTAATTTTGTCGGCAAATAAAATAGCTAAATTCTAAAAGGATATTTGGAAAATTAATAATACTAGTATCATTTCAGATTTTATGCTTAGTAATAATATTTCCTGGAAATTCATTCCACCAGTAGCCCGAGTAAAATGTATGAAGACACATCTCATGAAGGTCACAGGAAATTCGAATCTGACGTTTGAAGAAATAGCGACGTTGTTATGTCAGGTTGAAGCCCTTCTCAACTCAAGACCGTTATGTCAGATGAAATCAAAAGACCCAACCAACAATGATGTGTTGACCCCGGGTCACTTTTTGATTATGGCACCTCTCACACCATTGCCTGAACCAACATTTGAAGAAGTTCCTACAAACAGACTCAATAGATGGAAAATCATAACAAAACTGATGAATAGTTTTTGGAAACGCTACTCTCGCGACTACTTACACACATTGCAGCAACGCAACAAATGGCAGAATCAGAAAAAAAACCTGCAAATCGATGACGTTCTTTTAATCAAAGAGGATAATCTACCAGCAAGTATATGGCCAAAAGCAAGGATTTTAAATATCTATCCAGGAAGCGACGGACTAGTACGTGTGGTAACGCTCCGCACCAAAAATTCATCTATCATTAAACGACCAATCCATAAAATCGGGCCGTCACCAGTTAATTGAGCAAAACTGCTCAATGCGGGGGAAAATGTTGGGAGGCCATATATCTTAGTTATTTCAAAATCAAATTACAGTCCACTCACTGCTGGTTCAATTTTAATTCTTTCATATTGTATTCATGTTATGTATTTATAATTTAATGATAATTTTTATGTTTCTATGTTAAATTAATCTTCGGTAAAGTGGATGGTATATGTCTCCACTACAATAATTGTAGCCACTCGTTTCAGTTTATTATGCCATCTAGCGTAAGTTAAAGAAATGTATCATTTATGTTAACGTATAATTTCATTTTATATTTTTTTTGGAAAAAAAAACTTGTCTTTGCTATGTAGTGGGTATACCATTTTTTATATATAAAAAAGATAATGTTATGCTTTGGGGACATATTGAAATAAAAATTTGGTGAAAGCACTCATATTGTTGCGTTATATAAAAAATGAAATTATTATAAAGTTGTTCTTCATATTGTGAGTTAATTTTATTTCAAGTGTGTGATTGTCTATTTGATTGGCTATTGGATATTTTACAGTCTAAGTGGAATTGGATTTGGATTGGATTCTTTTTTTTTATATTCAGCCGGGAAGAAAATCAGTGGTCAAGGAAGTTCACAATTCCTTGAAAATAACGATTAGCAAATTTTGTAGACAATAAATGGATTGTTGCACGATTTGCGTGGCATGTCGCTCCGTCTTGTTGAAACGAAAGGTCCTTGACACGCAATTTATTCATTTTGGGCCACAAAAAACCAGTTAACATGTTGCGGTAACTTTCCCCATTCACTGTAAGGACATTTTAATATTCGTTTTGATGAACATGTTATTACGTTCTATGACCTTCCACTGAACCAGTTTCTTCAAAACGATCAATATTTCTGTACCAAAAAGGAAGAATCGCGTATGTGACTTTTGCCGAATGTTCAGAAACTAATATTGAAGTTTTGATTGATTTTGGGAAAAATTCTTAGCATATTTTCTTAGCTTAATCGGCTCATTCGAGAGGTTTCAGTCACATCTTCGCTTAGAAATTAAAAGATTGATGAAAAATACAATGAATTTATAGAAAATTCCAATTTTTCCCACTTAAGCGATTTTCGCTTTTTTTAACTTGAACAGACTGAAAGTCTTATGTGACTTAAGCCATTTTTTCATTTTTCGTTTAGGAAAATAATAAATCTTAAAAGTACTTAATCAATTTTTTCAAAATCCATTTTATTATTTATTTCATATAAGATGTTTTTAAAAGAAAAAATTTAGTAAATAACAGTTACAATAATTTGAGAGAACATTATTCTTATAGTTCAACGTCCTCTTCATCTTCAATATCAGGATCGATATTTGGGATATTGCCATCATTGAGATTTAAATAAAATTATGGTACATTTCATTCACGAGATGTAGTTGGTCAATTAAATCCTTTTTTTCTCTTTGCTTATTATTTGAGGTTTATCATAACAAAGTTGAAGGTCGGATAAACTTAACATAATTATACCCCTCCGTCGTATATTTAATGACTTGAATGGTTCTTCTTCGGCCAGAGAGTTTTTATATTGAATAATTCCAAAATTGTCAGTATAACGCAACCATTTAACTTTCGACCAAATAAATTTATTATTTTGCTGATCTATATTCCGCCACATGCACTTGCTTTTAATCATCTTGGCAAAATCGTAAAACTTGTTTTGACCCATTTCAATTACTTGAAATTGGTGAGTGCTTCCAGCAACACGTACGAATTGATACCATTCGCGCGGATGATGTATTTGCACGAGAGATTTTTTTCGTTTCCGCTCGATTACAGAATGGTCCACATCACATTCCATGTGAGTGTGGCCTGGTAATAAAAATTTGTGGTCGATTACTTTGATGTTAGTGCTATTTTGCATGAACAACATAAACATCATGGACACAAACGAATTTTTATTTTGTCCACTGCAACAATCACTATAGAATATTATTTGCTTAGTGATAGTCGGTTCCATCAGTAAATGTTGAAGAAGGCAAGAAGCAACTTCATTGCCCCCACGGTTGGCCTCCCCCTCGTGCCACATATAGCAGAAAGGTTTGTTCGATACACAATCATGCATCGTAAATTATAAGTCCACAATTGGCGCTTGTAAAAGGCAATATTAGAATTCAGAAGCGGCGTTGGTAAACACTTTTCGAGGTCGAAAGTGTAAAGTTTAGTTTTTGAATCTAAATTAGCAATATTTTTGTCGCTGTTTTTTGCTTTATAAGCGAGATCTGCATTATTGAGAAGGTCCGTCTGCATCTGTACTATATTATTTTTTACATCAACTGAAGTTGCAGCATCGATTTGTATTTTAAACATATCACATTTACCGCACGTGTCACCTTTTGGTTTTTTAAATGCTAGTCCCATTCCTGTAAACAAATTTAATACATTATAAAAAACCACAAAAAATATCACAATAACATAATACCTTTAAAAATTTGACTATATTTTGTAATAGATACGGGACTTTCATTTTCAGCCGAGTATAATTTGTACATCGTAATTAAATTTAAGTCGCACTGCAAGTATTTTTTATTAGACCGTTGACGAGTGTAATGGCTTTCATATGCCGGAAATTTATTTATGTGATCAACTACACCTCGCACCTGACTATCCGATAGTTTGTTTACAGGATTGCGTTTTCCACGACTATTTACAATCGTATTGTGACACGAATCACTTAAATTTTTTTTACCGAGTGTCTTAATGAAACTTTCTGTTTCACCTAAAGTCCGTAAAAAACATTTCTGGCATACAACCGTTTTAATGCCATTAATGTTTAGGCTATAAACGTAGGAATGTGTCCTATTTCATGGAGCGATAGTACTCTTGTCTAAACGAACTTTTTGCTTAGCTCGAACTTCCATCAATCCCGATGCATATACAGCTCTTAAACTGTATGAGTGAAGGTCCCAGTATTTTGTAAATATTGTTTTTTGTTGTTCATACGTAATTTTATTCTGACATTTCATTTTACACACTGGCAATGGCCATTGGACGATTTTATTATCTTAAACTTATGAATTAAAATTCTAAATCTCATGAATTAAACTTAAACTTAAACTTATGAATTAAATTTATAATACTCTAATCCAAATAAAAGTTTCGATGGGTTCATTCCAAGAGCATAATAGAATGAATCATGATTAAATAATGTTTTTATTTTAGTTAAATCTAATTAAAATTAAAATATGAACGCTAAAATCCAACAGTATTTTTTTTAAATAAACTGTAATTCAATCAATACTTGCAACAATTATTGATAATACAATTATTTATAATTCATATTTGGACTTCTGTTTACATAAATCTTTAATTTTTTTTTTTAAATAATGGTATTTAATAAAAATATTTTATTTTGTGAAAGAAATTCATGAACATAAATCTGGTTAATTTTTGGTGGTGTACATCTCCTTGTCGTAAATTGAGGTTTAAATACCGGCCGAATCTCTGATATTACCTTTTTTACTTTAAAACCGTTTTAATCGAAGAGAAAATCTCTGTAATTCTCGTCATTATATCCCGAAGTTTCGTGTTACATAGATGTGTGTAGTATTTCAATTTTTATTATAAAAAATGTTTATTTTACATACAAATTAATTAACAAACACTAGTATTATTATTCGATTAATTTATTGAAATATTTACTAGTAACTAAAAGATTGTTGAAATAAATAATCCTAAGTGAATCTTAAAAATAACAAAAAAAAATCTAAAACAAATCTAAAATAACAGAAAAATGGACAAAAGTTTGGTTTTTGTGAAGTGTGTTTTAAATCAAAATATAAATTACATAAAAATACGCAAGCAGGCGGAAGAATGGGAATACACAGATTTTTTATTATCAAGTAAGTATCTCTGAAATAAGTATTTCTGGTAATCGAATGCACGTGAAAGAATGTAATACGCATTTTTCATATTTAATGCAACATGCATAATCCATTCTCATTAATGCAAGAAAATTAAAATATAAAAAGAACAGTTTTATTTGGTATTAGCTTATAATTTATGCCTAAATGAGTGTTTATAGTTCATAATTGTTGATTATGGATGCAATATGTATAACGTAAGATCAGAAACAACAAATTAATCATAGATTTATCATTATAAAAAAAATTACACCAAAAAATAACGGTTGAAAAAACTTCTGGTATGTGGTAAAATTTCATTATTTTATTGTTCGATATTTATACAGTGCCTAAAAAAAGTCTGCGTACGATTCTTAATTTATGAAAAATTTTAACAATATACATATGTATATCTAAATCTACATAATATGTCGAATAAAGCCATTTATTGTATTAAGTACAAACAAATAAAAATACATAGTTTCATTATATTTCAATAATAATTTTTTTTATTTAAAGTAGATTAAAATACGAATTTTTTGATAAATTAAAAACGCGTACGCAGACTTATTTTGGGCACTGTATGTAGTATTGTATAAAAATTTTAGAAAAGTATTGCCAGAATTTTTCGATTTTATGTGTTTCAATTACATAATTCTTGATTTGTTTAAATAATGCTTAAATAATGCTTCAAGGCGTTTATTTTGCATTTACAATAGCCAACAATGTATGGGCACCACTTTTGAGAAGCATGTACAGTAAAAACTTTTATATTTTCTAGTAGGTATTCACGCTGATGTGTCTGTATATGATATTCAACATATTGGAGATTCAAGAGGATTCGAAATACCAAAAGACGATTTTTTAGATATATTTTTCCAAAATTACACACACCCAGATTTCATATTAAACCCATAATTCAAAACAAAACCGGCAACGGTTTTAAAAAAGCAAAATTGTTGTTTAGGTCACGACATTTATATTTCATCTGAGGTAAATTTTAAATTTAATTTTAAAGTTTCTTTAAAATATTTTGAAAGAGGCAATAACTTATATTTAGGAACTTAAAAATTTTATTACGGCATCCTCTTATGCATACGTGCTCTATAAAATCAAAAAAAAATAATTTTGACGTACCAGATTTATCAGATATTGAAAGGCGGGCTATAATTAGAGAAGGCGTTGCACTATTAGTGAACAAATTTTCTTACCATCCGGACCACGGCCAGAAGTTATCACTCGCATTGGCCATTATTAATTTATTTCCTCAATTGAAAACTTGTAATAAAGAAACTGATGGAGTGGTAATGTTCTTATTATTTATAATCGCATATATTTTAATATCCATTCTTCATTGTTCAAATAATTTCATTATTCTACTCAGGAGGATCTGCTCTACAATAGAGAAGAAAACCGAGGATATATTCTAAACAGGCTGAATCATATTCGCAACAAATTATACAAAAACGAAGCTGCTAGTTCAAACGAGAACAATTTACCATCGAAAAGGAAGAGGTCAAATACTGGAACCATTAAAGTAAAAACAGTAACCAATCCAACAAATATTCAAAATAA
Organism: Tipula helvola; assembly: GCA_963556165.1. Classification (NCBI taxonomy): domain Eukaryota; kingdom Metazoa; phylum Arthropoda; class Insecta; order Diptera; family Tipulidae; genus Tipula; species Tipula helvola. Next base: position 35,465,185 of record OY744482.1, on the reverse strand, counting down.
TAATTACTTTGAAGAAGACCTCCTGATTTTGAAGCATTTAAATGCCACCACCCAGGTTGTGTTTTTGAAACAGAAACTTTCGAACACCATTGCTTTAAGGGAGGAAGCAATAAAAAATAATAAATTTAACCGCTTTGCCGATGTGTTTAAGATAATGATGATGCCGATGTTTTCAACCAAAAATTAAACGAATGTTTAAATAATTTTTGGGTATTTATATCATATTATTTTTTTAAAATAATAAATACTAGAATTCCAATCAAAATCAAAGATGTTGCAACAAAATTGAATGCAGAATGTGACAATCAGAACAACTCTTAGAAAGCATCGAAAATTTGGGGCAGTAAATCTTGATTTATAAATATCTGTAACATAGCTTATTGACTAATTTATCATTGTAAGGTGCAATTTTGAATTTAAATTGAAATAATTTTTGGTACCTTATATTTTTACCTTATATTTTTATATATAGTAATTATTATTAAGTTTTATTTTATATATAGAACTCTAGAATTGTAAAGATGAACTTCTATTGTTTTGTTTGTGGTAAACAATTTAATGATGCTAAGATTATTATTAACCATTTAAAACTTCAAGAGCACATAAGCGAAAATGACACAAATATTGTAATTAAATGTGTTAAATCTCAAACATGCCAAAATACTTTTATGACTTTTTCCGGTCTTCGAAAACATCTTAAAAATAATAGTTGTCGTTCACTTCCAAACTCCAATTCTTCAGTAGTTTTAAATTGTCCAGTAGTGCCGAGTACTTCAGATAATAGTTCACCTGCAAATATTATTTGCCATAATAGATTTGAAGATAATATTGAATATGCAGTTGATGAAAACATTAAAACGTTTTATGGCACGATGAATCAACTGGGATTACCGGAAGAAACTATATATCAGCAATATTTAAGGCCACTAAGGGTTTAGTTCAAAACGTAATAGATTCTTTGGAAAAAAATAGGAATGACCAAGTAAGATATAAACAAAAGATTCAAGTTGAGACCAGCCTTACTAAGTACTGCTCTAAGTACTACCGACGAAATTTATTAAAGAAGAATACATTTTATGTCGCTCCAAAAGAACATTCTATCGGATTTAGGTGGGAAATGCGATTCAATAGAATTTCAAATAACTACAGACGGATTTTAGTCCAAAATCACTTTTATTTTGTTTCTGTAAGAGAAACATTGACTAAACTATTTATAAATAAAAATTTTAGGCTACAGTTTCAAAAACATCAACAGTCTCATCAGTGTCAAGCTAATATTTTTAAATATCCATGTTGCGGTTCATCATATAATGGTCTTAAAACGTTGCCAAATGGTGGCCAACTTATTTTACAATTACAATTATATTACGATGATTTTGAGATAACAAAAGTTTTAGGGAGCAAGGTCTTAATTCATAAAATTGGCGCAATCTATTTTAATATCCAAAATTTTCCTAAAAGGTTTTTTTTTAATTAAAGTTCAAATTAGTGAATTGCTTATATATTTCTATAGAATTGAAGAAATTATAGAGAATGAAAACAATGTTTATTTTTATTTAACCACTTAACGCGTAGCTCCGTGACATACACGGGCGGCGTTTACTATCAAAATTGTGTAGCTCCGTATACGTCACGGGCATAAAATATTCTGTTAATTTAAATATTACAGTCCTTATAAACTACGTCATGCGCCTATGGGGGGAGGATGGTTCGGTAGCGTGATGATCTATGCCGTGGGGGGGGGGGGGAGGTGGGGCGATTATAAAATGTGACCATTTAGCGGTTTTTAGAAGTTGAATACATTTTTGTACTGTAATAAGTCATAAATATTTTTCGAAAATTTAAAGGCTATAAAAGTACGTCGAAAAAGGAGGGTCTAAATTTGTAACGTTGTTTTATAGAAGGGTATATAGTTTTGCGATAATTTGTGACAAAAGGGGAGAGGAGTTAAAATTTAAAAATGATCAAAAAATGCGTGACATAGTTTATTAAGGAGCACTTAAGTCACGTTTTATATTAGATTTATTCTGGAAATTTAGATTTGTAAACGTTACGGTATTTTTTCACTTAGTTTGTTTATTTTAGTTTAATTACTATCAGCGAATACCCGAACAAACAAATAGCAAACGAAATGAAAACAAAACGGGAATGTAAAAAAAACTGAGAATAAGCAAAATAGACACAAAACCTTACATTTTTTTCGATTAAACTCGATTTTCCTTATTCTATTCTCTGTTCTCAGTGTGTATGTATGTACATATGAGCCTTTAATTTTGAAAGTGGTGCAAGTCCGTTTTTCAAAAAATTTAAGTTAATGATAACAATAGACAAATAAAAGTATAATCTTACTAACGGTGAACAATTTATAGTCAAAATAAAAAAAAAATAATCCCTAACTAATACTTGTTCAAAAAATAAGAAAATTCAAAATCCCGTATATTTTTGCATTTATTGTTTCTCTATTCCTTCATTTTCTCGGTTCAACAAAATGTGGACTTGCCCCACTTTCAAAATAAACGGCTAATATGTGTATATGGATTCTGAAGTATACAAAATTTTCTGAAGCATACAAAAATAAAATTTAAAAACAATATTTTTTTTAAATAAACTAATTAAAAACAATATAAATTATCATTTACTGCAAAAAAAAAAAATTGTTTATTTTTACCCCCGAAACGATAAAAATATTATGCGTTAAGTGGTTAAAAGAGTTTATTGGAGTGTATGATACATTTTATTGCGCTTACCATATATTTGTTAAAGATTTGCCACCTATCTACTAAAACTATGAAAGTTAAAATATAAAAAAAGTTACGAAGGAATGTTTTGTAACCAAAATAATAAAACCTACATTGCAGAGTGTAAAATTAATTTAATTTAATAACCTAGGTATGGTTATTGTGCGAATTGTAATATTAAATAAATTTTAATTACTTTATAGAAATATGAAAATATAACACATTTTATTTCAATTTGTGCGTTTTATTTAAATAAATTAGAAGTTCTTAATAAAAAATAAGAAAAACAGTTTCAGAAATCTGTAGTTCATATAGCATTACTAGTTATATAAATTTAAATTAACTTTTAAAGCAATAGCAAAAGAAAAATTTAGTATATTTACTTCACAATTCAATATTATATTGCATTAAAATGTAAAGCAAGTTTAGTGTTGATATTTAGTGGACTTTCCGTTAAAATTATAAAGCAACAAAAGTTATTGAGTAAAGTAAGTTTCTTTAAAAATCGTAACCTGATTGCATTATTTTTTAAAGTAATGTAGATTAATATTTTTAATAGAATTTACATTACTTTGCTTTACTCGCTACATTAAAATTTTAACATAAAATGTATCACCTTTTAATGCATTGTTTACTCTATATTTTAATGTAAAAATATTGATTTGTGATGTATTAATACATTAAATATATTTAATGCAAAGGGTTATTTAAAATTTAAAGTACTTTTACGCTGGACCTATATACATTACCGCTTGCAGTTGCATTATATATCATCAAATTTTTTGAAGTGTGTACAGTCTTATTACTGTTTGAGGCATTATTTAAATTACAAGGCTTTTCCACAACTGAAAGAAATATGAAAATTAACTTTTAATTATTTTCTAAACATACAAAATAATGTTGAATTACCTATCGTGGATGGCTTTGAGTTCAACTGTGTTTGTGCTTCTGAAATACTTCTCGCCATTTCCACCATTTTCTTGGAACGAGTTGTCATGTTTTTTTTCAGTTTTTGTTTTGTTTTGTCACTTTATACATACACTACATACACTTTAGACATTAACACTTTCAACAAATAGTTGTAAAACAAAAATACACTATCAAAATTTATTGACTTACCACGAAACGGTACTAACTTATTAGGTATTCCAACACCTTCCGTTTCGCTTATGTAATACATATATTCGAAATGCACGCAAAAAAACAGCTTAAACACACTTAATTTTTATTTTTCTAATATAAAAAAACGGAACAACCGCTTACGGTACTTAAGTATAAAATTTTATCAAATTTAAATTACGAAAGAATCGCTTAAGTAACTTTAGTTATAGAAATTTAATAAAAATAAAATTGGAAAAATCGCTTAAGTACCTTTAGGCGATTTTTATTTTCAAATATTAAGAAAAAGTAGTTAAAAATAGAAATGAATAAATAACCTAAGTGCAAACAAATTTACAATTACTTTATTTTTGTTCACATAAGCGCTTCTTTCGCTTGTTAAATTATTTTTATGCACTTAAGCGATATATTTTTTTTAACGTATCTTTGTCAATTTTAATGGGAATTTGACCAAAAATTTATTATAATATAATTTTTATTAAGGAGAATAAGATAAAATCGAAGAAAGCGTTTTCGCTTAAAGTCACTTAAGCGACTCTTCCTTTTTGGTACAGATTTAGGCCAATTGAATGATCAGTAGGACGTCCATGTCGACCAAAACTCTCACGTAATTGACGCAATGTAGTTGTTTTAGCAACTCCATGATGATAAATGGCATATTTTGACTTTTCATATGTCAAAAAAAATTTTAGAACAGATAAAATTAAGTACTAAAATTTATTGATTAAGAAAAGGACCAACAGATAGCCCACCCTGTATTTGGGTAAACTAAAGGTGAGACAATATCGACGGAACGCAGACGGAGTTACAAGGAATGCAAAAATTAATTTAGTACTGTAAAAATAAAATTTTTACTGACAATCTAGACGCACGTTTTTGATATTAAAAAAATCTAAAACTATCTAACATGGCCTAAAACTATTTGATGACCATAAATCGATGCTAATAAATTCTATTTAGTCTGAAATCTATTAATCAAATTAATAACTAAAAAATTAGGTATATACTATGTGCCGTTTAATGTGATTGGTAATACTTCAATTTGTAAACCTTAGCTTCACAAGAAAGCCTCTCATTTTTTAGTTTTTAATTTAATTTTAGTACTTGTTCTAATGCGATTACGTTACTGCGCTACAGCGCAGCGTCGAGACTGTCTGGGGGGTAAGTCTTCCTTTAAAGTATAAAGCACACACTTTAACAAAAACAAATGTAAATAAGCCATGTTTAAATTGGAATTCAATGTTTACTACATATGTGTATCATTTAATGCAAAGTTAATATTAAAAAATGTCTCAAGTTACACTAAAAATATGGTTAATGTTACCTTTGTTTTATAGTATGATATTCGCTTGCATTAAATAGCGTTAAAAGCAAAGCTTGGTTTTTAAAAATCAAGCAAGTTTTTAATTGTGTAGTTTCATCAGCCTTTGTTGTACAAAATTTATTTTAAATTCTATTTCTGATCTGCAAATATCTAAATACCTTGATATATTGTCAGATGCACGATTTTGTCTTGCGAAAAACCACTCTACAAGTGGAAACTTTATAATTTTATTTTAAAACAATTTCCATAAAATATAAAAGAATTATGAAGGAAATTGATTTAATAAGAAAACATAAAACATAAATAAACAGAAAATTAATTATCGTAGTTTTTCAATTTAGTGCCCCAACGACGACGACAACAGCAATAATAAAACCACAAATACTACAGAAAATTTATGAATTTAATTATTTATTAAATGAAAGAAACTGGGAAAACAACTACGGAAAATGGAACATAATTTCCGTCTGCCACTATTTTCATTTGTATATTTACTAAGTAATAAAATTACATTTATTTTATAAAATTTCCGATATACAATTTCTACAAGGTCTATTGTCGTACTGCTTAATTGTGCTCACCTACACCCGTAATAATAAATCTGTAAATAGGATCCGTCATATTTTGTTCTCGATACATACGAATCCGCATATCGCGCTTTGTATAACAAATAGTACAATACATCATTGAGGGTGAAAGCTCCCTTCCAAAAAACTCAGTTCTGTTTAAAATAAAATAATAGAAGAAGGTAAAAATTTAATTAAATCCATTTTTATGAGTTTACATAATTTTATATTTTCAGATTTAAAAAAAAAAAACAAATTTACTTTTTTTTACACGAAAATTGTTTTCGACTGATATTGTTTTCGTAAATAATAAGTTTAAAACTTTTGAAAGCTTTTAATTATTTTTTTTTTTGTAAAACCGTTTTTGTTACAATTTTTTTTTTTTGTAAAAGATATAAATTCAATTCAATAGAGAAGTATTATTGAAACTTTCAAAATAGAAATGAAAATCAATAATTTAATTCAATTTTGAAAAATGGAAAATTTATTTATTGGAAAAATAATCAAATTTTATTTTATTACTTGGTTGTTTTGATGTATAGATACAACAATGTTACATTTCTTTATTGTTTTGCGATTTAGTTACGTTTTTTTGTTTTAGTACATTTAATTATATTTGATTTAATAATTTTCTTGTTTAGTCGTTGAATTTCCGAGTTTCAGTAATTGAATTGGTTTAAAAATTTAATTTTGTATTTTTCCAATGAATGAAACTTAGGCAGAGTAATTCAAAGTGAGTTATCTAAGTTATAACACTACAAAGTACTTAGAAGCTTTAAGGTCAACCTTTTCCAGTTTTATTTTAAAAACTTCGAAGTTAATAATTTATTTAGTTGCTTTATTAATACATATTTGACAATTTTAAATCAGCACTAGCCACAAATTTACTGAAATCTACACAGAAATGCTTTTAATAAATTTAGTTGTCTCATTAAAACATAATTTTTTTTAAAATCAAACAGTCAAATAAAAAACTAACATTTGAAAAATGCTTTTAGCAGATAAAATTTGAAGTTATTTTAAATAATTTTTATTTTTTGGATTTTAGAGTTTAATTAATATTGACAATTTTGAAAGCAGTTCAGGTGTCTAACTCGTTTTTTTTGTATAATTTACAATATGATGTTGATAATTTTGTATTAGTTTAAACTGATTTGATTTAAAAGTTATATTGGTAGAAGTCGTCTTTTTTGAGCTAACCAACATACCAGATGTTATAGCTATGCAAAAAATATTCAGTTACCTGACGTTTCCAAAAATGTTGGAAGAGCTTTTGCGTTAATTTTCCATCTCTTTGCTATTGAAAGGATCGAAATGGCTCCGAATCGATATCAACATTCCCCAAGTTCCTTTGCCGTTTGGAAATCTTATTAATGCGCATTTTGTAAAACAATGGGACATTTGATAGTAAGATGTTTTCAATGTATCACAATCTGACGATGAACGAACAAAGAGTATTGATAAACTCAAAATATGTACGAATTATCTGAGGTCGTCACATACTTTACCATAATGCTCTGTTTAAGAACTGTATCGAATGTATCACATTTCTCTTTTTGCAGATATTACTACTAATAAAATTTCAACCAGTCAATTCAAATTTATGTTGGATCTCAGTTAAATTATATGATGGAGCCGCTAGCTATACGGCTCGGTCAGCACTTGCACTAATAATGGTTGTACCAACACTTTAGACAGGCGTATGGAAAATGCTAGTTAAACAAATTCTGTGGTGAGGCTATGTGGATTCTCTAAACCTTTGGCATCGTTATGTGATTCAGCAACACGCACGATAACAAGCACGATTCTAATAAATTAAAAAAATATATTTAATTTATCTGAGTTCAAAAATTTAAGGGTAGAGAATTTAAGAAACACAAACCTTTTGACAGACTGCGACAAGCGTAAAGCAAAAACTTATGAATGTTTTGACATACAATTTGTCACAGATGTCTATCACAATGCTGCCAACTTAGAATAAAAATATTTATGATTTGCGGTTTACCCACGCGATTTAAATTGAAAACTGGTTTTACTTTTTGAGCACAGTAGTAAGTTTACCTTTTTGTATTTTTGGTCGCTAAATACGATATCAACATCACTTTTGGCTGAAAACGCTTTGTATTATCCCTATCTTCACATATTTTTTTTACTAGATCTACATCTATTCTTATTTGTGACGGAAAATGCACCACGTCGTTCCTATAAGCTTATAAAAACCACAAATGCTATGTTTTTTGTCTAACGATCGTTCAATTCATCATATAATCATAAAAATGGCCTATTCTAATTCTTTCTTAAGACTGACCTCATTCTTGGCTAAAAAAACGTTTCGCTTCTGTTAGTGCGTTTCTAACAAATGACAAATGAAAAAGTCTCATACCCGAAACGTCCCATGGTCTACTAAAGAACTCAAACAGCTAGAGGTCCTGCGTAATAAATGTCACAGGAAGTATAGGCGTAAAGGGTTTGCCCATGACTATATCCAGATTAAGTCCCTGCGCAAACTGTTTAGCTATCTCAACCGATTCATGTATAACAATTACGTAATTGACATTGAAGACGATTTGCGATGTAGTCCGAAGAATTTCTGGAGATTTGTCAAAATTAAGAACCATAGTAATGGCTTGTCGTCATTTTTAGAATTCCATGGTCAAAAATCAGATAATCCAGAGGCAATCTGTGGTTTCTTCGCTGAATATTTTAGCCTCTGTGCAGTGTTTTTGTTAAGGATTGCTCACTCTCTCCTATATTAGCTAACTCCAATAATTCAAAAATTGATTTTTCAGAAAATCAGAACACAACGTGATGATGGCTTTGATGAACATGGACCTTTCTAAGGGTCCTGGACCAGATGGTTACTCAGTGTCTCTATTGATGCTGTGTCAAATTGGTTTTGCCGCTCCTTTATGCCATTTATTTAATTTGAGCCTTGGCTGTGGCAAATTTCCGAATCTTTGAAAAATATCAAGAATCATACCGATCCACAAAAGCGGCCCCGCAGTGATGTAACAAATTATCGTGGAACTGCAATGCTATCCTGAATTTCTAAAATATTCGAGTCAATGATTAACAAAGTGATCTACTTTCACTACAAGCAAAATATTACCACACGTCAACAAGAATTTTTTCCTGGCTGTTTAACGGTCACTAATTTAGCAGTCTTTCAAAATAATTTAATTAACTCAAACACAAATACTAGACATTTGAATAGATTTGACAACAACAACTTCTCACTTAGGCTTTTGACAACAACAAAATATAACACTGGTTTCACTGAAACTTAATTTAAATTCTTTATTTAAAGAAATGATTTAGCTGGAAATCGAAATACTTAAATTGTTACATAAAAAAATCTTTGTTCGATTAGAGCTTTTCTAAACTTAAAAGCACATAAAGCTTTATACAATGTTTTACAACCAGAAAGATGTTATTGTTAATACCAAATTTTGAAATAAATTTAAGCTTAAGGCTCTAAATCACAAATACTAGACATTTGAATAGATTTGACAACAACAACTTCTCATTTTGGTTTTTGACAACAACAAAATATAACACTGGTTTCACTGAAACTTAATTTAAATTCTTTATTTAAAGAAATGATAGAGTTGGAAATCGAAATACTTAAATTGTTACTTAAAAGAATCTCTGTTCGATTCGAGCTTCTCTAAACTTAAAAGCACATAAAGCTTTATGCAATGTTTTACAACCAGAAAGGTATTATTGTTAATACCAAATTTTGAACCAAAATTTAAGCTTAAGGCTCTAAATCACAAATATTAGACATTTGAATAGATTTGACAACAACAGCTTCTCATTTAGATTATTGACAACATCAAAATATAACACTGGTTTCACTGAAACTTAATTTAAATTCTTTATTTAAAGAAATTATTGAGTTGGAAATCGAAATACTTAAATTGTTACTTAAAAAAATCTTTGTTCGATTCGAGCTTTTCTAAACTTAAAAGCACATAAATCTTTATACAATGTTTTATAACCAGAAAGGTATTATTGTAAATACCAAATATTGAACCAAAATTTAAGCTTAAGGCTCTAAATCACAAATACTAGACATTTGAATAGATTTGACAACAACAACTTCTCATTTCGGTTTTTGACAACAACAAAATATAACACTGGTTTCACTGAAACTTAATTTAAATTCTTTATTTAAAGAAATGATTGAGTTGGAAATCGAAATACTTAAATTGTTACTTAAAAAAATCTTTGTTCGATTAGAGCTTCTCTAAACTTAAAAGCACATAAAGCTTTATACAATATTTTACAACCAGAAAGGTATTATTGTTAATACCAAATTTTGAACCAAAATTTAAGCTTAAGGCTCTAAATCACAAATACTAGACATTTGAATAGATTTGACAACAACAACTTCTCATTTAGGCTTTTGACAACAACAAAATATAACACTGGTTTCACTGAAACTTAATTTAAATTCTTTATTTAAAGAAATGATTGAGTTGGAAATCGAAATACTTAAATTGTTACTTAAAAAAATCTTTGTTCGATTAGAGCTTTTCTGAACTTAAAAGCACATAAAGCTTTATACAATGTTTTATAACCAAAACGATATTATATTTAACACCAAACTTGATATTTGAAAGCTGATAGATTTGTAACTACAAGATCTTTTCATTTGAAATTTTGACAACAACAAAATAATGCTCCCATTGAAAATTTGATGGATATTCGTTATTTAAAAAATGTTTCAATTTCAAATGGTATAATTAATTTGTTACTTAAAATAATTTTATCGTTGCTTCTAGTTTAGGCTTTTCTAAATTTAAAAGCACAGAAAGCTGTATTGAATGTTTTATAACCAAAATGATATTATTGTTAACACCAAATATGGCACAATAAACATCAACTTCCAAAAGTATTTGAAGTTTTAATAAATTTGACAATAACAACCTCTCATTTAGGATTTTGACAACAAAATAGATTCACGTTCTACGTTGAAAATTTCCTTTTTAAAATTTCAAAAAACCGTATATTCTAACTCAAGTTAATATACGTATTAATAAAATCAAAAAAAGTTTTCCATCATGCCATCATTAACCATGTAAATTGTTAGTTATTTATATTTTTATAATTCTGTGACAAATCCATGCAATCACATGCTAAAATAACAAAGCATCAGCGTTAACAGAACGAGGTGGAACATATACTCGTATATGAATTTTTAACAATGTAGTGTTCGACGAACGATAAATAGTTAGCGTGGCCTGATTTTAACAGTAGGTCTATATGCAGACACACCAAAAAAAAAAAAAAAAAAATATTGTCACTTTTGGGCTGACTTTTTTGAAGCAAACCAACAAAAACAAAAAAAAAAAAGATTTAAGGTTATTGTGTGAGTTTTCCCAAAAGGTATTAACTTGTTTTGAAAATGCTTTTTCCTGTAAATATTTTTATTTGTTCTTTTTTTTTGTGTGTGCGCGCGGGTATGAGAATACACGGGTGTCCCAGTGCTTTTTGTTATTTATTCAACAATTTGCTTGCCTTTTTTGTGTTGTATTTTTTGCTAAACAAAAAAAAAAACGTTTGAGTTGTTTTGATTGGTGTGTGACAAAAGTTTTGTTATCGTTGAAATTACGTTTTGAATATACATAATACTTTTCGCGTGTACCGCAGTTGTTAAAATCCTTAAATAAAAAAAAGCACAGTTTGAAAAGTCGATGAGCTTTTGAAAACAGTTTCATGTTCATTAACAACATTTTATTAGCATAATTGAATAATAATATTTTGCCACACATACATATACTATACCCGTTATAATAAAATTGAATGTACTGGATTTGTTATGTACACACTGGAAAATTTTCTTCATGTACCTATGTACGATGAAAATATACATTCGTACGTACATATTCTGATTTATGAAAATCATTTCTAGAAAATTGAGATAATATTTTGCCGAGATTTCTTGTGTATATGGGTATATGCTTATAATACTGTATAACGTTAGTTTCATGTGTTTTTGGGGTTGGGTTTTTTTTTTTTTTTTTTGTTGTTTGGGGGGATTTTTATCATATTCAATATGATGTGACAGATGGTTTTGAATTTTTTTTTTTGGAGAAAAAAAACTGAAAAACCGAAATAAAAATGTGAAAAACTGACAACACACAAAACATGGAACAGAATAAAACTGGCAACTAAAAACATAACATAAATTATAATTTTATTTCAATTTGGTCTGGTTAAGTGAGTTTGGTACAGTGTGTGTTTGTGTGTTTGTGTGTGTGTGTGTGTGTGTATGTTGGTATATAAACATAACATTTTTTACAACAAATATGAAAGCTCTACAATATTTTGTTTTTTTTGTTGTTTTTTTTAAAAAAAAAATGTTAAATTAGTTGTTACATTTTACAGTACTTTATTTAGTTGTGTGTTTATGTTCTTGTACTCTTTTTGTTATATGGTTTTGGAAGTGATTTTAAATTAACCAGTTGTTTCCTTGTTAAAAGGATATAAAGTACATTTGTTACGTATCTCTAGTATTTTCGACTAAACAAGTAATGTGGTTTTATTTTTCGGTACACTTCATATTTATAGATACAATTTTAAGTTAGAATTACATGTTTCAGGGTTGTGTGGTAAACCAAATTATATTTTTATGAGGTTCCATCTGTGTTAAATTCTGAAATTGTGTACGTCTTTTACATTCAATAACACAATTTTTGAACGAATTCGATTGCAAATATGAAACCTAATAATACAACGACAAGTCGTTCTCATAATATTTTATTGTGAAGCGATAATCGCATAAAATCACGTCTCCGTTAAATATGTCGTTTGGTACGTGAACAAATATTTACGTGACTATTTTTCATGTATATTGTCATAAAATGGAACATTATCGAATCGTGTGGGGGAACTGAACTAATATTCGGTTGAACACGAGTTAATGGCTGTGCATTTATTTTTAGAAAGAATAGATTTCTTCAAATTAATATAAATAACTTCGATGTTTTCCTCTAATAGGGATTACCTAGCTAAATTAACTAATTTAAGGAGCAGAAACTGCTCTCACGCCAGTCAAAGAAAGATGATCAATACCATCGAAAACAATCTAGTTGCAGACACTACCAGGAGAGCCTACCATCTTCTGCAAAGTAATCAAGACGGTGAATTTCCTGTAGCAGATATTTATACTTTCCTCCAGATACCGATAATTAAAATAATCGGGAACCCGAGTATTTATTCCCTTATCAGTATTAACGATAGCACATTTTTCCTGCAGCTCAACCAGGTAATAAGAGTTATAAATAAGTGAACTGCACAAAAGGTGGAACCATTTTCGTTTTCCTGGACATTTCTCAGCCCGGTTTGATTCTTTGTGAATTTGTTAAGGAGCGATTTATGCCAGAAAACGTGATCATCAATGCTTAAATTTTTATTTATGATTAATAAATATTTGGCTGTTTGCACTCAAAGATCATTTCAAAATTTTAAATCAGCAGCAATTTTCCAAAGTGGTTTAGTTACATATGCAAACGGTAGTGGCGCAAGGCGCCAACAATACGAGGACATCAACAAGAAAATATTCGGCTCAAACCATCGCAAACATCGTGAAAAAATGAACCAATTCGTCAGAAAAGTATCCATCGGGCGTAGTATTAGCTCGGAATGAATCATTGGACCGTAATTTTTTGGGAACAATTATTGCACGGCTGTTAATGTCAATGATGCTCTTTACAAAGCTAAGCTAAGCCAATTTTTGGAAGTAACACTTGGTGTGAAAGGCTTCACTCTCAACAGAAAGGTACCAAATGCTATACGGCAAGTCTAGGAATGGCAGGTTCAATTTTTTATTTTATTACGGTTCGGATCCGGTTTTCGGTTCATTGAAAATAGCGACTAATTACGGTTTTCGGTTCAGTTTTGGTTCCAGTCTCTGCGAAGAATACAGATTTGCTTTTGCAAAAATGAATACTGGTTTGCTTTTTGGATTTTACCAGTTTGGGCAATCGCCCACGTAAAAATCCTTTTTAGCGATCTGGAAACCCAAAGGATGAGTATAGTCTCAAGATCATCGGCGATTTGATGTAGCGTGCGGATTGCTAAAAATAATGCACAAGATGGTTCATATGTGACTGTATTTAGTTGAAAAATCTCCGAAGAATTTTTTGATAATTTTGATCCGCGGGTTGACTTCAATCTGTCGGCACGTGTTATAAATATTTGATGAAAATGCAAGGGCAACCGACTAACAATATATCATTTAAGGATATTCCGGATGTTGACTTGGAAGGAACGTCGAACATGAAGCGCAATTCTTAGCGGTGCCGTCGCTGTTGAAGACCGCATGATGCGATAAATGAAAGGAATCTCTCTCGTGACCGGTTGGATCGCTGGATTTCATCTCGGTATTGTGTCCTAGGCTCACATATTCATTCATAAACTCGCGATATACTACTCGTGAAAGTCCGAGAATTTATTCGTTTTTCGATTAATGCCGCAGATATTGACTAACCTAATTCTCCGGAACCCTCTTAGAAGGTTTAGTTCGCAGATAAGTCTCTGTCAAGTGACGTTCACTTCCTAATTCTGCTTCTAATAATAGTGATGCACTTGGAGCTTCTTCCAAAGTCCATAATTTTTCCAATATTGTGTGTATCGTCTTCCTGTATCATTGATCTGAATGATGTTAATATCAGAGATGACCTACCTGAACTTAGTTGATTAAGCTATTAGTTGAATTTTAAATTTGAATTGATCAACCCTGAATATTTCGAAGAATATATCTGCTCCAAAGAGTATATCGATGTTATTTGGGATATGATATGCGGGATCTGCTACATCAATTTTTGAACGAAAGTTTCGCTGACAAATGGGTACTGGGATCCTGAATCCAATAATGCACGATGGATTATGACGACTGCTTTGATGTTCACGGCTACAACACGGACACTTTTTTGCCTTTAATGAACTTGTTATCGACGTTACTGTTATAGCAGATATTTTCAATGCTTTTTTTGTTGTCACCAATACCGCTTTCCTTGGCATATCATTGATTATTCAAGAATTCTAGGAATTTTTCAGTTTTTGGAAATTCCTGATTTAGAGTTTGGCGCGCCATGAGCCATAGATGTACTTTTGGCTTCCTCACCTAATGCCTTAATGCCTCTTATGTTTTCATCTGACGTATCGCTGATTTGACGAAGACAGGACCCTTACTAATAATTGAGGATGCCTGAGGTAATGCTATAACAGTTATTGGTGACCGCTATCGGAACATGTTGGAAAACTTTCTTGTGCCCGAATTGGATCAATTAGCCTTACAGAACATGTGGTTACCACAAGACGGTGCTACATCACACACAGCTCGCCCTACAATGAAAATTTTGCGAGAAATTTTTCCCGGCCGAATAATGTCAAAAAATGGTAAAATAACCCCCAGGGAAAGGGGTAAATCAAAAAAAGATTTGATACAAAAGTTACCCAATTTTTAGGGGGGCAGCTAATGATGACCTTGAAGTTGACCTTCAATCATCGAAAATAATCCGAAAATTGGCCAGATATGAGATTTTTTAATGTTTGTGTTTATAATTGACATTTTGTTCCCTCGACGCAAATCACCTCTTAAAACAATGACCCTCCCACCGGATAGCGGTTCATTTTGCATTAAATCCTTAGATGACATGTATGCTAAATCCTAAAACACACAGTTTTCATTGATTTTTAAAATTCTCGTTTCTGTCAAATTATAGACATTTATACGAGTATTTGTCCAGTAGTAAATGGTAGTGGAATCTCAATCGAGGAGAACGAAGATGGCTGAAATAATGTTCCTATTTCATTAGGTGGTGCAAACTGTTTGACTGCTAAGTAGTCGGTCCTGCAACATTGAATGTATATATAATCCATTTATAAGGATAATTCACATAACTGCATATCATAAAAATCAATGCAGAAGAGTCGCTCTGATTAGTTAACAATTTTTGGTAGATCTGCGTTGAAACGTTTTTACGATCTTTGACAAGTTTGATATTCACCAGATGTTTGCCAATATGTGCTTAAACCGATAGCATTTTTGATTTAGCGGTTTGACGATGGAAGTGTGGGTTTTTAGAAATTAAGGCTCATGGGAGTTATTTCCTTTCTAAAATAGTATTAAAGAGTATGAACTTTTCGTTGTAGATTCTATAGCCAATTGGGAGAAGTAATAAACCTCACTACATTTAGATGTAAAAAATTTTATGGCGCCGCGATGGGCTTTAGCTTCAACTTTTTCTGAACATTATGTACCTTTATTATTTTAATTCGTTATGTAAGTTAGAGGATGGAGCTACCGCCTCCAAAACACTGCTTTGACGATTAGCAGAAATTCCAAAATTCTTGAAAATTGACCATTTTTCAAAAATATTTACATCAACAGACGTTTCAAGTGCATAATGGGTTAAATCAATAAATTCTTCATCCTTTTGGCTTTGCAGACACAGATCATAGGCATTGTAAATCATATTCCATCTACTGATAGTTGAACCACAAATGATTTAGATTGATTTTACAATTAGCTTAATCCGTTGTATTAGAATAGAATCTACAAATGTATTGGAGCGGATTTCAAATTTAATCCTGAAAAGGTACCTAATTTTAAAGTTTTAAAATACAAATACAATTTACAATTAGAAAGGATATCTGCATTTTGTAAAATATTTTATAAAAAAATCTTCCTTTTCCAGAAATACCACATTAATTTCAGTAAAACTTTTGAACTGCCCGGCGCATATATCGAACATTCCTTTTCATTTTTTGATAAGTTTGGATATTTTTCCGCAATGCCCATGTTTCAGAATAGCGTTTACATATGAAACTAGCTACATCTAGTAAGGTAATCAACCACCAAATAATTGAAGTCCAACGCTAAAACGTAAAAAGTCAGCTCCTGGAAAACCACGTAACGTTCACCAGTCAGAAGTTTAGTTTAAGTGACCGCATTAAACCAGTTCTAAGCCCAAAATTTTTGAGTCGCTATACTCGTATTAAAATGACACCAGCCTAGCATTAATATTAGAAAGCTCAACAATTGTAAAATAGTTAAATTAGCCAATCGACACTTTTATAAGTAAAATGACAATAAAATTCTCGTTAAGATGCTCAAGTGGGGCATCATGCAGAAATCTCACAACAATCGCATACGGATAAGATCCCTATCAAGGTATTTTCCAGTAAATTAAAAATCTACATATAAAAATTAATCTGCAAGAATATCAAAAGCTAAATGACATGACGAAAATTCCCAAGGCCGGAAGAAAATATATTATGGAAACTCTTACACATTAGACTCGTGAGTTAAACCAAATTAATCGATGTCGTTGAAAAAATTGCAAGTATATTGACGGGCATCATCCGAGCAGTCAAAATAAAAACAAGGGTTTGTGAATTTAGGTGGCCAATACTTAGCTAGACTCTTTTTAAAGTGCAGCACATGAGAACTCTGATGAAAAACAAGAATGACTCAAGTATTTTATTTAAAATCATCCACATTCAGCATTTTTTTTATTAGCGAGTCTTTGCACCAATGTTAATGTTCGACTTGAAAATGAAATGTGTGAAAATTCGAGGTAAATTTTTTTTTTTAAGTGACCCTGTGAAACTAGTTGCCTTTGTAGATAACATACTTATAGCTTGAAAACTAGAGCCGATATTTTATCAGAGTATCGGGGTGCTAGACAGGTGCACTTCAATAAATTGAAAAATTCTGAAAAGTGCGTTTTAGCGAAACTAGCCTTAATAAAGCACCACCTTTTGGGTGAAGTGAATAAAAACAACTAATCAATGTCTTCAAGTATTTAGTTGTTGTAATTTTGCTTTGCTCGTATCAGCTTATTTTTAATAACGATACACGTGGCGCATATTCACTAATTATTACTTAACTTATTTCCTTAACTTATCATTATTCACTGATAACTCTTTATTCAATGATTCACTTATTAATCTAATAATGAGCAAGTAATCTGTAATGTTTTGTGAGTGAATCTGGTGAGTAATTTAAACAATTCAAACACCGAAATATCATGGCGAATAATGTTGTTATCGATGGTTGCTACAAATTCACTCTTTAATCTATGACAATCCAATCATTATTCACTGATTATTTTTACTGAAATACATTTTTTTTTAAATTTTTTATATTTGTATGAACTTTTGATAAATTCAACTCTTTCCCATGTATGTTTTTAAAATTTAGAAAGAGATCCAAATGTATCTATGTATTTATATATTTTACATAGTAATCGTGGGATATATTTTGGAGTTCTCCTTAAACTGGAATGGATCATACGAACATTTTCAAAAATCACCCTGAAACTTGGCAAATGAGTGGCATAGACAATGAACTTAAAACTAGCGTTGATAATCTAATTTTATTATGTTTAGAACAGATGCAAAATTAGAAACCTGTTTATGTGTGGATCCCTTTTGAGATTAACTTTTGGTAAAAGGAATAATCACAATTTGTATTTTGCTAAAAAGCATAGACGTTTAAAACAAAAGTGTTCGTTTTGTTTTGCTTAAAATAATATTTTGTTCCAATAATGCAGGTCGCCGTTAAAAAAACTAATTTGACCTTAAAATAACCTTCAAGATACCTTTAAAATTATATAAAATGTTCTCTTTCATAATGTACAAATACATTTGAGAAAGAAACGGGCTATCAAATTTGTTTGATAGCTTTCAAATATAAATTCTAAAATAAATTTCCTATCAAATTTCATAATTTATCTAAAATTGAAATTTCACTTATTTCTATTATTTCGACAGATCTATTTTCCAGAACCAAAACCGAAATAAAAATGGGATAATTAAATAAAAAAACGAATATACAGATAAAAAAATTAAGTTATCCTTATTTCAGCAAAAAAAAAAAAATAAAGGCAAGTTTATTTTGTTGTTGTTGCTGTGCTGTGCAGAACAAATAATGAAGAAAATTATTTTTTTTTTGTTTCATTTATTAAATTATTTTTCAATCCACTTTATAAAAGCTATAAAAGCTAAAATAAAAAAAAATGATTTTATATACTTTATAGAATAAGACAAATTATGAAATCCTTTATAAATAGAAAAGCTTTTAATCTAGAGGTTTTGGTTTTCATTGGGTGGGAAATTTTTATTCTCTTCATCGTTTTGTTTGCGCACTGTTATATAGCAGGCGATGAACAATTGTGGGCTACTCTCAATACAGAATTAACGCCAAATTTTTCAGGCAAATCAACCAATCTTAATATTAGAATTTGTCATATGAATTTGAAAACAGATTCCATAGTATTCCGTTTTAAATCCACATAAGTCGTAAAAGTTTAATTAAATATGTGAGTGAAAATAATATACCGTAACATTAATGAATAATCGAGATGTACCAAATTTAATTTAATTGCCAACGCGGATTTAATTAAAGTGAAATCCATTTCAAATATAAAATTGGAATTGATCCTGAAAACAGAACCAATTTTACAAATTACACAAGAGTAAAACTTTTTTCTGCAAAACTTGAAAATTTTATTCTATATCTAAAATGAGTGATTTCGATACAAACCTTGCATTAAAAATTATTCTTGATTTTAATGGTGACTCCTAATCACTCCACAAGCTTTTATCTTATTGTGAATTAGTGCACGATCCATTAAAACCAGCCGGAAAACAAATTTTTTTTAAATTCATAATAGTTAAACTTTAGGGTAATGCTTATGAAATTGTGCAATACCAAGATTGTGATACTTAGGAAGATTTAAAAGCCGAATTCAAACAAAATGGTCTGAATCTAGATCTGAAGAACATCTCCAAGTAGAACTAGTTAATATAAAGTAAAAACATAACGAGGATGTATAAGCTTTTGCTTCTAGAATAGAAAAACTACTCATGCTACTAAAGGAACAATGTATCCGAAGTGAAGGAGCAGCAGCAGCAAAATATATCAAAAGTATAAACTCTAAGACCCCCCTTCCCCCTTAAAGCTTTCCAAAAAGGTCTTTTAGGCCCTTTCAAGTTAATTATTAAAGCTGGCAGATATACTAAGTTGAAGGACGCTCCATCCTCCTAATTATCTCAAACAGTATCGATTGCCGTATGCAACAAAAGAAGAAATAAATACCCAAGTTGAAGAAATGCTACAAAATGGAGTAAGAGAAAATAGCAAAAGCCCGTAGAATCTTCCACTTCTCGTTGTATCGAAAAAGTCTGACGATAATACAAAAAAATGGAGAGTCGTGGTGGATTATCGCAAGCTATATGATATCACTATCAGTGACGTATACTTGCTTCCTAATATAGCGAAGATGTTTGATCAATTGGACCATTTTGTATATTAAAGTACACTTGATTTAAGAAATGTGTTACGGCTGTATTATGACGTAATACTCAATACAAATTAGGCAACGTAATGATATGATGAATCATAAACGAAATGTAAATAATTCTATGAATTACAAAAACAAAAACTCAATGTTTATGAAAATCATCGGTCATCGACCTTAAATTTAAATTTAGGTTTATGAAGTTAACGGAAAGCTTATTTGTATGTACTCTGATGTAACCGATGTACCCTTCTTGATTTATATAGTGAAGTACACAAGTACATTTATTTAAATTAAATACATAAAACATCTTTGGTGCACTAAATATACAGTGGTAGACATTCGTATAAACGCACTATGTTTTTTGAATATAGTTCTAACAGTAAAGTGTTTTGATTTTTTTCAATTAGTCTAAATTATGTCTATCATCTTAAATCTGTTGATAAGATAGACCATTAGTAAAAATTTTAATGGTTTACTTTAATAAATAGAAAAATCTAAATTTCAGGTGGACATTCGTATAAACGCACTTCTGATAATGTACTAAAATCAAAATCAAAATTAGCAATTTTTCATATATTATTTTATTTAATATTTGGTCTGGCCCCGACCTTTCTGAATAATTTCGAAAATTCGAGAAGGCATTGAATTTGTTAAATTGTTGAGGGCTTTCAGATCAATTGTGGCCCAACATTCAAGTATGGCACTTTTCAAATCTTTAATTGAATTATATTGCTGTTCATTTCCATAAACTTTTCGGGGAAGGCCCTCTAAAGATTTTCGATAGGATTGCAATCAGGACTATTGCCTATCCAAGATCTCAGCTCGCCAGAAAGGTATAATCCGCAAAGAAGCTATACACGAAACCGTCTATCATGCAGGCCATTGGATCTTCCTGTGACGACCCGACACATTGCACGTATTTTTAATAGTTCACCGAACATAAAATGGACAAAATTTTGGATCAAACCACTTTTAACGGCCATGCATACGAATAATCCGCTCAAATTTGCTCGTAAATACATGTCGTCGATAAAGGATTGGCTGAGTGTGATTTTTTCTTACGGGAAAAAAAATAATCTGGATCTTCCCGACTGCTACAGTTGCTAATGGCATAATTTTGAGGAACATGGCGTCGTTAGGTCGAAGCGTAATTTTGTGGCGGTGTGTTATGATATGCGGAGCATTTTCTTATAACGAGGAGCTTCCCATCTGCTTTATAACGACACGAATGGACTTCCGTATGTACGTGAAACTTTTGGAAGACGTTTTGATAAATTATCTGGATAATAACATCAACAAAAATTATAATTTTCAACAAGACAATGCCTCGATCCATGCTTCGAAGGAGACCACACCGTGGTTTCTCGAGAGAAACATCCCCCTTCTTGAATGGCCAGCTTGCAGTCCTGATTGCAATCCTATCGAAAACCTTTAGAGGGCCTTCCTCGAAAAGTTTATGGAAATGAATAGCAATATAATTCAATTAAAGATTTAAAAAGTGCCATACTTGAATGTTGGGCCACAATTGATCTGAAAGCCCTCAACTCAAATTCAATGCCTTCTCGAATTTTCGAAGTTATTCAGAAAGGTCGGGGCCAGACCAAATATTAAATAAAATAATATATGAAAAATTGCTAATTTTGGTTTTTAATTTAGTACATTATCAAAAGTGCGTTTATGTGAAGTGCGTTTTTTTTTTTTTTTTTTTTTTTTTTTTTTTTTTTTTTTTTTTTTTTTTTTTTTTTTTTCGGCTTTGACTTTCGTGTCAGTCAGTCAGATATTAAAAAATATTTTTTATTTTTTTTTTTTGTTAAATTTTTCAATATTTTGATATTTAAATTGTACAACAAGACGTGTAAGGAAATCCGTTGGGTGTTTGTTGAACTACACAAAATAGTGAAGGGTGTCAAATAAATCCAATGCGAAATGTTTGTTCATAACCGAATTTCGCTATCCGTTGGTGACTACCTTGAATTGAAGCATGATCAAGAAGTTCAACTGCCGGCACCTTAAAAAATTAAATTCGGAGTACGAAGGTAAATCCAAGCAGAAAAAACAAGCATGCAACATTATGGATGAACATATCCATCTAGAACCTAATCTTGGCTAAAAATTACAATTTGTTTTTATATAAAACATTTCACCCACCTCTTTAATTCATACTACTATGAATGAGCTACTATGCTCAAAGTAGTGTGTTTATTGTGAAGTGGATATGACTTGCTACAGTTCAAAATTATTGTTACTAAATAAATAAATAAATAAATAAAATAAATAAATAAATAAAATAAAAAAATACGAATGTCCACCTGAAATTTAGATTTTTCAATTTATTGAAGTAAACCATTAAAATTTTTACTAATGGTCTATCTTATCAACAGATTAAGATGATAGACATAATTTAGACTAATTGAAAAAAATCAAAACACTTTACTGTTAGAACTATATTCAAAAAACATAGTGCGTTTATACGAATGTCTACCACTGTAGTAAATTTATTGTTGAGTAGTACAATTAAAGGTAGCGGAGCTTATTCATGTTATGTATATGGGTATATAAATGCATTTTGAAATATTTTTTTTTGTTTGAATTTGTATATTGGCAAGTCATAATTCTCAATTCAAATCGAGAGGCCAAAGTGAAAAGTTGTCCTGTGTTGATGGTAAATTCCCATCTAAAAAAATATATTATTCTATGATATATAGTTAAAATACACCCTTTTAGTAAAGGAAGATATTGGTAAGCCATTATTGAATTTGTTTCCTTTTATTAGCTGTATATGTTAGTTTTGTTTGTAATTTTTCTGACGGATTTTATTTTTTTTTTGTTCAGATTCACGTATACGTTAAGAAAGCATGTATATGCATATAAAGCAAGTTTACCCGTAAACGGGAAGAGGACAGGCCTCTCAGTTTTTATTTATTTATTTATATAAAAAAATTATACAAATAAAAACACATATGTACATATGCTCATTGCTAAATGCTAGTTAATCTTAACGGAAATTAATATCAGCTGACAAAGATAGCGAAGGTTCTAGCATCTAAAGAAGTCTTTTTTTCCAAAATAAAAAAAAAGAAGGGACAATACAAAAATTTGGACATCTTAATGATGGCAGGATATTGATGCAGCCATATTAATTATTTAATTTTGTTAGTCGGATAACGACTAAAGTAGTGTTTGATTAAAATAATTTATAAATAGTTTTCTTTAAATCTTTAGTGAATTTTAGTGTTTAAGTTAAATTTCTCTTCTCACAAGCTAGTTATTTAAGTTTTGTTTTTCATGTAAATTACGATATAAGAAAAAGAGAAATCTAATGTTGTGAAATTTTCGAGAGAAAAACCAAAATAATAATTTAAGTGGGTTTTAGGACCTTTAATTTTCAGCTCGTCGACAAGCAACAGGGAGCTCTTTGTCACATTGTCTGGTGAGTTTTTTTTATTAACAAATTTTTTTATATATGTATATAACCCTAAATTTCATTATTTTCATTTTCTCATGAAATTTCATAAAGTAATTTAATCAGAATTTAATTAAAAGGAGCTTATTAATTATGAGCCATTTTGAGATTTTTTTTATTTTAAATATATTGTGAATTAATTGTTTGAAATGAACTAAGTTTCGTTTTTCTTTTTGGTGATGATGTTGTTTGGGTGTGAGTCATTAGCAGAAATTTCATGATTTCTTATAAGCACGTATGGTTTGTTCTTCCATCAAAACTAATTGACAAAAAAAAACCCAAGCCGTTGAGATTTCCCGATATAAAAAAAACGTGCAGTTAATTAGGATGGATGGTTACAATTGGTTATCACTAAGTTCCCTTGAATCCTCTTTACAAAGAAAAAATCGATTCAGCAGGGCCACTATCATTTCACATGCATGATTAAAAGGAGTACCAGCTACATTCCATAGGCTTATGAACTCTGTCTTAAGTGGCTTAACCGGTATAAAATGTGTATTTAGACGATATAGTTCCGGCAAAATAATGTCAAATTGAATGCAACAAAATGCCAGTTCCTCCGCCGAGAATTAAGCTATCTTGGCCATGTCATTACGTCATCAGGTATAAAATCTGATTTTAAAAAATCCATGCTATCAACCATTTCCCAGTTCCTCAAAATGGTAAAGATATCAAATCTTACCTTGGCTTATCAGGGTATTATAGGAAATTTATTCAAAATTTTGCGGAGATTGCAAAGCCCCTAACCGAACTTGTAAAAAGAAATGTAGTTTTCCACTGGGATGAGTTTTGTAACGAGGCTTTTGGTAAACTTAAATCTGCTCTTATAAATCTTTCGATCCTTCAATATCCCAACTTTGAAAAATAATTTATCATAGCATGTGATGCATCTCACGTTTCACTTGGAGCGATTCTTTCTCAAAAAGTTGACGAATCCGATCTGCCGATTGCTTATGCAGGTAGAACGCTGAATTCCACTGAAAATAATATATATCCTACTATCGAAAAAAAACTTTTAGCCATCGTATTTGCAGTTGATCATTTTCGGCCGAGTATGAGTGTTCTATAATTCACTTGCCTCGTAAACTAAACGAAAATGCAGACGTGCTCAATAGAATAAAAATAAATGATTCAAGTGAACCAAAACCAAATGTGAATGTAGTTACTCGACCTAAATGCTGATAATTTTCTTGATAATTCTATCCTAATTTCCGTTACGCCAAACCTCTAATCCACACCATTTTCTATACGGTTCTGATTCTAAAATCGTAAATACATCAATACCACCCAGCGAAAATGATTCCATAAGTCATAGTTTAGAACAAATAACGCCAACTATTAAACATGTTACTGATAAAAATGAAATTAATCAAATTTTAAACGAATTTCACACATGTCCTCGTGGAGTCATCAAGGTTCTACACGTACCTATCGTCGAATAAAATCATATTTTTATTTTGATAAAATGCTGTCTGTATAATTAAAAACTTTATAAAACATTGTGAGCTTTTTCAAAAAATAAGAATTCTAGATTCACCAAAATGCCGATGAAAATCACTACTACGTCTAGATTCCCATTCGAAAAAATATTTTTCGACATTGTAGGGCCAATTTTTCCCAAATATTCTTTAGGGATTGCAATCCAAAATGCTAAAGCAGAAACGATTGCTAAAGCTATGGTCTACTAAATACTCCTTTATTCCTTCACGGAGCACCTATTTCGATCTTGATGAAAGGATCAAACTTTATAGGTGTAATTTTTAAGAAAATCTTTAAGTTATTTGTAATAATAAAAATTTAATACTACTCCCTACCACCCAGACACAAATGGGCCCTTCAGAGATCTCATAATACGATTGGCGACTATTTAAGAAATTTCTCTGACAAAGACAAAAATAATTGGGATTCATGGATTCCGTATGCAATGTTCACATACAACACAACTCCTCGTTGCGTTACGGAATAGATGCCATTTGAATTGATCTTTGGACGTAAACCCAATATACCAAATTCAATTTATAATCAAGTTGATGTACAATACAACTACGATGACTATATTTCCGATGTAAGATTCCAGTTGCAAAATTCTTTCGAAATGCACGACAAAATATTTTAAAATCAAAGGAAAAATCGAAAATCAATTACGACGTTCACGATAATTCAGCCGTTTTTAAAATATTTTTCCAGCATATTAACATACGTAGGAAAATTGGCTTGGTCAAAAAAAATGCAGAAGCTAAATTGAACTTTATATGGATTGACGATTGACCGATAATAACTAAAAACATTTTCGAGGAAGAATTTTAATTCCATAAATCATGTATACACTAACACAATTATACAGAAACGAGAATATATGTAAAGTTAATAATTATTAATTATAGGTTGTAACTAAAGGTAAGGTTAGGGGTAATACCTCGCCCCTTACCTGTTACATAGAAATTGACACAACATCTCACTCACCACTTTTTTCTTTTTTATATTTTTGCTTCTTTATTCACTTTATTTTTTTCTTTTAGTTATACACTTACATATCGTTGATGTCAATTCATTTTCCCGTATCTAAAAATATTGAAAAAAAATTTACTTATCTAAAAACGTTTAAAATTCGTCGTACATGACCAATGTCGATGAAAGTGACCAATAGTAAGATAATATTATGCGTAATAAGTTATTATCATTGGTCACTTTCATCGACATTGGCCATGTATGACCAGTATAAACGTTTAAAGATAAGTACATTTTTTTTCAACAATTTTAGATACGGGAAAATGAATTGACATCAACGATATATATATACACTTTAACCGTACACCAAAAACAAATGCACGAACCCGAAAAGAAACAAAACAGAAATTTTCCACAAGCACTTTATACCCAAAGTTTCTTTAAACAATTTTTTTTCCCACGATATTATCTTCCCGACTAAAAACACTCTCCACGAATTTTGATCTTAACGACTTGAAAACTCGAAACTAACTCCCCGTCCGATAACCACTTTATTTTTCTTTTTGGGTTGGTCGTCCCAAAAAAAACTGTTTGGTATACAATACCGAAAACGAAAATATAGGAATTTGGGACATTATATAATGTGCCAAATCAAAAAAACTTAGGTTGGTGTTTTGTACAATTTCTACAAGCAGTAAACATAGCGTTTGTTGTTGTAGAAATTCCACCGGAAAAAAAACAAGACTGTCACACTTTATGTATGTCAAATTACATCAATGCGTCATGAAATTATTGTGTATAATTTCTTGGTTAATGCAACTTGACACTTTTCAGTGTGTCAATTTTTTGTTTCTTTGATTTTGTATGAGTACAAGCAATTTTACGTTACAATTAGGTTGCCCCAATTGAAACAATAAATTCATGTTGTACCAAAGCAACCTTGATTATACAAGCCATAATCTAAAAAACGAAGCTTTTTTAAGGGAATTAGAAACGACGAAAAAATCAAAATTTCCATAGTAAAACACACAAAACATATGGGAAATCACTTTTTTTCCTAAGCCAAATTTGTAAATGAAAACGTTGCAAATTCTTAATTATGATTTCTGAAATATTTTCATAAATGTTTGAATTTTAACATACATGAATATCGTTTAAGTAAATCGTTTTCATTTTCTTGTAATAATTGATTTATTTAAACCAAAATATAAAAAAAAGTTCATAACAACAGCTTTCTGGTCAAATTAAAAAGAAAAGCTTACTACAAATCGTGTGCATTAAGCCAATATACATAGATGGCAGTGGGCAGTAAACATTTCGAAAAACCGTACAAAAAATCGCCACTTGGGGAAATTTGAGTTCAAAAGTTGTAGGAAAAGCAAAACAAATTCGCAAAATATTTAAGAACGTGTCATAATTTTGTGATTAAACAATCTTTTTCGTATTTTTCTGTATAAATCTGAGACATCTAACGTACACTAGTAAAACTAAAGATAAATGTAGCAAGTATTATTTTAATTCGTCAGAGCCAACTTTGATGTATTTTTCAAAATGAAAGTTCACAAAATATATTTTAGAAATAATTTAATTTTAATATTTCTGCAATTAATATTTACTTAATACCAATATACCCTTCTTGTATATAGCTGCTAAATATATGTAGAACACTTTTGTATAAAAATTTTGTAACATTTTTGCTTTTATCATTGAAAAACTTGAAGCTAAAAAACACCATTTTTACTATGGATTCCTATGGAAATTAGTGAAAAGTTATACCACTAAAAAAGCTTCGAAAAAATACGTCATAATGATTATGGCTCTATACTCTAGAAGGCTCTGGTTGTACTCATGAATCAGATTGACCAAATTTTTGGAAAACGGGTCTGTTGGAACGGGTACATGAAAATAAAGAAAAATGCTGCCTGTTACAAGGTTGATCCCACTCGGCCGTCCTGCATTATCCGGAAGTTTCTATCTCCTACCGTTCTGCACACTTATCCTAATTATCATCTGAGATATCGTTCATACACTCAGTACTGGTAGAGGTTTTTTATTGGACCATCTAAGTTTCCCGATTTCTTTACCTCACAGTGATCGCATCCTTTAATCAGTAATACTTTATATGGCCCCAAAAATCTGCCTTTTATTTGTAGGCTACCCCCGAACTAACAACTGAATGAGCAATTCAAATGGCGACATGATCATTATTCTGTATGTACCTCAGCACCTTATAAATCTCGCGGTACCTTTGCTAGGACGAATAAATAAATTTTGCTGATCATCTCAACTTGATGTGATGATTACTAGATTTACTAGTATATGCATCCCTGTAGTAATCACTATGTGTTGGTTATTTTCCCGGCAACAATATACTATTCAAATACTGCTTAAACTCGGCTGACACGAAAGCCTTGGCTTGTGTACCCTTTTCGGTATAGGGTTTATTGACCATCCTGCTTTCGAATTTTACATTTATAAGAATGCAATTGTTTACAAAAGCAACGATTTTCTCTCTTAAATTTGGCACGAAAACCTCCCTCAGTATCATTTACTATGTATGTTGGACTCCAAAATAGCCTTTCTCGTGATAAGATCGAACAACACCTGACTCAACAAAACCTCGTTATTACAAGTATAATTTTCATACGTACATGTTCCCAATATGTATTCGAAATAAAACTTTAACATGTTCAACTTCTTTCCGGGTAGCTTCTATTCGATTAGTAACATCACGTGATATTACCTTAACCAACGATACCTGACGACGTACCTTTGAATGCGGTACAATCCGTTAAAATTTTGAATTTCCGCCCAACCAGTGGGCACGCCTAAACTTCGAGCTTATAGCTACTATACCGATTTCACACGGAGTAGTTTTTCGACGTTTATCTTTCGAATTTTCAACGTTTATCTTTCTTTCTTTCCCAGCAGTTTTGTGATCAGCGTCTTGGAATAAATTTTCCTTAAGAAATTTGTTAGCGGCTTTGAAATGTTCTGCTGGCAAACTTTCAAGACCATATTGAGCCTTTTTACTACATATTCTGCGCTTTTTCTGGTATAATCAAGTCGTTCATGTATACACAAGCGACTTTCTCATTACATAAACTTCAAAATATATTGTTAATATACCAAAGCTGGTGAATTGTACAAAACGAAAGGAGCACGATGGAGCTCATACTACCCGAATGGCGTGACAAGCGGTGTATACTTAATGGTATCTTCTGCAATTGATATTTGGAAATACGTGTGGCGCAGATCGAGGGTTTAGAAATATTTGGCTCCTTGCAGACGATAGTTGTGACAGTTGTGTAGTGCCAGGATAGCCTTTCGCTGCCGTCCTTTTTCGGAACGAATAATTCCCTATGATAGACTTCCGATTTGATATGCATTCCGGTGTTAAAATAGTTATTGCTTGTCTTTATTCTTGCAATCTTTGCCCACATGCCCTAACACGCTACAGGAATAGCACTTCTCCTGCCAAATCTTTTATCTTTTCCACGTGTCGAACTGTTCCTGTTTTGATTTGAACTTGATGGCATTTTTTTCTCATTTCTTCTGTTCGTAGTCGTGGAACCCGTCTATACAATATTCAATGATTGTAGTCGTTTGCCATACGTCATGGTAGATCGGAGAACTTGGACGTCTGATGATAGAAACGATTCTTCCACATGTTGTAATGTGAAAAATTTGGGTTTTTGTTCAGCTCTCGGAACTGTTTCGCCTTGAACCAATTGTCCTTTTTGTTTAAGCAACTGGGTCTTCTTCGTTTGTAAATTCAGCTCTTTCTTCAACAGCACTACCATAGCGGACTAAAGAACCTCTGACTCGAATTGTACATCTAATCGGCTCATGAAACGATTCATTTTCTCATCGAAATTAGTTGAGCTCAGATTTCTGGGTTCAGTTGTATACCGTTAGCCTCGATTAATGGACCTGTTGTGATATTCTCAACGCCCTTTACAAAAACCACTTTAAAAGAACCACTCTCAAATAACTCCCAGGGTAAGGGATACATACAAAAAAGTGTTGATACAAAAGTTGCACAATTTTTAGGGGGAAAACGAATGATGACCTTGAGGTCAAATTCCAAGGTCATTTGAAGGTCAATTTTTTTTTTAAATTGAATCATCTATTTTTGACTCTGGGATCTGAAAGCGCGTGAAATTCTACGTTGAACCATAAAGTATCATGATAGAGGTCAGAGGTCATTTCAATGTCAGTAATTTTTTATTCTTTCTTCTACTCAGATTCATATAGAATTTAAATGAAATTTTCCTCTTAATCCAAAAAATTGAGTTTGTTTTGAATTTGAAATAATAAAAATGTTGTACCAGAATTTTTTTTCATGAAAATGTAATTTACTTAGGATTGAGCAGCACTACTTAAGTACCCTTTCGTACGTCCCGTCATCGCTAAGAAGAATCCACGATGAGGACGTAGAAGGATGAACTTTCAGGTCCTATTTGGGTCCTATCAATGAAGATAAGATCCGAAAAATACTGGCCAATCGAGGCATAAATCAAATTTCAACCAATGGAAGGAAACAAAGAAAAATTCAAGTGAAAAATTAATTTTACATTTCTCCGAAATTCAAGTTCAAAAATGTCTCCATGATTATCAATGCGCAATTAATTGTATCCTTCGTTCAAAGCTTCGAATAGTTGATTGAAAAGCAGCACATGCTGCGGTATGCTTCAGCAACCATTCGCTTCTTCACATTTTTCCTAGTTTAGGAGCCTCTGCGTATACTGTATTTTTTTAATATCCTCACAAAAAAAAATTCGGGCTTGTGAGATCTGGGGTTCTAGTGTCGCTGTACCTATCCATCGATTCAGGTATCTTTGATTTAAAAATTGTTGATCCGCTAAACTTCTATGAGCAGGTGCCTGCCTTATCATGCTGAAGCCACATACGTGCTCTTGTTTGTGAATCGATATCAACTAGAAGATCCGGTAATGCATTTGTCAAAAAATACGGTTATCTTTCTGAGCTAACAATGAGAAAACCAATAATGACACCACGTCATGTTACGAGAGTTTAACGATTTTGGTAATCGACTGCTCGAACCCAATGAGGACTTTTGAAGACCAATATTCGCAGTTGTGTCGATTTAGTTGACCTGTGGATCTAAATTGACCATAGACAAGCAGAATTCATGGTTCGTCCCACTCAACAGTCAGAGTTCTACGACGTTGCCATATTCTTGAAAGCCCTTGCCTCTCAGCTCAAACTAATCGATTCTGGCAATCACTACATGACTTGGGTGATGAAGACTGTTCGAAAACGAATTCGAGATAATCGTGCTGCCGCGCGATAATTCCTTCTACACTCCCTTAAGAGCAATAAAATATCTAGGATTTCACTTCTTGTGTAGTCCGGCATTTTTACAATCAATTAAAGACAAATATTTGTAGAAGCGTACCACAACATGTGCTCTTATCAACTATTCGAAGCTTTAAACGAAGGATACAACTGTATAAATTGATAATCATGGAGAAATCTTTGATTAATTCGGTGAAATATTTTTATGTTTTCACCTGAATTTTTGTTTGTTTTGTTAGCCCAAAATGGGACCTGAAAATCCATCCTGCTACATCCTCATCGTGAGTTCTTGACATCAAGTTTCTTAGCGATGAACGACGACTGAATTGATTAAAGGGTAATCAAGTAGTGCTGCTCTATCCTAATTCATCTTTTCATGAAAAAGAATCCCGGTACAACATTTTTTGTGCTTCAAACCTCAAATCTCAAAAACAAAACAATTTTTTGGATTAGAGGAAAAATTTCATTAAAATTCTTTATGAATCTGAGTAAAAAAGACTGATAGTTTGGTTCTATATTTTGTGTAAAGAATAAGAAATTACTGACCTTGAAATGACCTTTGATTCCTATCAGGATACTTAATGGCTGAGCTTAGAATTTCACGCACTTTCAGAACCCAGAGTCAAAAATGGATGATTTAATTTAAAAAGAAAAAATTGACCTTGAAATACACTTGAAATTTCCCCTCATGGTTAAATTCAAGGTCATTCGATTGCCCTCTAGAAATTGTGCAACTTGTGTATCAACACTTTTTTTGTTTTAGGCTCTCCCCTGAGCGTTATTTGAGTTATTCTTTTAAAATGAGTCACCCTGTATGTACGATCAAAAATAAAATAATGCGATCATTTTATAATATTTTAAATAGAATCACGGGTGATCCCTATTACATATACATATTAAACTTATTGAGACCAAAAGTACATTCGCGCTTAACAAACCATATTTAGATTTCTCGGATTTCGTTAAAATCACAATTACAGAGATGTTCTAAGAGCCTGAGCTTGGATTCATGTAACTTTTAGTGATTGATATTTCTGAAAATTCAATTTAGTGAAAGATAGAAGGGCAACGACATAAATGCGCACAAGAAAAAAAACTAATACAGGAAAATGGTCACACGGAAAATTGCACAAACGCATCTTTTGATAGTTCCTCCATGAATGTTAAAATTATTTCGCAAGTCCAGTACACAACATTCATGAAAAACTATATATCCATGGGCCACATGAAACCTCAATCAAAGGAGAAAAAAATCACAGATGACAATCAAATGTTGTACCTTCCACAACATGCTGTCTTCAAGAAAAAAGGTCAAGAACAGGGAGATCCGGGTAGTATTCGATGGCTCCAGAAAGAGTTCTACAGGTGTTTCATTGAATGATAAATTATTGGTCGGTCCAACGATTCAACCTACTCTGTGGGATATTCTGATACGTTTTCGAGTGAATCAAGTTGCTCTAGTCGCAGACATCGAGAAGATGTATCGGCAGGTTGCAATGAATAAAAAGGATGCCAATTTTCAAAGAATTCTGTGGAAAGAGGACTCCAGCCAACCATTACAACGTTACATGTTAACCACAGTTACGTATGGTACTTCTGCGGCACCATTTTTAGCAACTCGATCGCTGCAGCAACTGGCTTACGACGAAAAATCAAAATATCCAGAACCGGCTCAAGTAGTTCTTCGAGACTTTTATGTGGATGATTTGCTCACAGGAGCAAGAAATTCGCTAGAAGCAGCTAATCTAAAATTAAGCTTAATTAAGTTGTTGGAATCAGGAGGTTTTCCACAGAAAAAATGGAAATCAAATGTAGCAGAGCTGTATGATTCAACCGACCATAAGTCTGTGGTGACGTCATTTGGTGCAGAATTAACTTCGATAAAAATTGTAGGATTACAATGGCTGCCCAGTAGAGACGTATATACCTTTAAAGTTAACATCGACTGTAATAATCTTGCTACAAAAAGAACCTTTCTATCAGAAGCATCAAGAGTCTTCGATCCTCTGGGCTGGCTTGGTCCAGCAACAATTGTAATAAAAATCCTGTTTCAGCTGTGGCTATTAAAACTTAACTGGGATGACGTACTGCCTAATGATACACTTACAGTTTGGAGAAAAATGAAAGTCGAATTGCCAAATCTTCAAGGAATACAAATTCCAAGATACATACATAGCCATTCCCAATCAACACACAGAAATCGATTGTTTTTGCGATGCCAGCGAATCAGCTTACGCAGCGGCAATCTATTGTCGTACCAAACATAAGACAGGTGAAACAGAAGTACGCTTAGTAACTGCCAAAACAAGGGTTTCACCAGTAAGAACGGTGCCTCTGTCAAGACTAGAGATATGTGGAGCCCTTCTCCTAACAAAACTATACTAACGCGAAATAAAACAAATAGATGCTTATAAGTCAATGCAATTTTATGCCTGGACAGATTCGACGGTGGTGTTAGCGTGGCTGTCAGCACATCCAAATAAGTGGAAGGCACTTGTAGCAAATAGAACTTCAGATATATTGGAAAAAAACTGGAATCACGTTCCATCTAAGGATAACCCTGCAGATTGTGCCACCCGAGGTCTGTCTCCAACTGAGCTAACTAGTTATGAGCTATGGTGGTAAGGGCCGACCTGGTTGAAAAAAGTATAGATCACTGGCCACAGATGAATTTAAACAATAATAGTAGTTCTATAGTACAGAAGGCAGCTAAACCAAAAAAGTGCTTCGCGTTTCAACAAATCAAGGTGGAGTCCGTGTTCGAAATTCTAACAACCAGAATATCAGCGTGGCCTAAATTAAAACGAGTATTTGCATATTGTCTAAGGTTTATACATAATGCAACCCACAAGCGTGAAACGGGAAGTAGACACGGGTTCCTTACAACGGAAGAAATACAAGACGCGGAGAACATGATATTAATATGGGCACAAGATGCAATGTTTCCAGATGAAATAAAACTATTGGCGAGAGGCAAAACACTCTCCACTTAATGTCCAATAACAACGTTGGCTCCTTTTATTCATGCAACCGGATTACTAAGAGCAGGCGGCAGCCTTCAAAATTCAGCGTTGTCATACAATGCAAAACATCCGATTATCTTGCACTCATCCCATCGTATGTGCAAGATGATTGGCACTTATTATCATCTTAAATTCTTGCATCCTGGACCTTCTTTGCTGTTCAACCTTCTGCGTCAAAGATTTTGGATCATTGGTGCACGTAATATGGTTCATCAAATTGTGCATATCTGTTTTAGACAAGCTGCAGCAACAAGTCTACAGTTAATGGGAAATTTACCATCATCCAGAGTAGCAGCGAGTGGACTTTGCTTGCCTCCATATTCTAGCCACAAAAAGTGGAAGAGGGGTAAAATACGTCAAGGGTTATATTGCGGTACTTGTTTGCTTGGCAACCAGAGCAATCCATCTAGAGGTGGTGTCGGATCTTACCGCAGACTCCTTTATAGCCGCTCTAAAACGGTTTATCAGTAGAAGAGGGTTACCCAGGGAAATCATGTCAGATAATGCGACGAATTTTGCTGGCTCCAAGAGAAAAATACATGAAATTTATAAAAGTTTACCTAATAATTTTAATAAAGTCGTTTCAGAATTGTTCTGTGAATATATCATGAAATGGTCCTTCATTCCACCAGCAGCGCCAAACTTTGGGGGTATATGGGAAAGTGCGGTAAAATCACTGAAAACATATCTAATCAAGGCAACAGGAAATGTGTTTTTAACATATGTGGAGATGACAACGCACAAATTGAACCTGGACATTTTCTCATCATGGCACCCTTAACAGCACTACCGGAATCTGGATTAGATCATCTAGCCGCCAATAGATTCGGTAGATGACAATCAGTACAACAGCGAGCTGCCAATTTTTGGAAACGTTACTCCAACGAATATTTGCAAACCCTTCATCAACTCACTAAATGGAAGTCAAAGGTACCAAATATACAGAAGGGAGATCTCGTACTAGTAAAGGAGGACAGTTTACCACCATGCAAGTTGGCTTTAGGTTGAATTTCTGACATCGTAACGGGAGAATATGGTTTAGTGCGGGTTGTTACAGTCCGTACTGCAAAATCATCATTTACAAGACCAATCAGCAAAATCTGTAAATTACCAGACTGTTAAGGAATTTCATTCAGTATGACATAAAATTATCCCATAAACTCTTCGAATTGCATACAGAACCTAGTACAGCTTACAATTATCTCATAAATTTGATGTTAAAATGAAGATACGAGGATAAAGACCTACAGAATTTAAAACACTGTTCCTAGAAAACTTTCTGAGACAACTTAAATAAATTCCTTAAGATTGTCAGACTATACAGTTACCTTTTCTTGTGTATTTCAGACACCTTGATTGAAAAGGGTAGTCACGGTGGTATGGTCTAAAGCTCCATCCTGAGATCACTATAAAACAGTGCTAAAAGCAACAAACCATACATAAAGCTAAGCAATCATTCAGAGTGATCAAAACAGCACATTGGAAATTGTATCTAATATACTTAGCAGTTGGACTGGCAAAGGAAAATGGCATTAAATGTAACAAATTGACATGACTGTCCATTGAAATGGAAGACTTTTTTGAAGAAGTAGGCATGACTAGAAAGACCGTAACCGCGGAATTTAGTAGAAAAGGTACAGAAATATTATCACTAAAACCTTCCAATATCTTACGTCGTGGCCTTCGACTAGCTTATTTAAAAGATAAACAAACACTAAAACCATTTATTGTTTACAAACTTCATAATGGTGACACACATCTAAAAATTTGATCATGACTTATTTCAGGAATTGATGAACATAATTTCTTTCTTACTAAATTATTTAGCAGAACATCCCGCACAAATTTTACGTTGCAGTCAGGGCCTTACAACTTAATATCGTTTTCAACCAAAATTGGTTTAATAAAAGTTTCACATATCCATATGAAGAACCCACCATCAAAGATTTCGCCGGAGTACGGACTATTGTACGGAACAGGAGTTTACTAAACATTTACTCTCCACTCTAGATTATATATGGGACAAACAGGTAAATATTTATAAATTCGTTATATTCAACATATACTATTCGAAAAACGCGTTGAGTGCTGCCTGACTATCAAAACCATTCCAAGCTTCTTCTTTGGACGGTCAACTAATCCCAAAGCATATCCTTATTAATATGCATAAATAGACGCTAAGCATATTCATAAGTACATAGATAACAATTTCATGTTATTATACAAAAAAAAAAATCCGTTTGCTATTTAATCCAAAACTAATAACAATTTCAATGTGGTAAAACAAAGATGTACACAATAGTTTTTCGTGAAACAAAGCTTTTCATCTACATATTATGTAGAAAATA
The DNA here is from genome assembly GCA_963556165.1 of Tipula helvola. Classification (NCBI taxonomy): domain Eukaryota; kingdom Metazoa; phylum Arthropoda; class Insecta; order Diptera; family Tipulidae; genus Tipula; species Tipula helvola. Next base: position 35,428,513 of record OY744482.1, on the reverse strand, counting down.
TTTAGTTAAAAAGTAATAAATAAATTTAGCACAATAAAAAATTTAATTTTTCAAAAAACTTTACGAGGCTAACGAGTTATGTTGCATTGTGTTTGTTTTATAACAAAAGCACATAACATAAACAAGTATGTAAATTATTACCTTACATTTGTACGTACTACAGACAATAGAAATATATACGAATATTATATGTTTCAAACTGAACAGACCAACGAGAATATAATTTGTTTCAAACTTTGGCTTTTGGTACTAACTAAACAAATTTAAAAAAAAAAAAAAAAATATTCCAAATCTCTAGATATTATTAGCTGCAGGATACAAATTTGAGTAACAACCCAACATAACACACACACACACACAAAAATAGACAGTCTTATCCCATCGTGAACGTATACAACATATCATATCGTATCGAAAAGAAATAATAAGGATATTATGACACATCAAAAAAAAAAAAAAATCGTATCCTTCATCTTGATGATGAGATGACGTTTTATATGTGAAAGCTTCATCCAAGAAGAAAAATTTAATGATAGCCTTTCATTTTTATACTCATGTTTTTCACATATCATTCAACTACATATCATATGTTCGCTTGTTATATACAACATACAATGTAAGACAACTAACATGTAAGACATGATATATGAAATATTTATGATATGCTGCTTACTGTTTAATCTATCAAAAATTAGACATGTTGGTTGACAATTTGTTGGTAGACTTGCCAAAAAAAACACAGTAACATAGCTCTAAGCAAAAAGCAAAAGAAAAATGTATTGTATGCCCCTTAAGACAAAATATGACACAACACATAAAACTCATTAATTAATTTGTTTTTCTTAATGGTTGAGTATATAATTATAAAGCTTAAAGCTTGATAACAGAAATCAGTAGAAATGTGTCTTATAAATGATTTCGATATGCTCGAAAATCATAACGATGATTTTGTGATGAGAGCTTTTTTACATCAAATCAAATTTAAATTTGAGCTTTTTATTATACTCCAATAAGTTCCAATAGTATCCTCCAATAAATTCCTAAGCTTAGGAAAAAAGATAATTATTCATCGATAGACATTATAAAAGATCGAAACAAAAAATTAAGGTATTTTGTAACGTTTATACAACTTTTTGAAAACTGAAAAAACACAATTATCTGACAAATAAAAGCTTCTAAAAGCTCTGTTTAGTATATAGCACATTTCACATGTTTTATACTCGTTAAAGATACTTAATTGTGATTCAAGTACATACATTCAGCTGTAAATCACAAAAGAACCTTTGTGAATAACATAATAATTGTCACCAAGATTTGATTTCATAAAAAAATGAAAATCATTAAAAAAAGCTTCATTCTTTCTTTCACAAAGTGAAATATGACGAAATATTTTATATATTACGAGCGGAATGTAATACACTACATGTTGTTGTGATTATAATAAAGAGGGCGCGGGGTGAAAAGCAGAAAAGTAGCTTTAATCATAATTTAAATATTACGTGATTTTATAAATTTTTCACATGAATTTTCTTTCATTTCCCTTTCCCTTATGTGCCATGTACTCGTACGATAAATTCTGTATATAATTATATAGAGCTACTCTTGAAAACTCGTTATGAGTCGACAATAATCATGTTGTTTTTTGTGTTTGCGCTTGTGTGTGAATGTTTACCCCTTGTTTTCTTGTTTTAAAATTCTTAATCAGGTATTGTTTATAATATTCGTACCTCTGTGAAACTTAAAGTTTTTATTATTTTTGCCAACCAGGTTATTATTGTAGTGTATACACAAAAAAAAAAATAACAAAGCTTTTTAGTTTAAGGATTTTGTCAAAAATGTTTGGCTGGATGAACCAATTAGCTTTGTTTTGTTTAACTAAATCAAATTTAGTTAATAGAATTAAGTGAGTGTGATATGGTTAGCAAAGCAAAGTTCTTTCCGTATTTAGTAATTTTGACCTAAAAAAATTTGTTAAAGGAAGCCAAGTTAATATATGTTTTAGAACTTCGGCTGGATCGAGCTTTGTTACTTGGTCATTTGGAAATTTAAATAAATTTGACGAACTAAAGGTTTAAAAAAGTACATATACATTTTTCAAATAATTTAAGCTTTTTAATTTTTTGCAAGTTTGGACATTTTCAATATTTTGTAAGTTATAATTTTTTTTAAAATTTGGAAATTTTTTGAATAGTATTACACTTGAGGAAACGACTGGCCGACAATTACCATGCAATTATCATATTCATTATCTCAATGGCTTGAGACATTTTACTGTTATAGAGGCAGGAAAAGATCGGTCTTCGTTTCCTCAAACCACAGTTTATTGTTATTTGGAAGGGATCTATATGCCTACATATAAAGTTATATGTATAATCGAAACAAGTATAGGCTTGAGATTTCTTAGCAGTTAACTGCTATAATAATTTAGAAAATTTGTTTTGTTTTGGATCAAAAAGCTTTAAAAAACCGATTAAACAATTAATGTTGAATAGTTCCCGGAGCAATTAAATAAATGAAAATGTCAATAAAACCTTTAATATAGGAAAGCTTTTAAAATCCATTTTTTTTCTATCCCAACGTATCCGATTTATTTAATTTTTTGTATTATTTATTTACATTATTAATTGATAATAAATTATTAATCTCTTTTGGAATTACATCCGTAATAAAATATAATTTAATTACAATTAATAAAATAAATTATTAAATATTAATAAATTATTTTTTAATTTATTTTAATTGTTTAAAATTAAATTATTTTTGAAATTTTTTATTAGTTTTATTTTTCCCAAATTCATTCATCATTTTGGTTGTTTGATGGATATAATGTACATACATATATTCGTATGTACTATGTTTGTACAAAAATTTCGAAATGTTGTGGTTAATTTTTTATTATTTTTTGGAAAATGTAAATAAATCTCCGTATATATTTTTAATACTGTTTGTGGAGTGGTTTTTTTTGCTGGTTTGGTGTATAAATAAAATAAATTTGCTTTACACAATTTATACTTTCTGTCATAAGATTTTACAGAGTAATGATAATAAAAATTTAATTATGATTTAAGACAATATTTGAATATTTTATGAGCGGCGCATAAGCATTTATTTATTATTAAAGAGGATAATTTGTGTAATTCTAGGAAATAGAAGTATGTCTGGTCGTTCGCCAGCCATTTCTGGAAAATTACTCGGGTTAGAAATTTACATCTTAAACATTGTTTAATACAATTTTTTTACTGTACTCGTAAAAATAAAAATTAAATGAGGATTTTAAACGTTTTATTAACCTTTAAACGGCTGAATAGGTACAATTGTAACTTTTGCGTTTTAAATTTGCGAGAACTTTTTTTTTATCAAGCGCCGAGGGTCAGAACTCCGTGACATCTCTACGTTTTTGGAATAGATTATTTTAACATAATTTTCATAAAAAAAAATTCTCGTTTTCCCAGTGAAAATGGCTCAAGTGGTTTTTACAACATATTTCGGCTGGATAGGTACAATTGTACCTCCATGTAATTTATATGAAAATACTGCGAATAGAGATAAAATAAAAAGTGTTGTTTCATTTTTATTTATTATTCATAAGGAAAATGCATTGTTCTGTGGAAGGTGAGTTTTAGGCTGCTTGGTTGCAGTAAATACATGTAGTCTTATTGCGTATACTGTGTTCATCACATGTGGGTTTTGAACAATAAATGCATATTTTTCTCGTTTTTCGTTGTTTTTGGTTTAATTCTCGGCAGATATAGCAACTACCGCAAATAGGGCTGGATCCTCGACTTCCATGAAGCTTTTGGCTGCTAGTTGGATTTTCTATAACTGTTAGGCGACGGTGAAGGACCATTTCAATCGCTGATTTTACGTAATGATTCTTCGTCATTTGTTGATTTTTGTTGATTCAACTGCAGGCAAGCATAGTTCATGTGCTAGATCCTTTAAAAATTTTCGTCGTTGATCATTCGCTCGAAATCTTGGACTATGTTCCCGATGGATTAGGCACGCTGCTAATGCAGCCACATCGGCCATGTTGTAACAAATCGCTAAAGGCCTTTTGTTTACCGTTTCACGGTGCATTCACTCAGCATCTTGTCCATCGAGTCAACCCCGCCTTTAGTTTTATTATATTATTTGATATTTTCCGTTTTCCATTGTGGGTCTCGTGAATCTCACTTGTTCTATGCATCGATGACAGAAGAATCACTTATTTGTTCTTCTTTGGAACATATAAGCACACTTTTGCATCTTTGTTGAATGCAAAATTAGTCGAACCACATACTCTTTGTTTCGCAGGCTGCATATTAGCAGGTAATAATGTTTATTTCTTCGAACTGTTCCTACTAATGTCATACTCCATGAGCTCAATGTTTTAGCCAACTGCAGACTTGTAAAAGAGTTATCGGTTGTGATATTCCTTCCAGATCCTTTGTATAATTCAACCAAATCCAAAACAGTACGCTCACCAACATTTGTTTGACGAGGACAATCGGGTAGCTTTCCAGTGTAGAGCTGCCCTTGCAGAGGGTAAGCGTTAGCTGAGTCAGAAGCCCAGAAAATGTTTATCCCATACTTAGCCGGTTTGGATGGAATGTACTGCGTAAATCTCATGTGTCCCCTGAAATGGAACAACTGCTCATATACAGTTATAGATCCGAATGGGGTGTAACCTTTTTCGAGGTTTTTATTCATCATCGACCAAATATTTCTAATTGAAGCAGCTTTGTCAGTTTTAAGACGTTCACTTCTTGTATTTTAATTGTCGAATCTAATAAATCAAAGCAATAATTTAAACTTATCACGACGCATAGCTGCTCTATTGAGTGGTAAGGCATTTAATGCCCACATTTCGTCAATATTCCCCTTATTGTTTCTGTGAACACCAGCGACAATCAATATTCCCAAAAATGTGTATGTGTGTTGATCGTTAAATGGTATAAATTCTTTGGTTGATGGCCGCTTCGAAACGTAAAGGTACTTTTTTTTAATTGATTGTTATATTCCTCCACCAATCGTTTTCCTTTCCTATTGGTTTCTCACAAAATAATGTCACACAATTTCGCAAGACAAAATCGATTTCAGGGTATCTTTCGCCGTATATAATTTGCTGAAATTTGCAGGGCCACCTTTTCGTCGTAGAATATTACGTCACAGTGTTTGTGCACTTTGTGTTTGTGGAGCGGTGTGCCATGTAGTTCAATCCTTTGCAACAATAATTTCATTTTCTTCCACAAATGATTGTTCAATTTCAAGACTTTCGTCAGAGTCAAATGGTTCGACCATTTCTATAACAAATTCCTGTTCATTATCCGATTCTTCGTTGTCTACAGTTTGGAGTTCTGGAATATATTCATCTTCGTCTGATGCATTGTATGGTTCTTCTCCAACTTCAGAACTATCAGACTATTCTAATAAATTTCGCAGTACAGCAGACGTAAGCCCATAATATACAAATAACAATAATTTTTATTTAATTTTTTACAAAACTATTAACAAAATATTTGTTATACCTTTGATTCCGTCTTCTTCGTGAAGACTCGCTATTTGATCCAGCATCACTATTGGTAATATACAAATCCATGTATATTTTTCTTTTAGACTTTACAAAACAAAATTGCGCTTACTACTGATGAATATCCTAGTTGTAATATTATTTTACTAATAACCGTTACAATATACAAAAATTAATTTTTTTCTATACTTAATCATAAGCTGGAGTCAGAAATTTGATACACTCAGAAACAATCAAAACAATATGAGTATGAAGGATTAACTAATTGCATTGTCACTGTTTACAGCAGTACCGTTATGTTATTTTATATGCGCATTTACTTTAACATTAAAATACAAATTATTATCATTTCCCATATAAATTATATGAAGGTACAATTGTACCTATTCAGCCGATATATGTTGTTTTTTTCTTCAGCCGGATAAAGGTTAAAAGTCAATTCTAAGTTGACTCAGGAAGGAAACTCAAGTTTGATTAATAAAACAATTTGAACCATAATTAGGTTGTAATATTTATTTATTTATAATTAAACGGGCATAAGTGCATAGCTTTTCCACCCTTATTCAATTTACATATAAAACTAACATTAAACATTTCTTACAAACTAGTACTATTTATTTCCATACAAATTAAGTAAAATTATTTATTTGTATATAATTCAAAACAAGTGTTTTAAAAACATTCTTACATCTAACTTCAACCGAAAACCGATTCCATAGAACATAACACATTGAGTTCGGGCGTACCTACCCATTCTGACCTTGCCGAAGAGATAGACTATTAATAGGCTATTTCACCTTAAGCACCTTATATAGAAAAACTAATTTATGCAAAATAAAAAATTCATTTAAACTGCCGTGACCAAGACTATTATTAGAATAAAATGAAATATGATCAAACTTGCGTACAGATTATAGATATATCTGACTGAGTTATTGGAGCTTTTTGAAGCAAATTAGTACATAGTGAATGACAGTGTTGATAAATCACATCACAGTATGTAAAATGCGGGATGACTAACGTTTTAACCAAATATCCTAAAGTTATCCGGACAAATCTTTCTATGAAGTCTTAAGCCATACAGAATGGAGTTTAGCTTGCGACAAGTTTCAATAATGTGGTCACTCTAAGTGAAGCTGCCATTCATGCGTAGACCCAGATTACAAACTGTATCCACTAATGTTAATTCGTCATTATTAATATACAAATTCGATATTATACCCGAATAATTGCTTCTTCAAATAAACATGGCCTGTGTTTTCTTCGTTCTTAAAATAAGAAAATTTGACGTAGACCACGAATAAATACTTCTCAGATCTTCATTAATTTTAGAAAAAATTTCATTTATATTTTCTAATGAGCCAATCAGCTAAATCATTAACAAAAAGGGATAACACTATTGGCCCAATAATAGACCCCTGAGGGACTCCACAATTAACTGAAGATGTTTGTGATAAGGAACCTAATAAAGCTACAATCTGAGTCCTATCCGACAGATAGGAAGATAATAAACGAATAGCACTACCCGAAAAATTATAAAATAATTTTAACTTTTGCAGGAGAAGCTGATGATTATTAGAATCAAACGCCTTGGAATAATCCCAGAGGATAATTACCGCGAATGATTATAGCTTATTAAGGATACGCGAGATATCATCTATAACATTACAAACAAGGCAAAAGTTGTGCTATAGAACTTACGAAATCCAGATTGAAAACGATTTAGTAAATGTAACTCACTAAGATACAATAAAATTTGATCCTTTAAAACCAATTCGAACACCTTCGATGTAATAGAGGTAATACTTATTGATTTTAGATCATGTAAGTTATGAACTTCTTTACTTTTATTTAAAGGGATAACTATCGCCTTTTTCCATAATACAGAAAAATATGAGTTAGTAATACACTAATTAATTAAGAGAGTTGGATAAGGTAAAATTAACGATAATATTACTTAGATACTTAAGATTCATTCCAGCATATCCAGCCGCGTTTGATTTAATTTTTCCAACTATATATTCACTATATCAAAGTCTCTGACGCATTTAAATTTGGACGGTGAACTTTGAAATCTAGATTCAGAATCACAGTTAAAATCAGATAATTGTAACTCGTTACTATATAGTAGAAGTATTGGTTGAAAAATGTAAATTGGTATCATCGGCTGAAAACGGTATATCACCTATGTCTACTGATCAAAGACTATTCCAAAGCCGCTTCATGGTAACCTTTGGATTACCAAAATAATATTTTTGCTTACATTCCGAATAAGGCAAGTAACTCGATTTCTATAGTTACAATACTTAGTTTTGTGAACAGGATCACGCTGATTTTTCAATAATTGATGGGCTTCATCTCTCAGTGCGCTTATTTGAAGAATTTTAATATTAAGCCAAGGTGGATTAAAATCAAGAATTTTTTTTACCGGAATACAACGCTTGTGAATGATATCTATATAAAATTGTGAAATAAATTACAAAGGTTGTCCAAATTAGCCATGCTCCTTAACATTCCAAAGTTCGGTTCCGCAAAGGTGTTTTCCGGAATATAGGAATATGGTAGCTTATAGTATATTCTATTAACTGCCAAGAAAATTTTGTGTCCTACCTTTACCATTTCTGCTGCAACGGCAGTCATCAAATTAAAAAATTGTTAGGAATTTTTCAATTAAATTTTGGTTTAACAAATTCTCTAGAAAATACTACCGGGACTAGAAATTTCAATTTAAATGTATTTTATAGATTATTCAATTAGCTATCTTATGCCGAAAACAGATTGTAAATATTCAATCTAGTTTCGAAGCTATTAAATTTGGTATCCAACGTTTATCATTTCTGCAGCAGCGGCAGTCAAATTAAAAATGTCTTTAGGGGGATATCTGCGATATGTTGTAATAAAATTATCCACCCATCATAAATAAACACAACACGAATAAATTAGGATTTTGTTTGATCTAATTATTGCACACAATTTATTATAATTCAGTAAGTTTTTAAGATTAATTATACACAATATTAAATTATAAATTATCACGAATTACCGAGTAATTTTCGTTGTAGGAAAATTTGACGCACCACGAAAAATGTTAATTCGTACAAAATGGTGGTCGCTTCGAGAAAGTTAATGTAAGATAATGCCACCCGACTGTGTGCATTCAAAGAGAAGTCTAAAAGTTGCTGATAATGGTTGCAGTTGCAGGTGCGTGCATGAACAATGTTGAGCTGCGTTCATGTCTCATTTTATGTTTTTAATGTGACTGATTAACTGTGGTGGCGAGTGAATATGTTTGCATGAATGAATGAGTGAGCCGCTACAGGACTCTGCGCAAGTGATTTTCCCCTATTTAGTGTATACTTGAAGGAGTGTGGCTTTGAGTTGCCGATGGAAGCGTTCGACCATGCCATTAGCTTTTGAATGATAAGCCGTTCTGCGTATACGATGACTTCATTTCGTGATATGTTGTGATCTGAAGGGGCACGTCGAATCGTGATACATAATTGTTGACTATTGTGTTGGCAATGGTTGCAGCTAACATGTTTGTCATGCAGTATGCTTCGGGCCAGCGAGTGAAGCGATCGACACAGGTGAGCAAGTATGTATAATGTATATCCATTAGACGGAGGAAGTGGACCTACGATGTCTAAATGGATAAATGGGGTGATTTTGTGTGTCTTTGAATTTTGGCACGTTGGCAGGATAAGCAAGACTGGGCCCATTGCCATACGTCTTTGTTTATAATGGCACAGTGGTTAGAATGGTTGCTTAAGCTCCGGAGGTCCCGGGTTCGATTCCCGGCGGGTGATGAACAAATCACGGCTGGTTTAAGGGTAGGATCAATGAATTAATCATTCATTTAATCTGTTAAAAAAAATGATTACGAAACTTCAACATGAAGCGGCCAATTCCCTCTATGGGATGTAGCGTCAGCGAAAAAAAAAAAAAAAAAAAAAAGCGAACAGTGATCAATTTACGAGTTTCACGGACTCCAGGTTACCAAATATTATGTAACGTGTCGAAAATGGTTTGACGTAATGGTTCCGCGATGTTTGGGCGATTGTTCCCAGGAGATGTTTCGCAGACGATTTCGAGGCCAAGTAGTTTAAAAAGCTCTAGTTTTAATGATACACTAGTGTGACATTCGGAACCAGAAAAAAATTCTGAAGTTCTATGTCAGCTTTTAGAGTAGTTGCAATTGTTCGTAAGTCGATTTGTGTCTCGACTGTTTCCGTTTCGGATAGTGTGTCTGCGACAACGTTGTCATGTCCGTGAACATGTTGAATGTCCGTTGTAAATTTACTTATGTAATCCAAGTGAGTAAATGACGAGATTGCCTTGGATTACGTTCAATCTTTGATTGAATTACTCTAGTCAGAGGCTTATGGTCGGTATAAATGGTGAAGTCCCGACCTTCGACAAAATATCTGAAGTGTTTGACTGCCAGTTAGATTGCGAGTAATTCCCGGTCGAATGCGGAATATTTATTTTCGGCATCCCAGGGTTTCTTAGAGAAAAATTCCAGAGGCTCAAAACATTTGTAGTACTATTGTAGTACCGCAGTGTTTGATGCGTCATTGGTTAACTGAGCTTTGCGTCGCTCAGTGGGTTCACCAGAAGTGTTATCTGGGCCAGTTCAGCCTTTAGTGTCATGAATGCAATGAATATCGTCAATGCACAAGAATATCGTCAATGTAGACGAAAACAAAATCGATATCGTAAACGACTTCGTTGATGAATCGCTTAAATGTTTGCGCAGCGTAGCGTAGACCGAATGGTATTCGAGTGAATTCGAAGAGGGGAATTAAGTGGTATGCTCGTATCAGATCAATCTTGGAGAATATCGTGTCCATGTAAGTGGTCCACCTAGAAAATCGGCGCCAATGATCGGACGATTCACCGCAGCTATGGCAAATGCATGGGTCAAGTGGTTTGCTTTGTCATATATGAAAGGACGGCTTGTTTTGTGGGTGTTTTGCGTTGTCGTCTCGACCCGGTGGTTTAATCGTTTTTTTCATGTGTAACGTCCACCGCCATGTTGTTCATGGATTTGCTTGAATTATTGGGCCGAATTTGACGGGGGATAAACATTTGCGTGCAGCTCTACCATGCTTGTAGTGGTACCAGCACATACCATGTTGGCTGTGTGTGCTGGGGCTGCTTGACTGTAATCGAGTTCGATGGCCTCCGTATGGTGACGAAGACTATCTTTGACGAGATCGGCTCCTGTTATTGAATTTAGATTCGAGCCGATTGGGAGGTGGGATGTTGTTCGTCGTAATCTGGAGGTCCGCGCACCGTCGCGCTGAATGGTAGTTTAAATGCCGATATTTGCGGTTTTTCCCCAATTGCCTGGTACATCTTGTCGGCTGTACGTGCGAGATCATCAAGAGGGGTAGCGTCCTGTTGAGCTACCATCACGATCTTTATGATCTCGAGCAATTTTCTTATCCATAATGACTTTATTATTGCTTGTGTAAATTTGTTACCGGCTAGCATTTTGATTTGTGTGAGCGTTTCAGACGGTATCTCCCATCTCCTGACTGCTCAGGAGCGCTTCTAATTTTCGTTCTTCTGATGGTGATAGTCGTTCTACCAGCGCGTTTTAACCGTCAAATACATGTTTGTTTGAGGTGGTGCCGCGAGGATGTCTGCGATCACATCGCTTGTGGGTCGAAATAGCGCAGACAAGACGTATACAATTTCACCTTGTTGCTTTTGACGTTTGGATCGTGAACATGAGCGTTAAGCCAATTGATTTGTTTGTCCGCCCAGAATGGCTGAAGTTTTACTAGCTTTGACATTTCTTATGGGCCGCTGCCATCGTCATGTTTTGTGTCCACGTCTCCCGAGATTTTAGTTTCGCTTGTCGCTTCTGTTTCGTTTGGCATCGCGTAATATATTAAATGCCGATAAATTAAATCGAAACTTTAGCGTTTAATTTTTAAATTGTAAAAAATGAAATTGAGGAAAGGTTACCATGTTTGAAATGAATAAATGTGGCACGTAATGGCCGACGAGATACGCCCGAATTATGGAACGGGCGTACCTCGTATTGGAGGGCTCGGTTTATGCTAGACAATTGAAATCAAAGCTGGTTAAATAGCTATAAATTATTCTATCATAATCATAAGCTTTCTAAGCGATTACGAACAAGAAATATTTTAGCCTCTCCAGATGGCATGGACTATCTACACTTGTTGATTTTTTGGAAATCTGACAGCATGTGTACGCTCCCCAAAAGTTTTCCCCAAAACAAGACTATTAACACATTTTATATTTAAGGACGATTTAAAATACACGGCCACCCCACCTCCTGATTTTTTCTTACCAGCAACCGGATCGTGACGTAGCATTTTATAACACGAAATTGCCACATTATAGAAGATGAAATTTTAGGATGAAGCCATGTCTCACTCAAACACAAAATATCAAAATGTTTGGAGGGCGGATTAAATTTTTAAGTGGTCTGGAGACTCCATTTTTCTGAAAATTCATTTAGTTTTAAGCTAAAAAGTCCAGAACACGATATGGCTATACGATGAATTTCGAGCCTGCATAATTTCATTTAAAATTTTTTCTTTATATAGAGTGAGTTTTTAAAAAATGCCAGGCGTACGGTGCTAGATAGGAGAAAATTACATTTAATGAAATTTGTTTAGGGTCTAGGGGGACATCGGATGGCGACCTTCAATTCAACCTTGACTACGACCTTCAAGGTTATTTGAAGGTCAAATTGAATTTTTTAAATATAAATCCCTATTTTTGACCCCAGATTCATAAAAAACGCAAAATTTTACGTTCAGATAGGCATTTTAGGTTCTTCCTTTGGATGACTTTCAGGTGCTAGTTCAAGGACAAATTACAAAATAATTTGAAATGATCTGCAAATAATGAATGTTAATTGGGGATATACTAACACAATATTAACTTGGTACCTTTGGTCATGGTGCCAACAAATTTAAATTAAGCCATTCACCTTTAAAATTCATTATTTGCTGATTATTTCATATTATTTAGTAGGTTGTCCTTGTACTAACATCTGAAAGTCATTCAAAAGTAGAGAATAAACTTCATATCTTAACGTAAAATTTCGCGTCCTTTCCGAATCAGAGGTCCAAAAATAGGGTTTTCCATTTAAAACAATCAATTTGACCATCAAATGAACTTGAAGGTCGTAGTCAAGGTCGAATTAAAGGTGACCATCTCCCCACGACCCTTAACAAATTTCATTAAAAGTAATTTTCTCCTATCCAGCACTGTTCTCGAGATAAAAGCCTGGCATTTGTTAAAGAACTCACTCTGTATAAAAAAAAAATCTTCAAATGAAATTATGCAGGCTCGAAATTCATCGTAGCCGTATGGTGTAGTGGACATTTTTGATTCAAATACAATGATTTTTCAGAAAAGTGGAGTCTGCATCAAAATTCCACCTCCATCAATATGTTTCACTAAACTTCGTACATTTAGGTGAGCGATAGAAATACGCTCATATTTGTCATTGCACGGTTTATGTTGAATGGAGGTAGAAGGAACTGAAGAAACTGCATGAAATGTTTTCACCATCATTTTTGATTTTTAAGCAATCAAATAGGTAATCACTTTTCACACCCAAATAATATAAATGGGATGATCAACAACACCATTTATACCTTCAGCTTGTCGGCATATTATGTAAAGTATTTAGTTAGACTTTAGTGGAGGATTTAGAGGATGCGAATCACGACTGTCAGTGGCAAGACGTTTCCTTAGTATTATGGCATCCCAAACTGAACTATTAAAAGCATAGTTTCGGACTCATTGGCAGTTTCCCAGCATTTTCCAAAATTTCTGAACAAAAATAAAATTGAACAATTCCCGACAATAGAAATCCAATAGGAAAAGTTTTTAGCGATAATCTCAAAAACTACACGTTAATTTATCTGGATTTCTTGCATTTAAATAGATGCTATCGAGTGTAGTACTTCTTGAAAATCACGTCGAAAAATATCAAATCTGGCGTGTTATGAGTCATTAAAATCAAGAGATGTAGCTTTACGTCATCAAAGGCCCCTATGTGATATGTAGTGAAAATTGGGCCCCTCGTTTTTGTACTTTCGCATGAAGATAGAGCCTTGAAATTGAAATATATGTTTAATCACATCTTTCGAAACCTGTCTGCAAAATATGAGCGGCAGCCTTTTCTTCGTTTTCCAGAAACTGAATTTTTACTAGACCAATTTTTACATGTGTAAGCATAGGAAAGCATAGAACAATGGCATTTTACATATGTTCGCATTGAGATACAATTTTGATTTTTCACATATATATTATATAAGAATCGTAGAACAACATACTAAAAATTCTCTAGCAGCCCCTTCTTTGTTCGCATACAATTGGACTAAAAAAATTATTTTTATGCAAGAGATGTCAGATACACATTACACATTACTCTCAATCTCAATCAGTACAATTTGGTTCATAACTTTTATGTTTATATAACAATCACATATATAACAGACTATACAACTCATTGGAAAATAGACCAATCAGATAGTTCAATTTAACACAACTAGTGGTGTTTCGGCCACAAACAAGTAAATCATATTATGTTATAATCATATCATCCATGAATATAAACAAACAATTAATATTTTTGACATTTCGCAAAAATGAGTTTATTTGGTGCAGTTTTTATTTGGTTGTGTAATATATTTGGTTGATTCGTTGTATAGTCTTAACGTATACAACTCTAGCTTCGAAAATCATCTGAATATACAGTTGCGGGCTCGATGTGTTACCTAGGAAACACATCTCGTCCTCTTAACTGTATATTAGATTATTTTCGAACCTCTTGTTGTATAACTACTGTTGTATAAATCGTATTTCAAGTCTTGTTTTGAGTAATATAACTTGTGTGTAACATAATCTTTAATACTTTTACAATTCGTTAACTTGTGTGTTCATCATCATTAGAACTGTTTGACTTAACACTAATGGGTCCAGAAGGTAAAATGTACTTTTTATATTTATTTTGCATGTAATCTCATAAAATTGTTTATTGTAGTTGAACGATCTCATATTCTCTGTCGCATATGTAAGTCACGCATATTGAAATGGCGAGGAGTTTGCACTTTAGGAGCACCTTCTTTATGGATAAATGTTACTACATACTCAAAAAGCGTAGGAAAGTCATATAATCCAAATAGTTATGCCTGTTTGAAGTGTCATTCAAGATTAAAGTTCAAAAGATATCACTTACTGCCTGGTAATACAGCTGAGGGTAATACTGTGGACAATAATTTGCATAATTATGAAATGGATATAACTCCTGATAGTTCTTGTTGCACTACATCTTCAGAGATTGATTTCCAGGCTTCAACCATGAATAGTACAACTTCATTTTCGACATTAGAAAACACAAGTACTGAATCTCAATCTGAATTTACATCTGAATTTCTCAGTAGTCAAGCTTCTGTAACGTCAAGCAAAGTTTCTTCTGTTCCAAGAAATGGAATTATAGTCAATCTTCCTAGCTGCTCTGGTACACAGAGAATCGATATGTGGAAAAGAAAGAAAATTGTTATTCCAATGAGCAATAGATGCTGTCGCTCACATTTTGACAAAAATGGCTTGTTTAATAAGAAGACTTTAGAATCATTAGTTGCAACTAAAGAAACAATAGTATTGTCCGCTGAACATATTACAGCCACATTAGGTGGCGAGTCAGTAACCATCAGGGCCGTAAAGGGCTGTCCCCAAGGAGGTGTACTATCTCCTCTTTTATGGTCATTGGTTAATGATAGACTGCTGATCCTCCTGAATAGCCATGGGTTTGATGTCCAGGGCTATGCGGATGACGTGGCTATCGTGATTAGAGGCAGGTTTGATGAGATCATCTCTGATCTCATGCAAAATGCACTCAACTTGATATGGCAGTGGTGTGACAAGGAAGGACTTAGTGTCAATCCAAACAAAACTGTCATTGTCCCTTTTACGAGGAGGAGAAAGCTCTCGCTTGTAGCTCCCTCGTTAAACGGTACTATTGTTGCCTTTTCCAAAGAGGTTAAATATATAGGGGTTATCCTGGACCATAAACTGAACTGGGAACAACATATACAAAAAATTCAAAATAGAGCCACAAAGGCTTTTTGGGCCTGTCAGAGACTCTATGGACGTATTTGGGGACTACAACCAAAAATGATCTACTGGTAATTTCTAACAATTATTAGGCCTATGATCACTTACGCATCGCTAGTGTGGTGGCCTAAAACTCAACAAAGGACAGCGCAAACTTTATTGAATAAGGTTCAGCGTATGGCCTGCATTGGGGTTACGGGCTCAATGAAAACATGTCCGACCGCAGCAATGGAGACACTCCTAGGACTAACTCCATTGCATCTGCATGTAAAAAAGGATACTGCTACTATGGCCCTTAAGATGCAGGCGGAGGGTAACATCAAACCAGGCAATATGGTGGGCCATCTGGAGATCCTTAAGGAGTTTCAGACAGACCCCACTATAGGAATGCCTTCCGACTGTATGCCAGCCAAACTGGATTTCCACAAACCATTTTGTGTTAGATTACCTAACCGGGAGGAGTGAAGTACAGGGGGACCATCCTTTGAGCGAGGGTCATTGGTGTGGTTTACAGATGGATCAAAAACGGAAGATGGGGCGGGGGTAGGAATACATGGGAGTGGAGTATCACTCTCGAAGTCCTTGGGTACGAATGCAACCGTCTTTCAAGCAGGAGTGCATGCTATAGAACTTTGTGCTAGGATAGGCATTTCTAAAGGCCTAAACGACGCAAAGGTTTATATAGTATCAGACAGCCAATCGGCCTTAAAGGCTCTTAGGTCTTTTACCATTGAGTCAAGGCTGGTATGGGATTGTCTGAAGGTTATTAAATTGCTGGCAAGCTCAAATAAGGTAACACTTGTTTGGGTGCCAGGCCACACTGGAATTGTGGGAAACGAGGCAGCTGATGTCCTCGCCCGCGAGGGATCTGCCTTTCCATTAATTGGACCAGAGCCCTTCTGCGGCGTCTCTAAGGGGCACCATAGGGCAGCAGTTAAACGCTGGGAGGATGTGCAAAAGTTCTCTTACTGGCGTGGAATTCCAGGTTTGCGACAGGCGAAGGAATTTATTTCACCTTCGTCGGCCAGGGCCAAGGAATGTCTCGTACTTAGGAAACCTGAGTTGAGGCTGCTTACCGGCTTCCTCACAGGTCACATCCCCTTAAGGTATCACCTAAAGAAAATGTGCCTAAGTTCGACGGATAGATGTCGCTTCTGTGACATGGAAGCGGAATCAGCGGAACATGTTCTGTGCCATTGCCCAGCCATTTTCTGCAAAAGGTTACAACACCTAGGAGGGAGAGTAATGAGCCCGGATGGTATGCACCATATACCGGCCGGCAGTATTGTCAGGTTCATTAAGAGCCTGAATATTGACTGGACGGCTCATTAAGTAGGGTCCATGCACAAAAGATCTTTTAGGTCGCAGTGCGGGGTGGCTTGAACGCCCACATGGCCCTCAACTAATAATAATAATAATAATAATTGTCCGCTGAAGATATTGAAGAATTTTTCAATGCCGTTTACTTTAGTAAGGCCAACTCATACTCTAAAATCGATTTCGACAACGGCTCTCCAATAACTCCATATAATTATCAGAAATTCACTGGGATTTCACAAAAAAAATTCGATTGCCTTCATGCTTTTGTAAAGCCACACATCAGAAATAGTTGCAACAGATTTACGAGAAATGCGTTAGGAATATTCCTAGTAAACTTGTCACAGGAATTTTTGGCATATTTATTCAATGTATGTAGATGGTCAAGCAAGAGTGTCTGCAATCTTTGAATCTTCTCATCTATCACGAGAAGATGCAATGAAACATCAAACTAAAATGGCTCATAAACTTCTGGGTGCAGATGAAAATTCTATTGTAGTTATCATTGATGGTACTTATCTATATGTTCAAAAGTCATGTGATCAGGAGTTACAATTATTGACGTATTCCAATCATACATACAGAAACTTATTGAAGCCCATGATTTTGGTTTTCCCTGACGGATACATTCTTGAGGTTGAAGGTTTGTTTTTTCAAACAACGACAATAGCGATTCAAAAATTTTAGAATACTTGATTTCTACCCCTTATGGATTTAAAAAATATTTCTTAGAGAATGATGTTTTACTTCTCGATCGTGGGTTCAGAGATGTCATAGAAAAGTTGAAATTGCTAAAACTTAATCCAATAATGCCTCATTTACTAACCAAGGGACAAAAGCAGTTTTGCACAAAAGATGCTAATGAGTCCAGAGCTGTGACTATGAATCGATGGATAGTGGAAAGTGTGAACAGCAGAATCAAAAAATACAAGTTCTTTGCTTCAACTATTGAAGTCACTTATTTCCCCAAGCTGTCATCTTTAACTAAAATTCCTTGTGCCTTACTGAATGCATACAGTCCTCCTATGTTTATAGAAAACGAAAATCATGCACGTTATGCATAGAAGGCAATGAGCAAAATGAATGATGACAATTCTCTTCAAAAGAAGATTGAAGAGCTAGGCCTTGAAAACAAACGAATTTGTTGGGAGGAGGCTACTAATCAGATTCAAGACTTTCCATGTTTATCAGAAGAAGAAATTAAAAATATCACTTTAGGTATGTATCAGTTAGACCAAGGAAAATGATATACTTATGAACACATGAAGGCAGATTCTAGTTACAAGATCTTTATACATAACGAAATGAAGAATTTGATAAGACGCAAAATTGAATTCGTTTTTCGTCAACTCGGATTCATCAGTTATGGTTAGAATTCTTTCCTAATGGTAGTGGAGCCGAATCAATTTTAGGATATTACTGTAAGTGCAAAACTGGGAGCAGAGTTGTCGGTACATGCAGTCATATAACTTCAGTGATATGGTATTTGGGCTACGCAAGACACAACCCACATGTATTATCAAAGCACCGCAAAGGTCTAGCAGATAATATTATAAATGCTATGAATTCTGGTTGTCAAATCTCAGACTCCGATTCAGATTGAGTCTCTACATAACTTGTTCTAAAGTTACAATAGTTTAGTAAGGAATGTTTCTATGGATAAGTTTGTTTTGCTCCTTCCAAAATAATGTGAATTTTTTATGCTGCTTATTTTGGAATAAGGTTATTTCTGCGCTTATCCAAAAATTCTCCGGTAAAATAAAAACGATAATAAATGAAATACCAATTGAATACAATTTTTAGATTTTTTATTAATAATGATCGCACTTCTGTTTGGCTTGGTAGTGTGCAAATTAATTATACAGTCAAGTACTAAATGATAGCCGCACTCCTAATTTAAGATTTATTTAATTTCAAATAAATTCTTTTAAAATTCTTCCTTTGCAAAAATAATACTTTTCACTTTACCAACTTTATTCTCTGCGGCGTCATGGAAAATTTATGGGTAACCCTCATTTAGTATGGTAATAAAAGATAGCCGCACACAATATTTTATTGTTTTTAATAGGAAATAAATATAAAAAGCACAGTTATAAAAATGATTTTTTATTCCAATTAATATTTTGTGTTTCGGCCATTGTTTTTAATTATTTCGAAAATTCGATTTGGCATACTTTTGTACAAGTTTTGGCATATTAATTTGAAATATTAGCCAATTCGCGTTGTACTGATGACTTTAGTTCATGAACGCTGCTGTATTGTGTTCCTTCAGCATATACAACTCTGCTGAGTACACCCCATATGTTTTCGATGCTGTTAATGTCGAGTGACCTTGCTGGCTGTTTCTAAACTGGTATCTGAGCCTCCGTAAACCAATAATTTACTATCCCGGCGGTGTGTACGGCTGCATTATCCTGCTGGAAAATAAAGTTTGGGTCGCCATTTTGTGCATCAACAACTGGTAATGTTTCGGGATAGCATGGATTTATACCGGTTGCTGTTAAGACGACCGGACATAAACTTCACATCCATTCTTCCTCCATAGCCAATTGCACCCCAAACAATCAGAGATCCTCCACCTCGTTGACGCCTCGATAGCACAAGAAGTTCTTTTCAAAGGTCGTGAAAATAATATTGCCATTAATCAAGGCTATCCATATTCAATTTTTTTCGTCACTAAAAATAACGCGCTGCCACTTTTTCTTCCACGACATATGTTCCTTCGCGAAACGCAATTTGGCATCTTTATGATTTGATAACAGTTGTGGTTTTCTTTGTAATTTTTTGATTTGTATATTATCTGACTCTCTTAATACTTTCCTCACATTACAAATCTTTGTATTATCTCAAGCTTTTAACGCAATTTGTTGCACGGTGCCAATAAAATTAGAGACGTTTCGTAAAATTAACCGTTTTTCTCTATCAATAAGTTCCACTGGCCGGCGGCCTGCACTTTTATGCGAACCGTATAATTGCGAATTTTTTAAATAATTTAGCACTACCTTCTCACTCCAACTAATATTTTCTGCTATTAACGGATACTCATATTACTTTTCTTAATAACGTCAATTTATCAAACTCGTTCAAACTACCTTTTCCACCCATATTTAAAAAATAACAAAAATCGGAATAATATTTAACGGCTATAATACTTAAGCGGCTATCTTTTATAACCATACTAAATGGGGGTTCTCCAATTGTCCATGATCCCGCAGAAAATAATGATTTGTATTTGTGCACGCATTGGTAAACTGAAGAGTATTATTTTTGCATATATAGGAACAATTTTAAATGAATTTATTTGAAATGAAATAAATCTTAAATTAGAGGTGCGGTTATCATTTAGTACAGGACTGTACGTCACTGTAGTGTGCAAATTAATTATAATTCGCATAATTAGGCTAACATACACCATAATTACTGTTTGGAATATTTTTTTATTCAAAACAAAGCAATTTATTGAATTTAGAAAAATATAAAAATTATAAAAATGACAAATGCATAAAACTGCTGTAACACCCTGTAAACAAGTGGGAGGGAGTTGCGAAATATTTTTGCAATTATAAAACAATATACTAAAGAACCACCAATCCTAAAAAGTCGCAAAAAATATTTAGAAATATCGAAAAATGATGTATATTCAATTATGTAATATTTGCATTCAAAACCGGAAGTGCGTCACTGTAGTGTGAAAATTAATTATAATTCGCATAATTAGGCTAACATACACCATAATTACTGGCTGGAATATTTTTTTATTCAAAACAAAGCAATTTATTGAATTTAGAAAAATATAAAAATTATAAAAATGACAAATGCATAAAACTGCTGTAACACCCTGTAAACAAGTGGGAGGGAGTTGCGAAATATTTTTGCAATTATAAAACAATATACTAAAGAACCACCAATCCTAAAAAGTCGCAAAAAATATTTAGAAATATCGAAAAATGATGTATATTCAATTATGTAATATTTGCATTCAAAACCGGAAGTGCGTCACTGTAGTGTGCAAATTAATTATAATTCGCATAATTAGGCTAACATACACCATAATTACTGGCTGGAATATTTTTTTATTCAAAACAAAGCAATTTATTGAATTTAGAAAAATATAAAAATTATAAAAATGACAAATGCATAAAACTGCTGTAACACCCTGTAAACAAGTGGGAGGGAGTTGCGAAATATTTTTGCAATTATAAAACAATATACTAAAGAACCACCAATCCTAAAAAGTCGCAAAAAATATTTAGAAATATCGAAAAATGATGTATATTCAATTATGTAATATTTGCATTCAAAACCGGAAGTGCGTCACTGTAGTGTGCAAATTAATTATAATTCGCATAATTAGGCTAACATACACCATAATTACTGTTTGGAATATTTTTTTATTCAAAACAAAGCAATTTATTGAATTTAGAAAAATATAAAAATTATAAAAATGACAAATGCATAAAACTGCTGTAACACCCTGTAAACAAGTGGGAGGGAGTTGCGAAATATTTTTGCAATTATAAAACAATATACTAAAGAACCACCAATCCTAAAAAGTCGCAAAAAATATTTAGAAATATCGAAAAATGATGTATATTCAATTATGTAATATTTGCATTCAAAACCGGAAGTGCGTCACTGTAGTGTGCAAATTAATTATAATTCGCATAATTAGGCTAACATACACCATAATTACTGTTTGGAATATTTTTTTATTCAAAACAAAGCAATTTATTGAATTTAGAAAAATATAAAAATTATAAAAATGACAAATGCATAAAACTGCTGTAACACCCTGTAAACAAGTGGGAGGGAGTTGCGAAATATTTTTGCAATTATAAAACAACATACTAAAGAACCACCAATCCTAAAAAGTCGCAAAAAATATTTAGAAATATCGAAAAATGATGTATATTCAATTATGTAATATTTGCATTCAAAACCGGAAGTGCGTCACTGTAGTGTGCAAATTAATTATAATTCGCATAATTAGGCTAACATACACCATAATTACTGTTTGGAATATTTTTTTATTCAAAACAAAGCAATTTATTGAATTTAGAAAAATATAAAAATTATAAAAATGACAAATGCATAAAACTGCTGTAACACCCTGTAAACAAGTGGGAGGAAGTTGCGAAATATTTTTGCAATTATAAAACAATATACTAAAGAACCACCAATCCTAAAAAGTCGCAAAAAATATTTAGAAATATCGAAAAATGATGTATATTCAATTATGTAATATTTGCATTCAAAACCGGAAGTGCGTCACTGTAGTGTGCAAATTAATTATAATTCGCATAATTAGGCTAACATACACCATAATTACTGTTTGGAATATTTTTTTATTCAAAACAAAGCAATTTATTGAATTTAGAAAAATATAAAAATTATAAAAATGACAAATGCATAAAACTGCTGTAACACCCTGTAAACAAGTGGGAGGGAGTTGCGAAATATTTTTGCAATTATAAAACAATATACTAAAGAACCACCAATCCTAAAAAGTCGCAAAAAATATTTAGAAATATCGAAAAATGATGTATATTCAATTATGTAATATTTGCATTCAAAACCGGAAGTGCGTCACTGTAGTGTGCAAATTAATTATAATTCGCATAATTAGGCTAACATACACCATAATTACTGTTTGGAATATTTTTTTATTCAAAACAAAGCAATTTATTGAATTTAGAAAAATATAAAAATTATAAAAATGACAAATGCATAAAACTGCTGTAACACCCTGTAAACAAGTGGGAGGGAGTTGCGAAATATTTTTGCAATTATAAAACAACATACTAAAGAACCACCAATCCTAAAAAGTCGCAAAAAATATTTAGAAATATCGAAAAATGATGTATATTCAATTATGTAATATTTGCATTCAAAACCGGAAGTGCGTCACTGTAGTGTGCAAATTAATTATAATTCGCATAATTAGGCTAACATACACCATAATTACTGTTTGGAATATTTTTTTATTCAAAACAAAGCAATTTATTGAATTTAGAAAAATATAAAAATTATAAAAATGACAAATGCATAAAACTGCTGTAACACCCTGTAAACAAGTGGGAGGAAGTTGCGAAATATTTTTGCAATTATAAAACAATATACTAAAGAACCACCAATCCTAAAAAGTCGCAAAAAATATTTAGAAATATCGAAAAATGATGTATATTCAATTATGTAATATTTGCATTCAAAACCGGAAGTGCGTCACTGTAGTGTGCAAATTAATTATAATTCGCATAATTAGGCTAACATACACCATAATTACTGTTTGGAATATTTTTTTATTCAAAACAAAGCAATTTATTGAATTTAGAAAAATATAAAAATTATAAAAATGACAAATGCATAAAACTGCTGTAACACCCTGTAAACAAGTGGGAGGGAGTTGCGAAATATTTTTGCAATTATAAAACAATATACTAAAGAACCACCAATCCTAAAAAGTCGCAAAAAATATTTAGAAATATCGAAAAATGATGTATATTCAATTATGTAATATTTGCATTCAAAACCGGAAGTGCGTCACTGTAGTGTGCAAATTAATTATAATTCGCATAATTAGGCTAACATACACCATAATTACTGTTTGGAATATTTTTTTATTCAAAACAAAGCAATTTATTGAATTTAGAAAAATATAAAAATTATAAAAATGACAAATGCATAAAACTGCTGTAACACCCTGTAAACAAGTGGGAGGGAGTTGCGAAATATTTTTGCAATTATAAAACAACATACTAAAGAACCACCAATCCTAAAAAGTCGCAAAAAATATTTAGAAATATCGAAAAATGATGTATATTCAATTATGTAATATTTGCATTCAAAACCGGAAGTGCGTCACTGTAGTGTGCAAATTAATTATAATTCGCATAATTAGGCTAACATACACCATAATTACTGTTTGGAATATTTTTTTATTCAAAACAAAGCAATTTATTGAATTTAGAAAAATATAAAAATTATAAAAATGACAAATGCATAAAACTGCTGTAACACCCTGTAAACAAGTGGGAGGAAGTTGCGAAATATTTTTGCAATTATAAAACAATATACTAAAGAACCACCAATCCTAAAAAGTCGCAAAAAATATTTAGAAATATCGAAAAATGATGTATATTCAATTATGTAATATTTGCATTCAAAACCGGAAGTGCGTCACTGTAGTGTGCAAATTAATTATAATTCGCATAATTAGGCTAACATACACCATAATTACTGTTTGGAATATTTTTTTATTCAAAACAAAGCAATTTATTGAATTTAGAAAAATATAAAAATTATAAAAATGACAAATGCATAAAACTGCTGTAACACCCTGTAAACAAGTGGGAGGGAGTTGCGAAATATTTTTGCAATTATAAAACAATATACTAAAGAACCACCAATCCTAAAAAGTCGCAAAAAATATTTAGAAATATCGAAAAATGATGTATATTCAATTATGTAATATTTGCATTCAAAACCGGAAGTGCGTCACTGTAGTGTGCAAATTAATTATAATTCGCATAATTAGGCTAACATACACCATAATTACTGTTTGGAATATTTTTTTATTCAAAACAAAGCAATTTATTGAATTTAGAAAAATATAAAAATTATAAAAATGACAAATGCATAAAACTGCTGTAACACCCTGTAAACAAGTGGGAGGGAGTTGCGAAATATTTTTGCAATTATAAAACAATATACTAAAGAACCACCAATCCTAAAAAGTCGCAAAAAATATTTAGAAATATCGAAAAATGATGTATATTCAATTATGTAATATTTGCATTCAAAACCGGAAGTGCGTCACTGTAGTGTGCAAATTAATTATAATTCGCATAATTAGGCTAACATACACCATAATTACTGTTTGGAATATTTTTTTATTCAAAACAAAGCAATTTATTGAATTTAGAAAAATATAAAAATTATAAAAATGACAAATGCATAAAACTGCTGTAACACCCTGTAAACAAGTGGGAGGGAGTTGCGAAATATTTTTGCAATTATAAAACAATATACTAAAGAACCACCAATCCTAAAAAGTCGCAAAAAATATTTAGAAATATCGAAAAATGATGTATATTCAATTATGTAATATTTGCATTCAAAACCGGAAGTGCGTCACTGTAGTGTGCAAATTAATTATAATTCGCATAATTAGGCTAACATACACCATAATTACTGTTTGGAATATTTTTTTATTCAAAACAAAGCAATTTATTGAATTTAGAAAAATATAAAAATTATAAAAATGACAAATGCATAAAACTGCTGTAACACCCTGTAAACAAGTGGGAGGGAGTTGCGAAATATTTTTGCAATTATAAAACAATATACTAAAGAACCACCAATCCTAAAAAGTCGCAAAAAATATTTAGAAATATCGAAAAATGATGTATATTTAATTATGTAATATTTGCATTCAAAACCGGAAGTGCGTCACTGTAGTGTGCAAATTAATTATAATTCGCATAATTAGGCTAACATACACCATAATTACTGTTTGGAATATTTTTTTATGCAAAACAAAGCAATTTATTGAATTTAGAAAAATATAAAAATTATAAAAATGACAAATGCATAAAACTGCTGTAACACCCTGTAAACAAGTGGGAGGGAGTTGCGAAATATTTTTGCAATTATAAAACAACATACTAAAGAACCACCAATCCTAAAAAGTCGCAAAAAATATTTAGAAATATCGAAAAATGATGTATTCCATTTCATGCAACTGGGCCCAAGCTTATCTATGGGGAAAATAGAAAATACGTTGTTTTGGGCCCAATTTACTATGCTTATCCTATAGGGTCCTTTGTCACTGTAAAATTATACAGCATAATTTACGTTTACACAATTACATAGCACTTACCGGAAATTTTGCGGTTATAGAGCGAATTTACATTTTGTGATTAGGGGCATAAATCAGTTAGACCAATATGTTAATTAAAAATGTTTACCGAGTTTATAATTTTTACTGAATTTGACATTTCATGTAGTGGAATGAAATAATTTCAATCAACAAATAAATTCTGATAACCGATAATCTCTAAGAGCCGATTATGTTTCGATAATTCACTTATTGAATCTTTTGAAGCTTATGTGAAATTTGTTTGGGATTTTGAGTGATTTTCGACATTATTTGAGTTTATTGTATTGAAATTTTTATATTAATCCGGCTTTTAGGATTTGAATTTTGTTAAATGGGTTCAACCATTACTTCTTAAATTGTTTGAAATTTTCTTGTTGATTTTTTCTTTTCTAACCTTTACTTTTGAAAGTTTCAACTTTATCAGAATCCATTTGAGCTTTTCGATATTAACTGAAATTTGCAAGATCGAGATTTTCTTTTTGAAATTTGATGAGCTTTTCGAGGTTTTAAGCTTATTGTAGATTTTCGATATTCTTAGTGATTTCTTACATACTGTTACAGAATTAGTGCTAAATCTTCTCTCCACTTAAACATCGAACCAATGTAGTACAAGAAACTAAAATGAAAAAGTTAACTTGTCTATGAAAAATTATTTTGACCATAACTGTTTATTTTCACGAAAACGGAACTTATAGAAACTGAAGCCTAACCTGACATGTCTAGCCCTGAAGTGATTATCGAGCCCGTTTTCACTTAGATCACCTTGGGAAATACAACCTTATTCTCACTGTAGACTTTGGTTACCAACAGTGAATTTCTATTATTGCCAGTGAATACTTCTTATAAATTCTAGTTTTGGTCTGCAGGTTACAATTTATTTTATTTCTGTTGTCGGATTGAAGCCGGCTAAAATTATCTTGGTTGAAAGTTTATCGGAACAATATTACTTGTCCCTAAAACAAAACAACAGAAATTTACGCCAATATTTTTGACATATATTTTGCGCAAATATGTTGATTTTCCTAGGACCATTTAAATTTGTTTTTGAATAAGAGTGCTGATATTTTGAATCCGTTAATATTTAAAAATTCACCAAAGCTTTCTAAATTCAATTACAGGAAGAATTCTATAATTTCGGTTATTGTTTGTTAAAATCTCTTGAACGACTATTGTAGATGAACCAAAACGATACTCGTACCAAATCATACGACTCGAACTTTCACCTTATATAAAAAATAATGAAAAAGAAACCAACAATAGAATTGTTGAAAAATACTTTTCGTTCCAAATTTTTTTTTTTTTTTTTACGATTTTATTGCCTTACACATACAGATAAGGAAAAAAAATGTGAAAATTTATTCCGGAAAAACCAACCAAACACAAAAAACAAAAAAAAAATGAAAATGTTAAATAATAGAAAACCAAAAACGAATTGAGATATTTTCTCGTGATTTTTATTGCTATTGTTTTGGTTTTGCCATCAAGATGTTGTTTTGTCGTTGTATATTTAACTTGACGACAATTTTGTAGATGATGATGATGAAGATAATACTCGTAATTATAATGATGATATACATATATAGTCGTTCAAAATTCGTTGAAAATGAGGCAAAAATAATAAAACCAAAACAAAAAGCTCGAAAGGCAGTACTGGAAAAATATAATTATAAATGGATATACACACACAACATACATACATACATATATGTATGTACATAAACCAGAAACAGATTTTTGAATGCATTGTAAAGTATTATGACGAAAAGCGTTTTTTTTCAATTTTGTTATCGTCTGCAAACATTACTCTTAATTGAGTTAAACATCAAGTATTTCTTGCACTGAACTTTAACAGAAAAATACTCATAGACAACAAACGATTTTAATTATACTGGCTATGTGATATATGATAACATTTTTGAGCAAAATTTTTGATGAATGCACCCAGTGAGTTACACAAAATGTAATTTGAATAACTGATAATGTAATTTTCTAATTTAATTAAAATTCTACGTGCAGATGAAAATGGGGCAAATTACTCAGTTTTATTTACATAAATAATTTATCTCGTGCTGTATATCTGTCTGTGTTTATGTAGTTTAGCTAAAATTGTAAAATTAACTATTTTGTATATTTAATGTTCTTGAACACACAAAAGAACGGTAATGAGCTTTTCTTTTAATAGCATTTTTATGTGTTTTTTTGTGGGTTTTGGCTGGTATTACGGTAAAAGATGTTGTATGCGAGATTTCTTGTCTTTAATAGAATGAAATGGGGAATATGTTTTTATGTAGTTTTTAATGAAGCAAATTGGTAAGGTTTTGAGCTTTATAGACGTTGTGAAACTAAAAGTCTCTACTCTCGTAGAAAGTCGAGAAATTTGCATATTACAGTAGAACATTTGAAAAGATACTAAAATTTACAAAATCCTCTTTATGGCAGATTAAGAACGAGACCCTCAAAATTTTCTTGTAAGATTTACTACTACTATTTAACCAATACAAGGTTAATAAAACTCAAAATCATTTAAAATTGAATAATAAAATACAACAAACTTTTCGGTGAGGAAGTTTCAACTGTCTCGCCTTTCAATTTGTATTAAGCGGAAAAATGTGTGAACGTTTCATACAGAAAACAGGTAATACTATAAAAAAATAAAGTAGAATCCCACTAATTATATTCCTGTAGCTGTCGCGTCCTTGTTTATATGACTGAGGGAGAGATGAGTAATTGCTAAGCCTGCAAACAGGAAAAATCCAACTAATCGCTGTAGATATTTCTAGAGTTCTATAAAACCTGTGATTTACGAGTAGTTATATATGGTTTGGCGTTAAATCTAATTAATGTTGTTGTTCCCTATGAATACATTTTTAAACCGATTATTTTTCTCTAGGAATAATCTTCCAACAAACCAACTTTAATACCGCCCGTTCTGGACAAAGGGTATTGTTATCAGGGCGAAGTTCAAAGGGTATTGTTATCAGGGCGAAGTTCATAGAAAGCAAGTTTAAGGCCAAATAAAATATAAAATTATTTGTTATAATTAAATCCATCGTTTTCCAGAATTTATAATTGTTTAAAAATTGTTTTCCCCATCAAAATCACCTTCAATATCACTATCACCACCAGCACCAACCCACCACCATCACTACAATCAATATCCCCATCATCATCCCTATATCAACTTGACCAGAAAAGGGACCATCATCGTCACAATCACCATCATCATCATCATCACTTTCACTATCACAATCACCGTCACCAACAACTTCACCCTGACCATTATCATCACCATCACAACCATCATCATCTACATTATGATATGTAAAGTGAAAGTTTGATGGTGGTTGCATTGTGTTATTAGACAATCGGATCGCGGCCGAATATTACATTGTAGATTCACATTTGAGCCATTTTTCTTATTTATAAATTTCTAGCGGCCATTCTCCTACGCATTATGATTATCATAAACATAATACTGACGGATTTGATGCATGCACTATTATTTTCCCAATACGTAAGTATTCGCTTAACGTTTCGTGAAATCGCTCAAGAGCTCCTTTGCTTTGAGGGTGATATGCTGTGGCTTTTGATTTTAAGAAGTTTACAAACCTGATTAAAGATCGCATACATAAAATTTGTACCTTGGTCTGTTAAAATTTCATCTAGTATTCCAAAGATACAAATAAAATTTTCGACGAAGGTTTCAGCGACTGGGTTACTTTCCTGATTCGGAATATGTTTGGCTACTGAATATTTTGGTAGATTATCCTGCATAGTATAAGGATAAATTTATTATATCTAAAGATACTTTTGGGAATGGCTTTGATGAAGTACCAGTTATCTTTATCGGTTCTTTTGTAGGCTAGCATGCTTATTTTATTGACAAAGTTTACAATTACAAATGTAATTTTTGATTTTGCTAAACATATTTGGGAACCGGTAAAACGTTTACATTCGGGTGTATGTTCGGTATATTCATTGGTGACCTCCCAGAGGTGAAACATGAAATTCATGGATCCTCATTTTTATTAGGTATGAAAGAACTCTCTGTTGTTGATGAATAAGGAGTTTCAAAATTATTTAAAGGCTGTGGATTTAAAAGTGAGAATCCATCGTCTTCTGTAAGTGTACTTAGAATTACATTGTTATAACTGAATATATCTGGTTTACTTGATTTGGAACGAGTAAGAATGTCACAATCAACAGGTAGATCCATGCTAATATTTTCTTTGCTTTGAATTTGGCTCAGTGAATCTGCATTTTTATTTTACGATCCAGGTTTATGGATTATGGTACATTGGTATTCGTCTAAAGGAAGTTTCCAATGCATAAGGAGGATGGAAACTTTAAAGAACAAAACCAAATTAATGGTTTATGGTCAGTAATAATTAAGAACTTCCGCCCATATAGATATGGGCGAAAATGAATGACTCACCACACGGTTGCCAACAGCTCCTTTTCGGTTGTGGCATAATTGATTTCAACTTTATTAAGCATACCAGTGAGGGTATATCCTGTGAGAGAACTGATCCGATTGCTTGGTCACTAGCATCACACGTTAAACTGAATGAGTAATTAATGTTTCTTTAAGTTTATCAAATGCATTTTAACACAGCAAGCCCCAGTTAAAAATTTCTTGTTTCTTTAGTAAATTCATTAAGGGTTTAGCTATGCCAGGGAAATATAGATAAAACCGGCGATAATATCCAGCGAAAGCTAAGTTCGATTTAATTATGTTGTACATCGAGGAATAGGAACATTTTGTATTACCGCGATTTTTGATTCATCTGGTTTGATTCCATTTGAAGTGACAACACGAGCCAACTATTAAAATTCATAGAAGAGAATATCTGTATTATAATATATCTACCAAAAAATTAGTCAAAGAGCCATACAAAGTGTATCGACCGCAAAAAAATGAAAAGCTCCTTGAGTTTTCTATGCGGTAGTTTGGTTTCATACTGAAAACCTCGCACGAAGAAAAGTTCAGTCTACTCTTCAGGTCGCTATGACCAAACTACAAAAATATATTACTTCATACATTATGTATGACGCAAGAGCGTACTTACTTAGCGAATTATATTCACTAAATCAAAAATTCAAGGAAAACCCCCATTTCTGTGTGTTTTATGCCCACAAAAATAATATGTTCAGGCGTGATGCACTTTGTATGGCTTTTGGGTTTAAGTATGGCGGGGGGATTAGACCCCTCTTCATTTTTTCTGATTAGCAAGTCGTAAAATGTTGTGAATGCTGTGATTTAATTTAAGATTAAATTTCCTAAAACGCTTTAGAACTTCAAGAAGTCGATCGTTGTGTTCTAATAAACGTGCACCAAAGGTAACTACATCATCTAGATACTCTAGACATTTTATATTGTTTAAACCTGAGAGTGTACAATTTATCATTTGCTGGAAGGTCGCAGGAGCACCTTTGAAACCAAATGGCATACGAACAAACTGTAATGGACATCATCTGTGCTGAACGCTGTTTTGGACCTATCATCTTCTTTAAGTTCAATCTGATGATATCCACTTTATAAATCTAATGAAGAGAAATAATGAGTTCTTCCAAGTTTATCCAGAATATCAGATATGTTGGGAAGTGAATAAATGTCATCTGTTGAAATTTGATTTAACTTGCGGTAATCTATAACCATTCGCCATTTTGGTTCCGCGATTTGCGACTTTTTTAGCACGACCAACACTGGGAAATTCCAGGGACTAAATAATACTGTCGTGAATTATATTCTTAACGAGCATCTCATTAACTGGCCGCTTAATTTCCGCTTTAATCGAATGAGGCTGACAATATGGCCGATATGATAAGATGTTGTATAGGCAGTACTAAATATATTTAAAATTGGTAAAGTGATACAATTATTTTGAACTTTGGAAATTGAATGTGCAATAATACTGAATCAGTTAGGAATTGAAATTAATTTTTCAGAGCGGGTTGCAATAGTAACAGATTTTTAGGAGCTCAACTCTAATTCTGATTTTAAGGGAAACGACACACTACTATTTTGAAATGAAATATCTAACGAAGTCCTATTTGCTTGCAATAATTACATCGAATTCGTGAAAAATGTTCAACTGATTTTTCATCACTACAGCAACTTTTTCGGGGTGTACTAGTTGGTTTTCGGAAACATTGAGAACAATTACGATGTTTCTTGATTTTTTTTTTATATGGCGTTAAATTTAAATTTAAATCACTCAATTTAGGTTAAATTTAATTACAAAATATTGAGTTCAAATTTAATTTAGGATTTTTAAAATTTTTTAGAGCTCTTATTAGGTATGCACGGCTTAGTCCACAAACCTCTGAAAGAGCTGTTCTAGATGCATTTTGTGATGTGCCTCATCTACTAAAATATCGTCAATATGGCCGAATACGAAGTCTAAATCATTAACTACTTCATTAATAAATGAATGTTTGTGTGACATTGCGTAAACCAAAAGGCGTTCGAGTCAACTCGAAAAGGCCAAAAGGAGTGGTTATCGCTGTTTTATGAATGTCTTTCGGAGCTACGGGTATTAACTACGGGCTCTGACTAAATCGATTTTTGAGAAAATATTATTTCCATGCAAATGGATACCGATCCGCTATTGTAATCGCGTTTAATCTGCGATAATCACCACGTGGTCTCCAATCAAGATCTTTGTTCTTGACCATATGCAATGGGCATGACTCAGGAGAAAATGACGGTCTATAAATGCCTATAGTTCAACCATAAATGCTTATATTCTAATAAAGCTGCTTTATGGCGTATGGAATCTAATCTCCTCGGTTTTGTCACTGGTAAGTATCCTTCAGTAACTTTATGATGTACCGCTGGATGGTTCAATGGTACATTTTAATTAGGCGCTGATGTGAACGAAGGGAACTTTATAAGAAATGTTCCATATCCATTGTTGATTGGAAAATGTATTGGACTGTCAACCTCTACTTGCGTTTCATTGGCACATATTGACAGCTGAGTCGCTTAATCAACTAGCCTTGTTTGCTTAAGATCGACCAAGAGGCCAATATTTAACCAGGAAACCTGCAACAATAATCGGACGACTCACATCTGCGAGTATAAATGCATAAACAAATGTACGCCTGAGTGCGATATTAACCTCTAACAACTTTGTGGAATAATCGGGGACGACACTCTAAAAAAACTTGGAACAATTATCGACCGAAAAAATAACATTTTGACTATAACTCCACATATCAAAATTCCACTCTAGGAAAACTACTCAGTTACTTGAGTAAACAACATCTCAAGACAACATCTTCAGAAGCCAGACAAAGCCTTAAAGAAATTGTGGCAATATTCAAAACACTATTTAAACCAGTCAACAATACTGAAACAATTGATTGTAATGTGAAGGCAGAAATAGAAACAGCAACAGATGAACCAATTTACACAAAATCATATCCCTATCCAGTCAGCATGAGGCAAGAAGTGGAGAAAAAATAGATCAATTTCTAAAGGATGGAATCATAAGACCGTCTAAAAGCCCATTCAACTCACCAATTTGGGTGGTCGAAAAAAAACTGGCCGCCGTAGACATAAACAAATATAGGATAGTCATAGTCAGATACAAATCCAATACGAGATATATCAAACACGTTGGCAAATCAAAGTTTTTTACGACCATCGACCTTACATCAGGATTTCACCAAATCAGGATTAAAGGAGTGGATATTCCGAAAACATCTTTTTCCACGATGAATGGAAAATATGAATTTTTAAGACTACCTTTCGGACTAAAAAATGTGCCGACTATATTTCAAAGAATGATAGACGACGTCATCTGCTATGTTTATATTGATCGTATTCGGAGGAAAAACGAAGAAGGACACTTAATCAAAAATATTCTAGGAATTTGAAAAAGCTAACCTACGTATCAAACTTGACAAAACGAAATTTATAAAAATAGAAACAGAATTCCTAGGAAGCATCACAACAAACCAAGGAATCAGGCCGGATTTAAAAAAGTCGCGGCTATACGGAACCTAGAGAGCACAGACACTAGGCTCGCATCATTTTATCGACGTTTTGTTAGAGACTTCGCTACAATCGCCAAGCCCTTAACCAAACTCGCAAGAGGCGGAAACGCACAAATTAAAGCAACACAATCAAACAAAGTGAAAATCAGCTTAGCAGGAAAGGAACTCCAAGCATTCCGTCAGATCAAAGCGGTGTTAGCATCTACTGAAATACTAATCTTTCCAGACTTCGACAACCTTTTATACTTACTACCGACGCCTCTGATTATGCAATTGGTGACGTATTATCACATAGTGACATTGGAAAATACAGACCAATCAAGACAAAACTGAGGAGAACTACGCGGTCAATGAAAAAGAAATGCTAGCAATCATTTGGGCATTGAATAACCTTCTAAGCTACCTATATGGAGAGAAAAAGATTAAAATCCTCACAGGCCATCAGCCGCTCACATTTACACTAAGTACCAAAAATAATAACACAAAATTAAAAAGATGGAAGGCCCGATTGGAAGAGTACAACTATGAACTCAACAAACCTGCGGATGTACCAAGCAGCCGATGGCTTGTCAAGACTATAACTAGAGGTCAATACTCTATCATCAACCTCCACGATACACAGCACTGAAGAAGAGAGCACATACCTAATCCAGTACTACGAAGCACCTTTAAAGATATTGATCGTCGTGAAAAACCACATCCTTCTTATCATAGGCATCAGCCTACCGGAAATAAATAAAGACACTCTATAACAATAAATGTAACGCAATAGTCTTTTCTTTCCAGTTTCTGGATATTGGGCTTGACAAGCTCACTTACCATTTACAAATATACCACACCAATAGTTACTCTCAAACAAGGCAATGGACGAATAATCAATGAAAATTTCAAACTAATCCATGTCATCAACTTGACCGACTATGAGGAAATAATCAACAGAATTAGAACTTCACTTGACAACATTGACCCACAAAGCAGTCTTCGACCTCAACTGATTTACCAAAGGAACCAAACCAAGCAGCTAATATCAGAACTCAAAGGTAAAAAAATACGATCTCGCCGATCAATCAACTGGATCGGCTCCCCATGGAAATAATCAAAAGTCAAAAACAAATCATCGATAACAACAATCATCAATATAAGATCAACAATGCCTTAATGACCACAGCACATCAGATTCTCAATGAATACAACAAAATTGTTGATCATTTACACGAAAACTGATAAGATAATAATCCTATTCAACCGACTAACCATAATGAAAGAGATAGGTTTAATTAATTATTTTGAGTGGAGCTCCACTTATCATGCAGAAAGGTCTATAAATTACAGCAATACAAACCCTTTAACAGCCATCAGCGACACCATGTAATTGTAATCTGCAAGAATATGGCTTGAGATTGTAATTAGTTTAGCTCATGCAAATTGTCTATATGAAATTGGTTCAATACGAATGGTATTTTATAGGACTGCCCTAAAAACAAATTTCGAGCTTTCCTACCACCATACTTTTGGATGACGCAAACTAAATTCTTTTAAACACAAAAAAAAATTCTCTAAAGCTTAATGCTTTATTGTATATGACATCCTCAAAATTAGAAACGCAGCAAAACCTATTCACCACCTCCATTCCGGTAACAACAACAACCATAGAGAAAGCTCCATTTTGAGAAAATCAAATTATATTTTCCACAACCTACATCAACACAAAAATATAAAATGGGAAAACAAATTATTTTCCAAACTAACGTCGAAATTAATTAAAATTAAACAAAAAAATGTCAACAAAGGAAAAACCAAATTACAAGTGAATCCTTGACATTTATATCCTTGACGATATAACAAAATATTTCGCCTTTTTATTTGTCTTCCAAACGAAATAAAGAATAAATACGAAAATAACTAAAGCTTTTTCTCCTTTTATGTATGTATATATGTATGTATATCATTTGAAACAGAACAATAAAAAACTGCATTAATTTTCTTTTGTATTTGCTCTCCAAACTGTTAAAAAGTTGTTACACAATAATTCGAGTGGCAAAATATTTAAAGTGGAAAAGTTCATTTTCACACCTCTTCTTCCTTGAATTTTGTGTGTCTCATTATTAATACTAGTCTTTGTAGGTCGAGAGGTTGAATATATGTTTTTTTAGTGTATCCGAAAATTGTTTATGTATTATTCCTTCGTTTGTGCTTTTTTATTGCTGTATGACTAAACATAAGCAATAAGAGCTCAATGTTTTGTTAAATTCGAAAAACTATTTATTTTTATACGTAATCGATACATTCTGCGCCTAAATATCATATTTGAAATTGAAACAAAACCAAGCAATTTACATTATCGAATTCGAGAAAAGCTCATAAAATCGGAAATTTTCTTAAATTAAAATCAAAGTGTATAATAGATAAAGTTTTATTTACAACTGTATTTACATTTTATCGTCAAACGACAAAATCAATATGGAATTGTGTATATACGAGAAAGAGCATCCATGTGTATTATGGTACCTTTTTTATGTTTTTTTGTTGTTGTTGTTCTTTGCTTTCTTTTGAGAGCTTTTTTGTTTGTTCGGTTCGTGCTACTAGCAAATTTAAATTTCTCAATCAATGTTTGAATATATATATGATATATATATATATATATATATATATATATATATATATATATATAGTTTTTCCGAAAGGATTTAAAAAATCCATATCAATTATGGATTCACATTATGTGGCCTTTTTGTATATATGTATGTATATATGCATCCAAACACAAACAAATACACATCACTGTTATGTTTGTACAACAAAATATGTAAATTTTTGGGATTTTAAATTTAGTTTTAGGATTTCTCGGTTTATTCGAAGGCTTAGATTTGAATTTAATTTGATTTTTTTTTTTGGTTAAATTCTGGTGCGGTTATAACCTCAATACATACTTTATATATATACAGTTAAGGACATTCAGGCAACGACAAAAAAAAAAGTTTGACCTATATTAGCATAAGTAAATATACTTCAAATGTATGGTTGCAGAAAGAAAGCATAAAAATTGTAATTGATTTTGCTTAAAGCGAAAATACTTAAGACCAACAACTACCACAAATAACGACCGAATGGAAAATATTCAATAATTCTTTTTTTTTTTGTAAACGGTTGTTTGGTTAGCAAGATAAAAGGAGATAATTGTTTTTTTCCTTATCGGATACATTCCCGTAAACAAACTTCGTATAAGTAAGTATTAAAGCTTGTTTTAAGTTGAGTACGGAAATTTATAGCATCAATATATACATACATACGAGGATATACATATCTATTCTACTTAATTAATATATTCCAAATTAGCTATAACTGATTTGAATATTAATTAATATTCTGTTTAGTTCATACATTATAGATGAATAATAAATAAATTGATAGAAAATTTATAAAATTCATTATTCGAACAATCACGTTTCTGTATTTTCACTCCCAACCCCAAACCTAATAATATTTATGGTATATTTATGAAACTATTACTTATAAGATTATATACACAGACATAAATTTATTCTAATTGATATCGATATCGTTGTTTTATGATGTAAATTTGAGCAATTGTGCTTTCGTGTAGACAAATTCAAGAAAATTATTATGAAAAATCAATCAATCAATTATTAATTATATTTTAAGCAGTTAACTATAAAGCATACAAGTAATATTTTTCATTATTACAAGGTACGAGTAGGTGGAGCCTTCATATTGTTTAATGGTAGGTGGCGTTTATAATTTGAGAGGAATGGAGTAATTTTTAATAAATTAATCAAAATAATCTTCAGCTCTCATTTTTCCAAATAAACGTATTTTATTATACAGGCACACAAAAAAAAAGTTGTGACCCAGAAGTGAGACCGAGACCTGACTATTCGCTGAAACCGAATATGGCCATAAAAAATTATTCCAATTGCCTATTTTTCCGTTGCCACCCCCAGGGGGTCGAGATTTCAATTTCCATGCAAAATTGAGATTGATGTATATTTCTATGGTTTTTGGGCGCCGGAACCGAAAATGATAACAAAAAGTAAATTTGGCCCCTCCATCTCCACTATCACCCCGTTATTACCTCCTGGGGTTGGCATTTCTATTTTCTTCCGAAATTGAGATGGATGTTTTATGCGCAGCTCATGATTTGGGGTGCTTTTTAAAATGAGTGAGTCCTCTTGCCTCTCGCCATTTAGGATATTTGTTTGAAGTGAGTCTCCTTGCTTCTCACGATTTCGAGCGCTTGCTTCTTCCTGTGGTACGGAACTCTCTTGCTATCAAAGGATCTGCTGAGAGGTTTCCATTTGTTGGCCCTCGTCTGTTCATGCAAGTCCCTTTTCAAATTCCAGCGGTACTCAGCCAACATACTGACATCCCATTTACCTATATAGCGCCGTTTCATTTCTTTAAGATGCTGGTGAAATTTTTCACGTGGGACTCGAGTATGGGCAATATCAGTAACAACCAAGATTCTGAAAGTTTGTTAGCAGTTTGTTTATTTCTCTCTTGTAGTTCGGACTCTTTTGATTGCCTAGGAAATTTTCTACCACACTTTTAAAGCTGAGCCAAGCGATACTTTTCTTTAACACCCATTGATTGGATGAGCTCGGAGTCGAGCAGAAGCTTCCGAATTTCCGGCCTGTCGACAATTTCTTCTTTTAGCTTAGCTTCTGTTTTGTTCGAAAATTTCCTCTGGATGTAAATGAAAATGGCTCCCTCTTTGTCTAATGATTTGACAAATTGCTTTATTAACCCGAGCTTTATATGTAGTTGCAGGAAGAAGAACTTTTTCAGGTGGTACAAGTGGATCGTTGAGAACATTCTTCGAGCCAGGGATTAAAGAGGCACTAACAGGCCATTTATGGTTTTTATAATACTTCTCGCGATCTCAACTACTCCAAAGGCACAAGAAGCACGGATACCTTGTAAAACAGCTTTGTTGTCCCAAAAGGAGTGTTAGTACCTTCAAATTGCCGCAAATCTGCCAATTGTGTTCCGTATACTTTATTTTTTTAATTATAATAAAATAACTTTCTTTAGTTTTTAACTTAATATTTTATTTTTTTTATTAATTATTTAATAAAAACCCGACGTTTCGACGGTACATTCCGTCATTCTCAGGGGCACAATTTTTACTACAATTTTGTTTATTAAGCACCGCCGTTATTTTTTTAAGCACAAGCTTTAATGAGTTATACTCTTCTGGCATATTTACCGAATTTGCTATCGGTATCGAAGCTAACTCATTGGTATTGTGTAAGAGTATAACTTTTAGACTGCGGGTGGAAGAATCGATGAAGAGCCTCCATTCTTCACTCCAGTAAATGTTTGGCTTTAAACAATTCATGAGGCCTCGGATATCAGTGCAGTGAGAGATTCCTTCTTTCAAAAGAGGAGGAGCTCTTTCTCCCAATTACGGAAAGTTGTAACACTTGTACCGTTTGCCAAAAGTCCATCCTTCTTCATGTTTGACGCAAGATGTTCTGCAGTATCTTTCGCTAACCCCAAGTCCCTCATGAGATTTAATTTTTTCTGATCCCATGTCTTTATACGTCTATCTTGTTTGAATCCTCATTTGGCTCATCAATATCTATCTGACTTTCATCTTCAACTGTATCACCAGTGGGATCCATTTCAACATTACTGGCTGAAATAACATCATCACCATTATAAATTGATGAAGTAAAAGATGAAGCTGTTGCATATATAACATGATTGGGAATATAGCAATTTGCATGAGTTTCAGGCTCTTTCAGAATTCTTGGGGCTTAAATCGGACGATTGACGATAATCTAATTCTGCATTTGTTACAGATACTGCTCGGTACCCATGTAGCCTTTACCACTTGCAAGCTGCAAAGACAAAACGGACTTATATTTATCCTCATATTGCCAAAACTCTCTACGAAGTTTTTCCGTTTTTAAACTTACCACATAAGTAGCAAAACATGGAACTTTTCTTCTTGCAGATATGAATGGAACAATCTGCAATGCCCATATCACATTCCGTAGATAGACTCATCGCGTTCTTTCTTGGTCCAATATCTGAAGCTACTCGAAGTCTTAAGTCGCACCGATTCAGAACTACAATTGCAGTCGTTTCCTTTTTTGAAGCATTGAACCCTAAAGTAGCCAAGTTGCCCACCACTCCAGAGCTGCGGTTGCTTGATGACGATGCCTGTGTAGTACTTTTGCCATGAAGGCATCTTTTTTACCTAGGAACTTAGCCGGTTACCCGTTAACCGCCTTCACCGTGTAAATTCGGAATCAGTCCTACTCTGGAGGCATGGCATACAATTGAGTAGCTTTGAAGTATAAATAAGACTGATCTCTGAGTAGCAGAAACTGTAAAACCAAAGAGAAAACGAAATGCAAACGGGAGACAAAAATATTGACATACATACCTTGTTGAAATGAAATGTCAAGTTCAAAATATAAATAGGAAGAATAAACACGGATTATGATTTGAACAAAAGAATTTTTTTCTGTTAATGACTCGGCAAATAAGATTCAAATAAGTGGCATGTTTCAAATATAACAACCTAGCTTTCAGAGCTTCCTCCACCCTGAGCGGAAAGTACGGAACCTACAAAGTAACCAAATTTACTTTTCGTTGTCATCAACATAGAAATGCACATCCATCTCAATTTTACATGAAAATTGAAATTTCAATCCATTTCTGGGGGTAGTAAATGGACACTATGGGTGACGGAAGGGTCGCATTTATTTTTTGTTATAATTTTACAGTTTTAGCATGCAAGAAACGTACAAACTTGCGAAATCCTAACGGGAAAATGGGCAATTGGATTCATTTCTTATGGTCATATTCGGTAGCAGCGACCTGGAAAACGTAAGAATAGTAGGATCTACCCTCTCGGCCACGATTTTTTTTGTTTTTTGTGTGCCTCTTTAGTATACTAGAAGTCGTAATAGCGGGCGTAATTATTGCCTATTTTGAGAAAATTTCTTTAAACCCAAATTTGTTTTGGTAAAAACTGTATTCGGTCCCGCTAGTAAATTTCCCTAATAGGAATTATCTAAAATTCTCATTTTCGCATCCATTTATTTTCGGACTAGTAATAATTCCACATATAATTGACGCGAATTAGTTCTAGATGTCTTCATCACTTGCGCATCATCAAACGAGTCAATGCTGTAATAAGTGACGGGGCTTCCGCTTTCTGCAAAACGTACCAACACCTATCTCTTCGGTGATTATGTCCACATCTGCCGTTTTTTAGTACAAAATTGTCATGTTTGTCAATCTTTCGGTATCTGCTGGGGACCGCATTTCAAAAGATTGCTGGGAATTTCAAATACGTTATCACCATATACAACTACAGGTAATGTTTGTCTAAAATCTTCACCAAAAAGTTTTATTTTACCTGCGAAAGGTTTTTGGTTCCTCATTATTTGATTCGAAAGCTTATCGACGTATAATCTACGTCGTATTCAATTCTGTAATATAACGTGTTTCGATGGCTATTCTCTCAGACATCTACAAATCGATAATTTTTTGCAGAGGCTTTAAAGATTTTAGTGCCAATTTCGACATACACTTTTTTTAAATAAAGTCTTTTCCACAAAGTGTGGCAAGAGTTCTATTAAAAAAAAATTAAGCCAAATTTAACATTAAAAACTTGACACGCGCCCCCTAAAAAATTAATAATTTGTAGATTTAATACTCTTATTTGGACAAGACAATATTTCAAGCGTCCTCAGACTCTGAGAAAACCTTTGTCATCTATAAACGAATGAAATGTTAAAATTGTATCTGCATTATATGGTTCTTGCTGAACCAAACGATATATCATGGATTCGGCATTGGAAATCTCATCTAATGGTAAACTCGTCTGCTGCCCTCGTCTTGATTTTGTGGTTAACCTCTTCTTATACTGCAGAATATAGGCTAAAACATAAGACATTGTACGAAGCTTCGAGTATTTGGCGGTTAAGATATTGATAATACCAAAACTTTTTTGAGCTTTAGCAAAATTGGTTAACATCCGGTTATTAGTAATTTTATAAGTTGAAGTTGGAGTTCGTGCAAGAATTTTGGATCATTAACCCAAGTTGAATTATTTACAAACTCTTGCGGCTTCACTCCACGAGTAGCATTATCGGCTGGGTTGTCTTCGGTTGGAATGAAATACCACTGGCTAAGCTTGGTTGTCATCATTAATACGATTCAATGCATAGTTAGCGGGATTACAGCTACGGTCTGTTCGATTTTTCAGAATCGTTCAATTACTCCTCAACACGAGATGTATTACTCATTTCAACGAAGTTTATTCGATGTATTGCGTTGACGATAGGTTTGTACTTCGGAAATTTGCTGGTATATTGCTTGTGATTATCCAGCCAAAGCTGGAATTTATAGCAAAGGTATACCCTCTTGCTCAATGTGTTTTGTCCCGTACTCAAGGTAATGAAAAATTGGTTCACATCCCAATAGCAGGTGAATTTTGCCTGGTGTATTGAAAGCTGGGTAAGCTAACAGTCTATATACTAATCAACTGTATCTGATATTTATGGTTAATATTTGATCGAAGCTTTAAATCACACCCTCCTCTTGAACATCCAGCTTCACTATTAAGTAACCATATGCCTTTGATTATTGTAATTCCTCTTCGTCTGGACATGGTCTGCAGCTG
This sequence comes from Tipula helvola, assembly GCA_963556165.1. Classification (NCBI taxonomy): domain Eukaryota; kingdom Metazoa; phylum Arthropoda; class Insecta; order Diptera; family Tipulidae; genus Tipula; species Tipula helvola. The sequence continues at coordinate 35,386,024 of OY744482.1, read as the reverse complement.
TGTCGACTAATGAATGCATCAATTCGATTATTTACAAATTATAGTAGCGTTTGAATGGTAGGAAAATCTTCGTCTGCGCTTTCATACTTCCAAATACGTCTTGTTTCCTCATCCAGTTTTTCGGTAGCTAATAGAAGTATCCATGGATCCTGATTGGTTTCGTCTTGGACCAAGCGTTATAATCCGCGTACTGTTTGTCTATGGTATCATGTAACTTCATTAAGATGCTAGCTGTTGCCTTATTGAATTTCGGTGTTGCTTGGAAATTATGCATGTATGTCTTGACTATGGGCTCCTTTTTACCGTACTTTCGGACAAGCCGTTTCAGTACTTCATAATAATTGGCGTCAATTACCCGAAAATGGCAGCTAGGAGGCAGGAGCAAATATTTAAATTCATTTAACGAAGTCCATCGAATACAGGAAGATTTAATCGAAAACTTGAGGTGTGTCCAACATATAACTTTCTTTTACGAACAACGAATTTTGAGAAACTTATTATGCAAATTTCTTGCAAACTTTAGATTTTCTTTATTTTTTTCATGTTTCCTGTAAATTGTATATTTTTGAGATATTTGCAAAATAATTTTTCTGATTCACGTTAGTTCAGAGCTAGGACCTGAAAATTTATGAAAAAACCCTTAAATCTGAAGTTTCAGTTCGATTTGCTAAATAATCTGGGCTGTAGAAAGGACACAGACTGACAGACAGACACTATCTCAAAACCATCTTTTTCGGACTTAGAGGACTTCAAAACAATTAAATCTCCAAAAATCTCAAGGTCCAATATTTTCATGTATACTATGCTTTATTTTACTTGAGTAAAAGAAAGAACAAGAGAAGCTGCAGTCTTATTGAATTACCCTTTAGTATGCAGTTTAGTTGCATGTTGAAATGTTTAAATAGAGATTTTCAAATTCTGGTCTATCTGATCTAAAATTTTACGAAACTCGACAAACCAGTTTTTTTAACGAACGATGTATCTTGTTTTTTGGAGACCAGTAAAAATGACTGCTAACGATAAAAAATTGTTCATAGTTTTGTGTTTCTCATGTTGCTTGCTTGCTAAACAATCGCGTGTCTGGCCCAGTTTCTTGTTCACGTGAGGAGTATTTATTTATTTATTGTGAACATTAATCAAAAACAGTTAACAACCAGATTATCCAGTGGATTTAATGTCCCTTTAAGGACAATCTGAGTTGAAAACCAAAACAAAAAGAAATAAAGAAATACATTTAATTAAATCTGCAGAGTAATGGTGGGATTTCAAAAACAACGATGAGAACATCGAAAAAACTACAGCGGAGGGGATTATGAAAGCTGCTTAAAATGGGTGAAGTGTAGAGTTCGCAATTCCAGGAAACCAGTTTACCGATTTACCGGTGAGAAAGTTGAACCAGTATCATACGGAATAGCAGCAACAATAACGGGGCAGGAAATTTAAAAGTTGACGAAAAATACGCAAAACCGGGCATCCAAGTGTTTGATCAACCAACGCCTTCCCGCAAAACCACTGGCATTTATACTGATGAAATAACAAATTGTATGGCATTTTTTTATTCGAACAGAAAACATTCCTTAAACAATTTCAACTTTTAGTGACAATGTTTTCCATTAACGAAATATAAAGGGCTGAAATGTAACGAGGTAACTAACTGATCTGCTGAACTCAATTTTAATCAATTTTATTCTCAATTTCTTTTTTCTCAACTTTCAACTCAATTTACAAATCAACCTTCACCTACCAAAACGTAAATCAATTTCGAACCCAACCCTGAACTCAATCACCAATTCAACCCTACATCAACTTTCAAATCAACCCGTCACCTAACCCTAAACTCAAATCCTCACTCAATCCTTGAATCAACCCCGAAAGAATTCCTCTACCCCTCACTCAATTCCAATTCCACTTTATTTAAACTTAACGTAAACCAAATCTCAACCCTCTAGATCTACACAATTCGGCATTTAACGACCAACTCGATTTAAATTTCCCCTCGATTATTTGAACCCCTTACTCAAATACATTTCAACTTTAGCTCAAGCCCTATTTAATCCTAACACAACCTTAACCCACCATAACTCTCTGCTCGATAACCACTCATTCATCAATGCAACACTAATCTAAACGCCGAACACAAACCTCAAATCAACAAGGCCCCAAAAACTACATGTGTGCAAGAACTAAACTCAAGCAAAGTTTCAACTCAAATCACAACCCTCCCCAAATATATCCGCAACCGAATTCCTCGCTAAAACTCCACTCAACCCAAACTGAACTCCGGACCCAAAACCCCACTTAACTTCATACTCAATCTCTAAGGCAGTTTTCGAAAACTGTTTGTATCTATGAACTGAACTCAACCCTCCATAACCTCAACCCTTAACTTAACCCCAATTTCTATGCCCAATTGAAACCTGAAATAAGCATAGATTCAACTCATAGGAACTCAAGCTGATTCTTAACTTAATCGCTGACATCTAATTAACTCTATTCCAACTCGACTACAACTCAACCCCTACTCACCCTTAGTCCAAGCAAACCTGAAGCTGATTTTAATTCAACACTCAACTGTTCAATATACTCTAACATAACCCCAACTCAACTTTAAATTAATTGAAGCTCAGCCCGCAAACGCAACCCAATCCAATCGCCAACTCAACCGCAAACTAAACGCCTAATTAAATTATCAAACCGGCTTATTAAAAAATAAAAAGTTTGCTCAACACACTAAACCCTAATCTAACCTGTACTCATCTCTTAACGAGTTGTGCTTTATGTTTGCTGTTTAGTTAAGGGTTGAGTTGGGTTCGATTATCGTGTTCAGTTGGGGTTGATATAAAGTTGAGTTGGACTGGGATTAGCGTTTAATGAGCAATTCAGCATGGGATATATATGTATGTTGCGAATTGAGAGTTGAATTAGAGTTAGCATGAGGTAAGTTCATTTTGTCAAATAGTGTTTAAGACGATGATGATTACGCAGTTGAGTTAGACTTAAGTTTGGGGTTGTTTCAAGGGTTGAGTTGCAGATCGAGGTGAGGTTGAGTCGGGGGTTGGACTGGGGCAGAGTTGGGGTTAATTTGAAATTGAGCAGAAGTCAGTGGTTAAGTTAAGAATTTATTTGCGGTTGTACTGAAGGTTAAGTTAGCAGTTAGGTTGCGTAGTTTTGAGTTGAGTTCGTTTGAGTTGAGGATTCAGTTGGACGTTGAGCGATAAGATTAAGTTGAAGGTTGAATTGGGAATTCATATGGGGTTCAGATGAGGTTTAGTGAGAAGTTTTGTTGCGGATTTATTTGAGGATTGAGTAGGGCGTTGTGTTTAGGGGTAAATTGAAGATTATTGACAATTTTAAGTTAGAGTTGAGCGATGGGATTCAATTGGAGGTTTATTTGGGGTTGAGTCGGAGGTTGACTTTGTGGAGATTATACAATGTTGAATTCATCTTTGTAGATTTTAAACCTTGTCGAATTAGGGTTTGCGTTGAACGTTGAATGTAGGGTTGAATATGATTTGAGTTGAAGTTGAGTTGAATTTGAGTTAGATTTTCGGTTGTGCATTAATTTATGGTCGAGAGGTTAGATATTTTTAGCTTCCGAATCGAGTTGATTTCGGGATTGAGTTGAGCGTAGGAAGGCAAGTAAAAGGTTGAGATTTAGATTCACCTAAGTTGAAGTGAAGTTGAGTTTGGTTTTAATATGATTAATATTATTTTGGTGATTCCACGTTTTTGTATTGAACTCGCTCAGTTTCACCATCCATGCGCTTTTTAATGTCACAAGACGTGCCTTTCCTCCAGAACCAGGATTTAATTAATGATTCTTCATTATTATCCAGCAATTGATCGGATTGACCCCTCTAATTAGAAAAGTTTCGCCAAAATGTTGGGCGTCGTCTTAGGACTAGAGTACGCTAACCACCAAATTGCCATTTTTCGGGTTTTGATGGATTCTGAGGTTTTAAAATATCCTCTTTCGTTTGCGCGTATTTACGTCTTAATCAGTCTACCCATTCCTGAGCGAACTGGTTTTGTGTTTTCCGCTATCCACTATGTCATAATGACCTCGCAAACTTTAATTTTCATTTTTCTCAAAATAGTGATTTTGTCGCTTAGCGTACTCTAGTCCTGAGACGACGCATTATGCTGGAATGAAATGTTACGTAATTTGTTTATTCATCATGTTTTCAACTTGCACCGTAAAAAATTTGACCCACTATCTGAATTGGTCAAATTACAAGAAACGCGTCTGTTAATAAATCGGTAACGATTTCGATCTATAACGCCATTGTATACATAAAGGCGTCTTATGCCCCCGTCCCTGTATTAAACTATTCCACTATTATTCTTCAATGTTCAGATTCTGTCTTTCCGCGTCCATCAAAATAAAAACCAAAATGTCCACTACATTAGATAAATCATCCTGTGATTTCAGCATCTGAAGGGAAGATCATTCACTACAGTCTGAGGACTTAATATTTTGAGTTTGTAACTCACTTGGTACAATGTTTTGAGCGGATTAAAAAGAGATAAATAAGTTATAAAATCTACCTTTAAGCACTGTTAGCAGATATACCTATATGATATTTATTGACATGTTTTAACTAAAAATCATACCGTTTGTAAATATTCGTCATGGTGATGTTAAAATCAAATTTTTCAGTCGAATATAACCGTGTCTCATGACATTGAAAGGACCTTGAAGAATGCTTCAGTTTTAGTCTGGCCATGATAGTTATGTGATTCACCGTTAAGGCGCTGTTTAATATCTGATAAATGCAATTTTTGCTTGAAAGTGGCTATAGTGCCTACTTCTACCCCTACCTCGTCTTTCGCTTTGATTTTACTCTTACGAGTTGAAGGGAATAGAAAGTCGCCTTTAGGTTACCCAGCTTAACTACAGGAAGGCTACATAAAATGGAGGGAGTCCGGTATACAAAGTTCACATACTTTGGAATGATTCACCTTCATCCAACGGCATATGCTGTCCCACGTTACATTAGGGTGGGCGTCACGTGGGCTGATCTGGTCATGTGTCTTAATACAAAACTACCATTTATTTTTCTTGGTTTTAGAACTCCAGTCAAAATATCTCAGATTGTGCTCCAGCAGGAAATTTAAAAAAAAATGATATGCTTCCTCCCAACAGACAGAATGATATTCATGGCTTCCAAAATCACTTTTTCTGTCTCAAAAGACACGAAAACAAAAATATTAAGCATTGACGTCATAAATATATAAATAACAATTTATCAACGTAATCATCACTTCCTGATGAAAAGGATAAAAAAAATACCAAAACAACAATGAATCTAATTTCAAACAATAAAACTTTCATTTCTCCATAACTTTTTTCGAAAATCTATTTTATTGTTAATGTACGCTTATAGATTGCGAACCAAAAAATAGTTGTTTATCCAAATGCTTCTTCCTCTATCTCTACATTATATGTACAGCAATAAAACGCCACTAAAGTTTTATGTATCTATTGTTGCGGAGAGAAGTTACATACCTACATAGTTGGGAAATACAAAACTTGCAAAATAATAGTAGCAATCATACTAATAAAGGAAAACTATCTATGTGTGTGTGTTTGTGTATGTATGTTGAAACCAATATGATGCCTCTTGAAATTGTTGTAATTTTATCTTGTTTACTATTCATTCGCTCCCGTCCCCTTTCCTGTGTAGCCTCAAATACCTAGAATTTTATCTTTTCGCAATGCTTCGTAAAATAAATTGTAGATAAAGTTTAAAATATTTCGTAAAAATATTCGAACTTAATTTCAACTTAACCCCAAACAAAACAAAAAGCTTAATTCGCATAACATACACATTCGTACATTTAAAATTACCATTTTGGCTATGCCACGATTTCACGGAACACACAGCCATATACACACATCTTCCCTTTTTATGTCATTATTATGTAATAATAAAATGTACTCGTAAATTACATACACACACACATCAAAACATTAAATTTTGTTCACAACATAAATCAATAATTGATAGACCATAAAATATTGGAGTACAATCAATTCCTGTTGAGTTAGCATAAATATAAAAATGTTTCAGTGTACATAATCATGTAGGTATGTAGGAGGTATATTTATATTGGGAAAGCTTTGGTCAAAAGCACATAAAATTAATAATTGAATCAACTTACACAATTTTTTGTTTGGCTGTCTGCTTCACAAAGATTACGATTACAAACACATTTGAAATTTACTAGCAATTATTGATCTATCGACAATTTTGTTGTTGCATTACAAACCCTTTTATTATATTTAATAATTTTCAATAAAATATGCATTTTTAATTAAGTGGTTAGATGTTTGGACATGTACGTACATACATTGAATAAATAATATTATTTAATTTGTATATAAAATGTCTATTTGTGGTGTACAGAAATTAATTATAAATTGATCTGGAAAAATATTTTCATATTTAATTGAATCTGTTTACAGTAGAACAAGAATTTCGTAAATATAGTCTATCATTGGGTGATCAGAACTTCGGTCTTCAAAATTAAGTCTACTCCTAAATCAATCCCAAACGGAATCTCTTAAGTCAGTCTTCAGATCAACCTCCAAAAATGATATTTGTGTAAAGTTTGGTTAAAATTGGTCAAAGCGTGTGGATTTGATTAAATATCTTGCACATATACAGGTTTTACTATGACCAATGAGGATAAACCTTATCTATTTTATAACGGATTTTAGTGAAATTTGATATCCGCGATAGAAATGGGATTTTAAAATGATTTTTGGATATAGCCAAATGGGATGGAACTTGCCTATTTCCCAACCAAAGAAAGGTGATTATAAAATGAACGTTAGTGGTTTTAATTCTTCAGCGCGTGTCCACCACATACTTCATTTTTCTAAGCACGGGCAAACTTACAGCTCTGACATTAAATACTCAAGAAACATACCCCATCGTTTAAAGCGAAATTAAATATTATTTCGAATGTGATCTCGATCGTTAAGCAATTAAAATAGACGTTTACGACGCCTCAAATAGACTTCAATAACTGCACGATTTACAGAATCCTCATCAGACAATAATTTTTGTGTCACATTTCCTTCTATTAGTTGGAAACGTCAAAACTCAGCATAATCAGTTAAAAATAGCTAAGGTATATCCTAATTGCCCATATTTCAGAATCTAATCTTAAAATCATATAGGAATGCAGTTTGAAACCAATTTATCGAATTTCCTCCAAATCGGTTGAGAAATAGGGAAGTTCCATCATACTTGGCCATATTCCAAAATTGTGTCTAAAAATAATTTTCAAATCCCATTTCCAAGGCATATAACCAATTTCATAATAATCGGTTAAAATAGCCAAGTTCCATCATACTTTGCCAAGTTCCAGAACTTTATCCGAAAATTATTTAAGAATTCCATTTTCATCACGGATGTCATATTTCACTAAAACCGAATAAGAAGTAGCCAAATTCGACCTCTATTAGCTAGGAAAACTATTTATATTCCAGAACTACTTCCAAAAATCATTTTAGATTCCCATTTCCAATACCACATGTCGAATTTCATTTTAATCTGTTAAGGAATAAGCAAGTTCCATCATACTTGGCCATATTCTAGAACTTCATCTAAAAAACTTGTTAGAATCTCATTTACATCACACCTGTCCAATTTCAGAAAGAGAAGTTTGTCTGTATATTAAAATCAAAAAGATTCTTTCGGCATTTTATAGACAAAATATATTAACATTAATCGCTTTCACCAAAAAAAAAAAAGTAGAAATATCAATCGCCCACTTACTTTACCCCAAAGGTTATACAAAGTGTATTGTACCCTTACAAAAAATGAGAACTTTCTTTGAGTTCCTGTTGGTAGTTTGGTTTCGTACTGAAAAGTTCGGTCAACTCATCAGGTAGCTACGACCAAACTACAAAATACAATTCTCACTTCATATATTAAGTGTGAGGTAAAAACGTACTGACTTAGCGAATTATATTCACTAAATCAAAAATTAAGGAGAACCCTCATTTTTGTGTGTTTTATGCCCACACAAATAATAGAAAGAAATCTAAAATTTAAGTATGGATTTTATATTCAAAACATATGATTCTCTTTCTATACGAAAAGTGGGTATAAAATTAGTTATTTTAATTGAAATTAATGGAATTAAATATTTTTTTTCAATTAAATAATTAATAAATGGTGTGCCAACAATTAGTTCAAAATATTACTTCATTTTATTACTGGCAGTGGGGTGCCAATAATTGATTTATACGTAAGCACAATTATTGGCACATGCCAATTATTGTATAATATTTATGACGTGCCAATAGCTATATTCTTATTTAGACCCTATTCTAGAATTTTAAAATGCTTAAGAAACGCACAAAATGGAACAATATCTAAGAAGGCGGCTTCTAAGCTATGTATTATACCTAGAACGACATTACAATTTCGTCTCGGACCTAATTTTTTAAAAACGCGACCAGGTCCAGGTACAGTTATTAACTAAAAAATAAGAAGAACGAATAGTTGATTGGATTAAAGTTTCTCAAAAAAAGAGTTTTCCGAAGCGAATGGAGAATGTTACTAGCGCAGTGAAAGACTTTCTAGGACAAACCGTCAGTTCTGAATATCAGTTCTTAAATAAACTAAGACAGCGTAATTTATATGAAGACCCTCGCATAATAACATTCAACAATGAAATCACTGAAACAATGTCACACGGGGTTCCAATTATCGACGAAAAAATTATGAAAGGTGTAATTCTACCAATTAGATTTCAAATAAAAAAAATTTTTGAAATGCCAGATGTATTTTAAAAGGTAACTTGAAATTGTTAGGTAAATTGAAATTGTTTTAATTGTAGTTCTATTATTTAAGGTCATGGATTGTTATAACAAGGAAATGAATTCACGAAATTATTCCAATTTTGTTAATGGCGAATCATGGAAAAAAATAATTAGACTAATGGACGGTAAACTTGTATTACCGTTAGTAATATATTCTGACGACTTTGAGATAAACAATTCCTTAGGATCTCACAATGGAGTACAAAATTTAACTGCACTGCTCTACAGTTTTCCCACACTTCCCAATTGGGAGCTTGGCAAATTGGATAAAATTTTTGTAGGAGCATTATTTAAATCTCAAGATGTCAAGAGCTGTGGTCAAGAAGTTGCCTATATAAAGTTAGTCGAAGAATTAAAATATTTGAAAGAAAATGGCATTGAATTAATTATTGATGGCAATAAGACTCAGGTATGTTATGCAACAAAATCATATTCATTCGAAAATTTAGAAATCTGATTTTATTGCCGGTATTTTGGGCCCTTGCCGGTATTTTGGGAGATAATTTGGCTCTAAACAAAATATTAGGATTTTCATCGTCATTTGCGGCAAATTTCTATTGCAGGCGATGTAAACGAAGTAAGTCATGCATGCAAACTGACTGCGAGGAATACGAAGATTTTCTAAGAAATGAGACGAATTACATGTGTGACTTGGAACTTCATAATACATCAAAAACGGATTTAATAGAAAACTCTATTTTTAATGAAATAGAAAGTTTTCATGTAACAGACAATGTTATTTTCGATATTATGCATGATGTTTTCGAAGGCGTTTGTAAATACGATATTTGTGCTACACTTCAAAACATTTACAATCGATGAATTAAATCAACGAAAACAAATGTTTAATTATGGTGAAACTGAAATTGGAAATATTTCCCCCAAAATAGATTTAAAAGTGTTGGAAAACAATAATATTAAATGCTCTGCTCGTGAAATGATGACTATAGTGCACTTTTTACCGCTTATAATTGGAGACAAAGTAGAAAGAGGTAATTCTGTTTGGAAATTTCTACTTGTTTTAAGTGATATAATCGATATTATTTTGAAAACATCGATAACAAACGATGATTTGCACAATTTACGTTTACTAATTAGAACACATAATGATATGTATCAAAATTTATTTAAATTGAAACTGAAACCAAAACATCATTTTTTGGTTCATTATCCTAATGCTATTAAATGTAGTGGGCCATTAAGGTATTTATGGTGTTTTCGTTACGAATCAAAACTTAGAGATTTAAAAATAATTGGGCGCGCGATCACTTCTCGTTTAAATTCATGTTTGTCTTTATCTATAAAATCAATTTTAAACTTTAGTTTCTTTTGTATGACAAATAATGCGTGAGCAGTTAGAATTTGAAGAGATATCCCTCACAAAAAAAATATCAAATAATTTAAACATTGAAAGTTTAGCATACAACGAAAAATTAACTAATTGTGTAAAATTTAAGAATATTTTGTATAAAACTGGTTATTTTCTAACCAATATTCAAAGTAATAATGTTTTTTTATTCAGAATTGAATATTTATTAATCAGAAATAAAGAACTTTATGTATATTGTAAAAATGTGAATATAATATCATACGATTCTCATTATAGGTCGTATGTTGCTGGGGAAATAAATAACGAACTACATCTTAAGAGTATTACAGATTTTGCCGGTTTTCCGATTCATTTGTATTATCTACCAACAGGAATTAAAGCATTTAGACTTAAAAATTATATTTAATACCACTTATATGTAAGTTTACTGAAACTGTTCTTAAAAAGAATTTCAAATAAATATAATTAATTGGATATTCTAAGGTGTGTTGTATTATATGAATTATCAAAAATTGATTCATTAGATATTATTAATTTGTTAAGTTGGATTTAGTAATCTAGACTTTGCATCAGATAATTTGTTAGTTTTAATACACAAAAAAAGAGAAAATGTTTACCAGGTTAAAATATGTATTTTATATTAACTAGTGGTACCGACTCTAACCGCTTCACAGCCTTTATACTGCTGCTTTGCGGCAGCAATGGCTAGTCGGTAATATTGTCTCAGGTAGGGACATTTCTTAAATTAAGATTTGCCAGTTAGATACCACCTACCAGCAGAATCAAATTTACAGGATGGCCTATGTTCGTTATACAAATATATATAAAATCATTTTTTTGGTTTTTTAGCTTTTTTTATTTTTTATTAGTTTTTTAATAAAACCCCATTCTCATTAATTCAGTATACCTAACATAAACCTTAAAAAGGAGAATTAAAAAACTATAAAATTTTAAAAACAAAAAAGACAACACGTGACCACATCAGCCAATTATAACACGTTTTCGATGAAGAGAAGAGAGGAATATGTACTTACTACAAAATTATTTACGTATAGTTAATAGTACTAGATAATCGACTCCAAGTTGTATCATGGAATATGCAAATAGTTGATTTTACTACAAAAATAGTTGAACTAATTTCATACATTATAAAACATATTATTTTCGTAGTAATTAACTAGTCAAATTTATTATATGTATATACAATATATATTTAGTTGAAATTATAAATACGAGATACATATTTCGTGTTTGTTCAAGATTGTGCGTCATTTGTGTGCAACTAACAGAGGTGTTAGGACGAAGTGCTTTTATTATTAAAATTTAGGTAAGTAATAAAATATTGCATTAATACGTTAAATATTCTTATTAATAAATTATTGACTGATGAATTATTTTACTACTGTATATAAATGTATACATATATAACTGTTATACCCCCAAATATTTTTTTTGTGTGACGTTTAGTTCAGATAAACATGGATGAGGAACAAGAAAAACACGTGTCTTCATTGAACGAAATAAGTCAACCCGAGTTTCAGCAAAGTTTGAATGTAAGTGACGATAGCAATCAAAATATTATAGACTCGTTTCAAACAGAAAATATGATCATAATCAGTCCATCTTCGAATAATTCAAATATTAGTGATATACAAAAATTGTATGATTTAGTCGTGACTGAATGGAAAATGGATTTGAAAATTTTTGAACACCTAATTGGTAAGATTCACACAATAATTTCTAATTAGTTCTAGCTACATACTATAAGCTAGCCCCAGCACTTAATAATAAATTCTGTTGAAATTTTGCAGATTTAAAATTTTCATTCGAGAGCCTGATTTCAATGGAAAGGGAAGATTTATTAGCGTTAATTCCAGACTGTGATCTAGGAGTTCGTATATTGTTTCGAACAAAACTTTTGGAATTGAAACGAAAACATGTAAGCTAATTCGTAATTTTCTATTATTGAAGTGATATATTAATACTTATTGTTACAGAAAATCGATACATCTAGTTGGTACCAAACTGCAACAACAGAATCCTGCTCTAAATCGTCAATGGTTTCAACGTGGTTGGAATCTCAATATTCTCTTGAGGATTTCTTTAAAAAAATTTGTAAGCACTTCATTTTGCGGTGAAATGTTCAAAGAGAGTGTTCAAGAAAAAAAAGTTGATGATAAAAAACGAAAATTATTTGTGACAAGCATAACTGGACAATTTTTGGATTCATTTAATAGAAGAATGACAATTAACGAAATTAGACTTTGTGGTAATTTAATCAGCGAATATTACGAAGGAGAAAATATTGTGAGTATAATAATATTTATAATATTATAAAACATTTTAGAATTGCTTGAATATTAAGACGAAATTACACGAGTCGCTTTGGCTAATGATCGTGGATGAATCATCTAAATTGAATCGAACCAGATGATCAATACCGCTGATTTGTTTACACAGGTCGATTTGGATGATTCAGCCGCGATGTTTAACCAAAGTAACTCAGAAAAATCTTTATTTATGTAAATAAACATTTCTGTTTTTTTTTGTTTTTAATTTTTTAGGACTTCTACTACCTCTTAGCAAAAAATAAAAAAAACCCGACGGGTATTATGTACGTTAAAAATATAAACCGCCGTATATAAACCGTAATAAAGCCGCCTCCAAAAAAACGACAGCTTAATATTAAAAATGTCGAGAAAACTGTTACGGTCGATACTGGTAGCAACAGTTTCAACGTGAGGAACCCCTTAATTCAAAATTTTTGACAAACTGGCCAAGATACATTCACAGCTTAGGGCACACTCTGGTAAGTAGTTTGCACTTAAAATTATTTCCGTATTTATTTAAATCAAAAAATCTTGTATATTTCAGATCGAACAGGATTTTACAAATATGTATACACTGAACGAGAAAATTGTTTGATTGGAGCTTTTAATTCTTTCATAGACTACGCTGTTCCAGTTTTTAAAGAAAAATTAAAAGATAAACATTGCCTTAATTTACTGTCTTTGTTGGACAAAGACGCTATGATGGTAATTCTGTATTATTTGGTAATATTTGAAATAATATTAACCTATTGCTTTAATTTTTTTTTTTAGATACATCTGTCTTTGTGTTGATACTGTCAATAGCTGGAATTTTGAAACCAGTACTCATAACCACAGAAAAGAAACAAAGGTGGAAGCCCTCTATGGTTGAAGCACAGCAAAGCCTAATTTTGCATATTTATACTCAAAACGATATTAAAATAGAAATACAAAAAGTTCGTGAAAAGTACTCTAAATTGGGAATCACTTTGCAACCATTGGTCATAGCTGTCGGTAATAACACTGTTAATTTAACGGAATTTTATGTGGTTTACGACCGAATAATGTACAAGTTTCCAACACTGTTGAAAGCAGTATAGACTCTTGTTTCAAAATTTTCCAAGTTCTCCATCTGGAATATCCTGCAGCATCAATGTTGGTTTGGAATTTTATTCAAAGATATTTCTATAACATAGAAACAGAGTACGATGCAGTAAACAGCTCTATTAATAATCTAATAAACTCTTTATTACCAAATTAGTTGTATCCTTAAGGTAAACATAAGTTTAATTTTAGTACTTCGTACTACATAGCATTTTTTTCAATTTTGGCCTAACGAGTTTATAAAAAATTGTTTAAATTTAAAATTTAATTTTCTAAACTTTTGAGTAGTCGATCTTTTCTTTAATCTAACTTTTAATTTCCTTTATTATTACAGAAATATACACAGGTATATAGTTGCGTGAAAGTGACCAAAAAAACAATTGAAAACAGATAGAGATTTATTTAAAACAACTAATTTTTTTTCTCGGTGTAGTTAAAAACTATTTCTTAGAAGAAGATATAGTAACCAAAGTTAAAACAAGATAATCTTCAGATTTTCCTATAGGTACAAATATTGACCCAAATTCAGTTTAATAGGTATACACTATACAGTATACGGTAGGTACTCAATTTAAATATTTATATAAAATAAAATTCTGTTAACTACCTAATTTTACCTACTAAATTAATATTAATCCTCCGCACCCCAAATATGTATACGTCAACTCAATTTCACAATAACAATAACAACAACAAATTATTTGCAAAGCCAAAAACAATTTTCAATTCTATTCACGTCTTAACAGTAGATCTTCCAAATAAAACACTTTTGTCCCACCATATGAATTCATTCAAAAAATAAAAAATAAAAATGGATAAGCTGCGGGAGGGCAAAGGAAAACTGAAGAAAAACACCTTTTCAAATAACCCTAATCATCCTTTAATTTAGAAGAAAATTAATTTTTTCCTACTCGTTCTTGCTCCCATTATGTGATTATGTATTTTGATTATTTATATCGTATTGAAATTTTAATAAGATTCCAATTTCTTCGTCGTCGTCGTCGTCATCGTCTTTATACAAAATTCTTAATAGAATAGAATTCTTTTCTGTACTATTTTGAATTACCTCAATCAATTTATTTTTTCTACTCTATTATGTGTACATCAAAACGAGGTAAAAAGAAAAGATGTTTGACGTTTAAGATAATTTAAAGGTACCATAAGAATATATACAACAAAAAAAAAAATATTTAATGAGACTATAAACTGTCGTCACGTGTGCCTTTGTGGTAGAAATAATTTTACTACTGGTAATGAATTGTTAATGTGGTGACATTTGTCAATGGCATTAATTGTTTAGGGTGAAGTATTTGCGAAAGTTAGTGATAATATACGTATGTGTGGTTCCACTGCTTTGCTTGTCCAAATTTAATTAAAAGTTAATGTAATTCAAATCAATGTTTATAAGATCTCGGGTTCAGTTTATGTTTGTGACATCTAAAAAAGGTGTGGACACGTCTTTTACGTCAAAAGCTTTAAGATCTCTTCTTAAATTTGGACCCCACTTGTAAGGCTTCTAATTTTGGACCCTAAAAAAGTCAAAACCTTTTTTTTTTGTGGGTTCTGAGGTTAAATAAGTAAGAATTTACATTTTTATTGTTTCAGAATTTTACTCAATCATAATATTTTTGATTGACTACAATAAATTCCTAATGACATTTAAACGACACAATTTTTCACAAAAATAAAAAATCGCACAGAATTAAACTTTATTACAACTATACATATAGATAGAATTTATAATAAATAACGCTTAAAAAAAGCTTTTACCATAATTTAATTTTAGATAGTTACAAAAAAAGTTCAGTTCCATCCCTTCATTTGAGATCAAATTGATTTAAACATTTTTTTTTCTGTTATCTTAATTCAATTTCAATATTTTTGCGCTATCACACATACATAGATCCCCAATCTATGAATACTCTTCATTATAGTCTATACAATAGATAGAGAACCAAATCAGAGTTAAAAGTTTCTCTTAATAAAAGCAACAACAGTAAAATAAAAAGCTTTTATGCAATTTATGTCGAACATTTTTTTATAATAAATTCCAAAAATTAAATTAAATTATGATGGATTCATTTTTGTCAGTCGACCGTAATTCATTTGTCACCGCCAATATAGTACATAAATCTATATTTTCAGGTAGGTTAATCTAAGTAACGCATAACTCTCAGATTTTCCGTATGCAGACGAATTTTTTAAAATCATAAAATCTGAGAACGACTAGTTAGCTATAGTATATTTGAACGCATAATATTTAGGACCGAAAAAAAAAATTTTGAGTTCAATTGCGGCCAGATGAGTAGCTTCAAGGAAGGCTTTATAATTTTTATGCGTCTGAGATCATACTGCTAATCAAACTATATTTATGTTCTGGAATTTACCTATTTCAAAACAAATATATTTAATGGATGGAGGATGATTACTGTTATTAAATACAAGTAAACCTTTAAAGCACTGATTATTATAATAACCGCTTAGAGGTTGTTGATGTGTCGAAATTACACCAGATAATGGACGAATACCAAAGAGAAAACATGAATTTGATAACGTCACGTTAAGTGTACAGTAGAGGAAATTAATATACAGTGGAAAATATGATATTGACACCAGATATAACATTCCCTCACACTTAATTTTATAGTTAATGGCACATCATATGCTGAGCCTGGTTGGTGGGAAACGTGAGTGCTTAAATCATCTGACGGTTCAAGGCGTTTTTCCTAAATTGGTTTCTTCTGAATCTACATAGGGTCCGAAGTTCCTACGGCACGTACGATTGAGGTGCTTCTGAGCGTGATCGTGGACTACCTGCAGAGCGAGAACAAATGGACAATTCTTTTCTGTGTGCATACTGAGCAACTAGGTGGGTTACATGACAAACGATTAAACATGGCTGCCTTTTTTCACGAAGGTTCATTTTGAATGATGACTCTCGAATCTTCATAACCAGAATTGTTCCTTTAACGTTACATCTCGTTTTCGTTCTTGGTTTTGAATTTTTGATGTCTTCTCAAAGTACCAATGCCTGTGTTTACTCCTGCTTAATAATAGTCAATCCGTTTCTTCTTTCTTCAGATACTACCGAGCATTGGCTGGCCGACTTAAATTTTGTCTGTTTTGTCTCAATCCCTTCGAAACTTTTGTCACTTTGTTACATAGCAAATATTCAGCGGGTGACTTTTCTGAACTATTCAGGATTGATCGATGTATTGACAAGTTAAATAAAAGTGTCATCATTGACATCACTCTCAAGGTTTTTAATAAATGCCGTTCGGCTTCTGCATTTGAGGCGGGGTGAAAGAGTGCACCTTCGATGACACAAATGGGTTGCAAAGCGTTAATGGTCGCTTCAGATATTGACAATGACATCTTCATCACGAAAGGGAAGTTGTAAAATGTATTCACTACAATCAGCCACATGGAGTTGGCCAATGGCTTCTTCAATGTGAGTTGATTAATCCATGGCCAGTAACAATCCGTGCCCAAGTTATTCCCCAGTAAAGTTGTTCAAGCATTTGGAGTACTCTTGTTTTTAAATTTTTTAAAACTACTACTCGCGGCTAATCGGTCTGTAACAAAAGAACGTTAGTACTTACATTCAAAGACAATTTCCGTAGATGCTAATCTTAAAGTATATATTCCGCCACTAATTTTGCATTATCAGAAATTCATCCAATACAAACATGTAGATTTGTTCAACTTCCAAACAAGACTCTTCTTCTCGTCAAAATCTCTATCAAAATCTCAATTCGGAACCCATTGACATCTCGACAAGGCATTTGCATTTCGGTGGCGGTCAGTCGGTCTGTACCAAATAGTGTATGTGTAACTCATTCGCATAATATCCCATTGTTTTAAACGCTGAATTGCCACCTCAGGCAACGGGCAAATATAGGTACTGGAGAATTTTTTTGACACCGATTTGACTGGAGTTTTCTGACTGACTGTTAGAGATTTCAATGCAAATCTGATAGGCTATTCCGTCTGGATAAATATGAGATACTACAGCGCCTATGCCATGTAACGATGCACCTGTGGCAAACATAATATTGCAGTTCCCTTTAAATTTCCCTAAATGTTTATGCTTCATAATGTTTTTTATTTCAACTGACCGAAAGCTCGCACTTCCTGTTCATCAGTCTAGGCGAAATTATCATTCTTGGCATTCTTTCCGCCAATTGCGAAAAAATTTTGTAAAGGCCGACAATAGCAGTTAATTTTTCCTATAAAAGCTTTCAATTCTCTAAGATTTTTTAGACGTATTAAGCTTATGAAAAAGCTTCTCTATTCCGAGAAGCGGGTACCGATCTGTATTTAGTTGAGTATTAATCGTGATTTTAAGATACATTACCACAAAGCCTGAAGGTCCCGTTTTGCTTCGTATGGCAATATGGCGATTGGTGCAGCACACTGGCTAGTATGCAGCTCTTTGAGAATTTCCAACAAAATTAAGCTTTCAATTTCGGTTCTTACCGCGGCCATCTGCGAGTACGGAATGAGGCGAGACTTACAATGTACATTGGTTGGGGATTTGGTTTTAAATCAAAATGGGGTAAATGCATATCGCACCATCCAAACAATAAAACGATAACTCAAAAACATTGTTTTTCAGGAGAAGTTTGAAATTATGAAGGAATCCCATGTAAAAACGTTTCATTAAAGTTGAATAACTTGTGCAGGAGGCGATAGAGCACCTTGCACAGATTTTAAAAATGCAATCATGCAATAAACGTATAACTAGCAATTATCGTTTTATTGTTTGGATAATGCAATATGCATTACACAATCCTAATTCTCTTTAAGTATAGTTGCGTGCTTTTGGATGAAGGTCGCGGCCTCTAATATTAAGTCTTCCTGGGAGCCTCCGCTTCGAATACTGATGATTGCTTAACTGATGGATTAATGAGAAACCTAAAGGCATCGAACTAATCTAAACCCAATATGTTATTTCCCATTTCACTATTAACGACTAGCAGTTGTAACTTTAAGTCAATCTAATTCCAACGAACGTTTAAGCGAATGGTCCCCAGAGATCTACCGAGGTGACGGTACCCGAACACTGCCGTGCTAAGGAAAAAATCACAAACGCCAAAGTTCGAAAAATGCGTTAGGGGCATATTTGGATTCTTTAAATAGATACAAAATATAAAAGAGTTGAAACTATTCAAACCTACAAAAAGTAGTAAGTGCATTTTTCTTAGCACGACAAAACAGGCAAACCAGAGAACTATTGCTCCGGTATTTACTTGAAGTTCTATCGTGGTTTTTTTCAACGGTAAAGCTTGAACGGGAAAGGTTGACCTTACATTCCGGCGTAGAATGAGTTTGTGCTGTGGATATCTTCTTCATAGCTGAGTCTGCTGAAAACGTGAATTACGTTGTTACTTACATATATCCGGTAATTTCGCATGGTCGGTGTGCTACTCACTTACTTGAAACTATGATATTTATTGGGCTGATACAGCATAATCATATGTTTAGAATTCTCTTAATAGAGTTCTCGAACTTGTATTGTATAATCTCGATTTTAAAACAATTTTGGTTAATAGGTGTATAAATCCGCTAACTAACCTCGATCTATACCATCCGCCGCTTTTAATACGAGTTGCAAAATATTTATTGACATGCTTGCGATACAAACAGCTAAATACACCCATCTGAAATTACTTGTACGTTTTTAAATTGTAATGTCGAGCAAGCCACTGACAAATTTTATAAAGTTCTTTATGGGTTTATAAAACCTAGCAATGGGGCATGCAAAACGAGTTTGATTTTGTTTCCGCACATCAGATGTCATTACCGTCGTGATAAAGGTTACAATAATGTTTAATGTTTAATTTTATGGCTACGAAGTTCGAACGCATCGCTAAACGACTTATAAACATTTTAAAATATACAAATTCTTTTCTGTTATTAAATTCACCATACACTTTCGATACAAAACACAAATAACATTTGCTATGCTAACCTTTACCGAGGGTGCTGCATTCTAAAACAGCGGCGAATATTGTTTACTATAAGCATGCCCTATCGTTCTGGTTCTCTCTCACTAGATCTTTTAACCCATCATGTATAAAACTAGGTGCAATTGAAGGCTACTGAAGCAAACGATATTTGTAGTTTGTTTTCTGATCATTTCGAATCCATTCATGTTGATGCGTCTGTTGTTGACTCATCAAATTTTCATGTTAATGGTCAATCTTTAGATTTAGTTTCCGAAGAAGGTGTTTCAGAAATAATATCTTCACTTTATATCAAAAAAGGTGCTGGCTCTGATAATTTATCCAACTATTTCATTTTTAAATTGAAATCTCAGCTAACCAAACCTTATTTGGTATGAGTACCTTGGTACTCAGTATCCCACCATATTTTAATTATGAAATATACTGATATGGGTCTCTCCGGGCAAATTCTTAACTGGCTACAATAATATCTGTCCAGACGCAAAGTACAGGTTAAATTCAATGGATTTCTGGCACGGACCATTGTTATTGAATCTGGGGTGTCTCAGGGTGCCATCATTGACCCCCTTATCTTTATCAACGATTTGCCAAACGTTTTGTCTATACGATACTTACATACTTTATACTGACGATCTAAAATTTTCGCCAATGTCAATGACACTGCTGACTATTCTAGACTTCAGTCTGATATGCAAAATTTTTGGTGTGGTCGAAGGCAAATAAATTAAGAATTAATATCAATAAATGGGTTGCGATTTCATATACGTGCAAAATAAACCACATAAATTTTCGATGCAACATTAATGATATTGGGTGTTAAGTTTGATTCAAAAATCAAATTTGTTCTCCATATAGCTGCTGTCTGTGAAAAAGCACATAAACTGCTTGAGTTTATTTCTAGACGTGGTAAAAATTCGTGATCCTAATGTTTTTATTTAATTATTGAAAAGCTTAGTGCATAGCTGTTTGGAATACTGTAGTACAATTTTAAGCCCTTACTACGAAACCGTGAATTTTCAAAGATTTCTGTTTGTGTTTGGGTAAGTTTTTATTGGTGGGATTATGGATCATACGATGATTCAATCAAACCAAAGTTTTGGCTGGCTCAAATCATCGCACGATCTCACAATTACATCTTCACAAAATTTATAATATCGAGCTATTAATTGAGCAAACATATTTGGATGAACAGGGCCGCTACATCACCCTCTTCGCAGTAAGTTTCCCATACGATTAAGCTTTAAAACTCCATTATATTTTAAACGAATGTTAGTTAAATATTAAATCTGTCGGATTTCCTTTTACCTGGTTTATTTAGATCGAGTTGTGCTAGAATTCCAAATGCTGGTTAAGGCGATCGATTGACACAGACTGCTGTTTTCCGTTATTATCAATTACGAAGAATTTTCGTAGCTTACGAGAACTCTGTAAGGCCCTTCGTAAGGTGAAGTAAGGATTGTTCGTATTCTGTCCCCACGAACAAATAGGAAGTCGTAACTATCTATATTTTTTGGGATGAAAAGTTTGGAATCTGTCGATTTGCGAGAGCCGACTGGGACTAAATTTTGCATCTGTGTGCGAAGCTGTTGCAAAAAGTCATTAGTCGATGGAGAGGATTGAGAACTTGGGCCTGAAAATATATCGCCAGGTAGTATGTGGCTTTGACCATAAACTAGGTCCGCTTGGCTGCATTTGAAGCCTTCTTTGAGGCATGCTCTTATGCCCAGTAAAATAATGGGTAACTCAAAACTCCAATTTTTGGTGTTACCCCGAGCTTTAGTGAAGTGTTTAAAGTTCTATGGAAGCGCTCTACCATACCGTTTGCTTGCGGATGGTAGGCTGTAGTCCGAATCCTATGTGAACATAGAACTTTTGTTAGTTCCGTGAAGAGTTTAGACTCAAATTGGCTGCCTTGGTTTGTCGTTACTTCAATGGCAACGCCAAACCTTGATACATACTGCTCGATGAATGTCTTAGCAATGGTTGCAGCGGTCATATCTTAAATGGGGTATGCCTCCGGCCAGCGGGTGAACCTACAAATACTGGTTGCCTTCTGATGGTGGAAGCGGTCCGACAATATCCATGTGAATGTGCTGGAAGCGTGTTGCAGGAAGATTGATTTTGCCATGTTGTCATTTCGTATGTTGATGGATTTTGGATTTCTGGCATGACAAACAGTTTGTTACCCAATTTTTGATGTCAAGATTCAAATTGACATCAAAAATTTGACATCAAAAATACTACACGACTTAGCTGTTGAGGAATGTATATGATTACCAAAGGAGATTTCGCATTATAATTCATAACCAGTGAAATTTACAGGTTCAAGTTTGTATACTTGGTGCTTGTTGAACGAAATTTATTGAGCAGCGCTTTAAGTTCGTCGTCCGTATGTTGTAACTCTGATATCTTTTGTAAATCAGCGATTTTGCTTATAGAGGCAGCTTGTGGGTCACATGACGTGGCAAAGTGTCTGCGACCAAATTTTGCTTACCTGAAATGTGTCGGATGCCAGTCGTGAATTGGGATATAAAATCCAAATGGCGAGTCTGCTGTGGACTGCGTTCTGTTTTTTAGTGAATAGCGTTATTCAACTGTTTATGGTCTGTGTAGACTGTGAGTGTTCGACCTTCTACGAAATATCTGAAATGTTTAATGGCTAAGTATATAGCCAGTAGTTCTCTGTCGAAGGCAGAATACTTGATTTCAGTCGTTTTAAGCTTCTTTGAAAAGAACGCTAATGGTTTCCAACTACCTTTATTGAATTGTTGACTGTTGTAACACTGCTGCTACAGCAATGTTCGATGCGTCACATGTTATGCTAAAAAGTGTCTTTTCAATGGGAGATGCCAATCATGTTGCATCGGCAAGCGCGCTTTTGACTGTGATGAATGCTTCTTTATATTCTTCTGACCATAGAAGGAAGTTTTGGCTGTTTTTGGTCTTTTTGACAAGGTTGCCAAGTGCGCGTGAATTGGTTGTAGAAAGACGGTTAAACGTGGAATAAAGCGATGATAATAGTTCATCATTACGACGAATTTCTGAATACATTTTATTGAGGTAGGTTGAGGGAAGTGAGTTACGGCTAGTACGCGCTCTGGTGAAGGTTTTGTTCCATCTTTAGATATGTGGTTGCTGAGGAATTCTAATTGTGGAATGCCGAAAACACACTTGGATGTCTTTATTTTCACATTGCACTTGGCAAGTCGTTGTAAAACTTGCCGTAAATGAGATTTGTGTTCCTCCTCTGTTGCACTTGCAACCAAAATATCGTCAATGTAGACGAAAATAAAATCAAGATCTTTTATCACTTCATTCATGAAGCGTTGAAAGGTGTGAGCAGCATTCCGAAGACCAAAAGGCATTCGATTGTATTCGAATAGGCCAAATGGTGAAAATGGTGCTCTGAAACATTAGAATATGCGGTATCGGATAACGATCCGGTACCGTAATTGCATTTAGTCGACGGTAATCTCCACATGTATGCCAATCAGTGTTATACTTGACTGGGACATTGTAATTAGGTGATTCGGTAAGGGACGGAAATTCCTCTAGTATTTTTTCGTAGCCATTCTTGACCACCAAGTGTTTTGGTGTGGGAGTGTTGACAGCAACTGTCATTGCGTCGACAGTTAAATTCGTGGCCGGGTCGATGATTCGTCTTTCTCTCATGTCGACAAATAGACCGAATTTCGTAAGAAAATCAGCACCGATTATTGGTCGGTTAACTGATGCGAGCACGAATGGATGGGTAAAGGTGAGCCGTAGCCCAATATCGATCAAAAGTAATTGGGTCCTATAAGTATTTTCGCTGCCGAAAGATACAACACTGGATCGAGAGTTCGGTTTCCATGAAAATATGTGACTAGAATCACAGAAAGAGCAGCCCCAGTATCCACAAGAAAAAGGAGGTTGCTCTGGTAATCTCTAATAAAAAGGCGGCGGTTTGTATAATTTCGTAGTTTGTGAATACCGTGTTGTCGGCTGTGAATTCGCACGAATTAGAGCATTTTCGTGCTCTAGCGCCGAACTTAAAATGATACCAACAAAATCTGTATTTATTTTGAGATCTGCTGCGGCTCCTAGATCTGAAATGTGTCTGGCTTGAAGGCTGTGGACTTCTGGAGCGACTAGAATTACCTGTAGTAAGGGCTGCAACGGCCTTGTGGAGATGGGATATTTGCTCCTTTAATTCCGAAATTTCCGATTTATTCGCTGTTGTTGATTTGCTTGAAGATGATTTGGCGGAATCCATCGCTGAAATGTTGGATAATTCCGCCGCTTCAAATATGCGATCCGCTTGGCAAATAAGATACGGTGTTGGCTCATCTTCGAATCTAATAAGGGCAACTTGAATGATTTTAGGCAATCTCCTCATTCAGAGTTTGCTTACGATATTTTCGCTGATGTGGTTACCCGCTCAACCTTTCATGGCCCTGTAAACCTCTGATGGTTTTTGGTCATAATTGCACTTTTGTCAGTCCTGTTTTTTTTGGAATAAAATAAAATAAATAAAACGTAATTTTTTGGCAATGCTTTTAATCTTACACTTCATTCACCGTTTTCCAAGATTTCATTAATCGAAGTATTGGTTTCTGTGCAGAATTTTCGAGGTACTTTTTATCTTTCCACATTGTAAGCTGGAAATGAAAATTTACTGACATTTTGCTGTTTGCACAAAAAATGATAGTGAAACGCTTTAATTGTGACACCTAATTTTAAATTTGTTTCCGTCCAGTACATCTTTTTTTTGCATACATACGGGCCAACTTAATCAATAAATTTCTTGATATCACCCGTTTCACATGTTTTAATAGTTTACGAAACACTGAAACAGGTAGGTTACATATATGCTGCTAAAAAGTTAATGCGGACAGCATTTTTTTTATTTATGTAGTTTGCATAGTAGGTACATACACAATATAAAGGGATTAGAGAAGTAAAACTAAAAGCTTTGTTTGCAACCGCACAAAATGTTCTTGTTCGTTTTGTTTTTGGTGTTAAAACATAACATGTGAAAGTTTTGGCACATGCTGGTAATTTATATAATTTTATATATATATATATATATGTGGGGATAATTGTGAGTGAGTGATAATTTATCTTTTTCCAAAAAAAAATTTCTAAACTAAATAAAATTGAAAAAGCGAAAAACATGACAAATGGCACAAATGAAATAAAATTCAATTTAGTTTTATAAATGATCTCGATGTTCTCTCAAAATTTTACATATTACTTACTATTGTGTATTTAATATAGTGGAAAGTCGATAGCCACGCGTACACACGTTGAAATATGGATGGTATTTGTCATGAAGACGACGGTTTTTTTGTATTTAACAAATAGCTTGTTTATTATTATTTTTATATAGAAAACCCATCGCACTAAACAAATTTTCATTTAATATTCCAAACTCAAACATGACATTTTGTTTCCTCCACATCTAGTTATACGATAAACAATGTACATAACATTTGATATACCGTAGCTCCACATAAAAGATTTATTTGTGTTTATAACAAATTCTAAACATAAATATTTAGTCGGTTTTATCATAATGTGTGTTTTAGATGTTTTAGCATAGATGAGTTTATGAATATTAATCGTACGCTTTATGATATGAATGTCGATCTATATGCTGTTCATATAAATAAAAAAAAGCTCATTGAAAAATAAATAAATATTCCAGATAACAACATACATACAGAACAGGGAGGGATATATGATAGAGGAATTGATACTGTATGCAGACATGAATCTATGAATTTTTTGTTTTGTTTGTTAACCAAACAACTAAACTAGAAAATAAATTTGTTTTTATTTATTAAAAAAACTATTTTTTAGTTATGCTTTTTGAAAATAAAAAAAAGTTGTTTATAAATATGATACACGATGACGAGATGGATATTAAATATTACATAATCAGTTTGTTTGTTTATGCTTGATAGAATTTTTACCAAAGAAAATTTTTAATTGCTCTCCCTGTTGGAAAGCTATACATATTAATTGCGAATCGTACATTTTTCATTTCTCAAGTTTAATGGTTCGACCGAATTACCGCAAGCTTTTTTTTTCAATTAACATATCTTGTAATTGGATTACTTTGTGTTGTGTACTAATATCTCGAGGTTAATTAGCTGTAGATGAGCTTTTACGTGTGCATATCGTGTTTGTACAATTATTAACGGCAAGCATTTGTAAGGATGCTTTGAAGTAGAAATTATTTCGAGGACAAAATACCGAACGAAAATTCGAAATGCAAAAAATGCCCCTTTAGGGGTTTGTTGCTTTTATCTTTAAAGTAATGTGTTCAAAGGTGATTGTTATCAAAACATTTTTTTTGTTGTAATTTGTAAGTGTAATCAGCGCCATAAACGTTAAAAGAGAATATTCCTCTTTATAAGGTGAAAATTACACCCCGATGAAGGGTGGAAATTAAATAATCATAATAATAACACAAACCGTTTTTTTTTATTATAAGGCAAAATAAGGGAGTCGTTTTAAATAATTGAAGGAGAAATGTATGTTTCCCATTCTGTTACAATATTAATCCGCAAGAGGCTGAAATTTAACACAAAATGATGTCAATCTAATTGTTTACATTTTTTTCATTACATGTTAAAATTACCACGATTTTGACAAATTTTAATTATAAAATATGGGGAATTAAACAAGGTATCTACAAAAAAATATTGGTTTCAATCTAATTAATTTTCGAAAAATTTCATTATTTTCGGAGCAATATTTCGAAAGGCAAAATTAAACATCTTATTGGGGCCACTATACGCCTTAACAAAATTACAGGATCAATTTGGAATCAATTGTATAAATTCTATTGATTATGGAGTGCCAAACTGCCAAGACGACCAAGTGTCGTCAACAAGTATTTTCAAAATTGTTGTCACCAGCATAGTCACCACTGTAGTCACAGTTAAAGTCACAAGTGTAGCCACAAGTGCAGTCACAAGTGAATTCACAAGTGTTGCCACAGTTACGGTTACAGGTGTAGCCACAAGTGAAGTCACAAGTGAATTCACAAGTGTTGTCACAAGTCTAGTCACAAGTGTAGTCACAAGTGCTTTCACAAGTGTAGTCACAAGTGCAGTCACCACTGTACTCACAGGTGTAGTCACAAGTATAGTGAAAAGTGTTGTCACAAGTGGAGTCACAAGTATAGTCAGAAGTGAAGTCATAAGTATAGTTACACGTTTAGACACAAGTGTAGTCAGAAGTGTAGCCACAAGTGCAGTCACAAGTGAATTCAAAAGTGTAGTCACAAGTGTCAAAGCTAGAAATGGAAGTAAAATAATGAAAGCACGTATTTGTAATTATAGAATAGACCTCAACATTCTTCTTCTATTTTTTCCCACACCAAAACCACATTGATTATCACCCAAGGTCCTCTCGCTATAAGTTGACAACTTTGCTGCGACTACGTTGGCCAAAAGCTTGTAGCCTGTGTTCAGCAAAGGTGTCTCCTCCCTTTTTATGAAATGGACGAACAAGAGCCGTCTTCCACCCTACTGGGATTTCTTCTCTAGGCCAAATTGTTGATATTAACTGTAACGAACGCAAATTTGCATCCATTACTTTTCCATATATTTAACAAAAAAAAAAAAAAAAAAATTTTTAACGAATCATTTTTCAAAATTAAATTAATTCACAATTTTCAATACCGGTCAACATTTCATTATTTCCTATGGTCAGCATGTATGCACTCAAATGTTTGTTTGAGTAAACACACGCGTGACCTAATAAACATAAATAAAATATACTACCTGAGTTTGCTGACGCCGGCATATCAATAGCATATAATAAATATTTTCATCAATATAACATAGGTAATAAGAAATTTTTTTTTTGAAGGCCAATAATGCGAATCAGCAAACTCGGGCCAATTATGAAGAAATACATTTTTTTTTTTTTTTTTTTGTTAAATATAAAAATTTGCAAAATAGGTAGAAAAAATTAATAAAATTTTTTTGGATTAAGTATAGAGTGGGGGAAATTCAGTAATTTGAGGCCACCAAAATTTGTATAAAAAAGGCCAAAAATGACTGAAATGAGGGAGTCGACTGAAAACACCCGTAGAGGTGAGTTCACTACAAACAACGTGGGGAGAGTCGACTAATGACAACGAAGAGAGAAAGTCAATAAAATTCTAATTGTAAAAGTCTCAAATTGTTATACGAGTCTAAAAAAAAAAAAAAAAAATACGAAATTTCAAAAACAAAGTTGAAGAAAAATCACATCCGTTTATCAATTTAACGAACCGAGAACAACAAAAAGGGAAAAAAGGTGACAACAATGGTAAGTATAACCATTAAAAATCTCAACCTACTAAACACGAGTCACTAAAATTGGTGGTGTGTCAATCCAGCGATCTCATTAGAGACGGGAGAAAGTAAGCGGAAACGCTTCTTCGCCCTTTCTGCTGGAAACGCAGCACCAAAACCCCCACAAAAAAATTCATACTAACCACTGATTTTTCCTTTCTTTTACATTTAATCTTTGATGGCTCAGAGCTAAGCTCACCACTATTGACTATGGTCGATGAACTCGCACCATAATGATTCCCCTAAGAGCCCAAAAAACCTCATACCTCCTAATTTATACATCCGTTGACCAAAAATTCAAAGTTTTGGTCCAAACCCTAAGTTGTCCTTTTTTTTCAATAATGCGGTATAACTAGGTTTCTCAACCGTTGTCACCAAATTCCCCCACGATCAAGTTTACCTCTACCGGCCTTGAGCTCAGGTAAACGCCGCACAGAGTGATGATAGGCGGTTGAGAAACAAACTTTGTAAACGATTGAGTTGAGGTAACTCGATTCAGTCTCGTTACAGTTCTTTGTTACTCAAACATGCAGTAGAACAGATAATCACCGCCATATTTGAGCATTTCGTTGCAGATACCATCCTCACCAGGTGTCTTGTAATTTTTCATCTGCGATATCACGTTCCGCACTTCATCATATGATGGAGTAGGTGGTGGTGTCATCTCGACGTTAATATCACATTGAAACAAGGGGGGTTGTTGCTCGGAAGGATGTGCCTGTTTATTTAAAAGTGAGGAGAAATAATTGCGCCACACTTCGAGGACGGTTTTAGTGTCCACTTCCAAATTACCGGAATTGTTGCGAATAGCGCTCTCAGGATACCTATCTCTCAGGCTAGAATTTTAGAAGTTGCGTGCCTGTTGTTCATGGCATTCCCGTTTCTTCCGTCTACACACCCGATTAGCAATTATCCTCGCGGTCATGTAGGCGTTATGGGATTGTCTTGTTCTTTGCGATAGATTTCGTTGTCGTGCGCGATCTTTTTCCCGAATAGCACCAATACAATCATCATCAAACTAGAGATTTTTAGGCCTTGATGGATTTTGGCCTATGGTGGACTTTGAGGCATCGGTTATTGCCGTTTTGATAATGTTCCACTGTTAGATGGAGTCAGGAAGTGGTTTATTTTCCAAGATTTCTGATAGAGTCAGCCCGTAGGTGGTCCTGTCTTCGTTTACCTCTTGCCTATTAATTAAATATTCTAAATTTGTGGTATTTAGATCACACAATAATTTTTTATTTGCTTCTTTTAATTTATCATTTGGTTACTTCAAATTTCTTATTAAGCTTGAACGAAGAACTATTAAGCGTTGCTTAAGAATTTGAAGACATTTAGATATCTTTAAATACATTTTTTGATACCGCAAGTTAAGCAAGTTTGGATAAATTACTTAATTATAGATCTATAGTCTGTTTCCGGTTGATTTTGCAACATATCGTTATCTCAGGACTAGAATACGCTAACCACCAAATAATCATTTTTCGGATTTTGATGATTTGCGCGTATTTACGTTTTATTCAGACTTCCTGAGGAAACTGGTTTTATGTTTTCCGCTATGTTCAACACTTTCTAGCGACTAAATTACGCTAAATCCTGTTTAACGCTAATACCACCTTGTGTTTTTTCTGATTTTAGCACTAAGTAAGATTTATAAAATCTAATTCCACAAAACCGAGACGCTACGATTTACAATATATTGCGCTATTTCCTCATTGCTCCCAACAAAATGTGATTATGTTTCAAACAATTGGATCAGAAATTACGCCAAGCACCATTTTTACGTGTCTGCAAAATTAGCTTTAATCTATATCCATTTTCCGCTATATCACACATTATTGCTGTCATAATATAGCGTGCGCTAAAAAAACTTCTCATTGAAAAATTATTATGTTTTAAATAAATTTTCCCAAAATTATAATTTTTGCGCCTTACTTCTATTCTTACAATTTATCATTGCATTATTATGAGAACATCTTTGAACTATCGTTTCAGCCAAGGTCGTAAGACCTCGTAAAGAGTGGTTTTGTCGCTTAGTTCTGAGACGACGATATATTTTAATATTTCGATATAATTCAGGAACTTTGATTTCATATTTTTCATCGGGATATTTTAAATACAATTCGGTGCTAGGATATTACAAACCCGTAAAACTGTTCTATTTGTAATTTCTAAACCGCATTCGGAAATCCAACTAAGATAGACTTGGCTTTCGGGTTCAGGGAGTTTATAAAATATACGATTTGAAAATTCCCTTTTGGTTGTGAAACATGTTGGTACGGCACAAATTGCCACAGACAATCTTTTGTCTGCCATATAACAAAATTCAAAAATACTTAAAAGTCTTGTGCTCTACGTTTCATTGAATTGGTACTATAAAATTAGTATGTTGTTGTATTGTCTGTTTAACCTTCCTGTCAACACGACACACCTGGGTGTGTATTCGATTTTTTGTAACTGCATGAAATTTTTTTTCTAATAAAGTTAAATGAAATTTTAATTATGATATCGTTTCTATTTTTAATGTTTATCCGTCTTTGATGAAAAACTCTTGATTAAATTCATACACAACATGGGTTAAACGTGTTGGTAAAAGTGGTTTTATTCTCGTGTTGACACGAAGGTTAATAAAAAGATAAATTATTTTTTGTGTAAAATCGTCAAAAATTAAAACACGACGGTAAACGGCTTTTATATGATTTAAATTTGGTCGTCGTACGAAGCAGACGTAACTTTTTACTGTGTGACAATAGAAAATTAAATAAAAAATTTGTATTTAATTAATTTTAATTTATTCTGAATTAGTAATTATTCGGTTAGTAGGTTTTCGGTTTAATCGAAGATAGTAATAATTTATAGTGTTTGTTCCGTGATAATTGGCAGTATTGTGATACATATATTTTTTTTTTAATTGCTGTAAATTTAATCTGTGTTGGTGTTATAGAATGCAATGCAGAACTTCGAATTTCATGATACCGGAATTCAAGTCATTTTTGGCTGCTTTTCGATTCCGGAATTCAATTATCTATTATCTGAATTTAGTTTTGAATATGGACATTTCAAAATAATTAAAAAATGAGTTAATACTTTCCTTAGTTTAGTCTATATTTTTTTGTTATTTGGTATTTTTATATTTTTTTTAATTCCGTAAGGGTCGAAAAATATGAAATCGACCTAAACGAAGATCTAGATTTCATAAGGTTGGATGTGCATCTGCGGTGCAAAAAATCGGGGGACTAACAAAATGTGATCAACAACTTTGTACCGCTCAAGCAATTCATCTCGCAGTCATAGATGTGCTTTACTGCCGACAACGAGCTGCTTCCCTAATGTTTATGCAATTCCGATAGATATTGCGCTAAATGAAAATAATAGGGAAGATGAATAAAACAATTTTGATGATATGAAGAATAACAAGGGACTTTCCATCGATACGGAAAATGATTTACCGGATGGAACTATCACAAAAACAGAGGAATATGGAATATTTTATCTGACTAACATGGTTCGAAAGATCGTAGTGATGCTCGTCGTTTATTGACTAAACATTTTAATACTACAGTCATACGTCAAACTTAAAATGAGTAAAGAGATTTCCTTGCAGCTCGATTGCAAGGCGCGCTGAAATATTCTGTTGACGATGTTGGAACGTTTATATATCTTAAGAAACAACATTTTGAAATAAATCATTGATATCAATTCCAAAATTACGTTTACAAACAGCGAGATGTCTTCGATTTATGGTGCGATAATCGTTTTTCCAAATTGGTAGTGGATATAATTTGAAGCAAAGACGCGAATTTACTCACAACCGACACCATCCTCCCATATTTATGTTGGCCTTGCGATATTCACACAACGGCGGAAAAACTGAAATACATCAAGAATTTGATCGCCCTGGGAAGCATGTAGTCGCAAAGACAATAGCCACGCTGTCATAAAGACTGAATAATGTTCCGGAAATCGATATTGTTTTGGAAGAAACGGACATAGATCTTGAATGATTAAATCGATGATAATGGAACACGGTCATACGATCCGAAATTGATGTTGAAAAAACTACAAATAATATCGATGCAGATTTACTGTGCAATATTCCCGCAAAATCGGCGAAAAATCGAAGCATGATTCAGATCGGTAAAACGGAACTTTCTTGAAGCATGCAGTTTTCGGGGATATATTTTACAAGTTGCTTACCGACATTAAGTAACCATACCACCTACCAGTGTGGACTCGGAACAGCTGTTTTTCGATTCTGGCAATTTCTGTACTAAGGCACGATCGGGATTGGGCGATGCGGCTCTTAAAAGCAAATTTTGCCGTACTACAAATTTCAAAAGATAATTATAACAGTAATAAGTGCTTATAAACATTAATTTTATGCATATTGATAATGTTAATTTTTTTTGGCTGAATTCTTCAATACAAATTTTTTCTTCATATTTTAAGTTTTTTTTTCAATACCGGAATACTCCGGAATCCGGAATTGGAAGTTTTATAATTTCAAAATTCCGGAATCGTTAATTCAACGAAAATTTGCAATCCCTAGCTTGGTGTTACATGGCTCTTATATATGATAATATAATCTAATAACTGTAATTGGAGTGCACTGTATATAATAAAACATTTTTGTGTCATTCATATTGTTCCGTAACACAAGATATTGAAAGTTACAGTGGACGAAGTTATTTCGTAATAATACCAGTGCAGGAAATTGTAATTTGTAAGATTAGTAATAATTGCGGAAAGTGTAAAAGCAACGCGTCAATCCGGGAATTGTTGCGGTGCTTTGGAGAGTGTAAGAAAGCATTCCACCCCGTTTGTGTTGATAACTTCAAAGTTGATCAATGGGGAAAATTCTTTAAAGGTTGCCCATTTGCTAAATTTATTTGCATTGACTGCCAAAATGCTTCTGGATTGCATAATGTTACAGAGATATCGATGCTGAAAGACAGTTTGAAGGAGGTTGTCATCTTTGTTAACAAGCTATCAGCAAAAGTAGATAGCAAATTTAATGAGATTAATAATAACATGATGGGGATTGATCGGCAAACTCAGCCTGGTTCAACATCATTGGCAGGTGATCTTGGTAGTGTAAATACAAATGTTTCGAATTATGCGCAAACAGTTGGGACTGGTGTCACATCGGATG
Organism: Tipula helvola; assembly: GCA_963556165.1. Taxonomy (NCBI): domain Eukaryota; kingdom Metazoa; phylum Arthropoda; class Insecta; order Diptera; family Tipulidae; genus Tipula; species Tipula helvola. Next base: position 35,352,982 of record OY744482.1, on the reverse strand, counting down.
CTATTCAAACCGTGGTGGTAAAGAAGAATCAGTACACACATTTTTAAATTTTTTTAAAAACACTTGTTAAATATTTCGCAAAATTACAAAAGGTTTAAAAAATCACTCGATCGATTTCGGCTTGTTAGGCCATTATCAGGAGTATCTACTAAAATAAAAATGTAGTTAATTATAGTTGGAAAAAATAAAAAATGAAACAAAAATATCCAAATAAAAAATTTGGGAGTGGTAAACAATAAAAATGGTGAGAGCAATAAACATTAAAAATTAAAAGAGGGTGAGTTAAACACAGGTATATGATTATTGATTATTGATTAGTCAACGGACGAATAACAAAATTCCAGATGATGTTTTTTTTTTATTTTTTTATTTATTTTATTATAACCCGACGTATTAGTCATTTTATGGGACGGTATGAGTATTGGAATAAAAGTGTTTTTAAAAAAATTTAAAAATGTGTGTATTAAGTGTGTTTCGCCAAGTGCCTACGGCAGAAAGTGTAAAAAGGAAGAATCAGTACCTATATGTTAGCCATCTTCATCCATCAACAGTTACTGATAGCATGAAATCATATGTTAGTTCCAAATTAAACGTGTCAACGTCGGATATTGACTACTCGCGTTTGATTCCTAAAAACCGAGATGTAAATTCGTTAAATTTTATCTCGTTTAAGGTTGGTTTACCTGAAGAAGTTTTTTGATAAAACCCTAGCACCTGTTTTTTGGCCAACATCAATTTGGCGCTTTACCTTAAACGATCGGCAAAAAACTTCAAGTTTCCTGTTATTCCAGGCAGGAGTTAGTTCATGATAGTCCTGTTAAGATACCTGTAAAGAGCCATACACCACATGCCATTAATGTACCAGCAACTCAACGCAATAGTTTACAAGTGTACTACCATAATTGTAGCGGTATTCGAACCAAAGTTAAAACTATTTACTCCTCGATACTTGTAAATGACTACGATTTAATACTTTTTGGTGAAACATGGGTCAATAGTACGTTTAATGTTGCTGAATTCTTTCCATCTGTTTATACTGTTTTCCGTCGTGATCGCTATGTGGATGCCAGTGTATCTGATCAACGAGGTGTTGGCGTTATCATAGCAGTTAGCAATGAGCTAACATTCCTGCAATTAAATATTCGATGCGACATTTTAGAATTACTGGCTGTTAAGGTAAAGTGCGGTTCCTTTTGACTTTTTATCATTGGTATTTACATTCCGTTCGGCAGTGCTGGGGATATATATATATATATATATATATATATATATATATATATATATATATATATATATATATATATATATATATATATAAGCTTTATAGAATTGTAGCGAAGGAGATATTGCCGTTGATGCTACAAGACGATCAAATTTTAATAGTTGGTGATTTTATTTTTCCTAAAATTGAGTGGATCCATATAGATGATGCTTTTGTTCGATCTTCTAGCGATTTGATATCAAACAATGTCTTGGATGTATTGTTAAGTTTTGGCATTCAACAAATTAATACTATTCGAAACAACATGGCTCGTTTTCTCGATCTGGTGTTTAAATCAATTCAAACAGTTCAAGTGACAGCTGGTACTGATTTCGGAGGGAGTTCCATTATCTTTCATACACCATTGCTCATCGAAATAAATTTTTAAGAATATAGCACAGCTGAATTTATTGTTAAGAATGTTAAATTTGAATTTTTGAATGCGAATTCGTGACCCTTGATGAATATTTTGGTAAAATTGACTGGTCAGAGTTTCTAGTGAATAATAATAATATTTCCGAGATTGTTGAACGGTTTTATGGTGCTGTGGATGCAGAATTTGACCAGTTTGCTCCCAGAAAGGCGACATGCTGTGAGTACAGTGAACCGTGGTTTAACCATTCGTTGAAGAATCTTGCTAACCGCAAATCTAAGGCTAGTAAGTTATTTAAGCGTTCTGGTAATGGTACGGATTATGAAAAATATTGTATGTTAAGGAAGGAATTCAATATCTTAATGATTTTCTCTAAAATATTTAGATTTTACGAATTGAGATGAAATAAGAAGTAATACTAAAAGATTGTTTTCATTAATTGATGGTAAAAGAAAATCTGTAGGTTTTTCAACGGTATGTCTTACAATGGGGACTCAATTTCCGGTCCTGAGGCGATATGTAATGCTTTTGTACATTTTTTTCAATGGTGTTTTTGAGAAGAAGAATGATTCTAGTTTCGGTAATGTCCGTCAAGCGATAAGTTGAATATCCTTCAACTTACGAGACAGGAAATTTTGGTTGGTTTATTACATCTAGACACGTTTAAAGGAACCGGTCCGGATGGGATTCCATCGATCATTTAAAAATTGTGCTCATTCTTTAGCGGATCATTATATGTTTAACATTAGTCTTCATACTGGGATTTTTCCTGATTTATGGAAAACCGCATTTGTTCGGCCTGTGTTTAAGTCTGATTCAAAGTGTGATATTACATGTTATAGATCAATCAATATTCTTTCCATCATTCCTAAATTGTTTGAAATGTTAGTAAGAAAAGACTTGAGTTTATTTTAATAAATTACGTTAGCCCTTTACAGCACGGATTGTGCAGGGCAGATCTACCGTAACTAATTTGATGGTATTTTCTAATTACTTATACGATGCCAGAGAGTTAAAGTTGATGTAATTTATTCGGATTTTTCTAAAACTTTTGATAAGTTGGATCACGTCTTATTATTAGAAAAACTTGATTGTATGAATAATGAGTTTATCCCTCTAGTTGGATTGCTTCATACTTAACGAATCGCACGCAATGTGTTAAAATTATGGATATTGTATCGGATTCATATGTAGCGTCCTCGGGTATCCCTCAGGGCAGTCATCTTGGCCCGTTTTTATTTATACTTTTCATCAATGATATTGTTGACTGTTTCAATTTTTGCAAATGTTTGATGTATGCGGATGATATAAAGATATTTGCATAGGTAAAATGTTCAACATGAATTATTATTTTGTGACTGGACTGTCCGTAATAAACTGAGGTTAAACATCTCCAAATGTAAGGTAATGTCTTTCTGCAAATCTCGTACATCTTGTGTTGAAGTACCGTATATACTGTAGATGAAGTGGTGAGTATAGAGTATTAATAATGCGTGACTTAAGAGTTTTATTTTCAGAGTTTATTTGAACAACTTGAGTTTTAACAAGCATATAGATTTAATAATTAATAAAGCTAATTCAATGTTGGGTTATTAAAAGGTATGGCAAAGAATTTTATGATCCTTATACATTGAAAACATTATATGTATGTTACTTATGTAAGGTCCATTCTGGAATATGAATCGATAATTGGCAACCGTTTTATAAGTTTTATTCGGATAGGATTGAGAGTTCCTAGATGTAATTCTGAAGATAGATTTAAACGAGAGCCATATGAAAATAGATTGAAATTAATCAATTTATGCACCTTAGCTGATAGGCGTGTTAAAACTAATGCCGTCTTCGCTGGTGATATCATTTGCCCTCGAGTTAATTCCCAGAACTTTTATTATTATTTTATTTTAGTGTCCCTAGTTAGGTTTTTGCGTCCAAGAAATACCTTGCTTCGATTGCCTTTCAGGAGAACAAATTTTAAAGGTTTTAGTCCTGTTTTTAACGTGCTAAATTCTTTTAATGTATACTATGACCAGTTTGATTTTCATATTTCAAGAAAATTATTTAAAACAATTTGAATTAGTTTATTTGGATTGTATAATGTACTCTAATTATTTTTTTTTTTTGCTATTGTTACTTATAGTTTAACTTGTTTCTTTTGTTTGGATTACAGTAATCATACTATGTATTAAAATATAATAATGATGAAATAAATAAATAAATAAATGATGATAATATTCTAAGTATGAGTTTTGAGTATAGGGGAGAATCTCCGGTTGTGGGCACAGTTTTGTTTTTGACCCATAATTTTCCTTTGAGTCCATATTATGCGGAGATATGAATATCAATGGAAAGCCTAGAGGCATTAGCTAACTAAAGTAACTACATTGATTCCATCAACTAGAAAAATGTTACTACCAATTTTGTGAAGTCATCTTTTTTAGCAAAAAAAAAAAAATCGTAACCGGTTATGGGCACCCTTAGAAAATTCGCTGAAATGGGAATAGTTGAATGCAAATGCACCTAATTTGAAACAATTTCGAGGTTTATTAATTTTAAAGGTCTTCAGTGGTAAAAAAAGGCTTTCTTAAAAATTATGATATTTATCGTCTTCTTCATCTTCCAAGGCAGGAACACAATGTTTGCATGTGAAATAGCTGGAATGCATGTCAGCGTGTTTAAAATGCCCGGGTCGATCACACGTGTTTCACTTGATGGAATTTGCAGGTCAACTTCGATGACAGGGGCTTCAAACATATGATGCAGAAGTCGATATCATCATTAGATGGTGAATAGTTCTTTTTTTTTAGAGCGATTGGCCGATAGTTTGGCAGGTGCAGCTAGTTCTTTTTCTTATTCTATTTTATTCTAGGTTTCACCGTAACAAGACGTTTTGTCGGCATAAACGATGATATCTGACAGTTTCCCACTCAAACAGACGCTTTAAATGATAAAAAGAGGGTGCCCACAACCGGTTACACTTAAGTAACTGTAGTAACAAGTGTAGTGACAAGTAAAGTAACAAGAGTAGTAATATGTGTAGTAACATGTGTAGTTACAAGTATGGTAACAAGTGTAACTACAAGTGTAGTACCAATTGCAGTAACAAGTGTAGTAACAAAAGTTTAATAACAAGAGTAGTAACAAGTGTATAGCAACCAGTACAGTAATAAGTGTAGCAGTTACCAGTGGTTTCCACGAAGAGGCAGCACGTACACCTTCGAAATGTGCCCAGGTTTCCACTTACTCAACTTTGACCCCTTTCACCAAACCAAAATCAAGTGTAGTAACAACTAGAGTAACACCTGTATTAACAAGTGTAGTAACAAGAGTGTAGTAAGATGTGTAGTCACTATTGCATTAAACTAAATATGTACATATATCAAAAATACAATACAATGATTTCATAATATAGTTCAAATACATAGTCCATAACTTTCTAGTCTGCACACTAACTCGACTGTTTCGGGCCAATTTGAGTAGCCAATTTATTATTAACTTGAATACAGTATTATCTCTCTAATATACATTGATAATTACTTTCAAATCATCATATAAGCTTAAAAGATGAACCCAACAATTGATTTTCAAGTTGCAAGTCTCGCTTTCCACTCGGTAACTAGGTAATTAAATTGAATAAAATATAACAAAACCAAAATCATATTATTTATAGTTCGTTGAAACTCATAAAACCACAACGAACTTTATCATCTGATATAATGAATCCAATTTTATATTTTGCTGCTATATAACAATACAATATTATTTTATGTATGTACAAAGTTTTAATCTTATTAAAGTAGATTTATCTAAACATCAATAATACAAAAATAATTCTCTTATTATTTAATTAAAATATACAAAATAAAGAAAGATGAAAGCTTTTCATAAACCGAGTAGAAATTTTTCTTATATTTTAATAGTTCAACAAAACTTTATAAATTGTATTTATGTATATGTCTGTCTGTTGGTATATGCAACTTCAATATGTACGTTTTCATTTAAAAAAAAAACAAAAACCGGAAAATATTTTGAATAATTTTCTTTAAAAACAAAATTCCGAAAGGTATCCGAGAATTTATATTAAATCTGTACTTTTATGTAATGGTACGAGTACGTACTGACATTTGTATGTCTTGTTTTACACTAAGCTCTTTTTTTTATGTATTTTACGAACATCTCTATACACAGTGTGTTTGAATTATTAAAAATAATTTTATTTTATACTTTTTCATGATAAAATGAAATAAATAAATAAATTTTCTAGTTTACTATATACGCTACTATTTTTTTTTTTTGTTGTAAAATTTTTATTCTGAATCAACATGAAATTGGATTTTTTTATTTTTTACTCCTGCGCTGATCTCAATTCAATGTATTTGTAGATGCTCTCGAGCTTTTAATGTAATTGCTTTCGGTTGTTGTTGATTTCTTAAAGTTTTCCGTTTTTTTTTCCAGACTTGTTATACATATTTAGAATTGTAGATAGTAATATAAATATTTATTGTTAATATTATATAGTGAGTTGTTAATATTGAAAAATGCACCTAATGTCACTATACTGTATGTCTCGTCGAGATTGAAGTTTTTGTCGTATGTGCGACATAAAATTATTTTATGAAGTTTTGTATAAATGTACTCGTATAATAAATTTAACTACATGTTTTATAGCAAAAGTTCATAAATCAAATTTACAGATATAGGAATAAAGTCGTTGCAAACAATTGCATTTTAGTTAATAAAAATGTGTGTAATAACAATAAATTATATGTCCCTAAATATTATATGATACCATAAATAATAATGAGCATTTTAATAACCTGAAATTTATCTAATTAAAACTATAAATATTCTGATTCAATACCCCATGATAAATTATATTTTAAATTTATCGAACAAAATAATACGAATCTAGGGATTGCCTCTAAATATTTATGTAACTCGGGGGAATGCTTTTGCAAAGTGCTTGTTAACACTCCTTGTTGCACTGTCTTCAAATTGTAAAGCACACTAAAATTTATTTTAAAATAATTTGTAAAATTTCTACAAACACAAAACCCCAGCCCGCAGACTTTGTTTACTAAACAATTTAAAGTGTGTGAACATAAAACACATCACAGATCTTTTATTGATTATGTACCATTTAAAGGAAGGACTCTCAGCCCTAAAATAAACCTGCCATGGGGAATATGTGGCACCCAAATATGGCCGCAAACCTCCTGAATCGTAATTCATTTCGTTTTCGCAATACAATTCAGTTATTAGTCACATTCCATCTGGCTGGCATCAATCTCATGATGATTTTCTGTAGGGCTTATCTATTGTTAGTACTCTAGATTATTTTTTTAAAATTTTGTCATAGGGATGGCAAGGTCAAATATGGCCGCAACCCTTGTGAACCATATTTAATTTGATTTCACAATTCATCTGTGGCCCAAAACTGATGATTATTTTCAGTTAGGTCTGCCAATTGCTAGTACTCTGGAATTTATTCAGAATTCTGTGTTGGAGGTGATTTTTCGAAATATAGTCGCAAAGCCTTGTGAGTCATACTTAATTAGATTTTCGCAATTGAACTGAATATTTTGTCAAATCCCGTTAAGTTTAACTTAGCGTCTTATGAAGTCCTCTATAACTGGCACCAATCTCATGATTATTTTCTGTAGAGCCAGTGCTCTGGAATTTTTTTAGAATTTTGTCATGTGGATAGGAAGGTCAAATAAGGCCACAGTTCTCCTAAGTCGAATTTAATATAATTTTACAGTTCAACTGAATAATTTCTCGGGTCCTATATGGCTGGACTAAATCTAATGATTATTGTGTGTTAGGTCTGTCAATTGTCAGTTCTCTGGAATTTTTTTCAGGATTTATGTTTTTGGATAACTTTTCCAAATAGGACCGCAAATTCTCGGAGTCGTATTTAATTAGATTTTCGCAATTCAACTGAGTATTTTGTAGAGTTTTCGATGACTGACACCAATCTCATGATGGTTTTCTGTTAGGGGGTTGACTTTTCCAAATAAAGCGCCATAGCCACGTGAGTCGCATTTAATTTGTTTTCAAAATTGAACTAACTATTTTTGCGGTCCTATATGGCTTGCTCCTACCTCATGATGATTTTCGAGCTATCAATTGAAAGTATACTTTGGAATATTTTTCAAAATTTTGTCATTGAGAAATAGCTTTGTTAAATATGGCCGTATTCAATTTGATTTATGTAATTCCAGACTATTTTCTGGAGTCCTGTATTGCTGGCTCCCATTTTATGATGATTTTATCTTAGGCCTACTAATTTCCAGTGCTCTGGATATTTTTCAGAATTTTGTCATGGAGGTGGTTGTGGTTCAAATATACTTTATGGGTATATTTGAACCACAACCACATCCATGATTCCGCCTCGTGAGTCGTATTTAATTTTTTAATTTTTTACTAAGCTACATTAGGTTTCGCTATGCTGGTGGTCTAAAGAACATCGGCATAGACATAAACTGGCATACGGATATACCTCAAATTGTAGGTACCTAGACCTACTCAATGAAACTACTTTGAGCGATCGACAAAGCGCTGAATACTTTTAACGCCCATCCTACTGAGGTCCATCAAGTCATTTAAAACGGATAGTGCTAGGAATTGTGGTCTGCTTTAGGCAAGACGTGGACAGTGCAAAAGGATGGAATACTGTATCCCCCAAAAACCAAGTCTACTCGGATGGTTGCCTGGACATGAGACATTGCCTTGTAATCACTCCGATCACAAGACCGATCAGCGTTGTTATGAAGTTAGATCAGCTGTTTAGATCTCGCAAAATCTAACTTTGGCATACCGTGTTATAACATTTATGAGGCACTATTTGACCATCTGTCGGAAGTCAACTTAATAGCTACACCCTGAAGCAGTAGTTTATATGAAGCAAGAGGCATGACAAAAATCGTTATTCCCATCTGTTCGGGAATATACGGGTAAAAGCATTTACGAAAGTTTGAACTTCGATTATACCTGAGAATGTTGCCGCCTATTTGCATATATTGTATATCTAATGTGAACTGAGAGATATACTCCAAGTGTCGTGTTTACCTTTCCAAGAGCCGTGTTTGGCTTTTGTATTTAATGCTGTAAGTAGCGATCAATGCTATAAACAGTTAGTAATTCTTGGCCAAACGCAGAATACTTAACTTCAGCAGGTTAAAGTTAGTTTGATAAAAATGCTAGAGGTTTCCATTCGTGATAAACAAACTGTTTGAGGACAGCACCTGTAGCAATATTCGAAGCGGCCGTTTAGAAATTGAGTCAATGAAGGGAATATCAAGATCGTGGCCGAAGCCAAGCGTTCCTTAGTGCATTATAAGCCTATTTGACATTGAATAGGCCATGGAAATTCTGATTTTAGCTTGTGCTTTTCATTTTTATTCTTCATTTGTTGAATGTTTAGATTTGCTTGACCCTTTAGAAGATTGAGGGGAGTCTTTTATTGCTTGAACTACTATATCAGATGCCCGTTTGTCATTTTTACAGACCTTAAAGCTTAAAAACTCGATATTAATACCCAAATGCGATAGTCACCGAAACTCCCATAATTGCACTGAGAAAATCTGAATGTCTTGGATCGGTAAGTGGTTCGTTTTTATCATCTACTAATAGACCGAAGTTTTTCAGAAAATCAGCACTGGTTATGGGTTTACTGATAGCGCGCTCATTGTAAGTAAAACATCTTTTAAGGCCAAAATTTAAAGTTAAATGTTTATTGGCAAATATTTGAATGATTGTCCCATTTGCAGCGGAGAATATTTGATCTGGTCTCCCATGTCAATCAAGAAGGTGAACTTAATATTTCTGCAGGTTATGAAAAGTAAGTTGGTGATAAATGGGCGGAATTGACAGGGCAGTTTTTTCGACATTTTTGTGCCTTATCTTCATATCTGTGAGGGTAGAGCAAAACTGGCCGTTCGCTCCTTGATTGTCAATGTGATTTGCGTCCAGATAGATTAACGGCCGATCAAAGTGATACTCTGAGTATGGTGTTGGAGAAATGCCATGAAAAGGACATCCCTTCCAACAGCCGTACGACGACACTAATTGGAATTCGTTATGGAACGTTTTGTGTTACTTGTGCATACCGTCAAAATTGTTTTAAATGTACCAGTCTTTAATATATGGCTCAATTTACATATTTGGCTAATCGGCCGTGTTAATAACGATTTGGCAGTTCGAGCAACTGTAACTCGTACTAATCCATCAGATCCCGTGTTTACTTCAGATACCCGGCCCAAGGCCCAACTGCAAGGTGGTATATTATCTTCTATCAGAGCAACTACAACATCCGTTGATAAATTTGGTGATTGAGACTTCCATTTGGTCCGTTGGTGGAGAGTATGCAATACACCTTGGAGTAACGCTTCGAAAAATGTTCTGCCCTTTGCTGAACCAATTGCCATATGCCTAATCGGTTGGTTGAAAGATGATCTAACCCTGGTTCTGGTAAAGCTGTTAATGGAGCTATTATAAGGAAATGACCTGGAGTTAATCAATAATCTTCGTTATTGATAGGACACAGCGGACGGGAATTCAAAATTGCTTCAATTTGGGTTGTGAGTGTTGTCATCTCCTCGAATGTTATAAACGTATTTCCTGTTGCATTTATTAATTGCGTTTTCATTGATTTTACGGCAGTTTCCCATATTCATCCATTTGATGTTGCTTTCACAGACAAATTCTGCAACGAGCTCATTGAAATTATTAGGCAAATTTTTGTACAAACCGGTTAGCTTATTTTTGGTTCCGACAAAATTTGTTGCGTTGTCCCACATTATTTCCATTGATAAGCCTCGTCTGCCAATAAAACATTTGAGAGATGCAATAAAGGCATCTGTTGTAAGATCCGATACTACTTCCAAATGGACCGCTTTAGTAGCTAAACAGACGAATACTGAGATATAACCTTTTCATGCTTTGTACTTCTTCCTCTTTTGTGGCGAGTATAATGGGTCCCGCAAAATTCATCCCGATCCACTCCGTCCTGCAGACGTTCACCCAAGGCCCAAAACCTTTGCCGAATAAGATTAAACATTAATTGAGGTCCAGGATGTAGGAATTTTGAGCGGTAATAGTTGCCAATCATTATACTTAGGTTATGGGATGCTTGTAAAATGATTGAATGTTTCGCGTTGTATAAGGCAGTGATGAATTGTGCAGTCTGCCACCCACTCGCATGACCCAGCTTGATCAATAAAAGAGGCCAAACATGTCAACGTCTCTTAAAATAACAGTGCCTTTTGTGTCAATAGATTGTGCCCAAATCAATAATTTGTTTTCTGCTTCTAGTCGCCAGTTAGAAACCCTTATCGTTTACTGATTATATCATGTTTGTTGGCCTTGTAGTTATTTATGAATCTTTCACAAAAGGCCACGACCCGCCGAATCGTACACCAACTTGAGATATGGTTCATTAAAATTTCGAAAACAGACGTTACGTTGATTGGTTGGAAAACGGATGTTTTTTTAGGCTTGGCTTCCTTGCAAACTAGCAGCTTGTCATGTTTTGAATCTAATTTTGGCAAGGCTTCACGGTCCGCTGTCATCCATTTTGGGCCATACCACCAAAGATCAAACTTAACTAGATCAGTTGGAGACAGTCCTCGAGTTGCGCAATCTGCAGGGTTGCCCTTAGATGGAACATAATTCTAGTGTTCACGTGAAATAGCAGGATGTATTTCTGAGGAGCGATTAGCTGCAAATGCCTTCCATTTGCTTGGATGTGTTGAGAACCATGCCAAAATCATCGATGAGTCTTGTCCACTGACTTATTAATTTTGTCAGCATACAACTCTAGCCTTGGAAGAGATACTGTTTTTACTGGTGCTACTTTTATTTTAGCGGTAATCAACTGCACTTCTATGTTTCCTGTATCGTCTTGAATGCGACAATATATTGTTGATGCCTAAGCTGACTTGCTGGCGTCACATAAACCATGAATTTCTGTGTACTTTCTGTGAATACCTATATGTCTTGGAATTTATATAAATTCCAGGCTTGACAATTCTGCCTTTATTCTTCTCCAAACCATCAGAACGTCCTTCGATGGTGCATGATCCCATTTAATTTTCAAAAGCCACAGTTGCTGGAATAAAATTTTCATCATGATTGTTGCTGGAGCAAGCCATCCCAGAGGGTAAAAAATGCACGATGCTTCGAAAAAAAAAGTTTTTTTTTGTAGCAATACTGTCACTGTCAATATTAACCTTAAACGTAAAGTAATCTTTATTCGGAACCACTGCAGTCCCAAGATTTTTATGGAACTTAATTCATCGTCAAAAGAAACTTCAGAAGGTTTATCGGTTGGATCACAAAGTTCTGCAATATTTGATTTTAATTTTCGCAATTGGAAACCTCTTGAAGCTAACATATTAATTAATTATATTTTTAAATCAGCCGCACCTCCAATCGATTTTTGGCACCAGTGAGCAGATCGTCGACGTAAAAGTCTCACATCACGTTGTGGTCACTGGCTGTACGGTTCTAATAGCTAAAAATGGTGCTGTAGAAATTCCGTAGCTAACCGTGGTTAACACATAATGTTCCAGAGGTTGACTGGAATCTTCTATTCACAAGATTCTCTGACAATTGGTATCGTCGGAATTCACTAAAACCTACCGATACATTTTCTCAATGTCGGCGACTAGAACAATCTTATGGTTTCGAAAACGGATGAGAATTTCCCAGAGCGTCAGTTGAATGGTCGGGCCGACTACTAACCTTCCGTTTAGTTGAGCTCTTACTGGACCCATCGACCAACATGATGTGGAAACAGCATGATGTGGAAGGTAAAACGTGCTTCATTTAATAACCTATGTTTAGCTGATTAAAGTTTCATGTGTCCAAGGGATTGGTAGGTATTCATGAATAAAATGTACTTCTCCTTCAATTTATTATCCTTAATGAACCGATGTTCCAATGAAAGATTTCTTTGATATGCCTTATGCAATGAGTTTCCTAGAGATATCTCAACATATCTACTATCCTTCTGCCTTATGTAAGTTTCATTGTAGTGTGTTTCTGCATGCACTGCTGAAACTTCTTTAAGTTCAAAAAATCATTTCAATGTTTTATCGACTTCTATTTGGTCTGCTATCACTCATCCAAATATGTTTTTTTGTATGATGAGTGGCTCCTGCAAGGGTTTTACTTAATCGGTCATCAATTTCTCCAGGATGATTTTTTTGATCTCATCAGATAGTTCTAATCCAAAAATGAACTTCAAATTTTCTCACTCTACAGTTCTAATCGTCCCTTAGTGATCAATCCCTTAGTGGCCAATCCATCCACAAATATTCGGGCGTGTGTTCGTTTGAATAGCAGCTGTCTGACGCATGACTTTGATCTGAAAAAGCATATTGAGATGCTGAGTCCAGTAGTGCTCTGGACTTATGGTTCATTCCCGTAACATCCTTTTTTGAAACCATTGCAGTTGGAAGAATTGACTGCCCTTGAGTAATATTTGATAATGAACTGAGGTTTGAAACAATAACTGATGAATTATGATTCGTAATCATGGAATCCGTTGAAATTGATAGTTCCTCAGCTGGTGATATGGAAGAACCATCCGTACAAGCACTACCGTAGTTAGCCTGTATTTCTTAATGAAGCAGGGTGTGACGTTTCCGGTTGCATTTGGAGCATCTGAATCTAGATATAAATACGTTTACTGAATGACCTTGATTAAGACAGTTGTAACATAATCGTTTAGTTTGAACCAATTCTCCACGATCACAATGACCATACCATGTTTATAGTACTGGTTCTCGTTCGATCACCGAAATGAAGTAGCATTGGGCATAGTTAGTACTTAGATGGGTGATTGCTCGGGAACAATATGTGTTGTTGATTAGGCAAACGAGTTAGTGTATCATTTAGGGTGCTTTGAAAAATTTGTTTCCACAAAATTATGGGTCTCGTTGCCTCAATCAGACTTTTGGTTTGCAAATGCGAGTAACTGGTCTTCGATATCTCGTACATTGATATTAATTTTATCCACAAAATTATTCTTTTGCCTTAAATTATTAGCAGAAGAAAGATTCTGTTGGCGATAAGCAGTTTTAAACAATATAAGTTGCCAGGACCTGATGGTATTATCCCTGCGGATATACAAAAAACTACGGATCTAACCATTTCCTGGTTAGAGGCAATTTTTAGAGGCAGCCTAGAACTTTGCCACATTCCCAGTAAACGGACAGAAGTGAAAGTTGTTTTCATACCTAAGGCGGAAAACATTCACATTGAAGTCCCACAGACCTTAGACCGATCAGCTTGTCTTCTTTCCTTTTAAAAATATTGGAAAGACAAATAGAAGCTCATATTAGAGGCACGATTGTGTCGGAAAAGCTGTCCAAATCTCAACATGCCTATTGCAAGGGGAGATCTGTAGAAACTGCTCTTCATTCTCTTACATATTTCATTGAAAAATCTTTCGAATATGGAGACTACGCAATGGTAACCTTTTTAACAATGTGCTTATAGGGGCTATAACTCGGGCACTTTCGAATCTAGGAGTGGATGAATCTCTTAAGGACTCTTGGCGTACTGTCCCCCCTGCTCTGGAACTTGGTCATAAATGATCTGTTGCTGAGACTGGAGGGTAGTGGCTTCAAGGTGGTTACCTACACAAAATCGAATTGGTTCTCTTCTCTAGAAAATATAAATTTCCTCATGTCGATCCTCCTACTTTAAATGGTTTCAACTTGGCTTTTATAGGTGAAGCAAAGTTATTGGGTCTCGTCTTGGACAGTAAATTAAACTGGAAACCGAATATTATGGAAAGGGTAAAGAAAGCTACGGTAGCGCTATACTCTTGCAAAAATGCAATTGGGAAAGGTTGGGGGCTAGAGCCCCACATGGTCCTTTAGCTATACACTGCAGTAGTTAGACCAATTCTTCAATATGGGATAATAGTCTGGTGGCCTGCTCTGGACAAAACTGTCAACCTAAATTTGTTGCCAAAAGTTCAGAGAACAATCTCTTTGTGGATCAGTTGTGCAATGAGGAGCACATCTAGTCAGGCACTGGAGACTCTGCTATTTCTGACTCCTTTAGATATCTTCGGAAAACAGTGGGCAGCTTGCACTGCCATATGACTGAAATCCACGTTAATCTGGACCTGCAATAATACAGGGCACTCATCTATACTGTGTAACAAAGGGCTTACCAAGTCCACCGACTGTACTGTCTCGTTGCTATCTTTTGATACAAAGATCCGGACTATTATCCCATCCAGAGAGGACTGGATGATGGATGCAGTTTTGGAACCAGGAGTTTTAAACTTCTTCACTGGTGGTTCAAAACGGGATGGAAGATAAGCGGCTGAGGTGTTCTGCGAGGAACTCATGTTAAACCTCTCCTTTTGTCTCCATGACTACTGTAGCATTTTTCAAGCTGAGGTAACTGCGATAAAAGAAGTCGTGGACTGGTTGAGGTATAATGTAATATCGACTTGATATATTCGCATATATACGGACAGTCAGGCTGCCATTAAAGCGCTTCAATCACACCTTCTCACGTCGAAAGTAGTCCAGAACTGTCTCTCATCTCTTAACGAGATGACAAATCAGTTCAACATCCATATCATATGCAAAAATGCAATTAACATTTCGTTAGTACGGGGAACATTAAAGCCGATGAACTGGCTCGACGTGGTACAACGAACCACATTTCAAAAAGCAAAAAAGATATTGAAATGCCTCTTGCGGAATGTAAACTGCTGCTTCAGGAGGAAGCCAGTAGGTTGACGAATGACAGATGGTACCTCGTGCGTAATAACTCGGCAGATCTGGCCAAAGTTGAACTTGGCGAGTTCTAAACAGCTAATCTCACTTCAGCGGAGTCAGATCAGTGTGGTTGTTGGAGTGATTACGCGGCACTGTCTGATAGGCAGGCATGCGAGTAGACTTGGTTTCTTCTCACATGACTACTGTCGTACTTACGAGGACGAAGAGGAGGAAGAGACAGTACTTCATCTTCTATGCAACCTGTCCTAATCTGGCTCGAAACAGACTCAATATTCTAGGAGCACCCTAGTGGTTTCAATAAGTTGGAGGAACATTTTTAAATTGTGGTATGGCTACGGACCTTTTTGTGTCTATGCCCGGTCCTGGTGGACCGCCACCCAAACCTAACCTAACCTAACCTATTCTTTTACCGTAAGCGCTTCCTTGATATTACCACGTTTTCATTCACGATCCTCTGCCATTTTACCAATTATTTCAACACTGAATCACTTTCACTGATTTACCGAATATGTGTTTATAAGTTGCACCTTATTGTTTTTTTTTTTTTGATAATTCTAATCGATGTTGATCTCACGGTAGTCAAAACAAAAAGAGCGATAAATATTATGAGTCCACCTTATTAGCAAAACTGTTAGCAAATACATACAATTATGAGTACTAGTACACTCAATTTGACAATTCACTGTGTTTGCTAATGTTTATGATTACAACGTTAAAGAATAATGTAAGCACAATATGCAATAACAATAAACAACTTTAAGGTAATTTCTTCCTAGGCATTAACATAAAATTATATAACTAATCTAAAGTGCGGTTTAATATTGTAAATTTGCAGACACCACATTGGACTACAAATCTACAATATAAGATGATTTTGATGAGCTTAGACAAATACCAAATATAATCTGATTCATAATTACATTATACACCACAAATTTTAATTAGTGCATTAAAATTATTTTACTGATCAATATCCAAAAAATTAATAATTTTCCATTTAAATATTTAATGATTGGTTGAGGGTAGCATTAATAAAAAATTTAAATATACCTGGTAATTATTACAAAAATTCGTTTTTAGCAATTCATATTATTTTGATTAAATAAAAGCTTTATGATTTCGTGGTTATGATAATATTTTAATTTTTTTGAAAATGAATCTAATTATCCTAATCAATAACCTATTTAATTATTAATAATGCGAATTTGGCTAATTATTGTGTCAAACATTAATTCTATTGAAATCACAACAGCAAATAAATTATAATCTCGTAAATTTAATTTATCACATCGTTACATCGAAGGACAACGCACAAAAAGCTTTCACAAACACACATTAATAAAAGAGATAATAAATATTGAAAGTTCACACAAGGGTTATTGCTTTATGATCAAGTTTCCATAATTTCAATTCCCTTCCAGTTCGCAATAATGTCTTTATTTGATAAAATTTATGTCGTTTATGGATAATAAATGGTCTACAGTTGATGTATACAAAGCTTTTATAAATATTGTATTAGCAAACGATTTTTTTTTTGTATATTTTGGGGGAACAAATCTCAAAAATCGATACGGGGCTAAAATGACTTCATATTTTTTTAGCAAATATGAGATTAATACGTTTTTATTAGTATTCGTGTACGTCGACGGAATTTTTATACGTGTCTCAGTTTACCTATGTCACTGATTTAATAGTATTTAGCAAATATTCTAAGAACTTTAACAGCAGCAGATAAACTTGAAAGAGATTTTAAGGTGGACAATTTAAATATCACCATCCAGCCAACGGCGTAAAATCTCGTCTCGTAATTTAAGACAATCAAAAAAATGTTGATATTTATCCAAAATATCAAAAAATATTAAGGGTTGTTCTCCGTTAACTAATGCCGTCCTTATAATTGAAATTAATCTCTAATGCATTCACGAATAGTGCAAAGTAATTCCAACACGAATAAAATAAATGAACAAAAAACAACAAATTTATTAAAGAAGACCAAAATTGGGCTGTAAAATGAAAATGAGGGAGAAACTTCATGAATTCAGTGTATTCAGGATGCGCAAACAGTTAGTCCATGTCCTCATGTCTCTTCAGTGCCATCTGAATTTCTGAACCATTACTTTCCGGATGATGACCAATGTACGCAACTCAGTCGATACAATATCGTATTTTTATTTGTTTTGCACTGACACGGTTTTCTGCATACTGAGCATTTCTGGATTATTTCATCGTTTTTATAAACTTTGCTTAACAAATCCATGATACAATTAACTAATTGATCAGTGTTTTGCTGGCTATTATGGTGAGTGATGATTGACTTTATTCCACTTCGTAAATATGTTAAGAGATGATAGATGATCGATATCATTACCAGAAGTGTTGTAGCATTTTTTGCAGCAGTTGCCATCGGGATAATAAATGTTGTTCAGTGTTTGTAAACTTTGGTTGGGGCGCTAATAACAGAGGATGTCCTATTAAAAAGTGCGCTGGTGTGTCTTGATAATCGAAACCTCTATCTTTGCACAGTGGTCGTTAATTGAGAACTGGATCGATTTTTTGCAGGAAAGTAAGCAGTTCTTTATAGTTCAGGGTAGTATCTCCAATGACTCGCCTTATATGAAATTTTGTTGATTTCACCGCATCTTCCCATAACCCTCCAAAACTTGGTGCGGAATAAAATTAATTCCTTGCTCGGAAACCCAATTTGTTTGTTTTGTTACGGCATTTTATGAATTGAATAAATCGACGATCCCTTCTTAATGGTTTCCGCACCTACGAAAGTGGTACCGTTGTCTGAGAAAATATCGGTGCAAATTCTTCCCACCGCAGCTAAAAAACGATTGACTTGCGACTAGTTCGAAGTGCACCCCCATTGTAGCCATGCAAATAAATATGGCCAGGTATCCTTTGATGAGCTTTGAATTCATCTGCTGGTACGACCCTTTGTCATATATGGACCTGCGTAATCCACTCAGGATTGTAGAAATGGCCTAATGGAGATTAAATGTAATAAGTATCCATCTCTATGACTGTTGGTTGGTTTCCAGGTAAGATTATAGGATGTGTGGCATCGTATGTTAATGGAACTTTTGAAACTCGGATTCTTCAACATTATCTAAAAATGGAAAAAATTTGATTAATTTGCCATTTGCTATATGCAGAGAAATGGTGGTACCTTACACCACAGTGTAGATCTCTGGTTGCGATTGGTAACTGTCAAAATTTGGCTGGTCCCTGTTGGCTATGTATGTTTGCACGTTTTGGTTGCTTTAAAAACCAGTTTAACACGATTGTGGAATCCATATACAATTATACATACAAATATACTATTGGTCTGGGCGTTAGAGATAAAAAATTTAATGACTTCCAATGGTCTTACCCAAAGTGATGCTGCACATAGTTCTAGCCTGGGAATGCAAATGGTTTTTACCGGCGCCACCTTGGTCTTGGTAGTTATTAAGTTAATTCGTACTTATCCGCTATCCAATTTTGATCTGGAGTACTGAACTGCAGCATAGGCTCTTTCGAAGGGTCCGTAAAACCATGAGTTTCAAAATCGTCTTCTGTTTGTAGCCATCTTGGAATCTCGAAGGATTCAATCAGCTTCAGTACATTCCGAACACATGACCATGTTAAATTGTGGTAATCAGGTATTTCATCGTCCCAATAGATATAGCGATTTAAATATTCTTCCATAAAATTATTGTGTTGGTTACGAATAGTCTGGTTGCCAGATAATCTTCGTTCTAGAGCATAAAATCTTAGCCGCGGTTGGTTAAATGAATCTGTTAAAAGCGGGAATTTTTTTTTAAATGGAAGCGAATTAACAACTCTTCCCTGGTTATCTGCAGTGATACTGTTCTCGTAGTGCTTTACGCACCTAGTTTCTTCTTCATTTAAAATAACCGGTCTACATATATTAACTACCTCGTCTATGATGAAAACAATTCGCTCAGCTGTAGCTGTGTTGTAATGGATCGCACACGCGCCCAATAATCCAGCCAAACGTGGTATTCAACGCCACCGAATTATTCATCGTGTTATCAGCATATCGATTGGTCCTGATTCATTTAATTTAGGTTCTACTAACGGTAAATAATCTCGGTATCTTGGACACAATCAAAGGAGATACATCAATCACATATGTATGTGTTAGCCTATCGTGAACGAATTTTTAATGTTGGGAACTCGTCTGTAAACTTCCTACCTCTGATTTATTGATGGTTTTAATAATCACCCGCCCAATATCTTGCAATACGAAGTTGATTGATGCATGATTCAGTGATAAAATATCGGGTATAAGCTGAATCTAGTAATCCAAGGACATTTTGCCTTACGTTGGACCCATCTCAAAGTAGGAAACCCACTGTTGGTATAGTGGCGTTTTCAATCCTGGCACGTGAATTATTCTGGTTACTATACATGATCAGAACAACAATACGCATTTGACGTGGTCGCAGTGGTATTGGTACTGGTTTCCTTATGTTTACGGCTCAACAATATTCTTTTTGTTACACCGTTTGTCTTGCCCTAGGTACGCCTCTATATAACTAGCATTGTCCACGCGGAAGTGCCATATTAAGTCATATGCCCTTTCCTTTTTTTTTTTTTTTTTTTTTTTTATAAATTTTTTAATTGGGTGCAGAGCGGACTTATAAACGGTCCTAGCTCCTTGTAACTGTCAGAGCTTCCGCACCCAATGCGCGATCCTGCAAGTAAAGATTAATAGCTACCTTAAATTTATTCATTTTGTATTCCTTCGGAAATTTGAAATGTATTAGCGAATTCCACTTTTTTGATGTTCGGTATATAAATTCGCGCTTGATTTCTTCAGTTCGAGATTTCGGGAGCTTCACCGTAAACCTATGTGCATTGGTTGTTCCTCTTGTTACTCTTGTTGTTGTAACGAATGGTGGTATTTTCTCCGATAGTTCTGCAGAACATTTACCATGTCCAACCATCCAACATCTCTGCGATGCTGTAAGCTGTCTAGTTCTTGAGTAAGTCTGGGATTCCGTATTATTCTGATAGCGCGGCGTTGAACCCTGTCCAATAAGTGGAGGGTGGTACCAGACGCACCTCCCCAAACTTGACAGCAATACTCTATACATGGTCGGATGAAGGTTTTATATATCTGGAGAACTTGATGCGATTTGAAAAACCTTCTGCATCGATTCAGGAACCCGAGTTTTTTTTAAGCTGATTTAGCCAATGCAACAATGTGTTCATTCCATTTGAGTTTATTACTTATTTGAACACCAAGCAGTCGAATTGAGTCGCAACCCACAAGGATATGGTTTTTTACCACAAATGGGTAGTCGTTGCGACTTTTTTTACGTGAGAATGTGCATATTTGTGTCTTTTTCTCGTTAAATACCCCTTTAGGTATTTACATTTTTCTGCAGGTGTCAGTGAAATATTTTCGTGAATGGTAGACGTAAAAAAAATTCCTCGCCTTGGAAGAAGTAATTCCGAGGGATAAGGGAAACCGCAATTTGAACTTTAAAATTCGAAGCATGTTTATTTCTTTGCGTTAGGGATACCTTCATAACTTTATGGATAAGGTATTTAATTAGATATTATACGTGAACTACCACAACTTGCCTTCAAATCCCGAGCAATGACCGTTAATGGCCCTTAATCAAATTCCTGCATAGGCGCAATTTGAAGTTTAAAATTATTCCTCTGGTTAGGGAACACCTTCTTAGCTCTACGGATGGGGAATTTAATCAGCGATTTCGTGAACTATCACAACTTGAGTCCAAATCTTTGACAATGACCGTTATTGGCCGTTAATCAAATTCAGCAATTGAAGTTTAAAATTCGAAGCAAATTTATTAGGGGATACCTTTATTTTCACGACTTGAGTCAAAATCTCTGGCAATGGTCATTTCCTCAAAACCGCAATTTAAAGTTTAAAATTCGTAGCACATTTTTTTCTCTGTATGGCGAATACGTTCTTAGCTCTATGCATGTGGAATTTATTCAGCTATCTCGTGAACTATCACAACTTTAGTCAAAAACTCTGGCAATGGCCGTTAATGGCCCTTATTCAAATTCCTTCAAAACCGCAACTTGAAGTTTAAAATTCGGAGCATATTTATTTCACTGCGCGAATTCCTTCTTAGCTCTACGGATGAGGAATTTCATCAGCGATTCCGTGAACTATCACAACTTTAGTCCAAATCTCTTTCAATGGTCGTTAATAGCCCTTAATCAAATTCCTACATCTCTATGGATGGAGAATTTAATCAACTATTTCGTGAACTAACACAACTTGAGTTCAAGTCTCTACAATCTCTGTGTGGTTTGAGGTTAAGTCCCCCATTAATTGTTCTAAATCCTTTAATTTGGTATTTGGTTTTGTTGAATTTTCCTGATTATAATCCAGTAGTTCTGCCGAATTTTGAACAATGTAGATGGATACTTTGATGCAATGTTTTAATTGTTCTTAATCTGCCAACCGCTCTCAATAAGCCCTCTGCATAGACGACTGCAAACAAGGTGTAGCTAACGTACCATAATATATTACAACTTGTGATTCAAATTCCTTTAATTTGTTCTTTGGATATTCGCGCCACATTATTTTATTACAATGGGGTGCGCTCTTTACAAGCATTTATTTGTCAATATTTCAATTGACCTACCAACAGGACATCATTGAATAACAAATTGGTCGATGTTTTCGCTGGACCGTCGAATACCAAGCGTAATTTAATAGTAGTACTGCCTAATATAAGACACGACATTTTCTTTCAACGTTAAAATTATTGTGAACCGACCATTTTCATCCCTCGAATATGTATAAGCAAACAATTTCTCGCATTGTTTCCCTTCCAATGTCAAAGTTGGTATGAGGTATGCCAATATAAAGTGGTTCCCGCCTTACTGATACGGGACTAGGGTACGTCTAGTGCAAATTGCATGAATCACGTGCAGACGTATTTGCTAAGTTCATGTGCAACAGCTTATTGTGTTTTTGATTACAATGCAAACATTTAGGTCCTCTACATTCAAAAGCACCCTTTTAAACAATTTAGGCAGAAATCAATCTGTCTTGCTAGTTCATAACGCTTTACTGCAGTTAAATCTAAAAAAAAAAAATCGGCAATTTGTGATAAAGTGATTTTGTTTATCAATTCACACACATCCGGTTTAATTGTTTGTGATATTTCCGATAATAAGAACGCTTTAGAGTGGGATTCGTATTTTGTATCACCAGATGAAGCTCCTATTTCTTGTGTACCTTTATCACCCAATGCCATTTAAGCACGATAACGACCCTGTAAGAATCGTACCGTTTATTTCCTGGTGTAGGGTTTATATTTAATTGAAATTCGTTTTCCCACAAATTTCTTGTTTCCTTATACCTACGTTCTTTAACATTAAGAGTTTTTGCAATTCTTACTTGGATTACTCAAAAAACTGGTTGTATTGTCGATTTTCCATCATCAAGCCTTAAAATTAGGGCGTCCCACGCGAGTTTAAGCCATCATCACAAAACAATATCTCATCAATCACCACGTTGGCTTCACCATCTAAATTTCTGCTCAGATAAAAAAATTTCTCCAAACCCGACAATGCTGGATTTCCAGCTACCATTATTTTAAATGAATCCCTAAACTGAAGCTAGTTTATCTCAACTACCATTAAAACTTCGATAATGATATTCTCGCCAATTTTATCAAATGAGATTTTGAAACTGAACATTGAAACTATGATTGTGAATCTAAATAATTTTTATATTACAGCTGCCTCTTTTCTCCATTCCCTAACTATTTATACAAATTTGGTTCTCCATTGAACACTTCTATCTTTATCTGTTGTACCGTTTTGACACCTATTTCCGTCAAAACAGGTATAGGTACATTGACTACAAATTTATGACAAGGTATACAAATCATCAAGATACAGCTATCACGAAAAATCAAAACGATGTTCAGTTTTTGAAAATTTTTTGGAGCTAGAGGAAGTGCCAAATGCACAGATAATAACAAGAAGGGCACGTGGTCATTTTACTGTGAGGCTTCCCTTTCAACTACTCAGATCACATGTAGGTAACTTGAGGAAATCTGCACGCCAAAGGCTACAATTGTTGAATTTGCCAACAGATTATGATTCTATGTATTTCAACTCTCACATCATGTGGTATTGAACACAACGAGCAACACCACAACACTAAGACTGGGCCAAATCGAAATTTGATGACGATTGTTTTGCGATTTCTAAAACCAATGATATCGGTGGTGGCTGATATCAAAATTATGTATCTTCATATTTTGGTAAACCCATTGGATGCAAATATCAACTGATATTATGGCACGCTAACTCCAACGATCATATAAAAATATAAAATGCGTGATGGTGCCATATGGTACAGTAGTGAAAACCCTAAAATATCAATTGGTGATTTTCAAAGTTTATATCCAAAGCCATGTGAAATAATCCACAACATTATCTTTTAAATGGTTGTGATACATTAGAAGAAGCTCTCGAACTTAAATGTGAATCTCCTGACATTGAGCAATCATTTTTTAAGGTAGAAATCAAAAAGTTAATTGAAGATAATGCATCAATTTGCATAACAAAACATTAGGCATTACGTGGCATGCTGACTTTTATGTATTTGAGTTTAAGGTGCAGCTAGCTAGCTGAATAAACCATAAAATGGACAAAACGATGGTAAAATTTTGTATGCAAGCTTAAGATTTCAGAAATTTGAAGATATATGCGTAAAAAAACTTAAGATTGTCTTACATTAGGCTTCGGATATCCCAAGGATGTGAAAATACTTTGTAGCCAACAATACTTCAAAAATTCTTGACCTAGATCCTAGAAGTAAGTGGGCGCATATACAATCCAGCCACTAAATCTTGGGTCATTTACACGAACTCATTGATATAACTGAAAGAATGTGAACCATTATTGGTTTGAGATAGCATTGAAGTATTTTTATAGACAATAACTGGCCCGCAAATATCAACCCTTGGACGGTTTAACTTGGTTGCTCCCAAGAAAATCTTAATACAGATTTCTTTTTCAAGCATTCAGAAAAAATTAAGTTTTCGCTGTGGTAAGTGGCCCTTAATCTTTGACATCAGCATAGCAGTTCGTTCTTATTAAAAACATTACGAAACTGAACAAAATTAAGAAACGTTGTAATTAGCTATTCCTAAAATATAAATTGAATGGAATTTAAATTTTTTTTAACGAATTAGAGTATTGAGACTCATATCAACATACGAATTTATCAGTGGACACCTGTATCAACATCTCCAAGTAGCGCGATAGAATATTTTTGAAATACGATCTCATTTTTTTTGATAATGTTCAAGGTATAATTTAAATGGTTAATAAATTAGGTGACCCCAGTGGTGACCCCTTCAAATTCAGCACGCTCCAAACATTTTTTGATTTAACGGTAAATAGATAAAGACGAGAAAAGCACCTGTTTTTGCAAAAAAAAATTGTATTGAGTCCTGTTGAAGAGACCGCGCATTACAATTCTGAAAGAGTAATTAATTTGATTTTTAGTTTGCCCCAAAACTTCCCACTGTAAAATAAACTCGCCTGGCATTCATAAATCGAATGACCTGACCACTGGATGACCTTTATAAATCAATAAACTAATATTAACCTTAAGAAATTATAAGTTATGAGCCACTAAAATTGATAATTCAGTGATTTGTTAGCTAACTTGCAAATTTTGAAATATCTCACAATAGCAACGTTGTTTACCAGAAACAAACATCATGTCTTCGTGTTTTAAATTTGTAGTTTAAATTGCTTCTAGCCCTCTTAACTATGTAGGTGGGTTTCTAAATAAATTTTTCCCACGGTATTCTTTTCTGATAGAATAGATTATGTTATTCTCTCTTACTCTAATTAGTTCGAGAAATTTGCAATTTGGCAATCCTAAAATGTAAATTAGATTAATATGACTTAGACTAGCATATGAATTTACCACGAACACGTTTAAATTTTTTAAAAACGTTTAAGGCGTAATTTGAAGAGTTAACGAATCGGGTGACCCCAATGGTGACCCCTTTAAATTAAGCACGCTCCAAACTTGTCTTGATTACTTATGGTCCTAATACATAGGTGAATAGAAAAAGATAATGAAAATACCTACATTTTTTGTTTTAGAATTTTATAATTATTATCGGGTCCGGTTGACGGGATCACGGATGAAATACGGGATTTATTTTCGATAAAAATTTGTTTACTGTTAGTTTGACCCCAAAATGTCCGAGTGCTTTATAAACTTACCTGAGAGCTATTGTAGTATTTGGCCTTAATATTCTAGTTACTAAGGAGGCCTACATTAATATTATACATTACAGGTAAATCAAGTATGTCTCATAAATCAAATGCCAAATGATTCAAATGTGGAAACATTAAATTTCAGTACAAAATTAAGATTTATGAGCCACTGAAATTGAAAATTCATTGTGTGGCTATAAGCTAGAGTACATTTTGAAATTTCACACAATTATAGGTTAACTAAATTTATTGATTGAAAATTTATCTTTGGTGTTAAGAAAATTATTTTAAAAATCAGTTGAACTTCTGGGTAGCTACATATTTAGTTTTTTATATACCGGTGTTAAATATTTCCACAAAATTAACGAAAAGTGTTAGTGTACTGAAAAAGTGTAGACCTACATAAAAAAGTGTAAATAACCATTAGAACAAAGTATGGAGCAATTTTTTCATAAAGTGGACAGGTTAAGCTATCCGAAATAATTTTGAAAATTTTGAAAACCACTTAAAATGATCAAACCTGATGCTAGACTATAGCCAGCTAAGCTATCAGAAACATTTTTTATTACAATATTAAGATAAAAAAGTTGGACATATGTACTTGCGACTCTATTTTGAAAATTTTGAAAATCTCTTAAAATGTTCAAACTTGATGCTACCAATACTAAAATCAAATCTCAGAGATGTTTCAAAATTTTCAAACTAGCGCCGCACATACCCAACCCTTTTTATCTCAATAA
Source organism: Tipula helvola (assembly GCA_963556165.1). Classification (NCBI taxonomy): domain Eukaryota; kingdom Metazoa; phylum Arthropoda; class Insecta; order Diptera; family Tipulidae; genus Tipula; species Tipula helvola. The sequence goes on along the minus strand of OY744482.1, from coordinate 35,326,579 downwards.
CAAAAATTGTGGAATTATACTTTATGGAAATATAAGCCCACACCTGGTAACATCTCTGAAATTTTGGAAAATTGAAATTTTTAAAATAGCGTCACTACACTTTTTAGTACACTTACACTTTTTATTAATTTATGTAGCTCCACGTTGTGTGAAATACTTCACACCGGTGTTTATTGTTTATTTTTCCCCTTTCGTTCAGTTTTTCGTATATAAGTAAAATAAATTTAAAATACGGATTTTCACGGATCACTTTAGTTAAAGTCATCATTCAAAATGATTTTGCAGGACCTGTTGAAATTTTATTCAGTGTACAGTCCAGTCAATCAGTTTCAATGATGTTTTCCACGACTCGTTCTGATGATCATTCAAACTCCACGGAAGTCCGTGTAAACTCGCTTCTAGTTTATTGGTATTGTATGACCTGAATTATTGTCGAACTCTAGATTTTTTAATTTTTTCAGTCCAATTCAAAAACTTTTACAAATAATAATTCATGATTTATGATACACAGATTTTTGAATTCAAAAGTCTATGTGCTTATTACTAAGTAGAATTGACAAAAAAATTATTTAAAGCTCTACCTACCTTTTATCGCTTCACAAGCACATTACTTTCAGGTCTAGACAGTCGAGATTACAGTGTAAAATAAAATATTTCGACAGCGACGACAATGTAATCCAAATATTAGGTACACAAGCCGCGTGTACCAACACCATCAGATCAGTGAATGAAAACCAAATTTAAATTTTTCATAATTTTTCTTTTTTTCTTTTATTTATTTTATAAAAATGAATAATAAATTATATTTTGTTATATTTTCAGATTTTTGAAATTATAATTCAAACAGAAAAATAAAACTTTTTTGTTTAATTAATTTATTATTTTTAATTATTTTTTTCATTTTTTTAATTTTTTTATATAAAGATACAAATAATAAAATTTAACCTAACATAAATTAGATGCTATGCTACACCATACTCTTTTTTCTCAGCCAACGTTGGTTCTTCACAATCAAATGATGCCAACATTAAATCTAATTATGTACAATATACAGAAAGAAAATACGATTTTGTTTTTAGTTAAATTAAATTTATATAAAATTAGATCGTATTTACCTGATTCACTAATTAACGAACAACTTTGCATGTATTGGCACAATGTTTCATATTCACCAACATCGGGTAGTGTTTGATTCACTTCGCTCATGTGTCGGGTAAAAGCACCTACTATTGCAGCCAATCGATCGAACGCAGCCATATTTATGTGTCCATTTGGTAGTCTATATATAACAAAAAATAACAAAAATGAGAAAAGCACAATAAGCTCGATTTAAGCAAACAAATGTTTATACAATCAAAACTCATTTTATCATATAGTATATCAAATCGATACCCATAAATTTTATCATTACAAATCTTTTAAATTGAATCTCTTTTACTTGTGTTTATATAGATTTGAACATCGTAAATCATTAATTTTATCCTCCTGAATGACTCACACCCCCCTCACCCATAGCACAAACAATTTATTATACAAATAAAACAGGCAGACAGACAGACAAATTCTTTCAAATTACAAAATGAACATTTATAAATTCAACACGATTTATTTGTATGGCTTGATGGTGGGAACATTTTATTGTTGTTGTATTCAATTTACCCCATTGTCATGTAACACAGCATACATATATTTACAATGTAACTTTTCATTGTATAAGAAGTGGGTAGACAATTAATTTTTGACCGGTTGCTGCCACATCCGCAAATTTTATTGAGCATTTTTTTTTTTTTACAAAATATACACAATGTGCATTTCAATAAATCATGGTTTATTTCTAGGTAAAATCATCACCATCACTAAATACATGTTGATGAAGGTTTTTCTTTTGCGTAACTAAGCAAAATGTCGATTTCAAAATTTATTTTATGCCTTAAGTATGTGAATAAATCGAAAAACATTGTTATATGTATTTCTTATCCAACATTACCATGAGTATACACACTTACACACGCACACAGTTCCAATTTACGATGGATAAATACAATTTAAGTAATTTTCTTCAATTTGTTAGGGAATCAAAAAATAATGTTTGGAGTTTTTTTTTTGGGTCGTCGATATAATAAAGCCAAGCTATAAACACACACACACACATATATACAAGTACACGAATAATATAATAGAAATCAAAACAATGTTTGTATGAGTACAATAAAATTTCAATCAATCATTTCTTACATCGTTGAACAATCCTCACGAACATTTAATGCTAAACGTACAATATCAGAAAATATTGGTATCACCACCCATTCGTTGGGCGATTTTGTCAATGATGACGACGTTGTTGATGTTTTTAACATTGATGATTGTTTACTCCGTTTCACCGTTGAGGCTGTTGTTGTTGACGATGATGTTGTTGATGATTGTGATGATGATGATGGTATCGTGGTTACTGTTACTGGTGTCGCTATAACAACTTGTTTTATTTTTGGTTTTTCTAATAAGCCATTACTGCTTATATTATTGCTACATGTTGTTATTGTTTGTTTGTTCCATAAATCACCACAACCTTCGGCATGTCGTTGCATACAATCTAATTGTTGACATGTTGTTGATAATTTGCTCCACTGTAATTAAAAAAATAAATAAAAAACCTGAGTTACATGAATACCTTGGAGTTTAATTAAGTTGTTGTTTTTGCTTTATACTCGTATAAATTAAACAAATTATCCTTTCGTGAAAATGAAATTATAAAGAAAAGTACGGAAATCTATAATAAGGCTGGCTCCTTATGAAAAGCTCTTAAGGGCGATATTTTAATCGGTACACTCAAGACATTCAGAACACTCTTAGAAATCAGTTATCTACCTACTTTCAAGTAACACTTTGTTTTTAGATATTTAGTGGCGCAAGTTGTGGAAGGAAATAAAAGCTCTGCTGAAAATCATACTACACACAAAAATTATTAACAATTTTTCATTTTTTTCATAACTTGAATTTGATCATCAAATATTGCATTAGGTTAAAGTTGGATGTTGATTGAGCTTTCATTAGTTCGAGCTTTTTTACTAGTTAGAATGAAAGTGTATAGTTTTATTTTGAGCTTTTACATTTATCATTCTTTTATAAATTCCCATTTGGCATCAAACTGTTATGTTAATTGTGGTTATTGTTAAAATGCTAAACAAGATGTTGTTGTTTTCAGATCTTAGAAATATTTAATTATTTGTGATTTTCTAATGAAATAAAAGAACAAAATATTCGAAGTGCGATGTGGTGTTGTTGCTGTTGCCAAAATTCGAAATGTGTCATTGTTGTTGTCAGAAACATAAAAATGTCAACATCTCGTGATTTTCGAGGTTAATCTTTTTTGTATTTGGTTTACGTTTGTTGAATTATTGAAATTAGGAGTGACACATTTAAAATATCGATTTAAGCTTCTAGCTGTTTGCTCGGTCACAATTTTAAATAAATCAGTATGCTATGTTATTTACATCAGGTGGAAATTTGAAAGAAAACACCAAGAAACGTTTGATCTGGGACGAATTTTGCCTATGGGTTCAAAAATAAATGTAGTCGGATTTTGTAGAAAAATCTAAGAAGTCTAATACCTCCTCTGTAGATATTGTCTTTACATTGTTGATGCCAAATAATGCCAGATAAGCTACCTATAAATTTACGTATCGACAAGTGCATAGATGATTTGACATATTGTCGAATAAAACAATTCCTCAATAAAATTAACAACCAAATCTCTGGAAAATCCGAATTTCACACAATTTATTAAATTTCTAGCACGACGAATTGACGCGTTGGGATCTCATACAATACCATCTAAACGTACCACTGCTAGATTCGTTATTAAAGGGCATATTGCTACTAGCAAACCTTCAACGTCTGAGTCACACGTTGCTGTCAAGAGTCATCAATTCGAATGTGCAATATGCAACGATAAAAAACATTCAATTTTTCAATGCAACGATTTCCATGTACTAGATGTTACGAGATGCAGAGAGTTTGTTAAGCGAAGCAATCGATGTTCAAATGCCCATCACGTCGACGATGCCAGAAATATAGCATGAAGCATAATTCGCTACTTCACCAAAATGAGCAAAGCGAAGATATTGTTAAAACACAAGAAGTTTCAACGTCGCTATACACGCTACAACTTTTCACGCACAGAATGTATCTGCGTCATAGTAAAAGTAATGGATGCTTCGGGAAAACTCACAGCTTGCCGGGCACTTTTCGATTCAGGGCCTCAAGTAAGTTTTATTACAGAATCCTGCACGCAACGTCTTCGTATTAAGAAGCAAAACGCTCTTGTTTCAGTAAGTGGATTAGACCTAACCGGTGCTTTAATTTCCAAAGGTCTGGTTACTTTAACAATTAAAGCAGCACTGAGCCCAGAATTTCAAATCAAAATACTGGTAATGTCAACGATTACTAGCCAATTATCACAGCAAACTTTGGACATTAGAAAGATAAACTCATGGCAGGGAATTAAATTAGCCGATCCAAATTTCAAAAAGGCAGGGGGAATTGGACATTCTTATTGGATCGGATCACTTTTTCGATATAATTCAAGATGGCCAGCTATAAATTGCACCAGATCAACCGATCATGCAAAATACCATTTATGGTTGGATAGTTTCCGGGAGAATAAACCACACATTGATCAAGTACAATACTTCGATGTTAGTCCGAGCCAATCAAAAACAAAAAATTGTCGACATCGATAAAAGCCTAAGGCGATTCTGGAAATCGATTCAGTCAATGAGCAGATTCAGTCTCTATCTTCGGGAATTCAAAGATTGAGAGGAATAGAACGACGTTTTGATCGTGTTCCAAACTTCGCACAACATGACTAAAATTCCGCTCGAAGAAATAAATGACCAAGGATTTTATATACCTCACCATGGCGTATTCAAAAGGTGCGGTTTTACAAATAAGCTAAGAGTAGTCTTCGATGGCCCTGCAAAAACCAGCACGGGAATATCGCTAAACGACTGTTTGGCTATTGGCCCTACGGTACAGTCAACCTTATTTTTCATCATATTAGGATTTCAGGAACACAAAGTCGTGTTCGCTACAGACTTACAAAAAATGTACCGCCAAATTGTTATGTATCCAGAAGAAACTAATTTTCAAAAAATCATTTGGAGAATTTATCTAAGCCAATCCGGCACTTTAAACTAAACACCGTCACGTATGGCTTGGCATCTTCATCTTTTCAGGCCACCCGTGCCATATAGCAAGTTGCCGAAGATAAACAATCGTCTTCACCGCTAGCGGCTAATGCAATTACTATAAGGATGTATATGTGGACGATCTCATGACTAGAGCTGATGATGAAGTTGAATTGTTGCACCTCCAAGCAAAATCATAAGTTTATTGGCGAATTATGGATTCCAACTCGGGAAATGGAAGTTCAACTGCAGTAAAATTCTAGCAAATGCTCTTACTGGAAGTCAGTAAGTTCACATCAAAGTACTTCAGGGCCATGAGGAACAAAATACGAAAGTTTTGGGTGTAATATGGAACACCAAAACTGATTAGTTTGTTTTCACCTCCAATTGACCAGATACGACCAACTATACGAAGAGGACTGTTCTACCTGAAGCGAGTAGAATTTTTGATCCTCTGGGTTGGCTAGAAGCACAAAAATATTTATGCAAATGCTTTGGGGAGATAAACTCGAATGGGACGATCCACTTCCTCCAAAGAAAAAAATTCTCTGGGAGGAAATACGAAATAACTTGAAGCACATTACCTCAATAACAACCCCCAAATTTATTCGAACAACGAATTTATGCAAAGTAGATATACACGGTTTCTGTGATGCAAGTGAACAAGCCTACGCAGCGATTGTTTACTTCAAAACCACCAACCCAGCCGGAAATGTTATTATCAATATGATTTTGGCAAAAACTAAAGTATCCCCCATCAAGCAACAAACGCTTCCTCGCTTGGAACTATGCGCCGCAGTTTTGTTAACCCAGCTGATCAACGTTATTATGCGAGAAACCCAATCAAATATTGACAACGTTTACGCTTGGACCGATTCCCGAATAGTTCTGGATTGGTTATTAGGAAGTCATCTGAAGCGTTGCAGTACGTTCGAAATAACACAGCCCAGTAATTTCGAAGAAAGGACCAAAAAGGTGTTCGCTCTTACGAGCACTAAACATCCACCAAATGAAGGGTATGCTCAAATAATTTCTAGATATTCCTCGTTCCGCAAACTACAACGAGTAATATATTTTTCGATTTGAGAAAAACTCTTTCATGTTTTATACAAACTTTGCCAGAACGTACATCGTAAATACTATAATGAAGAAATATCAGCACTGCAAACCAACGGAGAAGTCAGCAAAATAGCAGCCTCAAATCGTTAAACCCTTTTTTAGACGGATTTAGGATACTACGTGTTGGTGGAAAATTGCAAAATAGCCCTACTCCTTATTCCACCAAACACCCAATATTCCTACACCACAAATCTAAAATCACGATATTAATTTTATTGTATTTTCACCGAGATAGTAGTTTTGGATACCTAATGTCAAATCTAAAGCCAAGGAAATAGTAAAAAATTGCGTTATATTCAGAAAATTCAAGGCACAATGTCAGCAGCAGCTAATGGGTAACCTGCCAAGATCGCGAGTTGAGTTGATTCGTCCGTTACTGAAAACTGGCGTGAATTATGCTGGCTCGATCGCAATATACTTAACCAGAGGACGAGGTCAATAATATATAAAGCCCTACATATGTATGTTTATTTATATAATGTTTAAGTACCAAGACTGTATACCTCGAGCATGTTAGCGACTTGTCAAGCGATTCATTTCTGGGAGCACTAAAAAGGTTTACTGCACGTGGAGGTGTCTGCCAAAAGCTTCATAGCGATAACGGCACAAATTTCCTCGGTGCCGACGCTAAACTATGGGAAGGATTCGATAAATTTATTAAGCATTCCAATAATATTTCTGATTTCTTTTTCAGAAACCGCATAACATGGCATTTTATTCCTCCAAATTCACCTCATTTTGGAGGTATCTGGGAAGCAGCAATAAAATCAACAAAGTTCCATTTAAAGAGGGTTATACGCAACCACATTTTGACGTTTGAAAAAATGACCACTCTTTTAGTTGAAATAGAGGCTATTTTAAACTCCAGACCGTTGTGTCGCATCAACGAAACCGAAGTTGATCCTATAACGCCATCCCACTTTCTGATAGGACATCTCGTTACAAAGATTTCCGAAATGGACTTAACCAACCTTAAGATGTCACACATTATCGGATGGCAAATGGTACAGTAAATAAGTCAACAGTTTTGGAAGCGATAGTACCTAGAATACTACGTGCTTGCAGCAGCGTCCCAAATGGAGATTCAAGCATATAAAAGTAAATGACATCGTTATTATCAAGTTATTAACAACTTACCCATCCATCAGTAGCTCATGGGAAGAGTCATTAATGTTCACCCAGGCACTGATGGCATCGTAAGAGTAGTCACTGTAAAGACTAAGAGTAGTGAACTCAAGCGAGCAATACACAAGTTGTGCATTCTTCCCGTCTCAGCTGAGCTTTATGCTAACAAACCTGAATAATCCCTGTCATGTCAAATATTTCTACAAACTAGTCACCAAAACACACATATGTGTAAAAACCATATTACATTGGATAAAAAGAAACAAGTCAAACTTGGATACCATTTTCTAAAACATGCACCACAAGAAAGAAACGAATTATGCCTCAATTCCATGGGAAAAATTGACTGACAGTCAAAAAAATCGAAAAGAGAAAAATAATCTGATACTCCATGCAAGATACAAAAAGACAACGCTTTTTTTTGTATTTTATTTTATAGCAAAACAATTTTGCTATAAAATAAAAAACACGTTGTCTTAGTCTCTTATATGGGGGCTCAAATTATTTTTCTCTTTTCGTTTTTTTTGACTGTCAGTCAATTTTTCCCATGGAATACGGGCATTAATACTCCTGAAAAACAAATGAATAGACTTCAGTCAAAGCATCCTGGATTATACAAGCCATAATCTAAAAACAAAGCTTTTATAAGGGAATTAGAAACGAGGAAAAAACCAAAATTTCCATATGTAAATGAAAACGTTGCAAATTCTTAATCATGATCTCTGAAATAGTTTCATAAATGTTTGAATTTCAACATATATAAATCTCGTTTAAGTAAATCGTTTACAGTTTCTTGTAATATATGATTTATTTAAGCCAAAATATAAAATAAAGTTCATAACAACAGCATTCTGGTCAAATTAAAAAGAAAAGCTTACTGCAAGTCGTGTGCATTAAGTAAATATACATTACATAGATGGCAGTGATGACAGTAAACATTTTGAAAAGTCGTACCAAAAATTGCCACCTGGAGAAATTTCAAGTTGAAAAATTGTAGGAAAAGCAAAACAAATTCTCAAAATATTAAGAACGTGTCATAATTTTGTGATTAAACAAATTTGTTTCGTATTTTTCTGTATATATTTGAGACATCTAACGTACACTAGTAAAACTAATAATAAATTTAGCAAGTATTATTTTCATTCATCAGAGCCAACTTTGATGTATTTTCCAAAATGAAAGTTTGAAAAATATATTTTAGAAATAATTTAATTTTAATATTTCTGCAATTAATTTTTACTTAATACCAATATACCCTTTTTATATATCGCTGCTAAAGATATGTATGTAGAACACTTTTGTATACACATTTTGTAACATTTTTACTTTTTTCATAGAGCCACTATGTGCTTCCGAAAAGATTTACAAAATTCGCCCTGTTATGTTATAAGAGTATGCTTATGTTCTGGTTCAACCTGGAAATCTAGTTTCAGTAAGCCAATTTCAAGAGTGGATGGAGACCAGTTATCGAAAATTACGGAAGTATTTCTATCTTATCGGTTATTCCTAAACTATTTGGATCGATGGTCAAAGACCGTGTCTTTTTCTTAATTAAAAATTCCATTTCTAAAAACCAGCATGGGTTTTACTCTGGACAATCAACTGTGACAAATCTTGTTCTGTTCACAAATTTTTTGGCTTTAGTATTAGAAGGTGGGGACAGTGTTGAAGTATTATTTACTAATTTTAGTAAAGCATTCGACAAAATTGATCATGTCTTGAGATATAAATGGTTTGTTTGAGGTATAAATTTCCTAAATTTAAAATGTATATTAATCCTTTATAATAGCTATAAATTATATAATAAATTAATCTTTAAATACTACAAATAAATTAACATAAATAGTTTGTATCACAATAATTAAACCAACTACTACCCTGCCCGTTGCACTATCGCCTCAGCCAATGCCACCTTGGTCGAGTTTCTCAGCTGATTCTAAACCAAATCATGTTAACGGTTATTTATTAATCTTAATATAAGTACCAATATCAACATAAATATGTACCAACACCTATTCTAATACTAAAATTAACATTATTATATTATTATTAAATTAACGCCAATATCCACATCGATAGCAATACTAACATTATGACATTATTGCTATGATTACATAGAAAAATTAATTTCAACTTAATTCAACTAAATTTTAACAAAAATTAATTTATTTTCATTAAATTCAGTGAAACTGAAAATCCAATTTACTTCACCAATAATTCTTTATTTAAAATCAGCACTAAGTACTCTTAAATAAATTAAATTCAGTTTGACATCTAAATTATTAAAAGGACAGCAAATTAATCACTAACTAAACAACCTGAAATTCGAGATGCATAAACAATGTAATTCTAAATTATCAATATTAAATTCCAAATTTCAAATTCAAAACTTAATATGTTTAATTTCAAATTTTACATTTTATAAATTCTAAATGACAAATTTCAAACTCCAAATTCCAAATTTCAAATTCCAAATTTGAAATTTCAGATTTTAAATTTTTAGTTTTAAATCTGAAATTCCAAATTTCAAAATTTGAATCTAAATTTTAAAAATTTCAAATCTAAAATCTCAAATTTTAACTTCCAAATTTTAAATTTTAAATTCTAAATTCAAAACCTCAAATTTCAAATTTTAAATTTCAAATATTAATTTTAAAGTCTTAATTCTCAAATTGCAAATCTAAAATTTCAAATTTTAACTTTCAAATTTTAAATTTTAGATTCTAAATTCTAAACCTCAAATTTCAAATTTTAAATTTCTAATTCCAAGTTTTAAATTTTAAATTCCAAATTTGAAATTTCAGATTTTAAATTTTTAGTCTTAAATATAAAATTCCAAATTTCAAATTTTGAATGTAAATTTTAAAAATTTCAAATCTAAAATTTCAAATTTTAACTTTCAAATTTTAAATTTTAAATTCTGAATTCCAAACCTCAAATTTCAAATTGTAAATTTCAAATTCCAAATTTCAAATATTAATTTTAAAGTCTTAAATTTCAAATTCCAAATCTAAAATTTCAAATTTTAACTTTCAAATTTTAAATTTTAAATTCTAAATTCTAACCTCAAATTTCAAATTTAAAATTTCTAATTCCAAATTTTAAATTTTAAATTCCAAATTTTAAATTTCAAATTCCAAATTTCAAATTTTAAATTTTGAATCTAAATTTTAAAAATTTCAAATCTAAAATCTCAAATTTTAACTTCCAAATTTTAAATTTTAAATTCTAAATTCAAAACCTCAAATTTCAAATTTTAAATTTCAAATGTTAATTTTAAAGTCTTAATTCTCAAATTGCAAATCTAAAATTTCAAATTTTAACTTTCAAATTTTAAATTTTAGATTCTAAATTCTAAACCTCAAATTTCAAATTTTAAATTTCTAATTCCAAGTTTTAAATTTTAAATTCCAAATTTGAAATTTCAGATTTTAAATTTTTAGTCTTAAATATAAAATTCCAAATTTCAAATTTTGAATGTAAATTTTAAAAATTTCAAATCTAAAATTTCAAATTTTAACTTTCAAATTTTAAATTTTAAATTCTGAATTCCAAACCTCAAATTTCAAATTGTAAATTTCAAATTCCAAATTTCAAATATTAATTTTAAAGTCTTAAATTTCAAATTCCAAATCTAAAATTTCAAATTTTAACTTTCAAATTTTAAATTTTAAATTCTAAATTCTAACCTCAAATTTCAAATTTAAAATTTCTAATTCCAAATTTTAAATTTTAAATTCCAAATTTTAAATTTCAAATTCCAAATTTCAAATTTTAAATTTTAAATTTTAAACTCCAAATTCCAAACCTCTCCTAAATTTCAAATTCCAAATTTCAAATTTTAAATTTTAAGTATTAAATCTCAAATTACAAATTTCAAAAGTTGAATTCTAAATTTTAAAATTTTAAAATCGAAAATTTCAAATTTTAACTTTCAAATTTTCAATTTTTTCAAAATCGCCACTCAATCGTACCCTGGCCAATCATGGCAGTAGTCAATGCTATCAAGGCTCGTGTGAGATGCTTTGCCAAATATAAAAAGTCTCCAACCCCATTTCACTAAGCCGCTACCGTTTTAATCCCAACAAAGTAACCTGTTTAATACGTAAAGCTAAAATTTATTATTATTTCGATGCACCTAAGATGACAATAAAACGCCAATGGAATTCGCTGAATGATATTGGAATTGGAAGCAAGAAAAGTAAATTGTATCTTTTCGGCTGACGACATAAATCTCCATTTTACAACTATTCCTAAGAATTCGGTATCTTTCCCTATGCCTGAAATAAGTTTTTACTTTTCCCACTATAACGAAGTTATATTGGGTAAGTATTGTAATCGCGAAAAAAAATTTGTTCCAGATTTTCACATTTCTCGACGAATTAGGCTACCAGTGTCCGTCCGTCCGTCCGTCCGTCCTTCTAGTCGCACATTTTTTTTCATGTTATGACAGTAGTGAAAATGTATTGCAATTTAACGTAGTTGATGACGATAATACTAGTAAAGCCATTTATAAAATAAGTTTTAATGCAATGGAGGACGATCAATTGCGCCCTGCTTTCATTAAACTTCTTTTACCATTGCTAATAACTATAACAAAAATAATAATAAATGACTGCATTACTAAATCGGTTTTTCCTAGTGCTTGGAAAACTGACCTGGTAAAACCACCCTTGGCAAAACCAAAGAATGTCAAAAGTAGTAATGACTTAAGGCAGAAATAATTTTAAAAGACGAAATATGTCATTTGTGAAACAGACATTTGATCGCTATAATTTTATTAATGTGCATCAATCAGGATTTCGTAAACATCACAGCACTGCGACTGTTTTGGTTAATGTAATTGATCATCTTGCCCAGTCTTTAGATAATAAAACCGATTTGCTATTCTTGTGTTTCTTGATTTCAGTAAGGCTTTTGACTGCCTTGACCATATTTCACTTATTCATAAACTTAAGGGGGGAACCTCCTCCAGACAACTGGTTTTTCAATAATTTTTTACAAAAAATTGAGAGCATTTATGGCAATGAAACAAATTGCATAATAATATTGACGTTTAAATGAATACAAAAAAAAAATGTATGTGTGAAAAAAAACAAAATGGCGGCGCTAGAGGTGCACGAACTAGACTACTAAAGTTTGCGCCCTGGAACGCCCAGCTCCTTGTAGTTAACTAAAATCAACGAAACAAATTTTTTTTATTAAAATAATTCATTCCGCTTTGCATGAATCTAAAAATTGCAAAAAAAAAATTAAATTGAAAATTAGAGGACAAAAAGAAAAAAAAACACGTGTTTCATAAACAATTCGTTAAAACCTATATTTGTTTAAACAATTTATAGCTAAAGAACATGTGTACAAAATTTCAAGTTGATTGGTCCATTACTTTTTGAGTTACATTCCACGGCGCGCAAAAAAACACGTTTCAAGAAAAACTCGATTAAAGTTTTCGTTCTTGAAGAGAACGCATTACTTCGGTGACTTCCTAGGGATCTTTAGGACTTTCTGTTGGGCTTGAAACTTTGGAAATATATTCTTCAGATACTAAATGAATTTTTAAAGTAAAAAAAAAAAAATGCAAAAAAATTAATATCTGGAGGAGGTTCCCTTAAGTAATGGTATAAATTTTCACCAACTGCGTTAATACTTATGACATCATTTTTATCAGGGAGAAAACAACGAGTAAATTTTAAACTTTAAATTTTAAATTTTAAATTTTAAATTTTAAATTTTAAATTTTAAATTTTAAATTTTAAATTTTAAATTTTAAATTTTAAATTTTAAATTTTAAATTTTAAATTTTAAATTTTAAATTTTAAATTTTAAATTTTAAATTTTAAATTTTAAATTTTAAATTTTAAATTTTAAATTTTAAATTTTAAATTTTAAATTTTAAATTTTAAATTTTAAATTTTAAATTTTAAATTTTAAATTTTAAATTTTAAATTTTAAATTTTAAATTTTAAATTTTAAATTTTAAATTTTAAATTTTAAATTTTAAATTTTAAATTTTAAATTTTAAATTTTAAATTTTAAATTTTAAATTTTAAATTTTAAATTTTAAATTTTAAATTTTAAATTTTAAATTTTAAATTTTAAATTTTAAATTTTAAATTTTAAATTTTAAATTTTAAATCAATCATCAACGAAATTTGCATTGCATGATGTTGCATGATGCTGCAATGGATTTTTTTTTATTTATTTTTTTAATTTTTTTTTTTTTATTTTTTTATTTTGTTTTTTTTTCGTGCAATGCAAATTTCGTTGCATGATGTTGCATGATGCAGCATCATGTTGCATGATGTTGCATCATGCAACGAAATTTGCATGCTGCATCATGCAACATCATGCGACTGTATGCAACATACGAAATTTGCATTGCACGATGTTGCATGATGCTGCAATAAATTTTTTTTTTAATTTTTTTTTTAATTTTTTTTTTTTTTTTTTTTAGAATTTTGGTACAAAAATATAAAAAAATTGCAAATTTCGTTGCATGACGTTGCAACAGTTGCATGATGTTGCATGATGTTGCATGATGCAGCATGCAAATTTCATTGCATGATGCTGCATGATGCAACATCATACAGTTGCATGATGCAACATGATGTTGCATGATGCAGCATGATGTTGCATGATGTTGCATGCAGCATCATACATTTGTTGCATGATGACAACTAACAACTGACATTGTACCACAATTCAAAAGACAAAAATAAAAAATCATGCAGCATCATGCAACGAAATTTGCATTGCATGATGTTGCATGATGCTGCAATAGATTTTTTTTTTATTTTGTTTTTTTTTATTTTTTTATTTTGTTTTTTTTTTTTTTATTTTTTTTTTTCATTTTTTTTTTATTTTTTTTTTATTTTTGTACCAACAATTCAAAAAAAAAAAAAAATGAAAAAAAAAAAAAATAAAAAAAAATATGAAAAAAAAATAAAAAGAAAAATTCATTGCAGCATCATGCAACATCGTGCAATGCAAATTTCGTTGCATGATGTTGCAACAGTTGCATGATGCAGCATGCAAATTTCGTTGCATGATGCAGCAACATGTTGCATCGTTGCAAATCATCATTTTCATTTTTTTTTTTTTATTTTTTTTTTTTTAATTTTGGTACAAAAATAAAAAAAAAATGAAAAAAATAAAAATAAAAAAAAAATGAAAAAAAAAACAAAATAAAAAAATTAAAAAAAAAATTAAAAAAAAAAATATAAAAAAAATCCATTGCAGCATTATGCAACATCATGCAATACAAATTTCGTTGCATGATGTTGCATGATGCAACATGATGTTGCATGATCCAGCATGATGTTGCATGATGCAGCATGATGTTGCATGCAGCATGATGTTGCATGATGTTGCATGATGACAACTGACAACTGACTGATGACTACATTGTACCACAATTCAAAAAACAAAAATAAAAAATAAAAAAACAAAATTAAAAAAAAAAAAATATATAAAAAATCCATTGCAGCATCATGCAACATCATGCAATGCAAATTTCGTTGCATGATGTTGCATGATGCAGCATGATGTTGCATGATGCAACATGATGTTGCATGATGTTGCATGCAGCATCATGCATTTGTTGCATGATGACAACTAACAACTGACTGATGACTACATTGTACCACAATTCAAAAAACAAAAATAAAAAAAAAAACAAAATAAAAAAAAAAAATAAAAAAAATATAATAAAAAAAAAAATAAAAAAAAAAATTAAAAAAAAAAATTAAAAAAAAAAATATAAATAAAAAAACTAGAAAAAAAATTTAAAAAAAATGAAAAAAAAATAATAAAAAAAAAAATAAATATTTTATTGAAATTAAATTGAGATTAAAAGAAAAAATTGTTAATTGATAAATTCGCTTACTCAGGAATTGTGCTGTGTGAATGTGACGAAGAAAATTTGTAATAGAGTTTAGCTGTATGTATTAGTATAATTCGCTAGTACTGCCTGCACAGTACATTCTGTATATATAGAATGTAAATTGTGGTACAATCAGTCCAGTCGCCGCGGCCTGATGAGAGGATTGATTTTTTCAAAATCATAAGCTCATCAGTTCGAAATTGGATTAAGTTCTCTTACAATCTTTCGAAAATAGTAACTTCAAATAAAAATTTAAAAAAATAACAAGAATTAATCATACAAATATTTAATCGTACAAAAGAGCGTCAATAAATTTTCCTACAGTAAACTCAAATTTGGAAACGTTTGTGAAATTTTTTCTAAAACTCCGAAATATTCCTAAAAAGTATTAGTAAGTAAAAGTATTAGTAAAACTGCGAACTAGCGAATAAATTCTAACCTACGCAATAAGAAATCATAATTTTATTTTATTCATTTGCAATTTGTAAGGAGAAGTAGAAATATAAGTAAAAAACAACGCGTGTAGCCTCTACGCGCGACGAAAGTGAAATTTTTTAATCTGGAAATTTATAGTTACTATCATGAAGCATACTGGTATATTCCGGCATGTGTAGCATTACCGCTGCAAAATTGAAGAATAATTCAATTGATCCTTGTAGTGTTATACCTTAGATTCATACAAATTCGGTAGTTATTTTTCTCAATCTGTCTCTTAACGATTTTGACGAAATAGGATTATCACGACTCATAACTCTACTTGTAAAAATACGATAAACATGAAATGCAAAAAGAGTAAAAGTGTTAATGGGAAAGCAGTATAATTTAGCAATATTGATGTTAAATTAATGCTGTCAAAGTAGCTATTTTAGCACTCGAAGTTTTGTTAGGTGCATTCTTTAAAAAATATGACTTACCTTGTTAAACAATTGATAAAAACCATTCGGTTTTGAATATTCGTTCGCGTGATACCAGTTTAGAATCTGCATTAATGTCACAAATTTTTCTGATAGTTGGTCAACTTTCCATAGTACATTGTTTTTCCGTCAGAGTCACTTAAAAATCAACAAAAATTGTTGGGAAACAAAAAAGACTTCACAAAACCATTGTTTTAATATGACAGAAGATAATATAGTTTATAGAAATGACTTTATTGGAAAGGCATACTTTTCAAGATCGTATTAAAAAAGAAAAATAAACAAAAGAACTGTTGGTTTTTTTTAAATTAATTTTTTAGTGGCTGCCCATGAGATTTCACCAAAAAATACTAAAAGTGGAATAACTTTTGAACCATCAACAATTTGATAAAACTTCATTTGGCTATTTTGGTTGGAAATAACCTCTGCTATCACCCTGCTTCGTTTGTACCACCAATTCTGGGACACCCTGTATAACTATTATACTTTATCTCAAAGTATCTATCGAAATTTTGATTACACTCAGTGAATTTATGTTTGCTTTCGTCTGAACTGATTTTGAGATTTGCTTTGTAAGCTTTGTCTTTCTTGTTCTTAAGATTGTTTATCGTCGTACCATGGTGAATATTTGTTCGATTTGGCGGCAGCAGTAGTAGGAACAAATAGTGCAATGCCCTCAGATATATTTTTTTGTAGAAATTCTCCACGTTAACATCTATGTTGCTACTGATTAGTTCATTTTTCCAGTTAATCTGCTCAAAATAAAGATGAAGGTTTATTCTGTCGGCTTTTCTAAAGTTGTAATACGGCTCTCTGTTTTGATGGTTATCAATAATATTGCTACCCTTGCTTTCAAAAATTATTTCTAGGGCTTTGTGGTTAATATCATTAATAACGAATGGTGATGGTGATTCATTTACTTTAAATAGATTCCGTTCATTTGTAAAAATTAGATCTAGAATTCGGTCAAGACCATTCTGTACCTCGCAAATTTGGCTAAGATTTATATCGAAAACAGTATCGATAAACAGACACTCAATTTCGGAACTCACGTTCAATGGTAAAATTTCATCCATTTCTTCGTCATATGACCAGCTAATTGTTGGAAAGTTAAAATGCCCCGTAATCAAGATGGTATCAGTTGAATTAGCAGCATTGTTTATTTCCATTATTGTGTCGCAGCAGGCGGTGAAAGATGACATCGGTGAGCCAGGCGGAACATATGCAACGTAGATAAAAATTGACTTTTTGTTGATTACGATCTTAACACACAATTGCTCGATGGACAGGTTAGATATTTCAACTAACTCATTCGATAATGATGCATCAATCGCAATGAGTACTCCTCCGCCAGATTTTTTATCACTAGATAGCGCTGATCGGTCGCATCTATAAACCACATATTGGCTATGAAAGAATTCAGAACTCTGGATTCCTTTGTGAAATGAAGTTTCACAGATGATATAAACCGGGAAAAGCGTTTTTAACACAAAATTGCGAAATTGAGCTGCTTTCGAAGACATTTTATTTACATTTTGGAAATAAAATGAATGGTTCCTAATTCTTGGTAGTTTTGCCATTGTTGTAGTCTTCTTGTAGTCTGATATTTCCAAAATATCTGCTGGGCTTTGATTGGTACTGGAACCAGATTTATCGATGACATGAGCGAGGTTATATTGGTTTGCAGTTAAAGCAATTCGTATTAAAGAGTGCAGTTGGTCTTCTTCAATCGGTGAAAAGAAGTTAAATTTGTGTGTGTGTCTGGTTAATGCTACTATAGCATGTGGTAAGCTATCGAATAGTTTAATTTCTTTGTCAGACCTATTTATCGTTCGATAAATAGGCAAGTTCCATCATATGAAAAATTTGTTAACTATTCACTACATCCTAATCCAACCCCAACTCAACTCCAACTCAACTTCAACTCAACCCGCAAATTGACCCCTAGCTTAATCTTCAAATCAATTCCCAATTCAATAATCAAACCAGTATATATAAAAAAAACTCGTAAATATTCATAAAACCAGGTATTTTGGGTCAATTCGTATGGCAGGTACCCCACCCTCTTGACGTACAGTCTCCAAAAGCTTTTCAAATCTCCGCCTTGACTATAGAAACAGATGGGCGAAAAAAAATTCAAAATTGGACAAGCCGTTCTCGAGATACCATGGGTCCAGACACACAGGCATCCAGACATCCAGACAGACGGACGGATATTTATTTTTTTTTTTTTTTGCATTTTCAGACTCAGGGACTTTCAATACGTCGAGAAAAGTGGTTTTGGACTAACCAAATTTTTCGTCATTTTTGACAGGATTTCAATACTTTGGTCTTTTTAGACCGAAGTAATTACCAAATGAAACCTCGAAATAATCTGTCAAAAATCAAATTTACAAAGAAAATAGAATCAAATAGTCTGCAAGCAATTTATAAAAAAAAACTAAATTGATTTGAAGCTGTCTCAAATTACTGCAGTAACTAGGTCAAACCATGTTTGTATATGTATTAGTTTTCATAGCAGTATACACAATATGTATACAGTTTGTATAATTTTCCAATCCGATTTTCAAATAGTAAATATTATTCGGATAACTATGTAAATACCACCAACAAAATTTCCATTTCATTTCCTCGAGCATTATTACGTTTAATGGATATGCAAATTTTTCTAGTACAAATAAAAAAAGCTCAAAAAAGCTAATGTTATTTTTCTCATCAATCATTTTCTAATTTTTATATTAGGTTTTTAGGCTATAAATGTTGTCAGATAATTTATAACACACACAGTCATATACATAAGATTTTTTTTTTGTTTAGGATCGTAAGTGCTTTTGTGAAGGGATAATGAATACAAAAGCACACATAATAGTTAAAATCAATCATTTTATCGTTTTATTTTATTTGTGTTATTGATTATCGTACCAGAATTTTGGTAAATTACCCATATACGTTTCAGTTTTTATCGAGTAATGCAAAGTACTTAAAGAACGTCTCGTAAATGAAACAAAAAGATTGTTTTCTGATTAAATACATAAATAAACAGCTTAAAGGATATAAACGAGCACACAAAAAATTGTAATTAAAAATGATTTTTTTTTTTGTAAATTGTTCATTTATTAAATATTTAATTAAAAATTCTTGAATACGCATACTCGCCCATACCCAATTTAAATAAAGGTGCTCGAAAAATGCAGATTTTGCAACCATACTAATTAAGGGCTTTATACGAGTTTCAGGCATCATTCATTACTCGACTTTTACAAACTTTCCCATCCCGCATTAATGTTGTATAAAATTGGAAAAATATTTTATTGCTATAATAATAATTGTTGTTCCATAATCTGACAGCTTATGGAAATAAATTGTATTTGGTTTCAATATCCATTGCAAATTGCAAAGTACAGTCTTGTTCGAATACCGACATCAAAGGAAAAATTTTTTTATGTCGTCAATGGTGAAAAAACAAGTAAAAAAACGCCATAAAAAGCTAACTTTACATAATTTTCCAATATTTCAGTGTCATCATTAAAAAGTTAATATTTCTTGGGAAATTACATAACAAGCTTATTGAAAAATTTAAATTGGTTGTGTTGTACTTATCAGCAAATACGATGATAGAATATAATATCATCCGTTATTACAAAACGATAGGAAATTGTATTTTAACAACTCTGATTTTTCAGTATATATAATTAAAACTTTTCAAGCTCGTAAAAAATGTAAATGATGGAATTTCATAAAGAGTAAAACATCGTTAAATAGTTTTTTTGCTGCATCAAGATATCTAATTAAAACTTTGTTCGTATATAAAAACAAAAATAAATGTCTTTCATTTTGGTTGCATACAAAACGTAAATTTTTGGTTCACAGCATTTACATATGTACTACATAAATGCGAGAAGTTAATTAGATTGAAGAAATTTAATTTATAATTTTAATTTTTATATTTAAGTTTAAGAGCTTTTTCATGCTTTTATCTTTTGATTTGATGTAATAGTGATTCTAAGTGATGCAATAGAATTCAGAAAAAACGGTATGTTTTCAAAGATGAAGGTAAAACTAAATCATTTATCATATTCCACCCATATTCTCAAATTAACTGAATTATTATAATTATTCAAGCTTAGTTTTTATTTTTTGGATGACATTTTTTAAAACTTTATAAAATTTGTTTTTTACGACATCATAAATTATCACAATTGGTATATCAGAAATTGTAAAGCTTTGATAGACTTAGATCAAATTAGTGTAACTCATTTAGGAGTCAAACTACTACACTCAAAAGCATATTCGCTGTTCAAATCGAAAAAAATTTATTTTTTTTTTCACATTGTTTGTGACTGTTCGATGTAAACCTTGTTCAGAGCCTTCTAGAGTATAGAGCCATAATCATTATGACGTATTTTTTAGAAGCTTTTTTAGTGGTATATCTTTTCACTGATTTCCATAGGAATCCATAGTAAAAATGGTGTTTTTCAGGTTCAAGTTTTTCAATGAAAAAAGCAAAAATGTTACCAAATGTTTATACAAAAGTGTTCTACATATCTTTAGCAACAATATACAGGAAGGGTATATTGGTATTAAGTAAATATTAATTGCAGAAATATTAAAATTAAATTATTTCTAAAAATTAAATAGATTTCTTAGAATTAAAATAATACTTGCTAAATTTATCTTTAGTTTTACTAGTGTACATTAGATGTCTATAATTGTTGGTAGAGAAATACGAAAATAATTATTTAATCACACAATTATGACACGTTCTTAACATTTTGTGAATTTGTTTTGCTTTTCCTACCATTTTTGAGCTCAAATTTCCCCAGGTGGCAATTTTTGGTACGATTTTTCAAAATGTTGATTGCCCACTGCCATCTATGTACTATATTGACTTAATGTACACGATTTGTAGTAAGCTTTTCGTTTTAATTTGACCAGAATGCTGTTGTTTGAACTTTTTTTTATAATTTGGTTTAAATAAATCAATTGTTACAAATTTGTCTTAGGAAAAAAAGTGATTTCCCATATGTTTTATGTGTTTTACTATGGAAATTTTGGTTTTGTTCTCGTTTCTAATTCCCCTATAAAAGCTTCGTTTTTTAGATTATGGCTTGTATGTATAATCAAGGTTGCTTTGCTAATATGCCTGATCTAAGCAGCACAAAATTAGAAATATTTAAAACCCGCAAAAATGTGATAAAGCTCTATATACACAGGTGCTCAGAATTTTTCGTTGTAGTTAGCAACCATTAAGACATTAGGCGTTAATTTAATATCTTTCTGGTCTCTCTATGTCAAGTTTTCGCTGAGATATCTGATTTTGAATCAAAAAAGATCCTTTTGTCTTTGATCATCGATATCTCAGCAACCAATGATTGCACAGTAAATTTTAGAACAACCTTGATAACTTGAGTAAGTTTCCTACAAGACTCTTTAATGATTAGTTGAGAACACATGTTTTTTCAGCCTCAATACTGATTGGAAAAAAGTATAAAAAACGACTCTTTAGGTTGTCTTAGTAAATCTACCGTTACTTTACAAATATTGATGAAAAGACTAATGTAATTAGGTAATTTTACACTTTAATATATAGATGGAGAGCTGGTAGACAATTTTGAGTAGGTATTTGAGGCAGCGTGAAAATTTGTGTGACGCTTCTTTAGCAATGTCTAAACACAAAATCAAAGACCTGACTGAAGGGTAGCGGGGCATTGTCAACCTTTGATTTTTTTAAGTTGCAAATTTTTTTTGCAAAAAATGTTTTTGAGGCATTCTGAAATTTTAATGCCTTTTAGTTTAGTATTTAATAAAATATAAAATAAAAAAGCCAGATCATTCTTCAAAAAAATATATTTGCGGCAAGCTAAGACTTAGACAGATAAATATATATACCTAAAAAACCATAACTTCAAAAAGACAGGTCATTTTGGAGGGACTTTCTACCTGCCAGGTGGTCGGAAATGTACTGAGTTCTTAAGAGCTGTTGACATAATTCTACTTTGCACTTTTCTGTTTTGCTTATTCTATTACATCTAGTTATCATCAACACTACTTCTAAAAATGTTGTTCTCGAAACACTGAAAGAAAGTTAAAAAATCGCTAAAGAAGTACTGCAGTCTCATATTGAATTTACTTACGATTAAGCTTTTACTGAAAATGCGATGCAAATCCAAGCTAGTGAGTGAGTTGAAAGTGAAAATAGCAAATGGATCTGTTGATTCATCCCTTTCTGGCAAGCACTTCAATAGTTGTAAACGATTACATCTACTGATGGCAGTTGGATTAGAAATTTTGCATTTTTAATTTTTCTTGAAAAATGAGTCAATTTTTCTTGAGTTTAATGATCAAAAATTATCTTATGGTGCTTTATTACAAAATAGTGAAGCCTCAAACCTCATATCTTCATATCTTCAACATAAAGAAGCCTATTTGAATGGAGCTTATAGTAAAAAGCCTCAATTTTATGTGCCGTACACAGTGTTGTGCGTCTACACGTAATTTAAGATTGTCTACATGTAAGTGTCGACAATAGCGTAGACAATAGTTTTTGACGTAGACAATGTAGACAATGAGTAGACAATGTAGACAATATGTAGACAATGTAGAAAATTCGTAGACAATCAAATTTTTCTTGTTGTTTTTTTTTATATCTATATAGAGTTAATTACTTCTGTGAACTACGCTTATATTTGAAGTTCCTAAATCAACCATATAGCCAGAATTGATAACCTACAGCAAGGAGACCAAAAATAAGACATTATAGGTTTAGCGAAGTACTATATGCTATAATTTCTCAGGGATACGAAAAAAATACTAAGAATAATTTTTTAGATTGTTGGTACAATTGGACTGGGTACAATTTCATAACCTCATGAATTCAGAACAGAACTTTAAAAAAATTCAATAAAGCAAATTCAGTAGTTGCAAAATAATTTGACAAATTGAGTGTAAAAGAAGAGTTGGAGTTGAATGAGAAATTAGCCAAATTAGTATTCGGATGAAACTTGCCCTTAAGGGTGGGATCGAAACATATTAAGTAATTAATTAAATAGTGACCAGCTTACGCTACTAAACTTCCAGGAAGAAAATCACTATTAACGACTTTATTAGACAATGCGTATCTAAAATGCATTTCATGTGCTAAAGCCAGTATTTCTGATGAGTCAGTGCTATCAATAGATGGTTGGAAAAACAGTTCTAGCAACACATCTATGCTGCATCATGCCATTGACGAGCAATAGCAAGCCTTTTTACAAGCTTGGTACCTTACAGGTGAAAGCGAAACAGGAGCAAGATTAGCCGTAATTTTGCTAGACATTGCTACGTAGCTATACAACGCTAAAGTATATACGGTTGTTTCCAATAATGCAAGTAGGTACCAGAGAACGGAACAAGAGAAATCGAGTCTAATCGAAAAACCATAATAAGTTTTTTGTTTTTGTTTGCTTTTTCAAAAATTGAGAAACATTTTGTTTGATTCTGTTCGTTTTTGAATTTACCTACTCGTTTTATTTTGTTTTCGTTCTGCTTGCTTGTAAATATTTTTCGAAAAATTTGCTTGCAAAATATCAAACAAATTCGATCTTACTTGTAAATATTGGCTTATAAAATTAAATTTTTGATGTTTACTTTAAGGTTTTAAGGTAACATTTAGTGATTTTCTGCATCATATTAGCAATTGAATAATGTAAACAAAAACCAAACGGCACATTGGTTAAAGCTATAGCGTTTAGTTCGTGAAGTGCTGTGCTTAAATTTCGAAAGTGATGAAAAAGGAATATTTTATGTAGTAAAGCAAAAAAAAAAAAAAAAATAAGACTTTTTGTAAGGCCGATTCTAACTTCTAAAATTTTATGTTTTGATATTTTTATTTTTAATTTTTTACTACAAATCCATAAAGGAAGCAGATATACGTTGTCATTCCAGAATCTGACTCAATAGCTTATAAGGAACCTTTTGACAGAAATGTAAACATTATCGTGTGACACCCAATCTTCCTGATACCTTAACAAAATGCATTCTGCAGAGGTTATATTTACTAACCCAATTATATCTCGGACTAACGTACAGTTCCAAATGATTTTCAAAGTTATTAGAGAATAACCCCATTACCAAATTAAACTGAATTGTAACGTACACCACTATCTACAAAACTTACGAATTCTTAGGAGTATGCTCTTTTCAGTTTTCACGCATTTGGTATACTACACATAGAAGGTACCCGAAATTCTATTTTTTTTTTTTAATTTGGCATGGTTGAAGGTTTTCAAGCTATAACAGGCCACAAAATTCATTAAGCAGAAGTAGTTCACTGTAATTATTTTATGGGATGTTTCCTTTAATAATTTTGAGCAAACTATTGATCCATTTTCAATATCTATACTGAAGTACAGTGTGCCAAAGAAAAGTTGTTCGAGGTGATACCACAGAATATATATAAACAGAACAATATCTTCTATAGCGCTTTAGTCCTAAGCTGGTGAACAAATATTTTCGTTATTGTTTTTTTCGACTGATTTTGATTTAGAAAAGATAGAAAAATCATTTTATATGCAATCAATGAAATAAACAAAAATTACAAAAATATTTGTACCCACCTCTTTCTATTGATAAATAAAAATCAGTACAATTTTAGAACGAAAGAGAAATCTTTACACTTTATAATGTGCTTAAAAGAGATAGACATTCGTGAATAATTTTTAATTTTGGTCTAGTTAGCTTTGCGAAACTTTAAAATCAATCAAATCAACAAATAAACAAAGGACCAATACAAATAAATTAGAAATGCTACACAAACTCATACACAACCTTATGGGAGTTGCAAGTTTTCTTTTTGTTATTGCTTTGATATGATTTTAAAGTTTCGCAAAGCTAACAAGACCAACATCAAAAATTTTTCACGAATGTCTATCTCTTTTAAGCACATTATAAAGTGTAAAGATTTCTATTTCGTTTTACAATTGTACTGATTTTTATTTATCAATAGAAAGAGGTGGGTACAAACATTTTTGTAATTTTTTTTTATTTTTTCTAAGCTCACCAGCTTAGGACTAAAACGCTATAGAAGATATTGTTCTGTTTAAATATATTCTGTGGTGATACCTAGATTCATATTTTACTTAATACTAGCTTTTAAACTATTTAACGTAAATCAAATGTCTTTAGTTTAAGTTCTAGGAGTTACTAACACCTTTTGTTGATAACACACTGGCATATTGAAGACTTTCGATATTAATTTTTTAATTTCGTTCGTTCTCCTACCCCATACAAAGAAATTCAAAATAGTGTCGATTATAATAATTGCTTGCTTGTTGTAATTATCATCAAACCAGTCTTTACTTTGGAGATCGAAATGACTTGCTTATGTCGGTGCTTTTGGAATATCCTCAAAAAGAATAGTTAGGCCTTAGGAAGCCTGAATGATCAAATTAATTCGCAGTTACACCACCACAGAATATATTCTCACCAAACTTTTGTTGGAACTATGTTGGTTTTTTAACACGTTTGTATGATGCTGAATAATGAATCGTTTCTAACCAACAGCACGAAGTTCTCGCTATAAGTGAATGCAGCTGTTAAATAAGGCTACTAGGTTATGTCTACTGGAACGAATTTTGACAATGTTGCATTTAATGATTTTATTTATTGCCAATTGTTAAATTTTTGGAAAAAAAAACGAAAATTAGAAAAAACATTTTAAAGGTGGTGGTTTTTCTTTGTTATAAAAAATCAAACGATTTAAGTAAAATATTCGTAAAGTTGAGAACAAGCTATCAAGAATTTTTCCAATTAGCTGCGGTATTCAACAAGATGATGTCTGTCCCCAATACTCTTTAATGTGATCTCTGGTTTTAGAGGCTACGACGCAATTTACTTACGGCCGTACTTTGTGTCTTAATATCTTGGAAATTTGACAAGCTGTTGTTGTATGGAGTGTTGATCAGGACTGTTGTCATGTGAAGGTGTGAGAGTGAGACATTGACCATGTAAAAGCTTCTTATTATTACTATTATCAACCAAATTTAATTTATACATAATAATTAATTAATTACAAACGGTGTTGAGAGAAACTGATGACAAAGGTCATTCGTTTAATATGCATTTATGTCTCAATATGTATCGGAATGGTAAGATACTCTAAAATAAAGGTTACAACAATTTATTCAACTTGAACTACATGTACGTAATCTATACATCAAAGTCGTTCAGTTTGTCTTCTTTGACTTGTACTGAAAATGAGGGTTCTGAGACGTTTTAATAGAACCCGATTTTCCATTTATATACATACATGTAAAGCAGCATATTTAAAATGAGCATTTTTTATTTCTGCCGTTCCCAGCAACGCATTTTGTATTATTTATCATTAATTTAAATCAAAAATGTGCAGCAGTGGCCGGCGAGCTGTACTCGTTTAAGTTTGGGTAAAATTTAACTTAAGCGATTACCAAAGGCTCATCAAAGGCTTCATTGGCCGACAAAGAATTTTGCTTTACGCAGATATGACTTATTAGGTTGATTGTTGTTTTTGCTTAGTATTTTATTACAGCAAAGCACAAGCGAGACGCTACAAATTTTGGTATGACTTTATTTGTTTTGGTGATTTTTTTCTCCAAATAACTCACATGCCTTACTTCTGCCTTTTGTTTTGGCCTCAATTTTAAAGTTCATCTTATAATTTGTTGCTTATTCTGAAGGATCCATTTTAAGGACTAAAGAATTTTCGAATGAAATTTTTTTGTTAATTGTAGGGGAGACATCCAAACCTAACTTAAATCCAGAAGATTGACAATATTTGAGTTTAAGTTTGTTAGTTCGCATAATTGTTAATTATAAATAAACTAATTAATTTCTAAATGCTAATTATAGCGCTACAAAATCCTATACTATTTTTGTTCTAAAAACATAAAAATGAAATACACGTTCTTTTTGAAAGTAATATCGATTATGTTGAGGTTTGAGAAGTTACAAAATTTTAGTATTTTCTTTGCTTAAGGCATTGCCAAACGCAAAACCTCCGAACGGGTTTTTAAACCGGCACTTCCAATTTTTTATAAATTTATTATTTCTACAACGAAAAAATTAAAAAAAAAATTGAATTTTGAAAGCCGGATTATAACTTTTAAAAGTTTGTTAAAATTACATAATTTGCTTTAAACAAAATACCTCTTTAACTTGTCGGCCAAATTTCGATATGTGAAATTTTGTAATTTAATATTTTGATGGCATTTTCGAACTCGAACCTTTTTCAAAAACACAAAATGTTTTGCGTGTGGAAATGCGCTCAAAACTTGAGTAAAACCAATCAATTTCTGATCAAATATCGCTTGCTTGGTTAATGTACAATGGCAATCTTTGAATTATCTCTGAAAATCGGAACATAAATTTACATCTAAGCCTCAATTATCTTAATCACCACCATTCTAGAAAGGTAACATTTTTATTAACATTTTGATAACATTCATACATAAGTATACTACATATTGGGCTAGATACTCGATAATCAGATAAGCAGATAAGCAGTTATTTTTTGCGAATTTGCTAGAAATGTTATACACTATAATTTAGCAACCCAATTTGTTTCTGAATTTCAGAAAATGAGATACTTTAACGCACTGTATCGTTTGTGCTGAATACAAAAATATATTTTACTTTGCTAAAATAATCGAGTAGCTTACGCAAGCAAATTTTCGATTAGTAAATCCGCCATATTTATCGATTTGCGAATTGCTAGAGTATCGTGTATCTGGCCCATTATCTAAAATATTCAGTGATTTCAATAAATCCAAACTAACAAAAATTCAAAACGAAACAAATTCCGCACAATTTCGAAATTTCAAGAAAAATCAAAGATTGCTTGCAAGTAAACCAAAAAAATTTTCCGAGTTGGGCAACTAGATTTACTTGAAATTTTATATGTTGATTTACGGGTGTGAAGTTTTTCCTAAAATTAAACATTTGTCCTAAAAAATGAATTTCCTGTGAATGTATTAGTGAGAATAATATATCTCTCGTTATTAAGAATTTTTAGTTAAAAAAATTATTTTACTTACTATGTAATTTGAATTTGCAAAAAAGCAACTAAATAAACTCAAGTTTTAATTTAAATTGTCCAAAGAAAGAATTTAGCAAAATAAAAGTTCATTCGAAATTTGATATATAAAAATTACAGATTGAGCCCACAAGATGGTAACTAAGTGCACACATATTTTACAGACAGTTGGAGGTCCCCTCTAGCCAAAAGCATGACAAAAACTTCACTACGGGTACAATATGGCAATCTCCACAATTTAAAAATAATAACCAACATTCGAAAATCTCGAACAACTGACTTCAAACGTGATTCGTTCCTATATGTAAGTTTGCATTAAGTTGGATATTAAAAAAGATTTCATTCTGGCCCAAAGATCGTACCCAAGTGGACATATATTTTTAAGCGTAGTAGGTGACTCCCTCTTTCTAAAAAATATTACTTCTTTCAAAAATCTAGAAGATCAGTGACTTAGGACAGACGTGATGCGTCCCTATATGCAGGTTAGAATAAAGTTGGATATTTAAAAATTTCTCAGTCTGGCCCAAAGCTCGTACCCAAGTGGACATATATTTTTAAGGGTAGTGGGTGACCCCCTCTTTCTAAAAAATATTACAACTTGCCAAAATCTGGAAGATCAGTGACTTAGGACAGACGTGATGCGTCCCTATATGCAGGTTAGAATAAAGTTGGATATTTAAAAATTTCTTAGTCTGGCCCAAAGATCGTACCCAAGTGGATATATATTTTTAAGGGTAGTGGGTGACCCCCTCTTTCTAAAAAGTATTACTTCTTTCAAAAATCTAGAAGATCAGTGACTTAGGACAGACGTGATGCGTCTCTATATGCAGGTTAGAATAAAGTTGGATATTTAAAAATTTCTCAGTCTGGCCCAAAGATCGTACCCAAGTGGACATATATTTTTAAGGGTAGTGGGTGACCCCCTCTTTCTAAAAAATATTAGAACTTGCCAAAATCTAGAAGATCAGTGACTTAGGACAGACGTGATGCGTCCCTATATGCAGGTTAGAATAAAGTTGGATATTTAAAAATTTCTCAGTCTGGCCCAAAGATCGTACCCAAGTGGACATATATTTTTAAGGGTAGTGGGTGACCCCCTCTTTCTAAAAAATATTACAACTTGCCAAAATCTAGAAGATCAGTGACTTAGGACAGACGTGATGCGTCCCTATATGCAGGTTAGAATAAAGTTGGATATTTAAAAATTTCTCAGTCTGGCCCAAAGCTCGTACCCAAGTGGACATATATTTTTAAGGGTAGTGGGTGACCCCCTCTTTCTAAAAAATATTACAACTTGCCAAAATCTAGAAGATCAGTGACTTAGGACAGACGTGATGCGTCCCTATATGCAGGTTAGAATAAAGTTGGATATTTAAAAATTTCTTAGTCTGGCCCAAAGATCGTACCCAAGTGGATATATATTTTTAAGGGTAGTGGGTGACCCCCTCTTTCTAAAAAGTATTACTTCTTTCAAAAATCTAGAAGATCAGTGACTTAGGACAGACGTGATGCGTCTCTATATGCAGGTTAGAATAAAGTTGGATATTTAAAAATTTCTCAGTCTGGCCCAAAGATCGTACCCAAGTGGACATATATTTTTAAGGGTAGTGGGTGACCCCCTCTTTCTAGAAAATATTAGAACTTGCCAAAATCTAGAAGATCAGTGACTTAGGACAGACGTGATGCGTCCCTATATGCAGGTTAGAATAAAGTTGGATATTTAAAAATTTCTTAGTCTGGCCCAAAGATCGTACCCAAGTGGATATATATTTTTAAGGGTAGTAGGTGACCCCCTCTTTCTAAAAAATATTACTTCTTTCAAAAATCTAGAAGATCAGTGACTTAGGACAGACGTGATGCGTCTCTATATGCAGGTTTGCATAAAGTTGGATATTTAAAAATTTCTCAGTCTGGCCCACAGATCGTACCCTAGTGGACATAAATTTTTAAGGGTAGTGGGTGACCCCCTCTTTCTAAAAAATATTACTTCTTTCAAAAATCTAGAAGATCAGTGACTTAGGACAGACGTGATGCGTCTCTATATGCAGGTTAGAATAAAGTTGGATATTTAAAAATTTCTCAGTCTGGCCCACAGATCGTACCCAAGTGGATATATATTTTTAACGGTAGTGGGTGACCCCCTCTTTCTAAAAAATATTACTTCTTTCAAAAATCTAGAAGATCAGTGACTTAGGACAGACGTGATGCGTCTCTATATGCAGGTTAGAATAAAGTTGGATATTTAAAAATTTCTCAGTCTGGCCCACAGATCGTACCCAAGTGGATATATATTTTTAAGGGTAGTGGGTGACCCCCTCTTTCTAAAAAATATTACAGCTTACCAAAATCTAGAAGATCAGTGACTTAGGACAGACGTGATGCGTCTCTATATGCAGGTTAGAATAAAGTTGGATATTTAAAAATTTCTTAGTCTGGCCCAAAGATCGTACCCAAGTGGATATATATTTTTAAGGGTAGTGGGTGACCCCCTCTTTCTAAAAAATATTACTTCTTTCAAAAATCTAGAAGATCAGTGACTTAGGACAGACGTGATGCGTCTCTATATGCAGGTTAGAATAAAGTTGGATATTTAAAAATTTCTCAGTCTGGCCCACAGATCGTACCCAAGTGGATATATATTTTTAAGGGTAGTGGGTGACCCCCTCTTTCTAAAAAATATTACAGCTTGCCAAAATCTAGAAGATCAGTGACTTAGGACAGACGTGATGCGTCCCTATATGCAGGTTAGAATAAAGTTGGATATTTAAAAATTTCTTAGTCCGGCCCAAAGATCGTACCCAAGTGGATATATATTTTTAAGGGTAGTAGGTGACCCCCTCTTTCTAAAAAATATTACTTCTTTCAAAAATCTAGAAGATCAGTGACTTAGGACAGACGTGATGCGTCTCTATATGCAGGTTTGCATAAAGTTGGATATTTAAAAATTTCTCAGTCTGGCCCAAAGATCGTACCCTAGTGGACATACATTTTTAAGGGTAGTGGGTGACCTCCTCTTTCTAAAAAATATTACTTCTTTCAAAAATCTAGAAGATCAGTGACTTAGGACAGACGTGATGCGTCTCTATATGCAGGTTAGAATAAAGTTGGATATTTAAAAATTTCTCAGTCTGGCCCACAGATCGTACCCAAGTGGACATATATTTTTAAGGGTAGTGGGTGAACCCCTCTTTCTAAAAAATATTACAGCTTGCCAAAATCTAGAAGATCAGTGACTTAGGACAGACGTGATGCGTCCCTATATGCAGGTTAGAATAAAGTTGGATATTTAAAAATTTCTCAGTCTGGCCCAAAGATCGTACCCAAGTGGACATAAATTTTTAAGGGTAGTGGGTGACCCCCTCTTTCTAAAAAGTATTACTTCTTTCAAAACTCTAGAAGATCAGTGACTTAGGACATACGTGATGCGTCTCTATATGCAGGTTTGCATAAAGTTGGATATTTAAAAATTTCTCAGTCTGGCCCAAAGATCGTACCCAAGTGGATATATATTTTTAAGGGTAGTGGGTGACCCCCTCTTTCTAAAAAATATTACAACTTGCCAAAATCTAGAAGATCAGTGACTTAGGACAGACGTGATGCGTCTCTATATGCAGGTTTGCCTAAAGTTGGATATTTAAAAATTTCTCAGTCTGGCCCAAAGATCGTACCCTAGTGGACATATATTTTTAAGGGTAGTGGGTGACCCCCTCTTTCTAAAAAATATTACTTCTTTCAAAAATCTAGAAGATCAGTGACTTAGTTGACGTGATGCGTCTCTATATGCAGGTTAGAATAAAGTTGGATATTTAAAAATTTCTCAGTCTGGCCCACAGATCGTACCCAAGTGGATATATATTTTTAAGGGTAGTGGGTGACCCCCTCTTTCTAAAAAATATTACAGCTTGCCAAAATCTAGAAGATCAGTGACTTAGGACAGACGTGATGCGTCCCTATATGCAGGTTAGAATAAAGTTGGATATTTAAAAATTTCTTAGTCTGGCCCAAAGATCGTACCCAAGTGGATATATATTTTTAAGGGTAGTGGGTGACCCCCTCTTTCTAAAAAATATTACTTCTTTCAAAAATCTAGAAGATCAGTGACTTAGGACAGACGTGATGCGTCCCTATATGCAGGTTAGAATAAAGTTGGATATTTAAAAATTTCTCAGTCTGGCCCAAAGATCGTACCCAAGTGGACATATATTTTTAAGGGTAGTGGGTGACCCCCTCTTTCTAAAAAATATTAGAACTTGCCAAAATCTAGAAGATCAGTGACTTAGGACAGACGTGATGCGTCCCTATATGCAGGTTAGAATAAAGTTGGATATTTAAAAATTTCTTAGTCTGGCCCAAAGATCGTACCCAAGTGGATATATATTTTTAAGGGTAGTAGGTGACCCCCTCTTTCTAAAAAATATTACTTCTTTCAAAAATCTAGAAGATCAGTGACTTAGGACAGACGTGATTCGTCTCTATATGCAGGTTTGCATAAAGTTGGATATTTAAAAATTTCTCAGTCTGGCCCACAGATCGTACCCAAGTGGATATATATTTTTAAGGGTAGTGGGTGACCCCCTCTTTCTAAAAAATATTACAGCTTGCCAAAATCTAGAAGATCAGTGACTTAGGACAGACGTGATGCGTCCCTATATGCAGGTTAGAATAAAGTTGGATATTTAAAAATTTCTTAGTCTGGCCCAAAGATCGTACCCAAGTGGATATATATTTTTAAGGGTAGTAGGTGACCCCCTCTTTCTAAAAAATATTACTTCTTTCAAAAATCTAGAAGATCAGTGACTTAGGACAGACGTGATGCGTCTCTATATGCAGGTTTGCATAAAGTTGGATATTTAAAAATTTCTCAGTCTGGCCCACAGATCGTACCCTAGTGGACATAAATTTTTAAGGGTAGTGGGTGACCCCCTCTTTCTAAAAAATATTACTTCTTTCAAAAATCTAGAAGATCAGTGACTTAGGACAGACGTGATGCGTCTCTATATGCAGGTTAGAATAAAGTTGGATATTTAAAAATTTCTCAGTCTGGCCCACAGATCGTACCCAAGTGGATATATATTTTTAAGGGTAGTGGGTGAACCCCTCTTTCTAAAAAATATTACAGCTTGCCAAAATCTAGAAGATCAGTGACTTAGGACAGACGTGATGCGTCCCTATATGCAGGTTAGAATAAAGTTGGATATTTAAAAATTTCTCAGTCTGGCCCAAAGATCGTACCCAAGTGGACATAAATTTTTAAGGGTAGTGGGTGACCCCCTCTTTCTAAAAAGTATTACTTCTTTCAAAACTCTAGAAGATCAGTGACTTAGGACATACGTGATGCGTCTCTATATGCAGGTTTGCATAAAGTTGGATATTTAAAAATTTCTCAGTCTGGCCCAAAGATCGTACCCAAGTGGATATATATTTTTAAGGGTAGTGGGTGACCCCCTCTTTCTAAAAAATATTACAACTTGCCAAAATCTAGAAGATCAGTGACTTAGGACAGACGTGATGCGTCTCTATATGCAGGTTTGCCTAAAGTTGGATATTTAAAAATTTCTCAGTCTGGCCCAAAGATCGTACCCTAGTGGATATATATTTTTAAGGGTAGTGGGTGACCCCCTCTTTCTAAAAAATATTACTTCTTTCAAAAATCTAGAAGATCAGTGACTTAGTTGACGTGATGCGTCTCTATATGCAGGTTAGAATAAAGTTGGATATTTAAAAATTTCTCAGTCTGGCCCACAGATCGTACCCAAGTGGATATATATTTTTAAGGGTAGTGGGTGACCCCCTCTTTCTAAAAAATATTACAGCTTGCCAAAATCTAGAAGATCAGTGACTTAGGACAGACGTGATGCGTCCCTATATGCAGGTTAGAATAAAGTTGGATATTTAAAAATTTCTTAGTCTGGCCCAAAGATCGTACCCAAGTGGATATATATTTTTAAGGGTAGTGGGTGACCCCCTCTTTCTAAAAAATATTACTTCTTTCAAAAATCTAGAAGATCAGTGACTTAGGACAGACGTGATGCGTCCCTAGATGCAGGTTAGAATAAAGTTGGATATTTAAAAATTTCTCAGTCTGGCCCAAAGATCGTACCCAAGTGGACATATATTTTTAAGGGTAGTGGGTGACCCCCTCTTTCGAGGTTTGAGTGACTGTTTGAGTGACAGTAACAAGATGTTACAGGATCTATCAGTGGAGCTGAGCAAATTGGAGATGCTTGAGTGGTACACGGAGGCTCTCGTGGAATACGTGTCGATAAGACACAATGTTCACCATGAGATAGAGAAAATCGCTGCCACGATTAGAAACCTCTGTCTAGACGTAAAACAAGAAGTCGCGGAGGGACAAATCTCCATGAAACGACAGTCACTAGCGAAGGCGAGCATAGGGGCGCAAACGGAAACGAGCCCAACATCAAGGGCCAGCTATGCGACGATGCTCTCGAAGGTACTGGTGCCAGAAGTAGTCCCTCCAAACGCTAAGAGGAGTAGAGACGTTGACAAGACGAGCCCCATCATGCAGGACAAACGGGCGAAGCGATGATCCCGAAGGCAGCGGGGGGGGGGGGGGGGGGAGTTCGGAAAAGATATGCGGGATCGGGAGGCAGCAGCTAAAACCCCGTGCCGCAGAGCGATCGGGCTGGATTAAGAGCAAACGTAAGCCTTGGGCCGGAATAAAGACCAGACGAGTCAAACCAGATGCGTTCGTCATACGCAGCGGCGAAACCAGCTTTGCAGACGCTCTCAAAAAGGTAAAGACTGCCCTAAAGCTGAAAGAATTCGGAGAGAGGATCAAAGCTGTCCGGAAAACTGCTAAAGGCGACTTGCCTCTGGAGCTCACCATGGAAGATGATCCCAAAACTGGCCTGTCCTAAGCCACTGATCTTCTAGATTTTGGCAAGTTGTAATATTTTTTAGAAAGAGGGGGTCACCCCCTACCCTTAAAAATATATATCCACTTGGGTACGATCTTTGGGTCAGACTGTGAAATTTTTTAATATTTAATTTTACGCGAACTTACATATAGGGACGCAACACGTCTGTCCTAAGTCACCTATCGTCTAGATTTTGGCAAGTTGTAATATTTTTTAGAAAGAGGGGGTCACCCACTACCCTTAAAAATATATGTCCACTTGGGTACGATCTTTGGGTCAGACTGTGAAATTTTTTAATATTTAATTTTACGCGAACTTACATATAGGGACGCAACACGTCTGTCCTAAGTCACCCATCTTCTAGATTTTGGCAAGTTGTAATATTTTTTAGGAAGAGGGGGTCACCCACTACCCTTAAAAATATATGTCCACTTGTGTACGATCTTTGGGTCAGACTGTGAAATTTTTTAATATTTAATTTTACGCGAACTTACATATAGGGACGCAACACGTCTGTCCTAAGTCACTTATCTTCTAGATTTTTGAAAATTGTAATCTATTTTAGGTATGGGAATAGCATACTACCTTTATTGAAGTCGTTATTTTTGTTTTTCGATATAGAGGGCCTAAGACTTTCTGTAAAACATGTGCTCATTTAGTTAAGATCTTTGGGTTACGTAGATTGATTAATTTTTATGTTACTAATTTTGAATGAACTTTAATTTTGTTAAATTGTTTCTTTGGACAATTTAAATTAAAACTTAATTTATTTAGATGTTTTTTTGTAAATTTCAATTAAACACAAATATTTTTTTACGTACAAATTCATAATAACGAGAGATTTATTATTCTTACTAATACATGCTCAGGAAACTCAATTTTTACGAAAAATGTTTAATTTTAGGAAAAACTTCACGCGTTTGTGCAGTCGCGTGAAGTTTGTCCTAAATTTTTGTTTTTGTAATTTTAGGACAAGTTTAGGACAAACTTCACGCGAATGTTGATTTTGCTTGTTGCAACAAAACGAAACGAGCAAAATTACTCGAAAAATATTTTTTCGTATTTTTCGTATGTTTTTGTTTTGATTTTGCTTGTGCTTGCAATAATAAATTTTTGTTTGTTTCTGATCGAAATTTTACGCTTGTTTCCGTTCTCTAGTAGGTACTATGGTCAAATTGGGAAAACTTACCAACCACGTTTTATTGCATAGTACTTGCAATAGCCATACCGCCAACTTGTTGGCAAACAAAGGAATATAGCAATAACAGAGAAGGTAATTTACATACTGTACTCAAAGAATACAAGCACGATGGTGCTCATACAGAGATGCTTACCGCTCTCTAATCAAGAACTTGGAGCAGATGAAGATCGTAGCAGCCGAGTCTAAAATTAAAAAAAGTTAAACAAGACGTTGTTAAATTTATTTTTGACGATCAGTTCATTGAACAGGTGAAGGAAAGTTTACAGATGTTCAAACCAATATGCAATATCATTAAAATGTGCCAATCGTCTTCATTTTCAATTGCCGATGCGGATAATTTATGGTTTGATCTTAAATTGCCAATTAAATTTAAATTGAATTTGAAAATTCCAAAGGAAATGGCTTTGAACGAATATGCCTTGGCAGCATTTTATTTGCATCCTCATATGGATATTGGCAAACTTACAAAGGATCATTTAGAAAAAATACACAATATTTCTTTAAAAAATTAAGCAGAGCGGGGATCGAAGAATGGGATGAATTTAGATATCACAGCACATATTTCAAAATGCTCTATGAGAAAGACATAAGAAACCAATAGTTTTTTGGAACATGGCTGAAATAAAGTATCCCATTTTATCCCAAATGGCAAAGCAATTCCTTAAAATTCCGGCATATTCAGCACAAATTGAAGAAATCTTATTTTCTGGCTGGGCACACGTGCTTTCACCAATAAGTAATCGTCTAACTTTCGAGTGATCGACACAGACATACAAGTTAAACTTTAACATTTTTAAAACACTTTTAGTAACAAAAGACACTTAATATTAAATTTTTGTAATTTTTAAGCACAGCAGTCTGGCATTTAAATTGATAAGACTGCACCAAATATACAAATATCACACTTTAAACTAGGCCTGTGCATATTGAATTAATTCCACTTAAATATGAAGTTATCAAAAAATTTTGTTGCTGTGTATTGTCGCCGCATTGTCTACATTGTCGACATTGTCTACGTTGTCGACGTCATTTTTTGAATTGTCTACATACATTGTCTACACGTGTAGACAATCGTGTAATTACGCCATGTAGATTACGCGGCACAACACAGGCCCGTACATAAATCTCGTCAATTATTGTCAGAAGTTAAGCCGCAGTATACGGACGGGCGATATTGATCTATGTATTTAAATTTATTTAACCAAAAATAGTTAATCTTTTCTTTGTCTTTAATCAGCCAAATTATTCACGTTGGTTTATCCACGATTACAAGAATACATGGAAAAAAGTTATTTTGGAATCCAAAGAACGGACAAGTCATTCTGTAGACAGCCAATTGATCTGACTCTGGAACAGACAATCAACGCAGATGCTGAAAGAAGATTAACCGGTGCAGTACATTTTATTAACCCCATTTCTGCTCGGCAGCGCTGTTGTAAAAAAAATTTTGCAACTTAAAAAAATCAAAGGTTGACAATGCCCCGCTACCCTTCAGCCAGGTCTTTGATTTTGTGTTTAGACATTGCTAAAGAAGCGTCATACAGATTTTCATGCTGCCTCAAATACCTACTCAAAATTGTCTACCAGCTCTTAGACTAATACTTCTAATAGCCCTGTATTATTTTCAAATTGATCCATCCAACCGTTTTCCGGACAGATTGATCAAAATTTTACAAAACAATTAAAGGAACAAGTGATCATCAAAATAAAAAAACGACTTTTTTCACATTTTGCGTTAGTTACTTGTTAACACTTAACGATCGTACGATTTTTTTGTAATACTCGCCGATAAGAGACGACAGAAAATTAAATAAAGTTCTGCAATGTGACCAGTTATTATGGAACTTGGCTATTTCTTATCCGATTTTGATGAAATTCAGTATGTACGATGGAAATGGGATTCTAAACTGATTTTTGGATGAAATTCTGGAAAATGGCCAACTAGGGAGGAACTTGGCCATTTCTTAGCCAATTTTGATGAAATTCAGTATGTACGATCGAAATGGGATTCTAAAATGATTAAATTGAAGACAACCTAAAAAGTCGTTTTTTTGTACTTTTTCATATCAGTATTGAGGCTGAAAAAAATTTGTTCTCAACTAATCATTAAAGAGTCTTATAGGAAACTTACTCAAGTTAAGAAAGTTGTCCTAAAATTTACTGTACAATCATTGGTTGCTGAGACATCGATGAACTAAGACAAAAGGATCTTTTTTGATTCAAAGTCAGATATCTCAGCGAAATGTTGACATATAGAGAGACCAGAAAGAAATTAAATTTACGCCTAATTAACAGGCTAACCGAGCTGCATGCATTGGTTTAACTTAAAAAAAATTTCCCGAGCCCATGGATCCTTACAAAAAAAAAGTCGAATTTTTTTTTTCGTTCTTTCTTATGATTGCGTGATAACGTTATCTCACAAAATTTTTTTTTTTTTTTTTTTTTTTTCGCTGGCGCTACATCCCATAGAGGGATTTGGCCGCTTCATATTGAAGTTTCGTAATCATTTTTTTTAACGGATAATGAGAGATTAATTCATTGATCCTACATTAACCAGCCGTGATTTTTTCATCACCCGCCGGGAATCGAACTCGGGACCTCCGGGGCTTAAAGCAAGCATGCTAACAACTGTGCCACCGGGGCGGCACTCATTGCTGAACAGAAAAAAATGTAGTCGAAGTTATTTAGATCCAAAAATCTCAAAATAAATTGTTTGTGATTTTCGCAGAAGTAAAAAATATTCTGAATTTTACCTTGAGTTTGCAACCTTAAAAAAGCAAGTGATTGACGAAATAAATTAAATCACAAGAATTCATTCTCACAAAAATGTTGCGCTCAAAAATCTCAAATCTATAGATTTGAAGCTTTAAAATGCCTCTCTTTCCAACTGTGTACGGCCGTATTTTACAAAGATACAGCTCTTCAAAAAACTATTTCAAAAAAATTGAAAAAAATTTGTGTTCCTTTAATTTATTGGAGTAGTGTATAAAATTAAATTAATTTTATTTTACGCCTACTTCGATTATAAAATGAATCAAAATTCAAAACCGTCAAAATTTATCTTCAAATTATTGTGCTTGTGACATAAATTGCGGCTAAAATGTTTGGAAAATTTATAGTGGCGCAATCTAGATTTGAATGAAACAACTGAAACTTTTTCAAATTTTTTACGGAAAGCGAAATGCTAGCTAAATTTTACGTCAAATTTGTATGATCATTTTCTCTTAGCTCGAGCTGCATATACTGAGCTATACTAGAGAATGCATGCATTCATAATATTTTGTGGATTATACGGTCTCAATTTCTGTTGTAGAGCCCTTAAGCTTGTACACATTTAGAAAAAATAAATAAAAAATTAGAAATAAACAAGAGAATGTTACAGCCTTAATATTGTTTTACATAAATGAAAATTTTTGCAGAGGAAATAACTGTTAGCCAATGGTTCGAGTTCGATTATACATATCTGCGGATTTTATATTACCATTCTCCGTCTATTCAAATAGGTACATTAGCTACGTATATTGAAATTGAATATGTTCTCAAGATCATCACTTATACGAAAATAAACATTTTGAATGTGTGCAAAGTTATCTTTATATTGATTGGATCAACCAAAATCAACAAAAATGTATAATGGATTAGATAGGTTATAAACGATTAATGAATAATTAGTTTGTTTCTCCCGCAGTTGTACATATCGATAGTGTTCAATAAATGAGGGATAATTTATAATTTTTTTTTTGTTTGAAGTTACATTTCTGTGCCCCATTCTCCCGCCTACTAAAAAGCTAAATGAATTTTCCACAAGTGATTAGTAAATCAAATTCTGGAAAATTTATTACGATTTTTTAGGGGGCGGAAAAGTATGTAAAATGTAGGTAATTGCAAACAAAATTATTTTTTAAATGTTTTCTCAACATCGATATGTGATTATAACACATCCACCCTGGGTATAGTCCCTGGGCAATGACACTTTTAGGCGTTCACAACTTTTTAACTTGCTGATCACATTTCGAACATTCATCTAAAACGAACTTTAAGAAGAAACAAAAATGATTTCCAATTAAATTTATTTTTTAGTTATTTATAATTTTTAATGTTCTTGAAGTATGTGTTGGAGCTAACATTGATGGATACCTTTATTTTTTTGAAAACGGCGCAGTAGTAAGTAAAAAATTGTATAGAAATCATGTTACGGAACAAAAGTGCCTAACAACAAATATTGCATGCATGTGTGAACAAAATAAATAAAACGTAAAATCAACGAAAACAACATCATCCGGCATTTCAAAATCATCGTGAGCCGAATACAAAAAAAAAAAAACCGCCTACTTTAATTTATTTTGTTGTGAAAATATCTGCAATATATGGCCGCAGCAGCAAGTGTTTTTGAAAATGAAAATTACATAAAAGCAAAAGGACCACAAGTTATGCATGTGTAGAGTAAGTGACCCAAAAAAAATTTAATGGAAATAGGGAGCTAATTAATAATAATTTTAAAATAGTTTAACCGGTATTCGGTATGCTTTCTTATTAGTATTGCTCAATGATCATGCTCTAGGTGAGTTTGTTTATGGGGTTTTTGCGATACTGTCTCTAACTGCCATCATTTTACGATCAACATTGCGCCCAAATAAAACCGCTCTATTTAATTTATTTTAAACTGATCAGTGACAAAGCGATGCGATTTTGCTTTGTTCAGCGAGTTTGCCGTGATCTAACTGCTATAGAAGCTTGAACAAGATTGCTGTGTATATGAGTAATGGTATATTTTAAAGCGTATATGGCAGTTTTAGGTGATTAACTTAACTGAACTGTACTTTGTTCATGCTCAATTAATATTAGTAAGGTTCGTCCTTCAAATTCAAAATAGAATAACTTATTGACGTTTTGAACCAAAAATGTAACTTAGTTTAAATACTGAACGAACAACAGCCGTCGTTATGCATGGGTTTCTCAGCCTCATTGAAATGATTACATAGACTACTTGAAATGATTCAATAGATATTTATACATGAAAGTTTTTTCATAAATCTATTGCGAGTTGAGAGTGAACGTTTTGTGTTTTTTTTTTCTTATTAGAACAAGAATAAAAAACTTAATTAGGGATTTCAAATGTTCGTAACACGATCCTTCTAAAGGCATAACGCATTTTTTGCTCGTACACAAACGTTTGCAAGGTGACATTCGTTTTTAAATTTTTGTTAAAATATTTTGAGACAAATATTTACAACATCAGCGTAAACCGTTGTCGGCGCTTTTATCGAACCGAAAGTCTACGTTTGTGAAAATAATTTTATTGTAGTATAAAATTGTCCGACATCGTTGTTATTTTATCATTTTCTTTAATTAATTTTTTTCGACACTCACTACAATTTAATTTTCTGAAATGCACAATAGCCAGCATAGTATGAAATAAACAATAATTTGGTCACAATGATGTTTGTAAAATGAATATCGATTTCATTGCTGCTGGGACTTAGGCCATCTTGGTTTGTTTTTCCTGTCAAAACAAATTTCACACCGTTGATTAATGTTAAATGGTGGTTTAACATTATCTGGGCGTTAACAATAAGCCCAAGGCCTTTAACATATTTGAAATGATTTCCATTTTTTGAAATAATTTTTAATTTGCTCAGAAAACCTAAACCCTCTACTATATAATACGTTTATATCGTTTCCTTGCTTTAATGGCTTTTCCAAGCGTGATTTAGGATGAAATTTCGGCAATTTAAACAATCAAAAATGTTGTTAAACCTTTCCACGAATTTCGATGTTGATATTGCATTTTTTAAAGATGTTGTTCAAATTACTGGACACGTTTGTACCGCGACACGAATTGCATCGCTACGTTGTTGCTTAATAATTGTACGGCCAAAGACACTTTCATTTTTTCAATAAGATTTTTTCGGGTTTTTATAGACAAAATATATTACCAATAATGACACTCACAATATTTTTCGACTTGTTATTCAGAAAAAATGAAGAGGTCTATCATTTATTATATATCTACCAAAAAAACAAAAAAAAAATATCAAAATCCCCCCATACTTTAACCCAAGAGTACCTGACATACATTTTGCGCAGAATGCACCATTTGAGCTGTTTATATGTTATGTTAAAAACCAAATAATATTTCTACAAAATCTATAGTACTGGAATTGGTTTGTCAAAGTTTACAAAGTGCCTTCTTTCAGTTGTTGCATTAATCTATTGTTAACGGGGGAGGCATGCAATACTGTGAGACCTGCGCATCTTTCTACTTGGTAAAACCAAGCCCTATTCTAATTTTACCATTACCATTCCCATAGTCATTTATCTTTTTAGTAATTGGTTTGCTGTAGTAGCATTATAATAATCGTACTGCGGCTACACTCTCATTGATACTTTATAAAATATATTGGTTAAGTTTCATTCTTTGTCTCAAACCTGACTAATGCACTCAATCTGAGCTAACCATTTGTTATTGATGGCGCAAAACCAATAATTGTTTAACGGTAGATTGAACTGGGGTTTAATTCGATTTAGGAGTTTAGTTCGAAGCTAGATTGAGATGAGTTCTCCTCCGCAAAAGCTTATGAGGGTTCCCCCATAAATATTATAAAATTTGAATTTTGAAAAAATTGTGACTTGGCAGCTAAAACTTAACCAACTTTAGATTTTGATTTTTTGTTAAGGCTTTAAGGTGTGAGATCAAGTTGCAAATAAAAGTTAGACTATTAAAAAAATGTTTTTAACCATGAGAGCTTTTTTTTGTAATACTCGCCTATAGAATGACTTAAAATTAGCTGAAAGACTGGATTCGATAAAATTTTGGAATATGGCCAACTATAATGGAACTTGGCTATTCCTTAACCGATTGTGATGCATGTCCGATGAAAAGGGATTCTAAAATGGTTTTTGGATAAAAGTCTCGAATATTCCCAACTAGGGTGGGACTGGCTATTCTAACTCGGGTGGAACTTGTTGGAAAAATTGGCATGCCCAATAGAAATGGGATTCTAAAACGATTTTTGGATAAAGTTCTGGAATATGGTCAAATACGATGGAACTTGGCTATTCCTCAACCGATTTTAGTGAAATTAAGCATGCGACATGGAAATGGGATTATAAAATGATTTGCAGATGAAGTTCTAGAATTTAGACAACTCAGGTGGAACTTCGCTATTCTTTAACCGATTTTAATAAAATTGGGAATGCAAGATGGAAATGGTATTCAAAAATAATTTTTGGATAAGTTTCTGAAATATAAAGTCCATGTCGAATTTCATCACAATCAGTTAAGCACCATCCTGGTTCTATCCTAATCGGCCATATTTAGAACTTTATCCAAAAATTATTTTAAAATTCCATTACCATCGCGCAAATTTCACTAAAATCGTTTAAGAATAACCAAGTTCCATAGTTATTGGTCATATTCCAGACCTTTATCCAAAAAACATTTTAAAATCCCATTTCCAACGCACATCGGTTAAGGATCAGCCAAGTTCCATCCTAATTGGCGATATTCTAAAATTCCACTAAAAAACGTTCCAGGATCCCTTTTCGAAGACGCATGTCAAATTCCATGACCGGTTTGTTCGAAAACCGGTTAACCTACATGTCCTACTTCACATGTCTTCCTATATAGAGGCCTTCCATTTTCTATGGAATAATTGTTTTGTTTGTTGAGGATTATTACGAATCTACACTTGCAAAACTCTTCTCTTTGCCGCCATTTCTTTCATTAGAACACTAAAGGAAACCATATGAAGCAAAGAGTATGCTATAGTCTAAATAATCAAAATATTTTTGTAATCAACTAAATCATAATTAAAAATAATATTTTACTGTCATAACAATGAACAATATTACTAAAAACAGTTAGAGCTTTAAAGTATTTTTAATTAAAATAGTGGCGCTTAAATATATTTTATGTTTAACACAAACGTTACCATTTCTATATATTTACAATTTGGGTGTAGGGTACAAGCGATAGTTTTTATTTTTTGTATAAAATAATAGAAATATTAATATTAATAATAAAACAACTTCGCGGACTTTTTTTTTATTGTTGTCATGAAAATTGTGTAATTTAAAAATGAGAAATGTTCGTAGTTTTCATTTTTTGCACAATTGAATTTATTTTTACTGTAAATTTGAAGATTATTTTTTTATATATAGCGGGAAATGAAAATGAATATTAAAATTCTGAGACTTTATGAC
This sequence comes from Tipula helvola, assembly GCA_963556165.1. Taxonomy (NCBI): domain Eukaryota; kingdom Metazoa; phylum Arthropoda; class Insecta; order Diptera; family Tipulidae; genus Tipula; species Tipula helvola. Next base: position 35,282,020 of record OY744482.1, on the reverse strand, counting down.
ATTTTAAACAATAAAATTTTATGGCTTGAAATCTGTAGAATTCAGTGTTTAAATACTATGCACACGATTGATGAAAGATAATGGGTAATGTGAACAAATCATTTGTTTATTGAATGAATGAAACTCTAATGTTAGACTCTTACTGTTCGCCCAAACAATATTTTTTTCCCGGGAAGGTCACTTCTATCAAATAAATGATTAATTTTATTGATCCCAATTTCAATCGACCTAGAATAAATATAATAAAAGGAAAATGTGACCTTTTTCGGCATCGTCGAAATTGGTTTTTCAATTAGTGAATTTCTACGACTTTGTTTTCCCGGATGTTCTATTTATAAATTAATTAAATTACAATATTGTGCACAAATATAATATTAAGTTGATTTATAATAAATTTAATATTTAATTTCTGAATTGTGGCATATAAAAAACACCTCGTGTGCCAATCTCATACTCCCGGACAATTTTATAAACGGAAATTTCCTGCTATTTGCCACAACATAATTTGTTGAATGTCAAGAAATATGTAGATCCCATAAGAAGCGAAGAACAAAACGAAGAAAATTACATGAAGCTTTTTTTTTTTGCCTTGGAGGAAAAAAGCGAACTAATATATCAGTTTTTTGTGTGTATTTTAATAACCTACAAAAAATAAAATTAAAATCTGAATATTATAAATTTTATATGAACCTTATACCAGAACAAAAAAAAGTTTGGAAAATTTATGACTCAAGGAAATACCGTACAAAAAAGTTGGATATAGAAGGAAAGAAAAATTAACAAAACAAAAAATCGTTGTTCTTCTTACCGTTACTTGTAGCCGTGTTATCGGTGGGGTGTCTAGAGATTCTAAAATTGCTGTTGCACTATTATAGTTACCGACCAGCAAACAATATTGTGCTGCACCGCTCCACAATTCAACCGTTTTACTTCGGTCACGAATACCTGTACACTATGTGGAATATAAAATCAAAATTAATTAATTAATTACAAACTAAATATTTTTTTGGTACCTGTAAAATTTCATTAGCAACCAGCAGCCGCAACCTAGCCGACCATTCCAAATAACTTTCTAGATTACATGTTTTCTTCGGCAATAAAACATTCGTTGACGTCGATGCCGAATGATGTGAATCCGTTCGACTGCTACTCTTAATCCGATCATGATTTAGCACATTTTCATTGCATTGTACAAACTCTTCGGGTCCTACATGTTTCGCCAATTTCCGTTCAATTCTACACAAAAGTTGTGCCAATTGTGATGCGGATGGCCAACGGATTGGTTCAATCGTTTCTTTTTTATCCACACAAGTGGTATTCATATTTTGACAGGCACGTAATTCTTCTTCATGACATTCTAAATCCGTTAAACGGATTAACAAGGCACGCAATAATTCAGATATTTCATCCCCCAGCACGGTATCAGCACATTTCGATGCGATATGTTTAACATGGTTCATAATTCGTTCGTCACGAAAATCATACGGAAATATTTTTGTCCAAACTTTTAATAATTCAACTATTCTATGCAGTGAGTTTGTGTCAGGTACCACATTCAGTAATTTGCCTAATAAATCATGAGGTCGTATAAAAAGACGCGATGACAATAAAAATGAAAATATATATTCATAATCGTATTCATCGATATTGACGGGCATAATTAAATCGATGAGTGAATCTAGCGGTCCCGATACTACACTACCATTTTTGTACATGACGCCGTTTGGTCCAAGAGCTGCATCCTAAAATTTGTATAGAAAAAAAAAATGTTAAAATGTTAAATATTTTTCCGGTATCGATTAATTTTTTTGTTAATTAAAATGTAACATTTAAAATTTATAATAGCCAACCAAAAACCACACAGTAAAATATTTTTTTTTTTTTAGTCAAAATAAAATTGTTGCTGCAAAAATTTTGTGGTGTACACATATTGTAATTTTAAACTATCCCACATATTCACATCATTGTATCATAATGAAAATGGAATTTTCTAAAATTAACTGTTATTGAGTGGTTGGCTTAATTTTGCTGCTATATGATTAACTAAAATATGTGTTTTCGCTTTATTGAAATGGTATTCAGTATAATTTACAATAATTAAAATAAAATTGCATGAATTGTTACCATCGTCGGATTTTCAATAACAAAAATAAGTTCTGAGGCGCAGATAATGAGTACTTACACGAGCTACTTTTAAGCATTGCAGGCAGTCCTGGAGCTCTAGACTCGTCTATATTAAATCTTTAGTGTTCTAAACTGTTACATACTCTTATCTGGGGGCCTATTCTCGAACTGCACATTCATTTTCCACATGCGGACATCCGTCAAAATTCCCTTAATAATTTTGTAAACATTTTATTCACAGAAAGTAAATCTAAAATCTACGTAATTATTGACATTTTCGTATACCTGATCATACCAATTAGGAAATATTACCGAATAGTTAGTACCGAAAAAAATCCATTATTCCATTTATTTTTATGAATTTTGACAGATGTCCACGTGTGGAAAATAAATGTGGAATTCGAGAAGAGGGCCCCTGACCTGAAAAAGGCGTACGTTGTATCGGGGCATCATTTTTAAATCGTTTTGCAACTTCTTGCAACAAATTCGTAGTCCCTTTTTAGAAATTTCAGATACTTCAGATATTTCATATTCTTCACTTTCTTCTGGTTGTAAATATTTTTCAGATTCTTCATTTTCTTCAAATATTTCAAATACTTCGGACTTTTTAAATTCTGTAACTTTAAATGATTCAGATACTATAGATTCATATTCCGGCTTCATCTGATTCTACGATTTCTTCGGATATTTCAGTTTTTAGATTTTTCAAATTATTTGAATCCTTCAAATTCTTTAAATTTTTAAACACTTCATATTCATTAGACTACTCATACTTTTTAGAGGCTTTAGTTTCTTCAAATACTCTGGCGATTATTTAGAATCTTTAGATGTTAGGCTCATATTTTCTTCTGTAGATTTTTCGAATTCTTCGAAATCTTTAGATACTTAACGTACTCCAGATTCATATTTCGGTTTTCAGTTTCTTCAGATTTTTTTTTTCGCTGGCGCTACATCCCATAGGGGGATTTGGCCGCTTCATGACGAAGTTTCATAATCATTTTTTAAACGGATAATAAGTGATTACACTCTACATTAAACAGACGTGATTTTTTCATCACTCGCCGGGAATCGAACCCGGTACCTTCGGAGCTTACAAATCAAGCATGGTAATGCGAACCCCGAGGCAGCTAACCACTGTGCCATCGGGGTGGCAAGATCAGATTAATTAAGTTTTTATTGAGAATTTTAAAAGCTACTCAGATTAATTGTTTAGTTTCTTAAAATTATTACTGGAAAAATGATAAGGGAATTGCCAGACAATTGCATAAAACTAATAACATTCATATTCAACGCGATCATGCGAACCGGTTATATTCCTCAAAAATGGAAAGTATCGGTGATCACAATGATTCTTAAGCCAGGAAAAAATGAAACACAAATTCCATCATATCGTCCAATAAGCATGCTGCCCACAATTTCCAAGCTATTCGAAAAAATGTTATTAACGAAATTGAAACCAGTGTTAACAGTGCGCCATATTATTCCAGACCATCAATTTGGGTTTCGAAATCAGCATAGTACCATAGAGCAAGTACACAGAATTATAAATGTAATCAAAAGAACCTTCGAGGAAAAGAAATATTGTTCTGCTGTCTTCTTGGATATCGCTCAAGCATTTGATAAAGTTTGGCATGATGGGCTAATTTACAAAATTAAAGAACTTTTACCTAAGAAATTTCACTCAATTCTGGAAAACTACCTTCTTGAAAGGCAATACGTGGTTAAACAAAATAGTGCAACTACTTGCTTTTACGATATAAACGCAGGTGTCAACAAAGTAATGATATCAACATTTGCCGATGATACGGCCATCCTGGCGTCAAACAAAACTCCCGAAACCGCCTCAAAGGAATTACAGAGTCATTTGAAAAAAATCGAGGACTGGCTGAAGAAATGGCGAATAAAAGTGAATGAAAAAAAATCAACACACGTCACATTCACGCTGAACAAACGCACCTGCCCACCAGTGGTACTAAACGATATTAATATTCCTCAACAAACCAAGGTCAAATACTTAGGTTTGCACCTGGATAGACGACTGACATGGAAACAACATATTGAAGCAAAGCGCAACCAAATAAAAATGACATTTTCCAAAATGTATTGGCTAATGGGAAGAAAATCTCAGCTGTCATTAGACAACAAAGTTTTACTATATAAAGTGATAATCAAACCCATATGGACATATGGTATTCAGTTATGGGGATCCACCAGCGCGTCAAACAGAGAACTCCTTCAACGAACCCAAGCGAAAATACTTCGCAGTATTACCAATGCTCCATGGTACATTCGAAATAGTAATATACACGTCGACCTTGGAATTAAAACCATTAAAGAAACAATTAAAGAATTTAGTTCGAAATATTACTCAAAACTAGAAGCACATCCCAACGAATTGGCCAGGGATATACTAAAACAACCGCGATTTAGGCGACTAAGAAGAACAGATCCACTCGGACTGATGAACCTGTAAATTTATTAATGTTTAGGTTACACATATGTATAATCTAAATTAGTTGAATTGTGAACACAAATAATAGGTATTAACATTGGTTAATATTTAAAATTTTAATAATTTTAGGTTAAGATTTGAATACTTCTTGTTAGTTTCTTTTGTAGAAAGATTCAAGAATAAAGCCATTGGCAGCATTTATAAAAAAGTTTCTTAAAATAGCTCAGATCAAATTTTTCAGATTTTTCAGATTTATGATTGATATTGATTCTTAAGGTTCTTACGATGCTTATGATCTTATAATTTTTATGTTTCTAATGATTTTTATCATAAGGAGAAAGAAAATGTTATTCCGATCGCTATATTAGGTATTTTCTCAGAAAGTCCGGTCTTTACCCCGAAAGAACCCAAATTATGACATATCGAATTCATACAAAATTTATCGAGTTTTGGCATGATATATCGAATTCTGACATGACATATTGAATTTTGATATCGCAAGTTCAAATTCGGATATGATTTATCTAAAGACTTATCGAACTGTGGCTTGTAGAATTCTGATATAAAAATTCAAATTCTGGAATACATACCAAATTCAGACACAGTTTATCGAATTTGGACGTCAATAACTCAAATTCTAATGTCACAAAATTAATTTCTGTGACGGCTTATCGAATTCTGATATACGATATCGAATCGATGAGATGATATATCAAATTCTGATAAAACCTTTAGAATTCTGACAATTTTGAATTTTGACCGAATGCTGATGTCGAATACGGTAAAAGTTAGAATATCGACATGCTATATAAAATTTGACTTGTGATATCGAATTCTTACATCATATGTAGAATTCTCAAACCAAAAATTGAAATTCTGATATAACATATCAAATTCTGTCAAAACATATCAAATTTTGAGATATTATACGAACTTCTAAAGGCTTCATGAGCGATTTCAAAGATTAAATTGTCAGAAGACCTTTATGGAATTCTGGAATGACATAGGATATTGACCTAAGATATACAATTCTGACATTACCAATTCATATTCTGACATATCATATCGAATTTTAATGTCGAATTTAGAATTCTGATATATAGAATTAAGACAGCATTAACTCTAATTTCGACAGAATAAATCGAATTCTCACTAAAGTTTTGGCGTGATATTTCGAATTCTGACACGATATATCGAGCTCTGACATCATAACTTGAAATCCTGGCTTGACATGTTGAACTATGGCATAATTATCACATATGACAATTATCCCGACAACAAAAATGTAAACTATGACATAACGTATCAAATTCAGACGTGATATATCAATTCTGACATCATAAATTCAAATTCTGATACGACATATCGAATTCTAACTTGTAATCATGATATATCCAATTTTATCATCTGATTTTCAAATTCTGACACGACGTATCGTATTTTGACATAAAGTAACGAATTCTGGCATAATTTATCGGATTTCTGGCATGATATATCGAACTCTGGCATAATATATAGAATTCTGACATCATAAATACAAATTCTGATATTGCATATCAATAATTCTGACATAAAGTACGGAATTCTGGCATGATAGCCCGAATTATAGCATCGAATCAAATGCTAACGTGACATATCGAATTTTGGCATAAAACATCGAATTTTGATACCTATGATTCTGGTATGGTGAAAAACACACCGACTTGATGTATTGAATTCTGGTAAGATACATCAAATTCTGACATGACGTATCGATTTCCGGCACGATATATTGATATGAAATTCAAATTATGGCAATTCATATCAAATTGAGACATGATAAATCGAAATCTGACATCACAATTTCAAGCTCTGATATTTCATATCTAATTCTGGAATCTTACATCGGGTTCTGAGATGATATACCGAATTCTATCATCAAAAACTCGAATTCGGATAAGAGATATCAAATTTAGAAATTCAATTTCTGGCATGACTTGTCGAAATCTGAAACGATGATACTTCGAATTCGGAGATGTTGCATCGATTCGAATCAAATTCTGATATCATTAATCGGATTCTGATGTGATAACTCGAATTCTGGCATCAAAAATTCAAATTCTGACATAACATATCGAATTTTGAGATGTTATATGGAATTCTGAAGGCTTCATGGAAGATTTCCAAGATCAAATTGTCAGAAGACCTTTCGAATTCTGGAATGACATAACGAATTAGACATAAATAACTCAAATTCTAACTTGACATAGGACATTGACCTATGATATACAATTCTGATATTATAAATTAATATTCTGACATGTCATATCGAATTTTAACGTCGTAGGTAGGATTCTGACACTAAAAATTCAAATTCTGACTTCAGACATATCGAATTTCGATAGGAAAAATCTAATTCTGACTTAACATATATTACATGTTTTGGCGTGATATTTCGAATTCTGACATCATAAGTTGAAATCCTGGCTTGACATGTTGAACTATGGCATAATTGCCACATATGATACTTATATCCCGACAACAAAAATGTAAACTATGACATAACGTATCAAATTCAGACGTGATATATCAATTCTGACATTATAAATTCAAATTCTGACACGGCAAATCGAATTCTAACTTGATATCACGATATATCGAATTTTGACATCTGATTTTCAAATTCTCACATGACGTATCGAATTTTGACATGAAGTAACGAATTCTGGCATAATTTATCGGATTTCTGGCATGATATATCGAACTGTGGCATAATATATAGAATTTATAAACACAAATTCTGATATTACATATCTAATTCTGACATAAAGTACGGAATTCTGACATGATAACTCGAACTCTCTCAATACATTCAAATTATGGCAGGTCATATCAAATTCAGACATGATAAATCGAATTCTGACATCACAATATCAAGCTCTGATATTTCATATCTAATTTGGAAAGTTACATCGAATTCAGAGATGATGTACCGAATTCTATCATCAAAAACTCAAACTCGTACTTGACGTATCAAATTATGATATTGCAGATCTAATTCTGACATCATTTATTTGGCATCAAAAATTCAAATTCTTACATGACCTATCGAACTCTGATTATCGAATTTTGACACCAAATATTAAAATTCTAGACAAGACATGTCGAATTGTGTTATGATTTATTGAATCGTGATATGAAGTATCTACTTTTAGCATCAACAATTCAAATTCTGACGTAACACATCGAATTCTGATATGGTATGTAGATTTCTGACATAATTTAATTTATTCTGGTATGATGCATCGATTTGATATATTGAACTCTAACAAGATACATCAAATTCTGATATGACGGCACGATATTTTGACATATGAAATTAAAATTCTGGCAGGACATACCAAATTCAGAAATGATAAATCAAATTCTGGCATCACAATTTCCAACTCTGATATTTCAAAACGAATTCGGGAATAGTATATCGAATTCTAAGATGATGTTCCGAATTCTAACATTAAAAACTCAAATTCGGATATTGTATATCAAATTTAGGTATGATATATCGAATTCTGACATCACAAATTCAGTTTCTGACATGACTTGTCGAAATCTGAAACGAAAATATATATCATTAATCGGATTTTACATGATAATTCAAATTCTGACATAAGTAATAGAATTCTGACATCGTAAATGCGAATTGTGATATTGTATATCTAATTCTGACATGAAGTATGGAATTCTACACGTTATAACGATTTGACACCAAAAGACTCAAATTCCGACATAATTTATCAAATCCTCATGTGAAATATTTCGTTCTGGAATAAAAATTCAAATTCTGACCTGAAATATCGAATTTTGACATATTTAATAATTCGAATTCTGATAGGATATGTCGATTTTTGACATAATTTATTGAATGGCTGTAGCCTGGATATATTCAAGGGAAAACCTCTATCGATTTGGACGTTACTCGCTATATTCAAAAAAGAAAAAGAAAAAGAAATTATCTGTCGGAAAAATCATCGCAGCTTCACGTTCCAAAATGACATAAGGAATAAAACTGCGGATTTCGATAAAAATGGGATTTTAAAATGAATTAAGTTGAAGTTAGGACATAGCTTGGTTAATTCTTAACCAATGGATGAAATCTAATTTACACGAGGGAATTTAGATTGGAACTTGGATCATTATTAACCAAGTTTTATGAAATCCGACATGTGCCATGAAATTCGATTCTCTTATGAATTTAGATGAAGTTCTGGAATATGTCCAATTAGGATGAAACTTGAATATTTTGGAAATTTTTCTCTTTGAAAACAGTTAGCATTACTGCCGGAAATAGAGCAGCTGATGGTGTAACTAATCTTTAGAAAAATATCCACATTTTTCGATCAGTGAAGAGCGATTAACACAATTTAAAAAGCGACTTTTAGAATGCTGCATGTTTCACATTTAAAAAGCACCTTTTAAAAAACGATTTGCTGTCAATAATAAAAAGGAAAATTATTTTGCGTGTTTAAGGTAAATCATACACTATTTAAACAATCTAAAAATTTGTCGAAAAGGTCATTTCTCATAATTATTTGTTATTTTTAAAATGTAAATTTGTTTACATATCATTTACATTTTAATGTAACTTATGTAAGTAGATTTTTACATTTTATACTTGTAAAATGTTTAAAATTGGTTTTTTACACGAATATGCCCAACTGTGCTTATTATTCTTATGATTCTTATGATTTTTATAATTCTTCTAATTTTAATGATTCTTATCTTATGATTGTCATGATTCTTATGATTTTTATGATTCTCAAGATTTTAATTATCTTATGACTTTATGGTTCTTATGATTCTTTTTGTGATTATATTATGATTCTTCTAATTTTTAGTATTCTCATTATTTTAATGATCCTCATAATTGATAAGATCCTTTTAATTCTTATAATTTGTATGATATTTACTTATAATTCTTATGATTACTACGAATCTAGATATTCTTGTGGATGATTTCTTAAGAATCTTATGATTCCCATGACTCTTTTGATTTTAATGAGTTTTATGATTTTGAGCTCTTTATGATTCTTATGATTTTAATGATTCTTATAATTGTTATGATTTTTATGATTTTTTGATTGTTATGATTTTTAGAAGTTTTATGATTCTTATGATTCTTATAATACTTATAATTCTTATGATTACTACGCATCTTTTTATTCTTATGATTCTAATGATCCTTATGGTTCTTAAAAATTTTATGATTCTTAACTCTTTTGATTTTTATGCGTTTTATGATTCTGACATCTTTATGATTCTATTAGGATTTTAATCATTCTTGTGATTGTTATGATTCTTACTATTTTTATGATTCTTATAATTTTGATGGATCCTAATTATGATTGTTATGATTTTTATGCTATTTATGATTCAAACAATTCTTAAAATTCTTTTATGATTCTTTCGATTTTTATGATTCTGAAGATTTTAATGATTTTATGATTTTTATGATTTTGTATTGTTATGATTTTTATGATTCACATGATTCGTATGTTTCTTACGAACCTAATGATTTTTATGATTATTTATGATTCTTCTAATTTCTATTATTCTCATTATTTCAATTGTCCTCATAATTTTTATGATTCTTTAGATTCTTATGATTTTTATGATGCTTAAAATTCTTATGATTTTTAAGAATCTTGTTATTCTAATGATTTCAACGATTCTAATGATTTTAATTTTTTATTTTTATTTTTAGGAGTTTTATAATTTTTATGGTTTTTAGGATTCTTTTGATTCTTATGATTCCTATGACTCTTTTGATTTTTATGAGTTTTTTGATTCTGGCATAATTATGTTTCTAATGAGTTTAATGATTCTTATGATTGTTATGTTATGTTTCTTATGATTTTTATGATTTTAATTATTTTTATGATTGTTATGATTTTTATGATTCGTATGATACTTATACAAAATTCTTATGGTTACTACGAATATTAGTATTCTTATGACTCTAATGATTCCTATGGCGCTTATGATTTTGATAATTCCTATGATTCTTATGATAATTATTTTTCTATTGATTTTTATGATTCTCAAGATTTTAATGATCTTATGATTTTTATGATATTTTTATTGTTGTGGTTCTTATGATTTTTATGATTCTTATGGATCATTCCTTATGAAATCGTACATGAGTTGGACGCGATGTCTCAAAAATTGTTCAAACTATAAAAAAAAAATTTGTAGAAAAACCTTTTTTTTTCTCTCTCTCACTCTCGAGTTAACACTCTCTCAGAGCTTTCTCATTTTTAAGGAGTTTTGGGTATACTATGTATTACGTTTTTGATCATATTTTCGGAACGGTTTGACCGATTTTGGTTTTCTCAACTTTTTTTGACAGTTGGAAGAATATGTAAAATTATGAAATAATTTGATTTTAATAATTTTCCATAAATTTCTTAATTTCATTACTATACTTTTATTACGGTGTTATATGAATCATAATATTCTTAAACATTAAAATATCAATAATATATTAGTTTGACATGACTCACATGTTTTATATTTTGAAGGATATAAAACTTAGTTTGTAAGGATATAACATTTTGAGTTTAGAAGACTGTATCTCAAAATTTTTCTTCTAGTGCCAAGCTGAATTTTTCACAGCACAGTCATTAGTTTTTACACTTTCTGCCGTAGGCACTTGGCGAAACACGCTTAATAGACACATTTTTAAAATTTTTAAAAAACAATTGATATATATTTCGCAAAATTACAAAAGGTTTAAAAAATCACTCGATCGATTTCGGCTTGTTAGGCCATCATCAGGAGTATCTACTAAACTGTAAAAATAAAAATGTAGTTATAGTTGGAAAGAGCAAAAAGGGAAACAAAAATATACAAATAAAAAATGTGGAAGTGGTAAACAATAAAAATGGTGAGAGCAATAAACATTAAAAATTAAAAGGGGGTGAGTTAAACACAGGTATATGATTATTGATTAGTAAACGGCCGAATAACAAAATTCCAGATGTTGTTTTTTTTTCTTTATTTTATTATAACCCGACGCATTAGTCATTTTATGGGATGGTATGAGTATGGGAATAAAACAGTGCGGGGTCGGTAATTGGTGAGAAACGGATTTATCTCTGTTCGTTGAGGATATTTTGGTTAAGAAATATAACTTTTCGGATTTCGTAAGATTCTAAGTTGTCTAAACTGTTGCTTTTTGGTTGTACATGTAATATTTCTAAATTATTTAAACTGGATGTGTGATTTTCTAACTTTAAATGATTATAAAGGGATGATTCATGGCTACCAAATAAATGTTCTCTAACTCTAACTTCAAAATTGCGCCCAGTCTGTCCGATATAAGAGGAACTACAATCATTGCAATTGATCTTATAAACGCCAGACTTGGAAAGGTGATCAATTCTTGGTTTGTTGTTAAAAATCATTTTCTTAATTGTATTATTGTTATAGAAAGAGAAGTTTATTTGTCTGTATTAAATCAATAAGATTCTCTCGGCTTTTTATAGACACAATATATTAATAATAATGGCATTCACAACATTTTCGACTTGTCAATCAGAAAAATGAAGAGGCCAGTCATTTATAATATATCTTCCAAAAAAGTAGAAATATCAAAATCCCCCCCGTACTTTAACCCCAGAGTTAATACAAAATGTATTTTGACTCTAAAAAAGAAAACCTTTCCTTGCGCTTTCTGTGGGTAGTTTGATTTCGTACTGATAATCTCAAAACAAAAAGTTCGATCTACTCATCAGGTAGCTACGACCATACTACAAAAATACAATTCCAACTCCATACATTAAGTATGAGGAAAGAACGTAGTTGACTTAGCGAATTATGAATAAATTCACCAAATCAAAAAACACAAGGAAAACTTGTCATTTCTGTGTGTTGGCATAAACAACACGAATAATAGAAAGAGAAGTTTAGTTGTCTGTATTAAATCAATAAGATTCTTTCGGCTTTCATTTTAAGAGTCAAAATACATTTTGTATTAACTCTCGTGTTAAAGTACGGGGGGATTTTGATATTTCTACTTTTTTGGTAGATATATTATAAATGACTGGCCTCTTCATTTTTCTGATTGACAAGTCGAAAATGTTGTGAATGCCATTATTATTAATATATTGTGTCTATAAAAAGCCGAAAGAATCTTATTGATTATTGTTATAAAAAGCAAAGCTAATATCTGTATATTCTGTCACGATGTTACTAACCCCTCTGTACCTTTGTTAGCAGAAATTTTCATGAATTTCTTCGAACAAACGATTGTATCAAGCAACAATCCAAAATGATCCATAAAATGATTTTAATGATTCTTATGATTGTTATGATTCTTATTTTTCCTATGATTTTTATAATTGCTATGATTCTTGTGATATTTTTTAAATGATTTTTGAATGATTTTTGTGATAATTTTATGATTCTTCTAATTTCTATTATTCCCATTATTTTAATGGTCCTCATAATTTTTATGATTCTTTTGATTCTTATAATTTTTATGATACCTAAAATTCTTATGATTATTAAGAATCTTGTTATTCTAATGATTTAAATGATTCTGATGATTGTTATGATTTTTAAGATTTTTATTTTTAGGAGTTTTATGATTTTTATGGTTTTTCTGATTCTTTTGATTTTTATGATTCGTATGCTACTTATAATTCCTATGACGAACTTGTTATTATGATTCTAATGATTCTTATAATTTTTAAGAATCTTATGATTCCTATAACTCTTTTGATTTTTAGGAGTTTTATTATTCTGAAAAATTTAATGATTCTTATGACTTTTATGATTTTAATGATTCTTGTAATTGTTATGATTCTTATTCTATTTTTGATTCATACAATTCTTAAAATTCTTTTATGATGCTTATGATTTTTATAATTCCTATGATTCTTATGATAATTATATTTATTTGATTGTTATGATTTTATAATTTTTATGTTTTTTGTGGTTTTTATGATATTTTTAATTCATATGGCTCGCATGATACTTATAATTCTTATGATTACTACGAATCTCGTTATTTTTATGACTCTAATGATTCCTATCACTCTTTTGATATTTATGATTCTTATGATCTTAATGATTCTTATAATTTTTTATTTTGTGTAATTTGTATTGTTTTTATGATTGTTATGCTTTTAAGACTACTTATGATTCATACAAATCTTAAATTTCTTTTATGGTTCCTATGATTTTTATGATTGTTTCTTATGATTCTGATGATTTTTATGATTATTTTATGATACTTCTAATTTTTATTATTCTCATTATTTTAATGGTTCTCATATTTTTTATGATTCTTGTGACTTTTATAATTCCTGTGATCCTGATGATTTTTATTTTTATAGTGCTAATTATTTTAATGATTTTAATTATTCTTATGATTCATCTGATTCCTATAATTCTTATGAATTTTGAGATCTTTATGATTCTTATAATTCTAATGATTTTTGTGCTTGTTATGCTTTTTATTAATCTTATCATTTTTATGATTATTATGATTGTTAGGGTTCTTCTAATTCTTACGATTATTATGATTTTTATATATTTTATGATTCTTCTTATTCCTATGATTCCTATAACTCCTATGACAGTTATCATTTTTATGTTACTTGCAATTATTATGATCATTATGATCATTATGATTTGTATAATTCTTACAGTTTTAATGATTGTTATGATTAATCTGATTCTAAATATAATTATGATTATTCTTTCTTCTTATGTTTCTTATGATTCTTATGATTTTTATGGTTCTAAGGACTCTCATTATTCTTATAATTTTACCCGGACCACCATCGGGATTACTGAATCAGAAATCTTGGAAAATAAACCACTTGCTCACTCCGAATTATCAAAACGGCGGTAAACGATGCCTCAAAGTACCATAGGCCAAAATTCATCTCGGCCTAAAAATCTTTGGTTGGATGATGATTGTTTAGGTGCTATTCAGGGAAATTTCACGCACAATAACGAAATCTATTGCAAAAAACAAGATATTCCCATAACTGTAAAAATCTCCAATCGAGTATGTAACTGGACATACCGTCAAAATTGGTTATAATGTGCCAGCTTTTAAATGATGGCTCAATATACATATAAGGTGCCAATAAAAGACAAAATTTCGGATGCCTTTGATATCTGTAGTGAATGAAGGAGACCCAATAGCTTAAACTCAGCTATTAGCATACGCTTACAATATTTCCATTCTGGGTCGTGATACCATCTCCCTGAAAGAGGCTTTTGTTCCATTGGAATTAACAGCCCAACAAATAGGCATTTAGATCAATGAAGCGAAGACCAAATACATGGTCAGCGCCAGGAAGCTGACTCGTGGATTCTTCATTTGAGGAGATACACAATATGAAAATGTGTATTAGTTCAAATACCTAGGATCACTGATCACTAAGCAAAATTCTGTCCTGTGGGCATTTTATCGAGGATCGCAGCAGCCTACCAAGCATTTAACGCCAATATCAAAATATTGTCTTCTCATATATCACACAAAATAAAACTGGACATTAATAAGGTGCTGATAAGACCAATTATCACCTTTGGTTGTGAGTCTTAGACACTGACAACACGAAACATCCAGAAAATCGCTGCAACTGAGTGCAAAAAAGATTTCTCGGCTCCATTAAAGAGGAATCCAAGTACACAATGCGATTAATTCACAAGATCAGAAATGATCTCGATAAAGTTGACATCATTGGATTCATAAAATCGCCAATGCTAAGATGGCTTGGGCACGTGCTTTGTTCACAAAATCGGACCATCAAATAGTCCTTGAAGTTGGAGTTCTTATGCTTTTTATTCTATTTTTCATTTTTATGATTATTGTGATGGTTGGGGTTTTTATGATCCATACGATTCGTGTTATTCGTATGAATCTTATTATTCTTATGATTTTTCTCAAAATTTGGCAATCATCAAAAAATCAACTCACTGGAATGATACAGTGATTTCAAACCATAAGGTTTTGCATTTGGAACAGCATGGTTTTCCCCAAAATAATGCAGAAGAAGAAGAAATGGATCGAATACTTCATTTCCAACTTTAGGGTCCAAGGAAAGGTACATACATGGTGTACGCCATATAATTATGTAGCTAAGCCAATTTTACCAATCTTTATTTCTACATCGGATTGGACGAAAGTTGTATATTTGATTTTCAAAAATCGGTACGGTTAGCCCACACAATCGGATTCCGTGTTCATCACCTAAGCGATTTTTATTGCGCCGGAACAAACAGTGCTTCTTAATCTTTTTAACAGGAACTAGGGGACCACAAAAAGTCTGTATGGAACCAGTTCAATTAGTTTTCCAGTTAGAGCTGCCTACGATATACCTGAAGCTTTTAGGCGAAACTAGTTATCAGGTGCGAAACTTAAATTAAATGCGGAAGATTAACCAAAGATATCTGACTGGAGATTAGGAAAATGTACCAAAAGCTCCCAAACCACTGCAGCTGCAGGAAAGACACCTTTGTAGGAACATAACATTTCCCAAAATGTGTACCAATAATCAGATGCCCACATCGGCAAGCCATAAAGAAAATTGTATGGACATGTAAAGCAGAATACACGTAGTTCCTGTGCAAGAACAAAGCCACCAGAAACTGGATAACGTAGATTTACGAAAATAGACAACGAAAGAGCAAAAATGTAAAGTCAAATAAAAGGCCAAATTGTTCCTTCAAAGGATTAAAGTTCAATCCTGCCTTTTAAAAAGAAGAGATATTTTGGTGCTAACGATCGTTTAGGTGAAAACAGTTAGAATTGAAGAACAGGATAACAATCACAGGATAATAAATAGGAATTTTGGTAGAAGCAGGGGCTCCACATGGATCAAAAATGTTACGAGGTACACAAAAAAATGTTTTGAAGTAGAAATGCAAGAAGTTGCTATGCTTCATCCTGTCAATAATAATAATAATATTAAATTATGAACCATAAAAGCTAATCCAAATGAACAAGGTTACTAAAAACAAGACAATTATAAAAATTATGTTTTAAGTAATTTGGAGCAAAGCTTTATCGGCCATGCTAAATTAGCCATTAAAACGTCAAAACCACCTTTCCGCTATAAACAAATGTTCGAGTAGCACACAACAATAATACTTATCTAAGTACCTAGGTATTTATGTATCTTGAATGTCAATAGATTCCCATCTATTACTATATTTCGTTTAAACGTCTTATTAAAATTAATGGAATTGAACGACACAAAATTTATAGTAGCAATATTTCAATTTGGAAACGTAACACACACACACACACAGACATCTTATGGCAATAATTTTTCTTTTATAGCAAAAATATTTTTTAGCGGATGTCGTTGTTCTACATGTCGTGTATATACCATATAGCTTTTTCCTTTATATTTATAGATATACAAAGAGAAGTTATACGGATTGTAAAAAACATTTTTTTTTATGTTTTTATTTCTTCTCATCTGTAAAAGCTCTGACAAGACGACAAAGACAACAATGGTAACAACAACAAAAAATATTTTAATGGAATTTTCTATGTCATTGAATTTTGTGTATCGACGAAATACACATCGAAGATGTTGTAAAAGATTCTTTTTTATATTTTATCTGAGTTGTGATGAGGTAAAATCTGCGATAAAAAATTTATTGCCACGCGCGCTTTTATACTCATAACTACTATAAAATCTATAATTTTATACGTTTTTCAATAAGTAGATTTTAATTACCGAAATATAATTTTATTGTATTATTGTTACAATAAAATATTATTTATGTTATATATAATAAAAAGGCTTCAAGAACTTTATACTTGGAAAAAACCTATTGTGCTTTCCGATTTTTTTTTCGAAATAGTTCCTTGGCGGAAGAAAATCTCATTACTGATTAGTAAGTTTTTATACATAATTCAATTAATTTAAATCCCTTATCGTACAGATGCCCTCCAACAGTTTTTAATTAAATTATTTACTTATCTACAATTTATAGCGTTTCGACTAATCTTGCGGTAGTAAAACATTATTTTGCTAATTCATCATAAAAAAGCCGGATGTATTGTAATATTAAAAAATAACAAAATGGAAGCCATTAGTTGGGGTTTTCCTTTTTCTCGAAAATTTATTTTGATTGTTTTGACATGTAACATACAAAAGGTTTGGTACCACCTCTATACACACACACAGAATCTTTAATCAATTATCAAATTTTAGTTTCTTGATATTATGCGAATACGTAATGATAATGACGATGATTTTGTATTTCTTTAAAATATTGTTTATTATGTATTCACAAATATATTGTGCGGTATACGTAATTAATCAATTTTTGATTAATTACCAAAAATTCATCAATTACTGTGCATAATTGCTCCAAAACTATATATAATTTGGTGCCTATTGTTTAGAAGCAAAATATTTTAATTTTAATTTCCCGAAATATAATGTAAGTCGAATGACAAAAACATGATAATTATATTTTCTTATCACATCACAACTCATCAATCATTATTGTTTATCACAAATCCACAACAATAATAAAAAACGAATTTTTATAATTACCGAAATATCGAAATTTAACGGCGCATCTTTACAAGTCACTTCAGGCAATTCTTTCGATGTACCAGATATTGTTTGAGGTCCCAAATTTATTAGGCTACCTTTGTCTGAATATTTTGTCTGAAAATAAATAAAAGTTTAAATAAATTTAGTAAATCATAATTGGAAAAGCTTTTGTATCAGTTTTGAAACGTTTTGATATATGTAGTGAATCAAACAAACTAAGAAAATCCCAAGTTTTAAAAAATTTTAACCAGTAGATTTTTTTTTTAATCAAAAGGGTAGCTTATTAACATTTATTTTAGATTGTTGAGACAGAAATCATCTATTGGAAGAACGATATCAGTTTTAAATTTAGTTTTAAGCTCTACAAAAATCGCAAGTTGAAAAATCACAAAATTCCATTTCACAAAATTTTAATTGAATTCACAACGATGCTAAGCAAATCCACATTCTATTGAACAATTTTTTGGTTAAAGGAATAGGCTTTGACTTTCGAGTCAGTTAGTTGCTTTTATTTTTATATTTTTCCTTAAAAATTATTTTAAATTGTGTAAACTACTAAAGTGCGGTGAATTCACACGAACGCAGAGGAAGAGAAGAAATGAGGGCCATGTTTTGGATACATTCTTTTGTTAGCATTTATGCTGTGTGGAGAAAAAACAAAAGGAAGAAGAAGAATAAAAGAGATACGAGGCGTGAATGAGGTCTCTTGCTCATTTAATAAATAATAAGCGTGTTCGATTGGACAGAATTAACTGAAGTAGTAGCTGTATCTGAAGTAACAGAAGTGAAGAGACTGTCCGATTGACAACTCTTCACTTCAGTTAAAAATTGAGCAACTGAATTACCTGAAGAGATATTTTGCTTATGTGGTTACTTCAGATGAGTTATTTGTTTGTCTTTTTTGAATTTCTTTATTTTCGTTTATTTATATTCTCGTGTGTTGATTTGGGGGACTGTTTAATTGGGAATTTGCGACCTAAAAAAAGTATTTTTAATAACAAATTACTAGAAATTAATAGAAAATTACATTTTGAAACATTTTTTTTAAACACAAGCCAAACTGAAATAAATTGTTTTATATTTCTTTTGACATTTAACTGAAGTGAAGGATACCAATCGAACAGTCTTTTCTCTTCAGTAACTCAATTAAGTGAAGAGTAACTCAATTAACTGAAGTGAAGAGTTTTACTCTTCAGTCCAATCGAATACGCTTAATATTCGAAATCAGCCATTGTTTCATTTTATTATTTGCAATATTCTGACGATTTTAAAACTTCAGATGTGGAGCCAGAGCAAATATTGAAACTGTGAAGTGAATTGTTTGCGGTGCATTGAGGACACCAACACGAGAACGAAGAAAAATCAGTGGTAAACCGGTTGAAACTTGAAACTATATAAACGACGAATAGCGAAATATTTTGCTTCTTGCGGAAAACGTGGAAAAAAAAACAAAAAATAAATCGGCATGGTTTTGGAGAGATCACCGACATGCCGTGTGCAACGATTAACACGCGATATGATGATGTAATTGTTGTACGAAAATGAGGTGGCATATTCAGTGGAAATCAGACGAAAATTTCAAGTGCTGAGCGACGTAGAGGATGACGAAGAAAATATTATTAATGCAGTGAAACAGATGGAAACTAAGGCTATCGAAGAAAATGTGATTGAGGTCACTGGGGAAAATGAGGTCAACGAAGGTGATGCACCATGCACGTATAGAGGATTGAAATGCGGGCGAGGATGAACACAACGAGGAAGATGGTACAGTACAATACCAAATTCAGGGCAAGAGGCCGACGCAGAAATTGCATTATTACGAAAACAAGAGGACATTTTGACATTGCGTGAGCGAAACCGCGGAATGCGGGAACGAGAAGAAGTCGATAAAATTGAGGCACAAAGACTTTCAGAGTCCAGATTGGCAGAAACTATTGCGTCGGCTGAGGCTGCTTTGGCTTTTGCTGATTCACGGCTGCTTTGGCTTGTGCTGAGAGGCTACGCATTGTGCTGTATCCTACTCGTGATCTCGATATCCTACTCGTGATCTCGATATCCTACTAGTGAGGTCCACAATTTCGTGGTGTTGAACGAACAATCATCAAGTTTTCGGGAGAGGATCCCACGTATGACGTCCGCATGTTTTTTTCAAAATTTTGAGGACATTATTGGAACAATGGAGCATGCCGATCGTGTAAAAATATTGTACTTGAGACAATTGCTTACCGGCGTGGGAACATCCGAATCATTAAAAAAGCGGTTACATGAGGAATTTGCGACAAAAATACAAGTTCGGATATAGCAGCAGCCATGCGAAGTCGTAAATGGCGGCATTCAGGTGAAAAGAAGGATACATTGCACCATTTTGCATTAGAAATGGAAAGTTTCTATTGCCAAATGGGCGAAGGGCGGCTAATAGATGCTCAAATTGTGGACATTGTCATCGATAATATGAACCTACCGACGCGAGAGGAGACAATATTGCGAAGCATTCCAAATATGAGCGAGTTAAAGGGATACATATTTCGCTATGGAACCAAAATTGAGAGTAGGCTATGCGACTATACAATGTAATGCGACACCAGGGGGGGGGGGCGCAATCACAGGCATTCACAATACCATACAAACCAAGGACCCGAACAGGTGTTACAATTGCGATCAAATGGGACGTCATTCAAAACAGTGCAACATGGAACTTCGTCCGAACAGCGGATGCCGGAAATGCTGGCAGCCGATAACGCGAGAACCATTGCACAATGCGGCAAATTGTACAATAGGCGATACAGCAGCTGTGACACCAGAACTAGATATTGAGGATCCTGATGCTAAGGCACGAGAATTGGCGAACATAAATTTGGTAAGTGTCGCATTTTTGAAGAATTTATATCAGTACACGAGGTACAACGAATATGTTTCTCTTTTCGACATTGGCAGTACGAGTAGTTTCGTGCGGAGAGCGGCGATACCATTTGAGGTCAACAAGGCAACTGAGGCAATAAGAATAAGAAGCGTTGGCGGCGAGGCACTCATTACCCATGGGCTCATTACTTGTAGAATTAAATTTAACAATAGAGTTCATTTGATTAAGAGTTTTTTTGGAAATTTTTAATATCAAGCTGGTCCAGTCGAAGAAAATAATTTATGACCAATTGAAATTTTTGCTTTTAACCCGTTTTTTACGGCTGTTCCAATTTTGGACACACAAATTTGCATCTAATTTCAAACGATCGTGTATCCCTTATCTTACATGAATGACATCTATATTACAGTAGAACTATTTGAAAAGAATATACCACAAGATTTATATTTTTGGGATTCCCCCTTTTATGAAATTTAGTGTCAGTGGAATTTAGTCCGCATGGTGGTTTTTTTTATTGCTCCGCAAAATTATAAAATAATCAATAAAATAAAATAATTATTTTACTAAATTTGTGAATTAGTGAAAGCTGAAAGCTATTCGAAAAAGATTTAATTAAAAGTAAGTGGGAAAAGAGGTTTATTGCCCCATATTTTAACCTGTGATTATTTTGTGTCCAAAAATGGAACAACCGTAGTAACTAATTATTTTTTCTAGATGACAAAAAAATTTTACACGTTGGCCGAAGCTGTGGCTGAAATGGAGAAATGGCAGGATGAAAATGAGGACGAACCCGAGTTGCCGGATATTGCTATTTTACCTCCTGCTGATTTCGGAGGAATAAGTGATGAAGAGTTTCTGGATGAGGATGTCTTGGACGTGAATAATATAAACGAAGAATTTCCGCATGACATTGCAGGTACGATGGAAATAATTTTGGATGAGATAGTTTTAGATGCTGATGATATTTGGGACCAATATGATTTAGTCCCATTGAGCCAACTATTACCGCGTCAAACTATACCCATATACAACAGTAACTGGGCTTTGCCTTAATCCGAAAAAATCGAATTTTTGAAAAAACCGAAAAATATTGAATTCGAGAGAACAGAACATTTAAAAAACCTGCTAGCTGAAAAATCGCCAATTGAATTATTTCACGAGTTTTTTGATGAGTCCGTATACAACTTGATACTACAACAAAGTAACATATATGCCAGACAAAAGAATGTTAGTAACTTCAGCTTGACTTTACCATATTTAAAACGCTTTTTGGGAATCCTATTATTTTCTGGACATCATCCTATTCCTCAAGAACACCTTTTTTAAAATGAAGTCAAACTTGCATTTAGCAGATAATAATAAAATTGATACTTCAGATAAATTTTATAAAGTGAGAACATATGTATATGAGCATAATATCCAGTAACTGTTCAAAATTTGGAATCAATGTGGCCATATCACGGGCGTCATAGCTGTAAAATGTTCATTCGTGCTAAACCCATTAGATTTGGTTACAAGATTTGGTGCATGACCTCTGCAAATGGGTTTTTATATAATTTTTTTCCATATGGCGGTAAATCCGAAACTTTCAATCCAGAAAGAGGACTAGGAGAAAATATAGTACGTAATCTTTTGGAAATTGTCGAAAAGCCGGAGAACCATCGCGTATATTTTGATAATTTTTTCAGCTCGCATAAACTTATGGCGAGTTTGTACAATGATGGCTATTTTGCCATGGGCACTGTCCGCGATAACCGAACTGGAAAATGCCCATTGCTGGGCTTGAAAGAATTCAAAAAAAAGGAGAGAGGATTTTACCAAGGAGCTTTTGATGATTATAATCAATGTATTGGACTAAGATGGAACGATAATTATGTTGTAACATTTCTTTCAAACTGTGATACAATCGAACCCGTTGCCCATGCTAAAAGGTTTTCGCAGAAACAAAAACGCTATATTCAAATACCTTGCCCTGAAATTGTTAAAGCTTACAATAAAGGAATGGGTGGGGTCGATTTATTCAACAGATTTATTTCCCAATATCGCATCAAAATTAAAGGGAAGAAATGGTGGTGGCCTTTATTTGTAAATTGTTTAGATGCTGCAGTTACAGCTTACATAAGCTGGTGTCTGAAAAACCTATGCCGCTATTGGCATTTCGTCGAGAGGTAACTTTGGCATTGTTATCAACTTCAACAGATATCAACTATAATTCTAAATTAATTGGACGTATGACGGCAACGTCATTAGATACAACTCTTAGACTATCGAATCAGCGTCATGACATAATAAAGATAGCGAACAGTAAGCAAAAGCGCTGCCGGGTCTGCAAAAAGAACACTACGTTTAAATGTTCCCGATGCTCAAGTCATGGTATTAACATTCCACTGCATTTGAAATGTTCACCGCAGTTTCACAGTAAAAAATAATAAGCTGTATTTACATGAATTCTGAAATTATGATATTTACTAATAAAAAAATAAAAAAATAATAGTGTTTTTACTGTTGTTCCATTTATGGAACATTCCATATCTCCGAAAATAGCAGCCAGATTTGGATGAAATCTGGCAATTATGTTTAGTGAATCAAAATACGTTAGAGTTTTAAAAATCGTATAAATTGCTCCACTGATTTTATGGGCGGTATGAAACGGGTTAAATAAAAAGAATGTTGTCCCAAATGGAACGTATCCCCGTCTACCGGATTTAATTTTGAATAAGCTTGCACAGAGGAATGTTTTGAGGCCAATTAAACCGTTGATGAAAACAGTCACACCGCAAAGCAATCCCGGGGATAACGTAAGTCTTACTTTT
Organism: Tipula helvola; assembly: GCA_963556165.1. Lineage (NCBI taxonomy): Eukaryota > Metazoa > Arthropoda > Insecta > Diptera > Tipulidae > Tipula > Tipula helvola. The sequence continues at coordinate 35,258,194 of OY744482.1, read as the reverse complement.
ATTGAGGAGGGTCTAAGCCCTGAATTAGATTTACCACAAATATTTGCCGTTGATATTGTTAGAGATAAGCCAATCCTAGAAATAAACAAGAGTTTAAATAATCGAGGAGAATTATATGGCACCAAAGGATATTGAGACAGAACCGTTCGACTATGAGTTGGATATTCATTCGACTTCGGATGTACCGTTTCAATACGCACCACGACGTTTAGCTTATGTAGAAAAGATTGAGGTTCAAAAGAAAATTTGCGATATGATCAAAAAATTACGCCAAGTGATTCACCATATGCGTCAGCAATTGTGGTTGTAAGAAAGAAGGATGGAAGCACCAGAATGTGCGTATATTATCGTGCTTTAACAAATTAACGATAAAGCACAAATATCCACTGCGGGTGATTGATGACTGCGTGGAATATTTAGAAATAAAAAAAAATATTTTACGTTGCTGGATTTGAAAAGCGGGTTTCACCAGGTACGCATGTCACCACGATCGAGTAATTCACCGCTTTTGTAACACCGCATGGGCAATACGAATATCGTCGCATGCCATTTGAAAAAGAGTGAAATTATAATTTATATGGACGATATATTGTTGGCAACGGAAACTTTGGCCAGACACAAGAAATTAATGAGGAATCATTAATTCATTAATTAATAAGGCGCGACGAGGCTTACTACTAAACTTGAAGAAATGTCAATTTTGTTGTACGAAAATCATTTACTTGGGGTACTCTGTCACTTCGAAAGGAACAAGACCAAGTGCATACATGTTGGCAATAAAAAAATATTCGATACCGGGGAATGCGAGGGAAGTACATTCATGTTTAGGGATATTTTCGTATTTCCGTCGGTTTGTCCCGAAATTCTCGAAAATCGCACGCCCGATGCAAAATCTGTTGAAGGAAAATGTTCCTTTTATTTAATTACTGAAGAAATTACTGGTGATGGTGACTGGCCCAATACTAGCGATTTATCATCCGGAGCGAGAAACTGAATAGCATTACGGCCAGTTCACATGTATTGATGCAGAAACAAAATTACGGAAAATTTGATCCGACAGCATTTTATTTGAAGGCTACTATGCCGGCAGAGGCCAAATACCACAATTTTTAATTAGAAACATTGGCCATTTTATATTCACTGGAAAGATTCAGAATATATTTAGAGGGCATACAGTTCACAGTGATAACTGATTGCAATTCGCTGCACTTTACGCTGGAAAGACAGCACATGAATCCGAGGATTGCCAGATGGGCATTGGAATTTTCAAAATTCACATTTGAGACGAGACATAGACCAGGAATAAATATGGCACATGTAGACGCACTAAGCCGATGTCACACAAAAAATGAGGAGGCAATAGTGGCCGACGTGGACGTGGAAACAAAAAAAGGAACGAGGAAAAATAATGGACGAACTGTCAGAATATTTAGACAATAAGAGCGCAGAGGCACCAACAGATTTGGCGGAGTTGCGAGCGAACGCTCACAAGAAAATCACCAAGAGGCAAGAATACGAGAAGAATCGCCATGAGGATCATCAGAAACCAACGAAACGATTCAATGCTGAAGATTATGTGGTAATCAAATAAGAAGCTCATTCCAAGTTTTTCTATAAACATAATTGAATTAGAAATCGAGTTGAGATAGAGAAAGAATTTTATAAAGGTGAACAAGCTGTTTAAAATAATGGAAAAGAGCTGATAAACGGTAAAAACTGAGGCCGAAATAAGGAATGTAACTTAAAATAAAAACCCTGTTGTGCGACTGAACGCTCCAAGAGCCATCCATAGATGTTGGTGGATGAGAAAGAAACAAAACAGAATGTCATCCTGATGGCACAGATAAAGTTAAGTGGAAAAGTTATAATAAAACTTCGTTTCTTGATACTATTAATGGATATCCCTTTTGTGTTCTTTAAACTTTTGAACAAATGATCTTCCAGTTTGTCCGATGGAAAAAGCTGCACGATTTATTCAATTTAATAACTCCAGTATCTAAAGATTGGATTTTTATTTTTAATTCTCAATACCTATTTGTGTTGAGTTTTGAAGCAATTTTGTATCCATTGTTTCAAAATATTTGTAGGATGATATCGCACTCCACACTAATGTATTGTTGGTGAAGTTGTCTTCAAAGTCAAGTATTGTGTAAGAGCTGTAATAATGTCACAAGAAACACAAGATTCATCTTCAATGAATTCTGCACATATGTGTGGAACTTAGTGGAAGTATAAGGTGGAGTCCTCTTTATGTTGTAATGTAATGACAAACATTTTCAGTAAAATTCAACTATGGTATGTATTTCAAGGGAATTCATTTGGTTTCAATTATAAATAATACTAATTAAGGGTTCTAAATGCCATGAAACCTAACAATTAATATCATAATACAAATTAACTGTAAAGAAACAATAAGAAATGTAAGTATAGAATTCAATAAAATCTAAATTAATTACATTTTTCTTTACAGATAGGATTATACATAAAATTCAGGTAAGTAACATCATTCAAATATAAAAAGATAGCGTTTCAAATATCGTATCGAATTCTATTTTTTTTCAACAAGTGAAATTGCTTAAGGTGGAATATCAAAAATCGAATTAATTGCAAAATTGAAGAAACGCCAAATTGAAACGGAAAAATATATGAGTTCAATGTACCCAGACGTGATTTGGCAAATAATTAATGAAATTCAAGCTGACGTGGAAATAACTAAAATCAAGAAATACAAATTGAAGAAGGTACGAATAAAAGTAACCAATATAATCAGACTCAGTTTTGGAAGTCTAGTTGGCTGATGCAAATGTCCGCCAATGAATTAATTTCAGAATGGTCTGAACGTAGGTTTATAATATGTGGGAAGCTAATATCTTATAAAACTAAAGTATTTTGTGATTAAAAATAAGATTCAATATTATTAGGAACCCAACATCAACGAGATTAGTACATAGTCTAACTAGAAACTATTGTCATGTCAACCAAACATCGACTAGACACGAAAAAAAAGCAAAATAACAAATTTATTGCGCAGCCTAATTTTTTATTGTTAATCTTAAGAATTTAGTTTTTTTCCGTTCACTGAAAGGTAAACCTTAGCCTAGATGATGCATAATTTACAAGAAAACAAATTAAAGGACGCATAGGAGAACAAATCGACGGTACAACGGCCTTCATTCAAACTAGAGCCAAAGAAATTATTGATGTCACTCGGTATGAAAACCGCCCTACAACTACTCCTGCACTTACCTAGGTATAAATTACAAACATTACGCTAGAACGGCTTGGAAGAAATAGAGGAATCTAACTTGTCCATAAAAAAAAATTACATTACGATCCGGCTTATATTCTAAATGAGATTGACTATTAGGATACCTTTTCCATAAACGATACTTACTAACTCTAATGCTTATGGAATTCGAAATTTTCTAAAAACACCAAGGCGGAGATTTCGTTTTGAAAGTAACCTTTTTAAGCGAAATTTAAATAAGAATAGAAATATTTTAAATTTTAAAATATTCCGGAAAAAAAATAAAATTAGAAATTTATTTAAAAATTAGAATGGAAATATTTTGAATTTTAAAATATCCTGGTAAATAAAAATTTAATTTTGAAATTTTTGGAAAAGCGAGATTTAATTTTAAAATTAGAATGGAATTTCTCCAATAGTTGGAAATTTTTTTAAATAATTTAAAATTACATTGGAAATTAATGATTTAATTTTGAAATTAGAATGGAATCTCTGGAAACAACAGATCTAATTTTAAAAAATTCTGCAAAATCAAAATTTAATTTTAAAATATTTTGAAAAAGCGTGATTTGATTTTGAAATTAAAATGGAATTTATGGAAAAGAAAAATCTAATTTTAAAATATTCTGGAAAAGGGAGGTTTAATTTTAAAATTAGAATAACATTTTTGGAATGAAAAATTGAATTTCAAAATTTTCTACAAAATGGATGTTTGATTATAAAATTAATTATTTAATTTTAAAATTTAAATGGAAATATTTTTAGTCTGTAAGTGTTCTGGAAAAAAAATAATTTTAAAATTAAAATAGAATTTCTGGAAAAGGACGATTTAATTTTAAAATAGTATAGGAACGGAAATTTAATTTTATAACTAAAATACAATTTCTGTAAAAGAAAAATTTAATTTTGAAATTCTCTACAAAATGGAGATTTAATTTTAAAATTAGAATGGAAATATTTTTAATTTTAAAATATTTTCGAGAAAAGTGAATTTTAAAATTCCGGAAATGGCAGAAAGAGTTAATTTAAATAAAATAAATAGAGATTTAAATTTTAACTTAGAATTAAAATATTTTTAAGTTTAAAATATTCTGAAAATTGAAAGATTTAATTTTAAAATGATAATAGAATTTTTTAATAGGAAAATTTAGTTTTGAAATATTCTAAAAAAGCGAGATTTAATTTTTAAATTAGTATGAAATTTCTGGAAAAGGAAGATCTAATTTTAAAATATTCTGGAAACGGAAATTTAATTTTAAAATTAAAATGTAAATATTATTAATTTTGGAATATACTGGAAACTGGAGATTTAATTTTAAAATTACAATGAAATTTTTGGAGGAGTATAATTTGATTTTAAACTTTTCTACAAAATAAAGATTTAATTTTAAAATTGGGATAGCAAGACTAAATTTTAAAATTAGAATGGAATCTCTGGAAATAAAAGACTTAATTTTAAAAAATTCTGCATAATCTAAATTTAATTTTAGAAATTCTGGAAAAGCGAGATTTGATTTTGATATTAGAATGGACGCCCTGGAAAAACAAGATTTAATTTTAAAATTAGAATGGAAATATTTTTAATTTTAAAATATTTTGGATTAAAGTGATTTAACTTTAAAATTCTGGAAAAATAAGAAAGAGTTAATTTAAATAAAATAAATAGAGATTTAAATTTTAACTTAGAATTGAAACATTTTTAATTTTATGATATTCTGAAAATTGGAGATTTAGTTTTGAAATATTCTAAATGAGATTTAATTTTAATATTAGAATGAAATTTCTCCAATAGTTGAAATTTTTTTTAAATATTTTGGAAAACGCAGAATTAATTTAAAATTAGAATGAAATTTCTGGAAACGAAAGATCTAATTTTAAAAGATTCTGCAAAAGCAAAATTTAAATTTAAAATATTCTAGAAAAGCGTGATTTGATTTTGAAATTAAAACGGAATTTTTAGAAAAGGAAAATCTAATTTTAAAATATTCTGGAAAAGGGAGGTTTAATTTAAAAATTAGAATACAATTTTAGGAATGAAAAATTTAATTTCAAAATTTTCTACAAAATGGATGTTTGGTTATAAAATTATAATGGAATTTATGGAAATGGAAGATATAATTTTAAAATATTCAGAAAACAAGAGATTTAATTTTAAAATTTTAATGGAAATATTTTTAGTCTGGAAATTAATTTTAAAATAAAAATAGAATTTCTGGAAAAGGACGATTTAATTTTAAAATAGTACAGGAACGGAAATTTATTTTTAAAATCAGAATACTATTTCTGTAAAAGAAAAATTTAATTTTGAAATTCTCTACAAAATGGAGATTTAATTTTAAAACATTTTGGATAAAAGTGATTTAATTTTAAAATTCCGGAAAAGGAAAAAAGAGTTAATTAAATAAAATAAATATAGATTTAAATTTTAACTTAGAATTAAAACATTTTTAAGTTTATGATATTCTGAAAATTAAAAGATTTAATTTTAAAATGATAATAGAATTTTTTTAATAGGAAGATTTAATTTTGAAATATTCTAATAAAGCGAGATTTAGATTTTAAATTAGAATGGAATTTATGGAAAAGGAAAATCTAATTTTAAAATATTCTGAAAAAATAATTTTAATATTAAAATTTAAATCAAAATAATTTAAGTCTTAAAATGTTCTGGAAAAAAATTGATTTTAAAATTAGAATAGAATTTCTGGAAAAGGACGATTTAATTTTAAAATTACAGTGAAATTTCTGGAGTAGTAATTTTCATTAAAATTTGATTTTAAACTTTTCTACAAAATGAAGATTTAATTTTAAAATTAGAATGGAATCTTTCAAAACGAAAGACTTAATTTTAAAAAATTCTGCATAATCAAAATTTAATTTTAAAAATTCTGGAAAAGCGAGATTTGACTTTTATATTAGAATAGACGCTCTGGAAAAGCGAGATTAAATTTTAAAATTAGAATGGAATCTCTGGAAACGATAGAGTTAACGGAGATTTAATTTTAAAATTGAAATGGAAATATTGTTAATTTTAAAACATTTTGGATAAAAGTGAATTAATTTTTAAATTTCGGAAAAGGAAGAGTTAATTTTAATATGTATATTTTGAAAATATAGATTTATTTTTTAACTTGAAAATAAAACCTTTTTAATTTTATGATATTCTAAAAATTAGAGATTTAATTTTAAAATGACAATAAATTTTCTTTAATAGGTAAACTTACTTTTAAAATATTCTAAAAAAGCAAAATTTAATTTTTTAATTAGAAAAGAAATATTTTTAATTTTCAAATATTGTAGAAAAGTAAGATTTATGTGTTTTGGAAAAGCGAAATTCAATTTTAAAAATTGAATGAAATTTATGCAAAAGGTAGATCAAATTTTAAAACATTCTGGAAAATCGAGATTTAATTTTTAAATTAGAATGGAATTTCTGGAAAAGAAAGACCTAATTTTAAAATATTCAGAAAAAAAAGATTTAATTTTAAAATTTAAAAGGAAATATTTTTAGTCTTAAAGTGTTCTGGAAAAACAAAAATTATTTTAAAATTAGAATGGAATTTCTGGAAAAGGATGATTTAATTTTAAATTAGTAGAGAAACGGAAATTTAAATATTATTAATTTTGTAAATATAAAATTTAATTTTTAAAATTCTGGAAAAGCGAGATTTGATTTTGATATTAGAATGAACGCTCTGGAAAAGCGAGATTAAATTTTAAAATTAGAATGTAATTTCTGTAAACGAAAGACTTAACGGAGATTTAATTTTAAAATTAGAAAGAAATATTTTTAATTTTAAAACATTTTGGATAAAAGTGATTTAACTTTAAAATTCCGGAAAAAAAGAAAGAGTTAATTTAAATAAAATAAATAGAGATTTAAATTTTAACTTTGAATTGAAACATTTTTAATTTTATGATGTTCTGAAAATTGGAGATTTAGTTTTGAAATATTCTAAAAAAGCGAGATTTAATTTTAAAATTAGAATGGAATATCTTCAATAGTTGAAAAACTTTTAACATATTCTGGAAAACGCAGAATTAATTTAAAATTAGTATGGAAATTAATGATTTAATTTTAAAATTAGATTGGAATCTCTGGAAACGATGAAACAATGTTCAAGTAGCTTTACATTGTTTCATAGATTTTAATAAATGTTCCTTCTATATACTGCAGCCTTCTCAATTGATACAGCGTAAGTCAAATTAAATTTTTTTGGTTTTAATTTTGTTGATTGGTCGGTAATGAGTTTTTGGGAGGACAGTCTTTATTGGGATACGAATTTAAAAAGATGTTTATGAGCCTTTAAACAAAAAAAAATATATATTAAAAAGTTTATACAATTACTGTGAAACAATAATAGAATAAAATTAAAAATTTAAAAAGAAAATTAGTAAAGTTACATTCAAAAAAAAAAAAAAAAATTAAAATTAAAAGATAAACAAACCAATTAAAAGAAAATGTGTGTAAGTGTAATCACGGACGATATAAATAGTGAAAAACTTAATTAGTTGATGAATAAAATTTTAAAATTAAATTTAAAAACTTAAAAGGCATTATTGTAACCGCCATTAAAAAAAAAATAAATAACAATCAAATTAATTTTGTGAATAATAAATAAAATAAAAACAAATAAATGGAATACCCATTTTGATTTTTCGAGTACATTTATAATCTAACAAAAATAATAATACGGTGCATATAATTGAATTATATAAGAAATACCTACTTATATGCATTTAACCTTTATCCGGCTGAAGAAAAATACAACATATATCGGCTGAATAGGTACAATTGTACCTTCATATAATTTATATGGGAAATGATAATAATTTGTATTTTAATGTTGCATAAAATTGCATAAAATATAAAAATATGATATTTTATTATGTTTACATACAAATTTATTATGTTAAAAGTAAATGCGCATATAAAATAACATAACGGTACTGCTGTAAACAGTGACAATGCAATTAGTTAATCCTTCATACTCATATTGTTTTGATTGTTTCTGAGTGTATCAGATTTCTGACTCCGGCTTATGATTAAGTAGAGAAAAAAATATATTTTTGTATATGGTAACGGTTATTAGTAAAATAATATTACAACTAGGATATTCATCAGTAGTAAGCGCAATTTTGTTTTGTAAAGTCTAAAAGAAAAATATACATGGATTTTTATATTACCAAGAGTGATGCTGGATCAAATAGCGAGTCTTCGCGAAGAAGACGGAATCAAACCTATAACAAATAATTTGTTTATAGTTTTGTAAAAATTAAATAAAAATGATTGTTATTTGTATATTATGGGCTTACGTCTGCTGTACTGCGAAATTTATTAGAATAGTCTGATAGTTCTGAAGTTGGAGAAGAACCATACAATGCATCAGACGAAGATGAATATATTCCAGAACTCCAAACTGTAGACAACGAAGAATCGGATAATTTGTTATAGAAATGGTCGAACCATTTGACTCTGACGAAAGTCTTGAAATTGAACAATCATTTGTGGAAGAAAATGAAATTATTGTTGCAAAGGATTGAACTACATGGCACACCGCTCCGTTACCCTGTGCACAAACACTGTCACGTAATATTCTACGACGAAAAGGTAGCCCTGCAAATTTCAGCAAATGATATACGGCGAAAGATACCCTGAAATCGATTTTATCTTGCGAAATTGTGTAACATTATTTGGCGAGAAACCAATAGGAAAGGAAAACGAGTGGTGGAGGAATATAACAATCAATTAAAAAAAAAGTACCCTGACGTTTCGAAGCGGCCATCAACCAAAGAATCTATACCATTTAACGATCAAGACACATACACATTTTTGGGAATATTGATTGTCGCTGGTGTTCACAGAAACAATAAGGAGAATATTGACGAAATGTGGGCATTAAATGCCTTACCACTCAATAGAGCAGCTATGCGTCGTGATAAAATTAAATTATTGCTTTGATTTATTAGATTCGACAATCAAAATACAAGAAGTGAACGTCTTAAAACTGATAAAGCTGCTTCAATTAGAAATATTTGGTCGATGATGAATAAAACCCTCGAAAAAGGTTACACCCCATTCGAATCTCTAACTGTAGATGAGCAGTTGTTCCATTTCAGGAGACTCATGAGATTTACGCAGTACATTCCATCCAAACCGGCTAAGTATGGGATAAACATTTTCTGGGCTTGTGACTAAGCTAACGCTTACCCTCTGCAAGGGCAGCTCTATACTCTGGAAAGCTACCCGATTGTCCTCGTCAAACAAATGTTGGTGAGCGTACTGTTTTGGATTTGGTTGCATTATACAAAGGATCTGGAAGGAATATCAAAACCGATAATTTTTTTACAAGTGTGCAGTTGGCTAAAACATTGAGCTCATGGAGTATGACATTAGTAGGAACGGTTCGAAGAAACAAACATTATTACCTGCTAATATGCAGCCTGCGAAACAAAGAGTATGTGGTTCGACTAATTTTGCATTCAACAAAGATGCAACAGTGTGCTTATATGTTCCAAAGAAGAACAAATGAGTGATTCTACTGTCATCGATGCATAGAACAAGTGAGATTCACGAGACCGACAATGGAAAACGGAAAATATCAAATATTATAATAAAACTAAAGGCGGGGTTGACACGTTTAGCGTTTTTTTACAACATGGTCGATGTGGCTGCATTAGCAGCATGCCTAATCCATCGGGAACATAGTCCAAGATTTCGAGCGAATGATCACCGACGAAAATTTTTAAAGGATCTAGCACATGAACTATGCTTACCTGCAGTTGAATCGCGCAGCAAAAATCAACAAATGACGAAGAATCATTACGTAAAATCAGCGATTGGAATGGTCCTTCACCGTCGCCTAACAGTTATAGAAAATCCAACTTGCAGCCAAAAGCTTCATGGAAGCCGAGGATCCAGCCCTATTTGCGGTAGTTGCTATAACTGCCGAGAATTAAACCAAAAACAACGAAAAACGAGAAAAATATGCGTTTATGGTGCAAAACCCACATGTGATGAACACAGTATACCCAATAAGACTACATGTATTTACTGCAACCAAGCAGCCTAAAACTCACCTTCCACAGAACAATGCATTTTTCCTTATGAATAATAAATAAAAAATGAAATTATTATTGAAAACCACTTTTTATTTTATCTCTATTCGCAGTACATATTTTCATATAAATTACATGGAGGTACAATTGTACCTATCCAGCCGAAATATGTTGTAAAAACCACTTGAGCCATTTTCACTGGAAAAACGAGAATTTTTTTTTATGAAAATTATGTTGAAATAATCTATTCCAAAAACGTAGAGATGTCACGGAGTTCTGACCCTCGGCGCTTCATAAAAACAAAGTTCTCGCAAATTTAAAACGCAAAAGTTACAATTGTACCTATTCAGCCGTTTAAAGGTTAAATAACAGTTTAGATTTGTACAATTTTAAATAAAAATTGAATTTAATAAATAAAAGTATTGTTCCGAAATGGAGTGAAATAATCAAAGACTTCTTATTTCTTCACCTTTGTAATTCGGGGTGAAATGCTGTAAAAGAACGGAAAGCAGAAGAAAGGCACAAGAACGAGCGGATTTTGGATAAGACATCGAGGTGATCGTGTATGGAGGGAGCGGATTGTTAAGTATTTTCTTTTTGTATTATACTGTAATTTTTTTTTGGCAGAAAATTCATTTTTTTTTTTGTACTCTGGTACCGTTACTTAACTTTAATTTTTGAGTATTTTCTTCCTTTATTTAATATTTTGATTTTGATTTGAATTAAATTTTTTGATGATTTGTAAATCGACGTGATATTTATACATACACACATGATCTACATATTTAAATTTGGTTAAGGTACATATTTTGGGCAGCTTTATTATTATATTTTTATTTGTTTGTGTTTCATCATTGTGTTTTTTTTTTCTTTTGTGGGTAATATTTTACTACCCATAATGTATTGAAGACAAATTTTCGGGCGGGGCATTGAGATGTGAAGACGGAAGAGGTTCGGTAATCCATAGTTTATTTTTTTTACAGTTTTTATGACACCGCGAAATATTTTTTTTGACCCACGACATTTTTTGTTGTGTGTTCCCTCTACCAGACTGAGCTGGGTAAAATAGAGTAGCGGTTGATCATTTTTTTTTTGTAGCAGTTTTGGTCATTAAACTAAAATTGTTACAACGAAAGATCTAATTTTAAAAATTTCTGAAAAATCAAAATTTAATTTTAAAATATTCTAGAAAAGTGTGATTTGATTTTGAAATTAAAACGGAATTTCTAGAAAAGGAAAATCTAATTTTAAAATATTCTGGAAACGGGAGGTTTAATTTTAAAATTAGAATACAATTTTTTGAATGAAAAATTTAATTTCAAAATTTTCTACAAAATGGATGTTTCATTATAAAATTATAATGGAATTTTTGGAAAAGGAAGTTCTAATTTTAAAATATTCAGAGAAAAAAAATTTAATTTTAAAATTTAAATGGAAATATTTTTAGGCTTAAAGTGTTCTGGAAAAAAGATTAATTTTAAAATTAGAATAGAATTTCTGGAAAAGGACGACTTAATTTAAAAATAGTATAGAAACAGAAATTGCATTTTAAAATTAGAATACAATTTTTGAAAAAGAAAAATTTAGTTTTGAAATTCTCTACAAAATGGAGATTAATTTTAAAATTAGAATTGAAATATTTTTAATTTTATGATATTCTGATAATTAGAGATTTAGTTTTGAAATATTCTAAAAAAGCGAGATTTAATTTTTAAATTAGAATTTCTGGAAAAGGAAAATCCAATTTTAAAATATTCTGAAAAAATACTTTTAATTTTAAAATTTAAATCAAAATAATTTTAGTGTTCTGGAAAAAAAAAATTAATTTTAAAATTGGAATAGAATTTCTGGAAAAGGACGATTTCATTTTAAAATAGTATAGAAACGAAAATTTAATTTTAAAATTAAAATGTAAATATTATTAATTTTGAAATGTACTGGAAACAAACATTTAATTTTTAAAATAGAATTTATAAATTTTAAAATATTCTGCTAACTGGTGGTTTAGTTTTAAAATTACAATGGAATTTCTGGAGAAGACGAAATTGATTTTAAATTTTTCTACAACATAAAGATTTAATTTTAAAATTAGAATGGAATCTCTGGAAATGAAAGACTTAATTTTAAAAAATTCTGCATAATAAAAATTTAATTTTAAAAATTCTGGAAAAGCGAAATTTGATTATGAAATTAGAATGGAATTTCTAGGAAAGGAAGATTTAATTTTTAAATTTTCTTGAAAATAGAAATTTAATGTTAAAATTAGAATACAATTTCTGAAAAAAAAATTAATTTTGACATTCTCTACAAAATATAGATTTAATTTTAAAATTAGAATGAAAATATTTTTAATTTTAAAACATTTTGATAATAGAGATTTAAATTTTAACTTAGAATTGAAACATTTTTTATTTTATGATATTCTGAAAATTGGAGATTTAATTTTAAAATAGCAATGGGATTTCTTTAATAGGAAAATATAGTTTTAAAATATTCTCAGAAAAGCGAGATTTAATATTTAAATTGGAAAGGAAATATTTTTAATTTTAAAATATTGTAGAAAAGGAAGATTTATATATTCTAGAAAAGCGAAATTATATTTTAAAAATTGAATAGAATTTATGCAAAAGGAAGATCTAATTTTAAAACGTTCTGGAAAATCGAGATTTAATTTTAAAATTAGAATGCAATTTCTAGAAAATAAAGATCTGACTTAGTTTTAAAATTAGAATAGAATTATTCAAAATTTTAAAATATTCTGGTAAACGTATATGTTATTTTAGAATTAGAATACGATTTCCGGAAAACGGTACTCTAATCTTAAAACTAGAGAAAAATTTCTAATAAAGACGGATTTAATTTTAAAATATTCTGGTAAACGAAGATTTAATTTATTGTTATTGTGGAAAAACAAAATTTAATTATAAAATTTGAAGGGAATTTCGGGGAAGAGAAGGTTAAATTGAAAAATGCTCTTCAAAGATTATTTTTTCACCATTATGCATAAATCATGGAAACCATAAAATTTTTTTTTTTACAAAAAAGTCATCATTTATGTTACCAGAATTTTGAGTGCGATTTTCTGGTTTTGTGTAGAGTAAATTGTTTTAGACAAATTTCTAAATTTTTATAAAATAAATCTTCTGAGAGAGCAATTTGTAGTATACATGTCGATATTGTCGTCGTCTTAACTAGAAACTGGAAATACTAAATTTTAGAGATAAATGTATGTACAAATGTAATAAACAACAGGGTATGCATTTTCGTTGCTCATCTTCTTCAGGCCCCAATATTTAATTTATGAACAAATTCGTTTTTTCCATAGGATACTTTTCTTTATGACACTGCCTCGTTAGTCGATTGCTTCCATTTACAACTAATAGAATTGACGTCACTCCTTGCGGTTAGATGTTGCTGAAGTACCATCGCACATCTCATACGAGAATATATTTTGGTTTGCTTGCCCTTATCCCTAAAAATTGAGAATAACTTTTTTGGTTGTTGACAGACTAACAAAAAGCTGTTCAGATAACCAAATGTTTGCCCCCTTAAAGATCGGATAGTCGATCCTCTATTTTGATACCTTCTGGCTATTACTATTCATAATCGAAAGCACTGCTTTTCTGCAAACTGATTTTGATAGCCCTAAACCAGCAATGGCTTTCTACGAAAATCTACCACCAGTAAAGTGCACTCATTGTTTTAAGGACTAAAAGTAAAAGTGTATAGAGAATAAAGCTACATAGTTTAAAAATTGTTTTATACTAAATCACATTGCACAATTCCTCGTAACGATTGTTAAATCCTCCCTGTAAAATCACTAGTCAAGTTCCTAACAGATTTCATAATATTACATTCGTATATATGTAAATACGAACAACTTTTCGACAAACTTATTTTAAATCACAAAACAAAACAAAAATTATCGAAAAACGAGAAAAAAGCTCAACTCGAGTATCAAAAACATTTCTAAATTCAACCCAGTAAAACTTTGTCTGTCCATATACGATTTTATTTTAGAGTTTCAAATTTGAAATTGATTAGAAAAGTTTGTAGATATTCGTCAACTTAAATATTTTTGCAAAACATAAAAAAACGAAAAACTTTTTTTTTTGTTATTTAAAAATCGATATTCCATTTTAAAATGTTATGTTAAAGCTTTTAAGGTGTTGTTTTTGGGATTGTTTTGTAAAAATCTTGTATTTTTAACCGTATTTTAATGATGTGAACGACTTTAATATAAGGATATACGTGACAATTTTTCACAAATTTGTTGGTAAAAGCGAAACTAGACATTATTTACTAGGCTACTTATAGAGTAGACCCAAATCACAATTTAACAGACATGTTGTATTTTTATACGTACCTATTATAACAGGATAAAGTTAGAAAGCCAATTTATATTTTTTTACACAGCACTAAAAATTGTTTATAATTTAAACATAAATACGACACGGCCAGATATTTTGGGCACACACATGAAACGAAAATGTGTGTCCCATATAATCTTGTAAAACGGATTAATATTGTAACAAAATAAAAGCAACATTGGAATTTAATTTAAATATTTGCCCATATCACACACACAAAAAAAGGGTTATCAATTTAATTTCTTCCAGAAAACAAACACAAAAATACTGCGTACCACAATACACTAGAAGGGAAACAGTTTTACCTTATACCTAACTGATTTTTATTTTCTTTGGTATATCACTTGTTGTTCAGGCAAAAGAAACGTTTCATGTTGTGTGAGCACATTTTTTCAATATCTTGAAAGATTTTTCTTTTTTGTATACACATAGCTATAATATGTAAACTTAATATGGGGGATCTTGTTGTTAAACGAGTGATTTTTCGTTTGCACCCAATTTAATATTTTTATGGAAATTTAAGTGTAAGTGACACGTAATTTAAGATGATTCGTTCTCGTCACAGCAATATGGTTATATACAATGTACTTATATATTTGAAAATGAAAGTGAATGCTTTTTGTATTTGCTGTTATTACATTTTATATCAACAACACACAAAGTATTTATAATAGAAATTTTTATAATATTTGAATTTGAATGTCGTGAAAATATTTTGATGACTTTTGCTTGCTTTGCTTAACATCAGAAGCGCGGTTATGAATTCTATTTAAATTTTATGGTTTGGTAAATAAATGTTTTATGCTTGACGAAAATATGTATACGTTATACATGTATTTTACGACTCATATAACGATGAAAAATGAATGCGTTTAAATGATGGAAAAAACTTAAAACGTCTTTAGTTTTAAATCGTATGGTGTATCAAGTTTGCAATATTGAACCGATAAACTTTTACCAGACATTTTGTATATACCAAATTAATCTTTATTTAAGGTTCTGTGATATCTGCTGTTTTCGTGATTGTTTATCGTGTGATCTGTCATTAAATTGACATGTTACGTATTTGATTTACAACTAATTCGTTCTTTCCCATGTAAAGCATGTAACAGTCGATCGAGTCAATATTTTTAACAAATGATTCATTTACCTTTATATTTCAAAAGTTCAAACCTAAAATTTATGAGGTCAACATAATATTTATTTAACTATAAGCATTAAAACTCGACAAAAGCTCCTTAAGTTCAAAATAAAATTCAAAAACATTTTTGCTTTTTTACCGAAATCTTTTGAAAATCAATAAAACTCTTAAGTTATCATATATGAATTTTTGTTTTAATACTTTTGAAGTTTAACTTAAATGAAATTAGATAGTTTGCTCTTATGGTTTGTAAAATCAATACGAGAGTGTACTGGTTCTGTCTAACTACTAACTGAACTTTATATATTGTATAACATAACGTTCAATATCCGTTAAATTTTTTATCGCTTTTATGTTCTACATACAGTATATAAAGCTCTTGACAATACCTATTCATAGGCACCAAACTGTTCATATTCCCAGTATAGTATAATGCGGAAATTCCCATTATAACATTCTCCCTGTTTTCGCCCTAATGAAATTTTATTTTGGTTTGATTTCACGTTACAACTCAATCAGTCATTACAATCACGAAAATGACAAGAGCATGGTTGTTAGCAAACACAAAGTCGCAAAAGTGTTGAAGAGAAGGGGAGAAAAAATATGAATTAATTATCTACTGATATGAAAATGTACATATATGTAGATACAGATAATAGAAAAAGCTCTTTATCGAAAATAATAATTTCATCAGCATTTTCACAATCAAATTCGTTATAACAAGTTATACATAAAAAAAATAAATTTAATGTAATTTCCGTTCGATTTCTGCGTATATACGATAGAACGATGTTGTTGCTACAACAACATAATATCGAAAACAATAGAACAAATTTTCCTTTGAATAAAATTTTCCCAATTTTCCATCAACGATAATAATTACATATTTTAGGTATATGCTTACTTTTATTTTAATAACAGCAACAACATCAAAAAAAAAAAAAAGCTGGCATTTGAATAGAGAGCAAGTTGAATGATCAGAAGCGTGCAATATCGAATCCAATTATAAATTACAATCCATTATGTATAGTCGAAATATAATGAATATGCTACCGAGATTTTTTTATTATTTTTTATACAAACACAATACAAAAAAAAAAAAAATAAAAAAAGCTGAAATCATTTTAATTTCGACAATATATTTGATATTATTACTGTTATTGCGTTCACTAGGGGTAAACAGAACAATAAATCATAAAAATAAAATTAACCATGAAACCATCAATTTTCCCGATTTTTTTTTTGGTTGCGTGGAAATTTTCAAAATGAAAACAATAGAAAACTTAAAAATTAAGAAACGAACGAATCGCATAGAAAATAAAAATTTTATTTTGCTATAATATATAGAAGAAGCAATCAATTTTTAAAATCACTCGGTCGTTCACTCGAAAAAAAAAATTTATAACAATGTTTACTGGTATATGTACTTATATATCACATACGACGTTAGAAAATTGTAACGATATTTTATTACAAAACAATAGATTTCTAGTTTTGTTCGTAACATAATTGTTATCATGTATATGTGGGATAACACGAGATGTGGATTCGATTGAAAATGATTGATTGTTGATTGGTGAGTGATTTTTGATGTTTGTACATCATGTAGTTTTATATAAGTAGGTTACACTAAAAAGATTTTTCTACATTAATCACACTTGCTACTGCTCGTCATATAGATGACAAGAGATTATTTGTGTGTAATTTGTGTAAATCATTTTGATTTCGAAATGGTTACCTTTAAATATATATTAAAGAAGAACTCTAACCACAAACTAAATTTTTATTGTAAACTGTTTATTGTTTAAAGGCGAGCAGGCCATGTCAACAACAAATTTTTTGATTAAATTATTGGTGTTATGTCATATGTGCTTAGGGAGAGAATCTATTTTTCACGTTAACTGATCAAGCTGTAATGGACCTTTCTACAAAAAAAAACATTTAAGATAATTATGAGTGCGAGATGTTCAAGAATACGCCAATACTATATATTTTATGTATATTTTTGCTATAAAGTATTTTTATTGTAAAATCTACATTTTTGTGAATCAAAAATATTGGTTTAGTGCTTGTCTGATATAGTTATCACTGCTACCATAAAATATCATAGATATATATCATCACTTAATATACTTAGAGGATAAAAGAGGGTAACAAATTTGTTATGATTTGGAAGAGTTTGTGCTGATATTCAAGGGATAAGAAATAATAAATTATTCTCCTTTGACATACTCCAGAAGTTACAAACTGTTGCAATAGCTTTTGAACTTGATATTTTTGGAGATTTATTTGTTTTGAGATTCGCTGATTCGGAATACTTTGGTTTCAACGTGGTATTTATCTTTCGGTTCAGTTTGTATTCTATCTACAGCCCATATGGTTTAACCATTCGAACTGGAATGTCACTAATTTTTTCTGGGAGACCAAAGCTAGTTTTGGATCGATTTAAAATTGGCCAACCGGAAGTGACAACTTTGTTTTGAAAATTTTTCCCCCAAAAAAAAAAAGAAATATAAAATAACAAAAAACAAATAACAAAAAAAAAAAAAAAAATACAAATTAAATAAAAAGAAATTACAAAAAATTAATAATAATTAATGAAAAAAAAAAAATAAAAAATTAAATTCAAAAATAAACAAATAAATAATAAAAAAAAAATAAAAAATAAATAATAACAAACGAAAAACAAAAGTTAAAGGAATTTAAAAAATAAAAATTAAATAAAAAGATATAACAAAATAAAAAATTCATAATTTAAAAAAAAGAAAAAAGAAACATAAGATTAAAAAACAAAAATAAATAAATTAAAAATTAAACGTTAAATGAAACGAAATAACAATTAAAAAAAATTAAAAAATAAGATAAGAAAACAAAATTAAAAAAATTAAATTAATTAATAACTAAATTATAAAAAAACAATTAAAGAAATAAAAATAAAAAACAAAAATTAAAAGTTGAATAAAACGAAATAACAATTAAAAATAAAAGAAATAATAATATAAAAAGACAAAAAAAAATTAATTAATAAATAACCAAATAAAATAAAAATAAATGACAAATATAAAAAAAACAAAAAAGATCCAAAAATTACGAAAAAAAACTAAATTAAAAAATAAAAAATTAAAAAAGGGGAAAAAAATATTAAAAGATAACCAATAAAATAAGAATTAATAACAAAAAATTAAAAAAAATAAAAATTAAAAACAACAAAAATTAAAGAAATTTAAAAATTAAAAATTTAATAAAAATCAACCAAAAATAAAAAAATATTTAAAAAATTAGATTAAAAAACAAAAGTAATAAAATTTATTTGAGAAATAACAAATAAAATAAAAACAACAAGTAAAAAAATACAAAAAATAAAAAACAAAAATAAAAAAATTTTAAAAATTTAACATTTTATAAAAAGAAATAGCAAAAACAAAAAAAAAAATTAAAAAGATATACAAAAAAGTAAGATTAAACAAAAATAAAAAGTTATATTAAGAAATAACAAATAAAAAATAAATAAAAATAAAATGAAAAATTAATAAAAATAAATAATAATTAAAAATGAAAATGTAAAATAAGTCAAAATAAACAAAATCAATTAAATTAAATTAAGAAACTGTAGCGACTCACTCATTTAAACCGCTAATTTAATTCGTTTATCGCCACATTTATTTGAAATGTAACGCATTTCAACTTTCAAATATAATTGTAATTAAACAGCCCTTTTCGGCTAATAGTGACACCTCTACTAGAATAGTTGAACTTATTATTATTCTAGGGTTAAATATATTTCCCTATATTTGGGTACAGTTCACTATTTTGCATTAAACAAATATCTTAGATAAATTTAATGCAACACCGAAATTATCACCATCTATTGTCGTCACCGCTAACTAACTCATTCACTCATTGCTGAACAGAAAAAAATGTAGTCGAAGTTATTTAGATCCAAAAATCTCAAAATAAATTGTTTGTGATTTTCGCAGAAGTAAAAAACATTCTGAATTTTACCTTGATAGGTGATACATGTTTGCAACCTTAAAAAAGCAAGTGATTGACGAAATAAATTAAAATAAATAAATTAATTAAAATAATTAATACTAACAGTTAAATTTTCGTGTTTTCGCGACGCGTATAAATCGGGTGATGGAAGTTATTAATAACTTTTTGTAAACGACCAAAATCAAGAGAGTCAAATAAATGAGGCGCATAGCGCATTGTGCGACCGCGTAACTTACGAAGTGAGTGTGATCTTTTATACGAACATAGTAAGTAGAGGCAGACCAATAACAGGCAACAAACCCTATAAAACCAAAAAAAAAAAAAAAAAAAAAAGGAAATAAAATAAAAAAAATAAAGAAAGAAAATTTAAAAATTAATTAAATAAATAATTTAACCCTGTCCCGGCCCGTATACACAATTGTGACTTATGTCAAAAGTTCATTTTTGTGTTTATTTTGGACCAGCCTACAAATTTGTGCATACCATTTGAACTTGCTTTCGTCCGAAAGAAATCACTATAGATATAGTCCAAGCAACACAATCGTGTGGGTTGATTTTAAGATACCGTAAGGTTCAACTAATTTAAATGTTAACAAATGATTATTCATTTTTCTAAAGTGTTTCCGATTTAAGTACATTCCAATAAAATCCCTAAGTTTTGGAAAATATAATATTTTTTATAGGAGATAAACCACCCACACATTTGTGTACGTTGGACTGAAGCTCATTAATTATAATATCTCAAATAAAAAGTAAAGACCGTTTTAGTAAAAAAAACTAAATTTGTACTTTTATTTCCTTAAACTCGTACAAGCAAATTACATAAAATCTTAAAATTATTAGTAGAATTCATTTGAAAAATAAAATCATAGACAATAAGTTAGTTTTATTTTCTATGATTTTATTTTTAAGAAGTGATGATTCATTTCTTCAAAATATGAAACTGTTTAAAATAATTTTTTTGTGCTGACAGGCACAAATATATATTGCATTTTTCGCACCGACAGCGTGTTCTAGCTTTACAACTTTCCAACCTACAATGTCTGGCACTTCGTAACAAATCGAACACTGGCCAATGATCGTATCTATCTGATCTTTTTCCGGTACATGGTTCCAACTCATCTTCCTCACTGCTGCTTTCCTTCCTGTTTCTATTAACATTGGCAATTAATGCCCCAGCCCCTTCTAGTCTAAAGTCTAACAAATCCATTATACAATTTTTGGGCACTTTACAATAAACACAGTTTTGGCGGTACTCCATCCAAGCATTGACGAGTGCCAAATCAATCATATGGTTGATGACCTTAAGTGTCCATTTTCTGGATTTTATAAAAGTTCTGTAGTACTCGAGCATTTGGTCGACTAAGTCGACCCCACCCATATTCTGATTATACTAATGGATTATATTTGGACACGTAATTGGCATGTACGACTTCTTTGGTTTATTCCAGCGGTTAACGGTCGTTGTTGGATTAGTTCCAGATATGGTAGAAAGTGCGGTGACACATTTTGTGTCTCTCCATTTAACATATGTCACTTCTTTAGTTCCATTATTACACAACAGCTCCTGGATTTCACCTCTTGCCATAAGCCGGTCTGCCTTAAAATTTGCATTTTTTATGCGATACCGTTCCTAAAACAAAATAATTTATTATTATGAATATATAACAATGCAAACATTTAAATAAAAGTTTACCTGTGGCATAGTATCCCAATTCCAATAGTTCGAACAATAGTGGCATAGTTTCCTTTGGGAATGGTACTGATTAGTCGTAAAACCACAGCTGGCCCTAAACCCAAAGATCGGTTGCCAAGAACAGTTTTTTCGCCTTGGTATAATTCAAATTCGACTACTAAACCCTTAGACGTAGTTATTACGAAATTTTTTAACCCAACCGGCCTTGGTTTGTTCCTTACGTACTGGCCATATGGGCATCGCCTGGTGTACGGGATCATTTGCACATCCACCGAATAAGCACATCCTTTTCTGGGTAAAGCTCGACACCTTTCTCGCACAGTATTAATTATTGGTAGAATCTTCCAAAACGGCTTAGTCGAATTTACCGATGTTTCGGTTACATCCAGGTAATGTAAAGCTGCTCTAAGTTTTTTAAATCGTGTTTTCGAAATTGTGATTGCAATTAATTCGACGCGCAATCCTTTTCTCCAATAGATATCCATTCGCGGATATCGAATACAGCCTATTAGCAGGAAAACACCATATAATTTTTTTAATTCTAACACCGTGGTTTTCAACTCAGCACCACAATTTTTTAAATGATACATATTGGTGTATGTTGCACCATCTGTAAAGTGTAATGAGGGAGCCGGTTGGGTTTCACCTCACAGGAATGTTTCTTCGAATATACCAGAATACCATACATTTTTAGGCTGTGAATTAACGTTATTTTCTTATCCGATTTCGGTGATTTGGTCGACATTATTTTCATTGTGATTTTCGGATGAATCTGAGTTTTCCTCACTCTCTTGTACAACACAATCATTTGGCACATCATCTTCTGAATCTGATGCCGATTCTTCTAAAATACGTTGTAGTTCGGCCTCATCAACTTGCCATTGGCCGGACTTGAACAAAACTAAAAAAGAAAAATTAAATAAAACTGTAATAGTTGAAGTTTAGCATACACATTACACAATTGTGCATGTCTATATTTAACACCAATTACCAAGTTATTCAAACTTTTATTTATTTGTTGTATATTATTAAGGAAACACACAATGTTTAATGAATATTATTCAATAAACAAATATATAATTAGTTAATTGTTTCTGTATTTAATTTTACTTACATTTGTATGGCGCGTCCATTGTAAAATTATCACTTTTTCGGTTAGAAATTTGACAGATAAATTAAATTTTCCATAAAACATTTAATGAATTATATAAAATTTAAAGTATAGAATCACAGATTGAAGCATAATTTAATAAAAAGAAAAACTAGCAAAACGAATTAAGCCGTTTATATTAACGAATTCCATAACCACCACAAATGTGTATGTTGGTCAGTGATTATTATTTATATTACAAAACATTAGTATCATTCAGTTGAAGACACAATTGTGTATATTGAACTTGAACTCATATGAAATTTAAATCGAAAACGCCATTTTAAGCTATACATAGTTATTTATCAACACATTTGTGTACGGTGAACTTACATTACAACATAAAAAAAAAAAATTATTTGAACTCGAAAGGGTTAAAAATAAATAAAAATTAAAAATAATTACAAAAAAAATGAGATAAAAAATAAATAAAAACAACCAAACAAAATAAAAATAAATAACAAACAAATAACCCAACTAACCAAACCCGTACATAAGCATACACAAATTTAAGAACTTAGTAATATTTTGCTCTCAATAAGAAAACACGGCGACTTTACGGTGACTAAAGAGTGATTTGTAAAACTAAATAAGTACTTATGGCTTCAATAAGGTTATATTTGGTTTCATGCTTTTTGATTTGAAAATTCGTATGTTTGGTTGCATCACAACCGTAATGAACGCATACCAATAATCATGCTTTTACCAACTTATGAGAAAACTGATACTCAACTGTAAACGTATGGTTTCAATTTGGCTGTAGCTTCACAGACAATTATTGCTTTTGAGTATTCAATCGTAAATGATTATATAAGCATGCATATTAAATAATTCGTCACTATAATGTACGCAATTACTCGCTGCGATCTGGTATGGTCGCATCATTAACCAAAATGTGAATTGAAACTGTCATTCCTCCGAAAACGTTTATTAAAGTGCTGATCAAAATCGTTTATTAAAGTGCTGAACAATGCGAGGTTATCGGTGAGTACGATTATTACAGAGGGCGATATATGAGTTTTCCGAGAATTAATTGTACTTTAACGACATATTTAAAGTTTCGCAACCAAACCGATGAAGACCACCATAAGGAGAGGACGCCTTTAATCGATCTTCAATCAGTGAATTAGTCGAAAATTCTATGATTTATTGCATTTGGCGGATTTATTGCATTTGTTGGAGATTGCGGGCTAATGAAAAAATGCCTTATTGGTTGGGTACATGGTGACTACAATTTCAGAGCAAAATTTGCAGTCAGTGACGTCCATTAATTTTTAAGTATCTAAACGAAAAGCCGTTTTAAAATGTATTTTTATTGGTTCTAAGATTTAATTTATAATATTAATTTGTATATACTCCAAAAAAGAACATCCGAATAAATACACATTTAACAGTAAATTTCCGTTACAGTCGCAAAATATAAAATGCATTGTCACATTAAGTACACATTTCAGTATCATTTTGCATTATTTAGGAAGATTTATTTCTGAAATGTTCGCATAAAGGCGCAAAGTACGAAAATCATTTTAATTGTTGGCAATTGTCACCTTACGCAAACGTTTCGGTATTATTTTGTGTTATTTAGACTAATTTGCCACTAAAATGTATGCATAAGGTCAGTATTGTCTTTTTACTTTCTTTTACGTAAGTAAAATAAAGTATAGTAATCATGAAAATTTTCGACCTTGAGATTATTGAAGATTTATCTGTTTTGAGGTCCCCTGAGTAGTGTAAAAGCGTATGTCCTGGAACACCCCAAATGGGGTGGATTTTTATATGTAAATTACAACAACACAAACGATTACATATGTTTTTTAATATGAAGATTACAGTAGAACCACGATAATTAAATCTCTATATAAAATGTAAACGTAAGTATATAATTTTATTAAAAATCCGTTGTTCAACTGTACATTAACTGTACAATATTTTTTTAAGACATTTTGTTAGATGGCAGCACAGTCATAAACTTTAAGCTTTGAACTTTTTAATATTAATTAATTTTTCGATAGATGGTGCACATTTCTTACAGTTTAATTATCAACCACGATAACTAAAACTCTATATAAATGTATCTAAAATCAGGTATTCAACTGTAAATTATTATTATTTTCCAACTTTATCTGTAGGTGTCACTTTAAAAGCTTATTTTATGTACATGGTTTGTAACTTGGTTCAATATACAGTTTTATTATCAACCACGATAACTAAAACTCTATATAAATGTATCTAAAATCAGGTATTCAACTGTAAATTATTATTATTTTCCAACTTTATCTGTAGATGTCACTTTAAAAGCTTATTTTATGTACATGGTTTGTAACTCGGTTCAATATAAAGTTTTATTATCAATCACGATAACTAAAACTCTATATGAATTTATCCAAAATCAAGTATTCAAGTGTCTTTGAAAGTTTATTTTTAGGTACTCAACTGTAATAAAGTAAAAAATATTGATTATGATTAATTTCTGTCTATGTAAGAGAAAAATATTCGCTTTTGAAGTGTATTAACCTGATATATCGCGTTTCATAAAAAATAAAATTATTCACATATACATACATGTACATATAACAAAAATCATCGTGAATAAACTGCTAAGGTCATTAAAATCTAACACATTAATTAATATACATGACTTAATATATTATTAAAGTGAATAAGGTCATTAAAATCTACAAGAAATTTGTGAAGTTCTGTTATTAGTGTTATTGCATAAATATAGAAACGTTTTGTTAATTATTTTGTGAATTAATAAATCTAAATAAATAAAAATAAAATCAGCATTGATACAGATTTGCGAAGCTGATTTATACGTGTTGTAATAAATTAAGAAAACTTAATTCAAATACTGTTTTTATTGTATATCAATTTAAATATATTAAATTTGAATAAATAAAAATAATTTCAGCATTAAAGAAAAAGTAAGTTTAAATATATAAAAAGTTTTTATTATATTATTAGAAATATTTATTATTATTATTTACTATATTACAGATAATTAATACTAAAATGAACAACTGCGAATTATGTATGTTCACTTTTTCGTCAAAAGACCATCTAAAACGTCACCAGGAAAATCAGCATCCAACAGAAAAGACGTTATGCGATATATGTGGATGTACATATATCAATAAACGAAAGCTGGATTATCACCAAAAGAGATGTAATCGTCTTGATAATTTACAACAGCCAGGACCATCTATTCCATCAAATTCAAGGATAGCTGTAGTAGCCGCTAAGAGAAGGAAAACGGATGATGCACCCGCTGAGGCTGCTAACGTTTTATGTGGTGATTGTAATGTAAGTGTTCCAAAAAAAAATCTGTTTAATCATTATAGATCATTATTACATAAAAATAATTGTTTACAAAACTATAATGAGAATGATGATGAAAACATTCGAATCATTAGCAATGCATTTAAATCCAGAATAATTAGTTATAGGGTTTCAGATGTACCTAATAACTATATTAGTATAAATGATTTTATGTGTTCTATAAAACATAAAATAATCAAATTAATACAGCTTCAAACAGAATCATTTAAAGCTGTTAAAACAAATTTTGAATTGTTTGGTTTATTCACCAAATATGATTTGAAAAATGAATCAAATGTTAGTTCAATAAAATCATTTAATACTAAAAATGCAATTTTAACGGAAGCTACTGATTTGAATGAGATATTTTCTCAGATTGTTTGCACCCTCAATACTCTGAGTGAGGAGTTTCAGGAGAAAGAGTCTGGATGGGCTATGGACAAAGTATTGTTCATTGAAGTGAATTTTAATAAATATAGTCCTATGAGAGGGTCCTCTTACATACCTCTCCCAAAATTTTTTAAAGATAAAAAGGCTATAATCAATGTCCAAAATTCAGATCAAGCCTGCTTCGCCTGGTCGATCATGGCTAGCAAATATCTTAATGTAGCAAATCCTCAACGGTGTAATTCTTATCCTCATTATAGTTCTATCTTAAATTTAAGTAATCTTAGTTTCCCCATGCCATTAAAAGACATCCCACAATTTGAAAATCAGAATAATATAAGTGTAAATGTGTATGGGATAGAAGGTAATCAAATTGTGGGACCTTTATATTATACAAATTCGAAAAAATCACACCACGTTAATTTGTTGTATATAGACGATGGTGTAAATAGTCATTATTGTTTTATAAAAAAATTAAATACGTTAGTGCACAAACAATTATCAAAAAGAACAAATAAAAAATTCATTTGTGATGGATGTTTAATTTTTTTTCATACTGAAGAAAAATTAAATATTCATCTACAACATGGATGTAACAAAATTAAATGTGTGCTCCCTAATAAAGATAATGATATTTTAGAATTTAGAAATTATAATCATAAATTACAAGTCCCATACGTGATATATTGCGACTTCGAAGCAATATTAAAACCAATTGATTCGTGTACTCTAAATCCTATAACATCATTTACTGAAAATATTTTAAAACATGAACCCAGTAGTTTTGGATATTACATTAAATGTTCATATAATGATAGTAAATCTAAATTTGTTACATACAGAGGTAGTGATTGTGGAAAAATTTTCATTGATAAAATAAAAGAGGATTTAGAAATTATATACAATGACCTACACATAAATCGAAAAATGAAAAAACTTTCCTGCACGGAGCAATTAAATTACAATTTATCAAATCAATGTCATATTTGTAACGGTGATTTTAATGATGATGAAAACTATAAAGTTATGGACCATTGCCATTTAACAGGAAAATTTAGAGGTGCTGCGCATACTAAATGCAATTTAAATTATAAGATAGCAGATTTCATACCAATATTTTTTCACAATTTAAGTGGCTATGATTCGCACTTTATCATAAAAGAATTAGGTTTTGATACGGAACAAATAGATTTAATTGCTCAGAATAAGGAGCGATATATTTCATTTACAAAAATGTTCAAAATTAATGAGATTAAAAAAATTAAATTGAGGTTTGTAGATTCATTTAAATTTATGGCAGCTAGTCTTGATAAACTAGCTAACAATCTTAATGACTCTCAATTCGATGAAGTTAGAAAGAGTTTTTCTAATCAAAATGAATTTAATCTTATAAAGAAAAAAGGTGTTTTCCCATACGATTATGTAGATAGTTTTAAAAAATATGATGAAACTGAATTACCATCCAGAAATCATTTTTTTAACAAATTACAAAATACTGATATATCTGATGAGCAATATAATCATGCTCTAAATGTATGGAAAACATTTAAATGTAAAAATTTAGGTGATTATTCCGACTTATATTTAAAATCAGATGTACTTATTTTAGCCGACATATTTGAAAATTTCCGGAAAGTTTGTATGCAAACATACGATCTAGACCCGGCCCATTATTTCACAGCCCCAGGTTTAAGTTGGGATGCCATGCTTAAATTCACCAAAATCAAATTAGAATTATTAAAAGACATTGATATGATAAATTTTATTAAAAAAGGTATTCGTGGCGGATTAACACAGTGCTCCAAACGATATGCTAAAGCAAATAACAAATACATGAAAAATTATAATAATGATATAGATTCTAATTTTCTTGTTTATTTAGATGCTAATAATCTATATGGCTGGGCTATGAGCCAATCACTCCCTTATGCTGATTTCAGATTTCTTGATTCAGCAGAACTTGATAAATTTAATTTCGATCATTTAACAGATAATGAATCAGAATCAGGTTATATTCTAGAAGTTGATTTAGAATATCCTGATCAATTACACCAAAAGCATAATGATTTACCATTTTGTATGGAAAATATACAGCCACCATACGAAAGTGCAAAACAAAATAAATTAATTGCTAACCTAGAACCTAAAAAAGCATACGTCATTCATCAAACAAATTTAAAGAAATTTATTAAAAATGGACTAATATTATCTAAAATACATAGAGTTTTAAAGTTTAGTCAAAAACCATGGCTCAAATCATATATAGATTTGAATACCGATCTTAGGACTAAAGCTCTAAATGCGTTTGATAAAGATTTGTATAAATTAAAAAATAATAGTGTTTTTGGTAAAACAATTGAAAATGTTGACAAGAGAACAGATGTAAGATTAGTATCACATTGGGAAAATATTGGAAACAGATTTGGAGCAAATACTTTGATCAGCAAACCTAATTTTCATTCTTCAGCAATATTTGACGAAAATTTGGTAGCTATTCAAATGAATAGATTATCGGTTACGTATAATAAACCCATTTATGTGGGTTTCTGTGTTTTAGAATTATCCAAAACTCTAATGTATGATTTTCATTATGATTATATTAAGACGAAGTATGATGATAATGCTTCACTTTTATATACTGATACGGATTCATTAATATATGATATTCAAACTATGGATTTTTATGAAGATATCAAGCCTGATTTAAATGAGAAGTTTGATACTTCTGATTATCCATCCAATAACATATATAATCTTCCATTAGTTAATAAAAAAGTTTTAGGAATGTTTAAAGATGAATGTTGTGGTAAAATTTTGACAGAATTTATTGGGATTAGAGCAAAATCATACTGTATAAGCTTAGGAGATGATAATGAAATTATTAAGAAAATAAAAGGTGTAAAAAAAAATGTAGTTTCTGATTCGATATCATTAGATGATTTTAAAAATTGTTTAAATAAAAATGATAATATAATTAGATCACAACTAAATTTTAGAAGTATTAGACACAACCTATATACTCAATTGTTAAACAAAGTAGCGTTATCAAATTTTGATGATAAAAGATTTGTAATTCCAAATTCATACAAAACTTTGGCATGGGGTAATAAAGAAATTGATAATTTTTATTTTAATTAGTTTAATAATACATTTTATATTTCTTAAATATAATATATATAATACATTTAATGTCTTTTAGTTTTAAATTAAAATATTAAACCAAAATTATATATTAAGTAGTTTTAATAATTAAGAAAATTTTAATAGGTAATAAAAAAATAAAAAAAAAAAATATAAAGTTTAAATTAAATCTGTTTTATTTATCCACGAGTTATGTGATGATTCAAAACCTAGCCACTTAACATAAACTTGATTACCTTTCTTCTTCAAAACTTTCTCTACGAGGTAAGTGTCAGGATGATTTGTCTTTTGCAGCTCTTTTTCATAAAACCGGCCTGATATTAGCTGTCCCTTATAATCCTCAAGTAAATACGTTACAGGAAATTTGTTGTTAATACTAACAACTTTAAATATTTCAGTAGTCCAATTTGGAGTATAACCTTTTTCGAAAACGGTTTTAAATTTGCTAACTCGAACGAAATCCCCAACTTTAAATTTATTTTTTTGCATTAACTTAGGATATGTATACACTTGTTTTAAAATTTGTTTTTCATTTGCCATAGTAACTTCTACAGGTGCTAATTTAATTGTCCTATGTTTTTTATTGTTGTAATCTTTCACTAATTTTTTTAAAATATTCAGCCACTTGTAAGATCCTTGAAGACTAAATTTCCTCCACATATTTTCCTTAAGAGTTCGATTAAATCTTTCTACTATACATGCTTTTATTGGACTAAATGTTGAATAGTGGTTAATATTTTTCTGTTTCACAAGCTGTTTGAAATCTTTATTATAGAATTCAGTTCCCATATCCGTTTGTAGATTCTTTGGTACTCTTTTACTCTCATTGAAAATTTTTGTTAAAGCACCAACAATCATCTGTGATGTTTTTTTCTTTATAGGTTCAACCCAAGCAAATTTAGAAAAAGCATCGATTACAGTTAGAAGATATTTAAAACCAGCATTTTCTCTTGAATATGGAATCATTTCCACGAGATCTGCTTGCCATAAGTCATCAATACCCTTAATTTTAACATGTCTGCGTATAAAATTTTTACGTGCTGGCTTATGCAATTCATTCACTATTTGAATCCGACTCATTTTATGTAAGTGGATGAATTAATAATGAAAGCATATGAATTTTGGATTGGTATATATAAAATATTGTTTCCTCATAATGTTTAGGATTTATTTAAAACGAGAGATATCTTGGATTATGATCACTATAACATTCATCAAAATGAATGATCTTTAACATAATAAATGTTAGCTAATTTGCCCATAGTGTTGAAAACAGAGAAGTAGCGGAGTCGAAAACCATAATAAGATTGTTTTGAAATTAAATACTTTTTCTAAATAATTTTATATATAATATTGTTTTATTTATTTATATAAAATGAACATTATATCTATCAGTTTTTACCATAGTTAAGTGTTCTTTACACAAATGGTTTAAATTTTGTATTTCTCGATCATTAAAAACGTTGAATCGCTCCGGCATAAATATGATGTTCTCATCAGTCTCTATTAGGATTTTCACGCCATATCTCGTGTTGACTGATTTGACTTCTTGTACCACGTAGTTTCTACCCACATCCAGATCTTCAAATTTGGTTATTTTTTTCTCAGCAAACCTTGGCACATTGTTGAGTTTTTCTAAAAGTTGTTGACGAATATCCATGGTTGGTTGGTTGTTAACAATCTTATGCTTACTATCAAACTGATAATTTTCAAAGAAGCTCACTATAATTTATACTTATTATGGTTTAAGTTGACTTTTAAACACGCGCAGTTTTTTCCAATCTTACCACATCAGCATAAATATTACGAAGTATCGATTAAATACAAACCTTTGTCATCATATCAAGTTACGTTCAATGATTTCAACATCCATATTCGTAAAATAAGGTCAATAAACATGTTTAATCATGGTTAATCAAACAAGTCAACATGTATATGTACATCACGTGGCCCCTCTGAAAACATCATTTTCAAATATACGAGAGTTTATCTAGATCTAGTATAGATTTGTACATTGTTCGAGTCACACGCGAAAAGTAAAAAACCTCATTTAAATGGATTCACCAGTACATCGAGAGGAACAAGGAGATACATGCGGTTTATACGGGTTAGAAGGTGGAATGAATAAGGTGCAGAGTCGGCTAAAATCATTCGAGAAGTTATGGAACAAATGGTTCATCGATCCATTAGAACTATCTCGAGCTGGATTTTACTACACAGGCGTGGACGACTGCATCAAGTGTTTCAGCTGCAAAGGAGTTCTCGAGGATTGGAATATCACCAATGAAATATGGACGGAACATGCATTTTGGTTTCCCGCATGCCGACACGTTAAAAACATTAGAGGTGAAGAGTTTATCGATAATATTCAAACCAAATGGATTCAAGACGGTGTAATTCATTGTAAAAATAATATTTAAGAAATAAAAAATTGATTTGAAAAAAGTATAAATTGTTTTTATTCATTAATTTCTTAGTGTACGAGTACAAAGTTCATTTATTAATTTTTCCTTACATAAAACTGGTATTTCATTAAACAATCTTGAATAATTAAAATAGTTATATCCTGTTACTGGCGGTATAAAAAAATCCTGTATTTGTAGAGAATATGTTAGCTGATCGAAACATTTTTCTTTGTATAAATAGAAATAATTAGCAACATCAGTCCGTACTGTTTCGCTCCAGATAATGATTGATTGCAAAAATGATGATAAAGATGAGCAGCGTTCCCATTCTTTGGAATTTAAAACGATTTTCTTCCCTCCACTCGTAAATATAATACGTCTCTCATTATTTCTGCTGGTTAGCTTTACATCACAATTTCCATTCGTTTTTGGTAATTCAGCAAAGGAAATGTTACCATTGAAGTGGTTGTTTATTGTTGGTAAATTATTGAAAATTGTAGTCGTCCACATTTCAGCACTTAGTGTATGAAATATTGTATTTTTGAACAAGATTATAGTAGTTTCAAAAGTGTTAATATCATAACCAACATTTAGATAACTTGTATGTTGATCATTTAAAAAATATGTATGAGACAACAATAAATTAGGTATGGTTGCCATCTTTTTTTTAATTAAATTATTAACGCTTTTTACTTTAAGCATATTGTTTGTGTTTCAAGGTAAATGTAAACTAGTTTTTCATAAAAATAACTTCCGTATTTATACTCTTCAAGAGTGGTACTATCCCTTTCATACATGTTAATAAAATCATATTTTATTCTTCTTATCGATGAACTTAAATAACCTTTCTACAAAATTCCTAAAACGTGATGAATCATGTTTGTTTTTGTTCTTGTAGTTAAAATCTTAGGAAATTCTTTTTTAAAAAGTTTCTTTATTTTTACATCATTTTCAATATGGTTTTTAACATTAAATAATTTTATAAATTTTTTCATTGAGTTACGTTTACATCTATTTAACAAATATACACAACAATATTGGCCACAAACTCCGGTGAATAAACTTTGTAATTGTTTATTATTGTATGTAATGCATTTACTGTTATATTTTAGAAATCTATTAATCTCAGGATATTTCGTTGGTGATCTTCCGTAAGAATCAAAAAATTCTCCACATCCATTTGATGGAAAATAAACAGCTAACCAATGTTGCCCTGGTTGATTTGATTTGTCCGTATTAATAACATATAAAGCAGGTTTTGATTTAACCCTCTTTGGGATTGTGTTTATTGCAAAAACACCTTGAAAATACTTCTTAGTAAATTTATGTGTTTTCAATGCTTGTTGAATATCTAAAGTAGTTGTTGTATTGGCAATCATCATGTGTATTAGTATAAACTAACTTTTTATTTAGGATATAAGAGGTATTTATATTATTAATAATTCGTTACAATATTACGATTTTTATCTATTTCTAGAGTTGTATCATATTCCAAGTACACTAAACATGTTTTAGTTGTCTTAAGAGCTTCCCCAAATCGTGCCTCGAGTCTTAAACTTCCTTGATTCATTAGAGAGTTGCATGATAAAGTACTTGACATGTCCGAAGTTAGATCAAAAGCTAACAGGAAATAGCCATTCTTGAACATTTCTTTGGTAATCAAATTTCCTTGAGGTGTGTGTAAAATTCCACTCGATGTAAATATTGTTGAATACGCTCTAGCGTAACTGGACCCATCTGCAAAATTCATTTCAATCGGTGCACTAGGAACTTGAACCCCATTTATATAAATTGCGAACGATGTTATTTTATTATTTTTAAAATTATATGGATTCTTAGATCTTTTCCCAGAATATGCATCATTATCTACCATTGTAAATATTAGATTTGTTGGGAGCTGTCCTAGAACAATATTATCTAGTGAAATTGAGTTTCCTCCGGCAGGAATTGTAAATGATTTAATTTCGTTACGCTTATAGTGATATTTTGCTGTTGTATTTTCAAGCATTTTATGGTGTGCAATTAAAATATTTGGATTTACATGAGCATGTCTCAAGTAAAGTGTAGCTTCTGTAATTTTGACAATCGAAGTATCTGTATCAGCACCGAGTAAATAAAATTCCGGTTTATTCAATGTTAACGAAATTCGTAAATCTACATTGTTTAATAATAGCAAAGGTTGATTGAGCATGTCAGCATGCAATTTTCCATATACTTCTACAATTCCACTGTTTTTAGTTAATGCTGTTCTTAATTTTAATCCATCGTTTTCAGCAAGATTATCAAGATTTTTTGTCTCCAAACTCCATCCTGATAATTGCAAATGTGTTTTGTATGCATCATCACCATAATTTAATAATTGTTCTAAATATGCTCGATAACTGTAATTCCCATCTGTTGAATTTATATTCTTTCCGTTTAAAGAAATATTGACTTGATGAAACAGGGAATGCAGCATATTGTTAACTAAACTAGGCTGATCTTTGTCGGCCTCTACATATAATTTGCCATCATTTTTAGTTACTTGAAATTTCAGACATAAATTTATTGATGATAAATCTAAATATGAATCACCATGACTGTAACAAGCAAATTCAATAACCGACTGATTTTCTAAACTGGTTATAGGTTTGTATGCTACTTCTTCATTTTTTAAAATACTTGTTTGAATTGAAGGTGGTTGAAATAAATCTAGCTCCGATTTCATGCATTCTGTAAACGCCATTATGTAAAAATATCAATAATCCGTTTCTTGTTTGTTTTATTTTTTAATATATTTTTTCTCTTTTTCACGCTGTCACGAACAACTCTCAACTGTTTACAACGGCTTTTCAAGCAGCCTTTTATTGATTTTTTAGCTCCTGTACCAGACATTTGTTTAATTTTGTCTGCTGCTTTATCTCGTAATTTATCAACCACTTGTATTGATCTATCACGAAGTATTTCATTAATCGGCTTTTGTGTCTGAAGAATGTCTGAACCAACTTGAAGTGCTTCACTTGTTAAGCCATGAAGGGCTGATGTTAATATTGGTTTTAAGTAACGGAATATTCCGCCGAAAAATCCTCCTAATCCTCTTCCCTTTTGATATACTCTTTGAGATCGTAATAGTGGACCAAAATCTTCATTGTTATAGCCACCACCGCCGGATTGGTTAGCGTAGTACTTTGCGTAATAGTTATCCATTTGTAATTAATGAAATCCGTAAGATACCTCTTTATATACCTTTGCGAAAGTGAAGTACTAGGTAGGTCATAAAAAGTCCATCTTTAAAATTAATTTGTTCACCAGTTTCATCAGTTATTAAAATACTGATCTCTGATATATTATACTTTTCAATGGGGCAATATTGAACATTATCTATTTGATATGATCGAGATATGCTTCTATCAACGTCTGTTCCTAGGGGATGCATATACAAGCATGATACAGATGCATCCCCAATAGTTCTCGGTTTGATTATATTACAATAAAAACACATGTAAAATGGAAATGGATTGATCTTAGTCTTCACATAAATATAATTATCTTTAATATTTTTTATTTTAGCTTCATTCTCTTTGGTTGCTTTGAAATTTTTAATTTCCATTTGTAAAGATTCTATAAACTCTGGCCATCTCGTTATTTTAATCTGAGAAAATATTACATCAAAAAATTCCTCAAGTGTGTACTCTTGATGACATTTTATTAAAGGGTTAACACCTTTCAACGCTGGTAGCTGAATATATGGTTCTTCTTTGTTATAATTGATTCTAACTAATTTAGTTGATGAGTTATACCGATCAAAGAAATTAGCTTCTTCGATTGGTTGATAAAATTTAGGGGTAGTTGCATATAAAAATATTATTAATTCAACGTTTAAAGGAAGTATGTATTTTGATGGCGTTTTAATTGTAATTTTTGTTTGTTCACTTATGGAAGTATGAGCAACGTTAGTTAGACCAACATACCATTTCTCATTAGGATCCAAATTTATAGTGTTAGGAAGTTTAACCGTGAACCTCGATAATGAATTGTTTGGGTAATATTTTAAAGAACTGTTACTTAAAAGAGTTACGTGTGTGAAATTATCCATCACTGTTCTCATTAATAACTAATAAATTAATAAATAAAAACACCGATTTTATCCTTTATATAACTTTTTATTTTTATAATTTTTATTTCATTCTTGTCCAAGGATGTTTTCGTAAGCGTTCTTGTTCACTACGTTTTATTGTTTGAACTGTTAACGTACGTTCACTTTTCCTCTTAGGTGGGTCCTGAGATGATTGCATTGATCCTGGTTTTGGAGGCTGAAGATCTTTGCGGTTTTTAAAAATATATTTTTTTGTTGGAACAGAGATTGTTGCACCGTCTTTCATTTCAAATGTTCTGTACATGTTAGAGTCTGAAGAAGCTCTTTCCCGCAAAATTTCTTTTGGATCAATATACTCCTCAGAAACAATCCTATCATCATCATCACCATCATCATCATCATCAACATCAAATACACCGTCATTATTTTCAAATATTTCTTCTGTGTCTAATTGTGTAAAATCTGGTTTAGTTTTTTCATCAACATTTGTGTACACCTCTTCAACTTTAGGTATATCAGTTTGTGTACCAATATCAAAGCCTTCTGATGATGAATCTGTATTTGCTTCTTGGTCTGTATAAAAAATTCTTTTAGTTTGAACTCCCACTCCTTGAACATGACGTATTGCTGGTTGATGCCAATTAAATTTATTCTTATAAGCATTTTTTCTTTTCATTGATGAATATGTTAATAAGTTCTGCCTATATAGATGCCACTTATTCAAATCAGTTAGTTTGTTGTTATGTAGAATTGATTTCATATTTTTATCTAATTCCGATAGTTTACTATCATCAATTAAATATTTTTTAATTTTTTCGAAAATTTCTGGTTGTATAACAATCATCCGTTGTAAATTACTCATGATGACTGATTAATTATTTGGCCTATCAATCCTGATAAAATAGTACCGATTAAAACGGGTAAGAATCCACCTTTTTGTACAAGAATTTTACGCTTTGAAGAGAGACCCAGTTTTGGACAAGCCAAGCTGCGAAGTTCTCTTTTATACTTTTTTAATTTTGTTTTACACTGTTTAGAAATTCTATTGTTTCCATTTAATGTGTTCAGTGATATTTCACATAAAGTTTTTATAACTTCCGGGGGACAGACCTTAAGTAGCGCTTTTCTCGTTTGTGGCTTACACTTTTTTAGCACATGTAGAATATGTTTGTTTGCCTTCAATCGTTTCATTTTTTATACACACGTTTTTATTTTCAAATAAAATAGTTGGACAATAACATGTAAAATAATCTTTTTTTAAGATATCTGTACGGAAACGAAATAAATCATTGGCTGACTGTGTTAAATCAAATAGTAAATAACCGTGAGCTCTCGAAGTAGCCTCGTTATATACCCTCATAAGTTCTGCTGTGTTTTCAGGGTATATTTGTCTTGCTAGAGAACAAATCTGAGATCTATCTCTGGGATTTTTAAAAACTACCAGATATTTACAATTTAAAGAAATATCTCGACAATATTTTGCTTGGTGAAACACATTCTGAGTTACTAAAATAACAGACAAATTATTATGATGTGAACCTTTGGTAAAAAGTTCGCAAATATTTTTATTATAAGCTTCTGTCATTAGATCATCCAATATTATGATACTTCCGTCTTCACAATTTTCGAAGGTGTCTGGGATATTTTTTATAATTTCTATTTGATTTGTTTCGTAGATACCTTGTGGTATCGCTTTTGAGTTTCCATTACACCATACAATTTTATTTACTTTTCTACCATCATTCAAATGTTTTAATAAATTTATAACGAACGTAGTTTTTCCACACCCTGATGGTCCCGCAACCATCATTGTAAACGGTCTAACAATATACATTATTCTAATGTACCATACAATAAATGCGTACCCTTTTATAACTTCTTAATAGAAAATAATTTTATTTTCGTTAAATGTATAGTTTAAAAAGATGATATACAGATAAAGTTGGTAAAATAAAAAAATTATGATCAAGATTTCAATGCCAAGGTTAAATTATAAAATATTAATACATATAACGTACTATCCAATTTCAATTATGCAATTTTTTTCTTATCTTCTTTTCTTACTTTATGCTGATTACATTTTACAATTTTTATTTATTGTACGATGAACTAGTTTTTTTTTTTTTCAATGCCAAGGTTAAATTATAAAATATTATTATAACTTTGTAGTATCCAATTTCAATTAAAAAATAAATATTATTCGTTTAAGTTACAAACCATGTTTACAGAATATACATAAACTTTGAAATGTGACATCTACAGATAATGTTTTAAAAAATAACAATATACAGTTGAATACATGATTTTGGATAAATTCATATAGAGTTTTAGTTATCGTGGTTGATAATAAAACTGTATATTGAACCAAGTTACAAACCATGTACATAAAATAAGCTTTTAAAGTGACACCTACAGATAAAGTTGGAAAATAATAATAATTTACAGTTGAATACCTGATTTTAGATACATTTATATAGAGTTTTAGTTATCGTGGTTGATAATTAAACTGTAAGAAATGTGCACCATCTATCGAAAAATTAATTAATATTAAAAAGTTCAAAGCTTAAAGTTTATGACTGTGCTGCCATCTAACAAAATGTCTTAAAAAAATATTGTACAGTTAATGTACAGTTGAACAACGGATTTTTAATAAAATTATATACTTACGTTTACATTTTATATAGAGATTTAATTATCGTGGTTCTACTGTAATCTTCATATTAAAAAACAAATGTAATCGTTTGTGTTGTTGTAATTTACATATAAAAATCCACCCCATTTGGGGTGTTCCAGGACATACGCTTTTACACTACTCCCCTGAGTCCGAAAAAGTGGGTTTCGAAATGATGTCTGTCTGTCAGTCCGTCTGTCTGTCCGTCTGTCTGTCAGTCTGTGTCCTCTCTACAGCCCAGATGGCTTAACCAATCGAACTGAAACTTCAGATTTAAGCTTTTTGGATAAATTGGGAGGTCCCAGTGAATTTTACTTCAAATCGGTCCACCGGAAGTGGCCACTCCCTTGGGCCAGAAAATTTGTTTTGCAAATATCTTAAAAAGTATAAGGTTTACAAAAAATT
The DNA here is from genome assembly GCA_963556165.1 of Tipula helvola. Taxonomy (NCBI): domain Eukaryota; kingdom Metazoa; phylum Arthropoda; class Insecta; order Diptera; family Tipulidae; genus Tipula; species Tipula helvola. The sequence continues at coordinate 35,219,136 of OY744482.1, read as the reverse complement.
ACTAATACAAAATGTTTCCAAAAATCAAAAAAAAATAAAAATAAACAAATTAAAAATTAATAAAATTAAAATTAAAAATTAAAAAAAAAAATTTAAAAAAAATTTAAAAATTTTATAAAAAAAAAATTAAATATTGTTTTGCCAACACATAAATATATGTGTATATATAGCCTAATTATGCTAATTATAATTAATTTGCACACTACAGTGACATACTTCCGGGTTTTAATGCAAATATTACATAATTGAATGTGGATCATTTTTTTATGTTTCTTAACTTTTTTAACGACTTATTAGGGTTTGTAATACTTAAGTATATATATCGTTTTATAATTGCAAAAATATTTCGCAACTCCTGCCCCCCCCCACACACTTTTTTACAGGGAGTTACAGCAGCTCTTGCATTTGTCATTTTAATTATTGTGTGTATTAGCCCAATTATGCTAATTATAATTAATTTGCACACTTCAGTGACGTACTGTATGTTATAAAAATATTTAGCCTACATGTATGTTAAATTGCCAAATCGGTCAACCGGAAGTGGCCACTCTCGGCCCGAAAATGTGTTTTGCACATATTTTAAAAAGTATAAGATTTACAAAAAATCACTAATACAAATTCCAAAAAATTAAAAGAAAAAATTTAAATTCATAAATATCACCTTTTATTTCTTTTACGTGTGTACTAATGAGTTCAAAAAATTGAGTTTTGAAGTGGTGTCTGTTGGTATATACATATGACTGTCAATTTGTAGTCCAAATGGTTTAAGCAATCAAACTGCAACTTCATGTTTAAACTTTTTACATAAATTTTGGGGTCCCGCAGTTCCCAGCTCCCAGATTCCGTAAAACAGAAAATTTATTTTGCAAATATTTCAAAAATATACAATTTACAGAAAACATGAAATAATAAAAACAATCTTAATTAAGTTTGCGGGAAATTTGAATTATAAAAGTTTTTCAAAATTCGCTGTTCGTAAAAGAAAGTCGTGTGCTGGCCACACCTCCATTTTTCACTTTAAGTGTATATTTCAGTATCATTTTGCATTATTTTGGAAGGTTTATCACTGAAATGTTCGCATAAAGTCGCAAATTACAAAACACATTTTAGTAAAGGAAATTGTCACCTAACGCATACGCTTCGGTATTATTTTGTGTCATTTTGACTAATTTCTCACTGCAATGTATGCGTAAAGTCAACATTAAAAATTTTTATCTTACGCACGCTTTTCAATGTCATTTTGTCTTATTTGTAAAAGGATTATAACTAAATGTTCGCAAAACTGTGAAAATTTTCAAAATATTTCGTTAATTAAAAACTGTCACCTTAGGTTTACATTTCGGTACCATTTCGGGAAATTTTGAGAATTTTATCGCGGAAATGTTCACATAAAGTCATTATGGCCATCGTGAACGTTATATTTTTACTTTAAACACACATTTAAAAAACTATTAGCACCTAATTAATTTCTGATAATATCGCCATTTTAATTTGTTGTTGTATACCGAATTACTGATTATTTTAGGTTAAAAAAATGTCTTTTTTTTTAAATAATATAATTTTTTTTTTAATGACGAATAATTTTGAAGCCCCTTGCGTTTTTAGAAGTAGAACGGTTCCATTTACTATAAATATGCGATTGCATTAATTTTTACAAATAATGTTTTTTTTAATAGACAGTAAGTAATCTTATTTTATTATATTTATGAATTATAATGTTTCAAAATATGGACATTATAAAAGTCATTGATTATTATTTTTTAAAGTCTGTAAAATCAAAGTGAATTTTATGTATAATCAGAATGAAACGAGAATATTTTCTGACTGTGTAATTGCGCATTTTCACTCGCAAGAAAGAAGTTCAGTCGCAATGTTAGGTATATGTATGCATATAGCACACTCGCATTGCCACAAAAAATGTATCGTCTGTTACTAAAATGTATGTGTATACTTACAGCTACATTTTTGTGGAAGCGAAAGTCTTTGAGTTACAAAGCATGCGCTCAGTATGCATTCAGATTTGCACACAATCATTCCCCAAATCGCGTACATGTCGCACTATTCTTGTGAAATGTACGGTTGCATGTGTATCCATAAAGTAACAGTGCGTGCGCTCATAATGTATACATTTTTCGTTTATGGTTTGTTCGGAAGAAATAAAAAAAACAAAAATTAAAGAAAGTATTAATAAAAAACATTAAAATTAACAATTAAATTAAAAGAAATAAAAAAAATGAAAAATAATTAAAAATAACAAAAAGTAAAAATATTTTAAAAAAATAAAAATTTTTAATTCAAAAATAACCAAATAAAATTAATTAAAATTAATTAAAAAATAAGTTTAAAAAACAAAAATAAATAAATTAAACTAAGGAAGAAATAAATAAAAAAAAATAAAAAAAATTATAATTAAACTAAAAAGAAAAAAAATTGCAATTAAAATAAAAAAGAAAATTTAAAAATTATTTAAATAAAAATAAATGAATAAAAATTAAACAAAATTAAAAATAAATAGCCAAACTAAATAAAAATAGATAACAAAAAAAATTAAAATTAAAAAATCTACAACAAAATAAAAAAAAATTACCAATTAAAAAAAATAAAAATTTAAATTAAAACAAAAATATTAAAAAATTAAATAAAGAGAAAACGAATAAAATAATAATTAATAACAGAAAAAAAAATAAATATAAAATAAGATAAAAAAACAAAAATGAAATAAAAATTAAGAAATAAAAAGGAAATAAAAAAATTATAAAAAAATTACTAATAATAATTTGATAATTTGAAAAAAAAAATAAAGAATCGGAAAAATTAAATAAAATTAAAAAATAATTAAAAAAGAAAAACCAAATTAGATTGAAAAACAAAAATAAATAAATTAAATTAAGTAAACGAATAAATAAAATAATACAAAAAAAATAAAATAATGTAATTGCAAATAAAACAAAAAGAAAAAAAGAAAATTTAAAAATTAATTAAATAAAAAGAAATAGATATAGAATAATAATTAAAAATAAAAATTAAAAAAGAAAACAAAATAAAAATAAATAACAAAAAAAAATTAAAAAAAATAAAATGTAAAGGAATTTAAAAATTAAAAATTTAATAAAAAAAAGAAATAACAAAAATAAAAATTAATCAAAAAAAAAGTAAAAATCAGGAAACAAATATAAAATAAAATCAATAAATAAATTAAAAAAGGCGAAAATTAAAGAAAGGAAAAAAATAAAATTTAAAAATTGCAAAGAAAATAAAGAAAATAAAAAAAACTTACAAATTAAAAGGAATAACAAATAATGAATAATAATTAAAAATAATCAAAACTAAAAATTTGAAATAATTTAAAAAAATAAGAAAACTAAAATTAAAAAATAACCAAATAAAATAAAAAGAAATAAGAAGAAAAAACACAAAAAACAAAAAAAATTAGAGAAATTTAAAAATTAAATAAAGAGAGACCAAAATAAAAAATAATTAAAAAATATAGAAAGAAAAAGGAAAAATAGGAATAAAAAACAAAAATTAAAAAAATTTAATTTCGAAATCACAAAGAAAATTAAAATAAATAAAAAAATAAAAATATTAAAAATTATAAATTAAAAAGAAGAAATTACAATTAAAATTACAAGTAATATTAAAAAAAATTAGATAAAAGAACGAAAATTATAAAAATAAAAATAAAAATTTAAAATGATTGAAAGAATAAGAAAAAATTAAATTAAAAAATAATCTCATAAAGTAAAAAGAAATAAGAAAAAATTAAAAAAATAAATAAAAATAGAAAATAAAAGTTAAAGAAATTTAAAAATTAAAAACTACATATAAAGAAATAAAAAATAATTTTCTTTGGATTTTAACTTAATATTTTATTTTTTATTAATTATTTAATAAAAACCCGACGTTTCGACGGTACATTCTGTTATTCTCAGAAATATCCAGGAAGTTTCAAAATATTTGTTAAATTATTACGACAACATTTTGTAGATTTTTTTTAAAAAAATTTTGTCACTCAAATTGTATAACTTTAAAATTTTTTTCGGTTAAACTGAGTAATTTCGTAAATTTTATTTTAAACTCTAGTTACATTAGGAAAACATTCGTTATTAAAAAATAAATTTTTTTTTTCAAATTGTGTAGTAAAGATTGTGCCCCTGAGAATGACGGAATGTACCGTCGAAACGTCGGGTTTTTATTAAATAATTAATAAAAAATAAAATATTAAGTTAAAATCCAAAGAAAATTATTTTATTATAACAAAAAAAGCTTAAAAAAGTGAATTAAAGAAATAAAAAAAAAAAATAATTAATAAAATGAAAAAGAAATAAGGAGAAATAAGATTAAAAACATAAATAAAAAAACTACATTAAGAAATAACGAACAAAAAAAATAAAAAATAAAAAAATTAAAAATTAAGTAAAAAGAAATAAAAATTAAAAATAAGATAAAAAAACAAAAATAAAAAAATTAAATTAAAAATAACCAAATAAAATTTTATAAACAAAATCAACAAATATAAAAAAAAATAAAAATGATGAAAAAATTACAAAAAAAAAAAAATTAAAAAAAGGAAAAAGAATTAAATAGAAGCACCTTTCGCAAGTTTGCACACTTTCATAAATGTAATTTTTATTTAATAAATTCTGGAAAATAAACTTGCGTAATTGCCTGAAATAAACAATTTATTTAATAAATTACAGCGCTAATATAAAGTGAGTCAGACCAGGGAGAGCATAGCCAAAAAATAAAATTAAAAAATAACAGAATAAAATGGAAAGGAAAACAAAAATAAAAAATAATTAAAACTAAAAAAAAATTCAAATAAGTAAATTTGTAAAAACTTTGCATAATAAAAAGTTTCTGAAAATTCCCTGTTCAGAAAAGAAAGTCGTGTATTGGCCACACCTCAATTTTTGTCTATGGCGTCGTCTATTTAGTATAATATACATATTTCTGCTAAGCTGTTATTTTCTTTACTATTATTACCAGTGGCCGGTATCATGAGTTTCTCAAAAATATCAAAGAATTAATATGGGGGTCGGCGCTCTGTGGAATACTGGGGACTGATCTTGGAAAAGATTAAAATATCTTCGTTTGAAATTTTGAAACTGGGAGTCTGAAATCTCATAGCGACCGATAATTATTTAATTATAATATCAATTATTGAAGGTCTCATTAACTAAATGTGCTAAAATGAAATTAATCCCCAAAATTTCAGGAATGATTTCGTTGCATTTGGCAGCTTTATTCTTATGTTGAATTTCGGAATTATTTCGTTATGCAAGTATTCCCCAAATATCGGATATGAAATAACACCCAAAAAATTCTTATTGAAGACTCAGGAGTAAGTAGTTCACTGTTCAATTGTTTGAAAAATAAACATTTATTTTTAAAATATTCTGACACATGGGAAATCACAATTCTAATTTTAAAATTAAATATTCCTTTTACAGCGAAAATACATTATACATCCATTAATAAAAGTAAAAATAAAAATTTCTAGAATTATTTTAATTTTATTTTGGGATTTTTATTTTTTGTGGAGTATTTCTATTAATTTATGTACATATTATTGTAAGTATTTGAAATAATTGAAAATGGATAACTTTTTTAAATTTGTATTACTTCCATGTTACAACAATTGTGGTATCACCTACTTTGAAGAAGCAGTAATAACGATACAACTTTTTAATCCGTGTTTGCGAGGTTGGCGAAGCAATTAGTATCACTAGCGGAATCAATTCCATATACAGACTTAAGCTGAAAAATGAAGCTTAAAATATGTGGACATAAAAAGACGAAAATTAAATGAAAACATCGACGGATAACATATTTTATTATTGAAATGATAACTACAACGTTCAATTTACATGTCATAACTCGTATAATATTTTGTTTTTCAATTCTTTCGTTATTAATTAATTAAATATACTAAACATTTCGTCACAATTCAAAGAAATACATCGTTTTCAATAAGGTAACAACAAAAAATTAAAAAATATACTGGAGTGAAAGCAATACAATAACTCATTCTCGAGTGACTAGAGATAATGCCTGTAACGACATTCCAGTATTCTCGGGTTTGGCGGTATCACGAAAATTAATCAGAAGTGGTGTTAACTATTTAAACTAAAAGTCACACTAGAATCTCTGAACAGAGGCTTTGTAACGCTGCATAAATAGCTGGATTATGCTCAGTGTTGGGGTGGGAATGTAACCGAAGAATTTAAGAATTAGAATTTAACTACATTTCACTTTTAATATCAATAATGTCAGAGTACCTACATTCCTTGCAACAGTGGAATAAATGAAAAGATTAATGAGAAAATTTAAAGAAGGCGATTTTGTACTTGTTGTTGAAAATTTACCTAGGACATACAATGGTAGTATGTATAAGCAAAATCTGTTCATTACCAATGATAGAATAAAATTCAAGATTTAATTTATTTTTAAAACTTATTGAGTTTTGTTGAAGATAAAATCCTGGTAACATTAAAAATAATAATAAAAATATAAGTTAGGATTAAAATAAAAAATAAAACAATTATTTGGGATTTCCGGGTAATATTTATGATATTAAAACAAAAATATATTTTTTATTCCTTTTCCTACCTAATATAGTAAAAATAAGTTTAGTTTTAAGTTATTTTTAATTATAGCTTTCTTGCATAGGTATTAAGCAATAAAAATAAATCTGTTTTTAAGAAGATTTTCAATTTTAATTAATAATACGTTCTGGTTCTTGTATAGTGATCACCGATCTGTAAAATCTAACAAATAAATATTTAAACAAAAAGATAGTTCCTCATTTTTTTTTTTTTTAAACCCTCAATTTAGTACAGAATTCATTTGTTTCGTAAATTCTTCACCAGGCATACTCTAAATCTAAGCATCCGCTAATTTTTAGTTATTTCCTTAATCATCAGATATTAGTACGGGTCAACTTAGTTAATGATTTCGGGGTGATTTTCAGCTCAGATCTAACGTACAAGTTTCACAATGGTGCTGTTATTTGAAAGGCTTACACAATGCTAGGATTTATCAAACGTTTTTAGAAAGACACTTTCATGATACGCTGACCTTTAAATCTCCATATACATATTGGGGCCGAAAAGACCTCAACCTATTCTCAAACTTTAAATGGGTAAGATCCTCGACTACTGTTAATACAATGTAGTTTTGCATAATCAACGTGAGCTCAATGGTGTACTGAAATAGGTAAGTTGATTTTAATATTTGACGTGTTTTGTACTGCCATTTTTATTTTTTGCTTTCAATTTGTTAGCAATAATTGCATAGACATGCTGTAAATAATAAATCTATTTTTAAAACTCTTAAATGAATCAATTTGCAATGAAATAAATAATTTTATTGACACCTACATTTCTCTAAGTCTAAGGTTTATGTTTTATTATTTCAAGCTTTTCCAAAAGTATATTAAATTAATTGTCTCTAAATTGAGATTTTAATCAACCAAATCGACATCCCAGTTCAAAATATTTTATATTAAAATTGACATTGGAAATTCCCATACAAGTCATAAATACAGATATCCTTAATCCAAAATTATCTCATCAATTGAATTATTCTGAATAAATTTATTATATCACCATATACAGGTAAACTCCTCTGCAGTAAATTTTCTATTTGAATAAATTTTCTAGTGGGAAACTAATCAATCGATAACAAAATATGATATACATAAATAAACGATAAAAATATTAGATATAAACATTCCCTGGGTAACCCGTACCTAAACCTATACACTTCTGTTGATACTTACCGAATGATTTATCATTTTATTTGTATAGCAAAATTTCTTATCAAACAACACCACTTGTGTAATATACTAAAAATTCATGCCTTGTTAATTTTAATCCCAAACAAAATCACAAAAAAAAATATTTATTTAATATTCAAATCCATAACACATGAGATCCTTTTCGATTTCCCTTTCTAATCAATAAATTTTCTTTCTGTACACATACATACACCAAATAAACATATACATACATATACATATCCATGGCAAGCAAAACAACCAAAAATAGATAACAGCGATGATAATGTGTACAAAAAAAAAAAAAAAAATATGTCAACCATAAAAAGTTTACACACCAATACAACAACAGTACACAAAAGCTCCGACAAAAATATCAAACGATACAAGATTTGTACAAATTTATTTTTCATCAAAATCAAATGATCCAAACAAAATATTTATGTTTGACTAACGTACACATCTTCTTGTAGCTATCCTGTCTGCGTAAAATATTCAGCTTTAATAAAATTGCCAGCAATTATAATAAATACGATGATGGTTAATTTCCATGAAACTTCAAGATATTTAATTAAAATTACACCAATTATTTAATTAAGAAGATTGTTAAGTGCTTTTATCCAGAATTTATAAGTGTTAGAAAAATAAATTAAATATTTGTAAACAACAAAAACATTTTTTGCTCAATGGTGTTTTTAAAGAGTGTATAGAGAATGTATCTCGAGTTTTTCCTTTCTATAAACTTAACCTTGATCCGATATTGAGGAGACAATCTACTCGTAAATTTTTATAATGAAAGCTTTGAACAATTTAAAGACAAAACAACAAATAAAGTTTTTTTTGTTTTTTTTTAGTTGTGAAGATAAGAAAAACAAAATACGACGAGAACTTGATTTCCCCCCCATTTCAAATCGTTATTGTTGTTCAAGTTTTCATATCAAGTTTCTTTTTTACAAGCAATTAGCTTCCGAGAATATTTACAAATTTGTTTTGCTCGCAAAAATTATACAATTCACGGGAATCGAATGTGGTTTCGTATTAAGGAGCGCATTAGCGTTTCCAAGTTTTCATGTTTTACGTGGAGGTGGGTGAATATTATTTTAGGTTTTTGTTGCACAGAGTTATGAAATGGGTACAAGATTTGATAATTTGTACATGGATTAGGCTGAATAATACACAAGATGGTTATCATTAATATGGTAATGAATTTATATTTAATGGAGGGAAATTTGTTATTTAAATTTAGATGTCACGGGACTTTAAATTTTAGGAAAAATGTGAAGTCTATACTTGCCTATAGGCTTGTGATAGCCTAAGAAAAGAGTAGATTATCTTAGCAATTAATCCAGGCAGTGTCTCTAATATATATTAGTTGTTAGATACACTGCCCTGATTTTACCCGGAGTTGAAATTTGTGTGAAGGTTTTGAAGGTACTTGGTTGATTGTCAAAGGCTTAATAAAATTAAGTGGCGGATTTACCTGTGAATACCAAATTCTATACTCCTTAGAGATAAAGTTAAAGCTATAGGATTATATGGGATTATATGTTATTAGCCGCACGTAGTATACTACCTTTTTAATGTTGATGCCTTAAGCTATAACACTTTCACTGTGAAAATATTTTTCGTGTTCACCTCATTAATTCGGTGTATATGGATAAGGATCTGAAAAGCTTACCCTAAATAATGAAACCTTTAGAATAGCAGATGAAATTCTACCATTTCGAATAACGGACCATTCACAATAGAAAAGTGAGTAGCTTAGGAGGGTGTGCACAATATTTAATACTTTTTCCATGGAAGTAATTCTGGCTTACATATATATTTCGTTTTATCTAAAATTTTAGAAAGCTGCAATTAATACGAACAGAGGGAATATTTCTACGCAGTCTACGCAGAGAAGAATTGAATGATGCAGTTCATCGTATGCCTGAATCCTATGCCTCCATCGAACCTGAATCCTTAAAAGCCAAAGCAAGTAACGAAACAAGCAATACCCGAAAATCATTAAATCAATTTTTCGATGAACCAGGGATCATTTTGATGAGCCAGAACGACTGGCAAATAGTGCAGTGCCGTTTCCAACCAAACATCCGATAATCATTCATGAAAAATCAAAAGTTACTTCGTTACTTCTCGAAGAATCACACCAAGACAAAAAACATGCAGGAGCTTATTATACGTAGAACATATATTGGAAATTATACGAATTATCGGACTATGTCGTGCTAAAATTACTGGCAAATGCAAACAGCTGATTGGTCTCTTCTTCAAAACGCCCATAATCAGTGTGTTGAGAAGGTCAATAGTCAGGTGACAGAAACAACCAATCAGGTCTATATTCCACCATAATTTATGTGGTTTAAGTTGGAGTAGCAATAGGCCTCGTGAAGCACAATCCGTTAGATTCTCCAGTGGTGACACGTGTCTCCAATATTGACAAGACCAATCATTTGAAATTGCGGCTACTCGGTTGCCGACGAAACCAGACTTGTTTACCAAATTTAGCAGTTTGGTTAATGAGGCAGCCCCACCCACCACTAGACTTGGCAATGTTGCTTGTTTGATGGGTGCAAAATTTGTTTTTGCTGAAATTAATCTGCTTATTACTTCTCCGGTGGTTGACTCAATTCTGCAATACTTCAAAACTGCATGCGCTTGCTGACTTGTGTCACAAAATCCATGCATTTGAGTTTTTGACGTTTTAAAGGTGTTAAAGTGTTTTGAAATTGTAATTTGGTTGACATTTTACATTTATGTATAAATTTTACATCATTCTTTTGCCCAATGTTCTGGTAACATATCATCAAGCCCTAACATTGCTGCCAACAGATATTAGATGTTCCCTTCGTGAGCTTTTGATTATATTGGAGATTGAAATAAAAGATGAATTAATCGGTGGATGTGTTCCAAGCCATGCCTGGCCTTCATTGACTTGCTCGTTGTCTCCGTGCTGTCGTCTATTTTTCTTTGAGATGGACAATATATCATCAGGATTTATAATCTCGGGTATTTCCAGTGCGCTAGAATTCCATTTTCGAAGAATTAATCCATGATTGTTAAACAGACGCTTAATATTCTCCTTTAGAAATAAGGCTTCGTATACGTTGTCTACTCCCACCATCAGAACATCTACGTAGATTTCATTTTGAATTGCATTAGCTGGATAAGGTGATATTCACTGATTTCGTCAGCTACTTGGTTTAATACTCGGGTTGCTAAAAATGGAGAAGAAGCTAGCCCATATGTTACTGCTAACAATCGATAATGACGAATTGTATCGGCTGGTATCGCACACTAGAGTATTTTTTGGTGATTGATGTCGTCTTTTGATAGCCTCATCTGGCGATACTTCATTTCAATGTCTGCTGAGATGACAATGTGATATTCGGAAAACTCAGTCTGATGGCATAAATGGTTTATTGGATGGTGGGACCAATTGCTAGGCAATCATTTAGTGAGACCCAAGACGAATTCTTTGCAGAGGCGTCGAAAACGACTCTTAATTTTATCAATATGATATTGTCCTTCTGTGGGATTACTTCCATTTATTTTAGTGTTTGGTATTCATGCATAAAAGCTCGACACAATTTGAAAAATTTCGGTAATCATTTTATCTCTAACTGTTTACATCAAACATGAAATTTCGAACCTTAATCCTGCACGGAAATTTCGGTACCTAAATGGGTTTCTGAGGAACGAAGAAGCAAACCTTCCAAATCATCTCCCAATTTTAGGTGCCAATTATATCGAAGCACTTAATAAATTGAAAACGCGGTACGACTGAAACTCGTCCCAATCATTCACAGACCAACATAGCAGAAAATTAAAAAATTAATGGATACGGCCGACGAATCAAAAGGCAGTAGGGCCTGAAACCGATGCTCGCGTATATTGGCTTGTATTTTTATTGGTTGAATAGCTAGATGAATAGAGCAGGGAGAAGTGGGCTAATGAAACTTCAGGCATAGAATTTCCAAAATCTCTCTCATTGATAGGCATCCTAAGGAAGAAGCGAAGTCGAAGAGCTTTTACCCAGGTGAAAGCTGAATAGAAAACACTTACTATCCATTATTCCCGTGCCTTAAATTCTAGGAATGGACACACCAAGAAAGATGAACTTTTTGAGAACCGGCAACCGCTGTTCCAACTGCTTAGTGATTAAGCTCAGCAAGACTATAGAAACACCAATGCAATTACATCGAATTTTACTCGACTCTTAAAACTAATTCATTGCTGAAGTAGACGTATAAAAAATTGGAGCTAGAACATCGATATGAAGGAATCTCCATCCAAGGCCTTGATACACCTTTATTACGACGGTAAAATTAATTTAAATCGTTTAGTTGAAATACTAGTGTATTTCGATATTCGACAGAATTTTTAAAATCTTTCAGCCAGAACTGCTAAAAGATACCCTACCGGTATCTGAGAAAGTTCTTTCTGGGGATCTAAAGAGATGTACACCATTTCTATTTTAAGATCAGATTTATGAATTACCACCCTAAAATTATCTGACAATTGAGTGAAATTGCAATTTAAAACAAAATTGTAAATAATTCGCTATTAAATGAATCGCAGGGTGTTGATGTTAGACGATTGCCTGCCATTGAGAGGAAACATGTACAAGAAATCCCAACTTATGATAAGTAAGCAATATGTCGATTTTATGGGGAAATATGACAAGATCGGACACATGACAGAAATTCGACTACCATTATATCCTTTTATTTATGTGTGTTTGCCATATCATGCAGTTTTGTGACCTTCACCACCTGAAAGTTCACCACAAAAACACTACATCATTTTTTAAAATTGTGACATTAACCTATACGGAATGTCCTTGGCACCGTATTTGGAAACGAGGATTAAACAACTCCAATTTATATCCAGAATATCACAATTACTGAAACACTTGTACACAGATAATTTATTAAGTGGAGTAATGATTCTCCTGAAGCAGTTAAATCGGTCCATAATTTCTCTCCAAATTGAATATCATTGAATCCGATCCATCCCTGCCAAAGCTACTTTTCAAAGAACATCACGGAGTCAGTTAAGTTGTTAGGGTTACAATGGCAATCAACCACCGGTAAATTAACCTACTGCATGTCACCATTGAAGTTTTTTTTTTTCCAAACACCAGAAGGGCGATATTTTCCGAAACTACTCATACTAAGATTGTTAATACCGTCTGTCATTAAAATAAAAGTTGTATCCAAAGGCCTGGGAGATTTGGGATGTCCGACGAAAAAGCCAATATATCAACTAAATAATGGTGCCCTGATCGCCGTTTATGAACGATGCAGAAGACAATTGCATAGGTTTCCTAGGTTTGGTTAGATTGCGTACCGTTTATAAATGCAAATTTGTTAGGATTTATTAAATCTGTAAATACTCAACATTACAAAAAGTCTGTTGGATCCCAAAATTATACTGGATTGGCAAAACGTATACCAGAGACATTTTGGAAGTGCTGCAAGCAGACAAACGGCGATACATTACATCCAAACAGGATGAGCCAACAGATTACGCAACGAGAGGGTTAAACCCAAATTAACTAAGGAATTATCTGTTCTGATGGAGTGACCTGGAATTTTGAAGACAGAATCCGAGCGTTGGTCAGTTTTTCAGAAAACATAAGTTACACACAATCTAGTATAAGTCGTACATCAACAACAGTAATCAAAAAATTATTTACTAAATACTCTTTGCATTCGAGTGAGACATGGTAATTGATCCCAGGAGAAATTTTCCCTCTCCCTATTAATATAAGTCATCTCATATTCACATTTTCTAGTATCAAAAATCTGCGTAGTCTGTGTGATAAATTATTTTACAATGGTATTATTAGAAACTGATCAACCCACTTTTCACCGATTTTCCAAAATTTTTCCGAATTTTTTCCAAACCACCAAATCTGGTTAGCATTTGATGAAGTTGAAATACATATTTTCAAATCCATGTTGAAGCAGGCTTCATTAATTGAATATCAGTGTTCCACCTAAATGTCAAATAGTTTTAAACCTCATATTTATCCAAAACGTGAATAATTTAAAATGGAATAAATTCTATATACAGGGTGAGGCCATTTTAATCGAAGGAACCAAATATCTCATAAAATACGCCGGCTCCAAAAAAAATTATTAAGATAAAAATTGTCATCTATCTGTATTAATGCTCTTGGGATTCAGGTTAATTTTCAAGGTCATTTGAAGGTCAAGATTATTTTTATATGGAAACCCTTATCTTTGATACCGGATTCGGTAAAGCCTCCAAATCATTCAATATCCAGAACCCTTAATTTAGCAGTCTGGAATGCCAACGGCGGAAAAACATACATAATTAAATACTATAAGAAGCTGAAAAGTAGAAGAAATAGCATCTAAAAGCAACTACTGCAGTAATATCGGGTTTTCCATTTGGGACTTAACAACTTTGAACTTTCACTGTGAACGCCCCCTTAAACCAAACTGTCAGTGTCAAAACATTCAGTAAAGACAACATTTTCATCATGGTGAAGTACATACACGAACGAACAACGTATTTGATACAAAAATTTCGAGTCGGTGACGGCAACTTCAAGAGCGTTAATTCCAATTTTTGGTCTTAATTATCGTCCCCGTAGACAAGCAATTCATAATCTAGTGAAAAAATTTCGAGTTTAAATATTCGCTGTCGGATGTTCCCGTGTCAGTGAGATAACGGGTTGGACCAAGTGCCGAGAATATTGCTACCGTTGAAGCATCCGTTGCAAACGAACCAAAACAGTCGATTCCACGGCGTTCTCAAGAATTGGGCATCGCTCAGACCACACTTTGGCGAATTTTGCGAAAGGATCTTGGCTTGCACCCTTATAAGATAAAGTTAATACAAGAACTAAAGCCACTCGATCAGGGAAAACCTTCATGTGCTTCAAGAAACACCACTTCATCCACAAAAAATAACTGCACGATGTGGTTTTCATGCTTGTGGTGTCATTGAACCGTTTTTTTCGGTGATGAAAATGACCGTCACGTTACAGTCAATGGAGATTGCTACAGAAACATGTTCCAACGTTATTTCTTTGGTCAATTGCATGAGCTAGATATTAATGATATGTGGTTTCAACAAGATGGTGCGACATGCCACACAGCGGGTCTAACAATCGACTTTTTGAAATCTAAATTCGAACGTGTTATATCCAGAAATGATCCTGTCGATTGACCGCCTAGATCGTGTGATTTAACACCTCTAGGCTTTTTTTTATGGGGCTACGTTAAATCATTGGTCTATGCCAACAAGCCGCCGTCATTAGAGGAGCTCAGAGCCAATATTGGACGAGAGATAGCCCCGTTTCCGTCGAAATGTGTGGCTGAGTTATCGAAAATTGGGTTCAACGAATCGACACATGCAAACGTTCCCGTGGTGAACATATGAACTATGTCGAATGCACACATAAATGTTTTGATTGTACTTTTCGAGATATCTCAAATGATTTGAGTTTTATTTAAAAAAAAAGTTGTCAAGTCCTTATTGGAAAATCCTTTAGAAGTTTGGCTAGGTCCTGTAGCTATTTCGGACATATACTGCCCACTAAAATTGCTTTATAGAAGGGGGTGATTATAATGCAAAAAATCAACAGTAGGGATCAAGAATGGTGACAACGAGAGCATGAGAATTATTAAAATCAATTCAGAAAAGTAATCTTCATCATGTATCAGCTAGTTAATCTATCTATTGGCCAAGTGATTGGAGAAAGTTCCCAGATGCCATAAATTTCTGCGTTACCAAAAGAATAACAAGTAATTATGTATATTAATCCTTGTTCGGCACACTGGGATCATATACACCCCATAGTCTCAAGCCACTAGTACGGTGCTAGGACCATTATTGATCGGGCTCACGTGCACCTTAGTGTGCCGAGTATGGTAAAATTTACAATCACTTCGGTCTAAAAAGACCAAAGTATTGAAATCCTGTCAAAAATGCCGAAAATTTGGTTGGCCCAAAACCAATTTTCATGACGTTTTGAAAGTTCCTGAGTCTGAAAAAGCAAAAAAAAAAATTGTCTGTCCGTCTGTCTGGATATCTGTATGTCTGGATGTCTGGATGTCTGGACTCATCGTATCTCGAGAACGGCTTGTCCGATTTGGAATTTTTTTGGCCAATCTGTTTCTATGGTCAAGGCGGAGATTTGAAAAGCTTTTGGAGACTGTACGTCAAGAGGGTGGGGTACCTGCCGTACGAATTGACCCAAAATACCTGGTTGTATGAATATTTACGATTTTTTTTATATAATATGCTGGTTTGATTATTGAATTGGGCATTGAATTTGGAATTAATTTGAAGGTTAAGTTAGGGGTCAAATTGCGGGTTGAGTTAAAGTTGACTTGGAGTTGAGTTGGGTTGTATTAGGATGTAGTCAGTAGTTAATAATTTTTTATATGATGGAACTTGCCTATTTATCACCTGATTATTATGAAATTTGACATGTGTGTTGGAAATGGGAATCTAAAATGATTTCTGGATGAAGTTCTGGAATATGGCTAAATATGAGGGAGCTTGCCTATTTCTCAACCGATTACGTTTAAATTCGATATGTGTATTGGAAATGGGATTCTAAAATGAGTTTTGGATGAAATTCTGGAATATGGCCAAGTAGGATGGAACTTGGCTATTCCTTAACCGGGTATTATGAAATTTGACATTTGCGTTGTAAATGGGGTTCTAAAATGAGTTTTGGATAAAGCTCTGGAATATGGTCAGTTACACGGTTAGAAATGTCAGTATAATTTTGTATAATACTTTCGGTATAAAGTTCTAGAATAAGATTTTTCGTGTTTTATTGGATGCCCGTACCCCTGTTGCTGAAGCTTTTGACCTGTTTGGCTGTTGTTGTATAAGTAAATATATGTTGGTTAAAATCAGTACTGTCAAAACTGTCATACCAACTTTATGACACAGGTGACAAGTGAATGCTATCCCCATTTAAAACACCAAAGACCGAAGTTCTGATCACCTAGTTTTAATATTCGGATCATTTAAAAAATGATTGAAACCCTTGATCCGGTTGATCTTCTATTCAAACTTTAGCATATGGTCGTTTATTCGAGGAAACGTTGGTAATAACGGAAGCTAAAATATTGAAACGAAGCCTTCGAATTTTTCTCCAATATTGGGGGGTGCGTTCTTTTCGGTTCTGCGAAATGAATCGTTTGCCGAATTTATAAATTTTTGGAGTTAGAGGTATTAGTGTAATTTATCAAAACCTCATTTTTAGAGTTAGTTACATCATCGGTTTGCGTTGCGACTGAGTTAGTTATTGTTTTGAGCTTTAATATTATTAGGATAAATGTTAGTCGGAACTGTAGTAATAGCACTAAATTCTAAATAATTGATGTGAAATCCCCAACTGAAATCTGCATTATACAAAATAAGAGCAGCGGTCAATCACAACATCAACATCCGAAGAGTCGGGGAAAAAATTGATTAAGTATATTGAATTCGTCTACTATCTCAAGACAATTGAAAACAGAACTACGACGATAATCAACGCACAATCGCGGGAGCAGAGGTAGGTCTATGTATCAATGTCCCGAGTATAGAAATGCTCAAAATTTAAATGAAAAAGAGAAAACAAAAGAAAATGTGAACTATATAATTGAGGCGAGAAGAATATGAACACAACCACAATCAACTCCGCACAGTGGAAATGATTGATGATCGTAGCTCTCTTCGTTCCAAGAATAGGTAAAATGAAAAAAAAAAAACTGAAAAAATTAAAGCCATAAAGTTTGTTTTTTTCTTACATTGTGGACACCACTGTACCGACCCTCCAGTGTGCTTGGGTTTAGCGGTATCATAACAGTTAGTCCGAAAACCGTCCAAGTCACCTTAGAATATCGTTAAAGAATCTGCGAACAGAGGGTTTGAATCACGGCAAAAAGAGCTGGCTAAGGCTCAGGGTATTGTAGTGGGATTTATTCAAAGCTTGATCGGAGCTGGTATAACCGTGTATGACCAAAATAATTAAGAAAAGAGAGAAGAAAAAATCAGCAAATAAAATTAAATGGATTACACATAAGCATTGGAATGACACGATTAACACTTGATCTACGATTATCACCCCCCTCCCCTTCCCCTTCCTTCCCATTCAGCATCTCCCTAGATAGATCGATCTCTAGCTCTGCATTATGGTACTGTTAAGAAATAGAAAAAAAATTGTATAAAGAAGTATCGATTGTGCGAGCACCAAAGCTTAACTCCCGACTTCCCAAAAGAAAAAAATTTCCGATCGTCGCTTAACAAAACCAATGAATTATCATTTTTCTTTTATTCCATCTTCTTTCTCTTATAACAGAAAACATGCACAGAAGTGTATGTTTAGGAAAGTAACACCCATCTCTGGCGTTCCCTCATTTAATGCAGAAACGACGCAACCAGAAGTCGTTACAGATAGGCCAAAAATCCAGTTTATCGATTGAAAATCAACTACTGCTCTATAAAATGGTAATAAAACCTATCTGGACATATGGTAAACAGCTGTGTGGAATGGCCAGCAACTCGAACTTGAACATTCTTCAGCGTTTCCAGTCTAAATTTCTAAGAATCATAATAGATGTAATATGGTTCTTATCAAACAATATAATTCACAGAGATCTACTACAAGTCCCAACACCGAAAGGAATTAGAGATGCCAGTGCCATGTATCACTAACGATTGACAATTATGATCTGGCGAGCAAGCTTCTCACTACAACAACGAGGGAAACATTTAAAAGTAAAAAAACAAATTTGATTTGCCAAATAGGCCTTAAATACACCTTTAGACATTAATTTTTAAAATCTCTTATGGATTATATCGATTTATACTACATAATCGCAATGTAAGTGAGGTTTTATCAATGGATAAAACAACTCCGATCATGACAATGAAAAAAGACAAAGAAAATACTGAACGCCTCATGATGAGATAGATAAGACAAAAATCAGAAGTTTTAAATTGTTAAGGATAATAATTTAAAATCATTTGAGTTCCTTTATGAAGGCAGATTGAATTATAATGTAAAGAATTTTTAATTAACTTTGTCTGGAGAAAAGCAAAATACAATATTATCAACAACTAAGAACATTTCAGGAATGCTTTTCAATAACACAAGCACAAACGAGCATCATTTTCCAAGATTATTTGTTGTTGCATATTCATTATACATTTTGTAACATCTAAAAATTAAATATGGATGTAGACGACAAATTTTTTATTTCTAGTTAATTAAAATTTATCAATTTTCAAACTATTTGTCAATCAGTTTCTAGAACTATAATTCTGATAATACAAGTTTCCTTCCTCAAAGCTTTTTTCTTTTCAGATGCATTAATCCATTTGAGATGCATAGTCAAGACATACCGACCGACAAACTCCGAGGATACCGTATATATCCACAAAACAATCGAGCTACAATTTTTTCGAAATTTTATAGGTAAAAAATTAATAAATACAGAGTCAACACATTCAAAAAAGGCCTTGATCCTAAAAATCCTGGACATGAGAGTATTAAATTTGATTTATTGGTACTTTAAGTTAATCTCTCTCGTATAATCCAAAAAACTTTCATTGTAATCCAAAACAAAAAAAAAAACGTATGTCAATTTAATATGAAACATTACCATATTGAATTGCTGAATTGTATATAAGAATTGCTTAGCAAAGTAGAAACAGTAATGGTGGCATACACACACGCAAACAGCCATTAATTGAATACAGAATTGCCGAACATTAAATTGAACGAGGATATATTGTAGTACATATAAAAAAAAAAAAAATTTCTTACCATTTTATCAAAATCACCATTATCTGGATTATCACAATCTAATATTGTTGTTGTTGTTATTGAATTATCTAATATATCCTTATTACGTGAGCTTTGTTTATTTTGATGTTGTTGCTGCTGCTGCTGCTGCTGCTGCTGTTGTTTACATCGTGTTCCACATGCTACAGCGGATATTTTACTAGCGTAATAATACATCGCCATACGTCGTCAAGATATTTTAAAATTTCTTTGTTTAAAACTAACCATATGATATCCGATTAAGATAAATTGATTCATGCAAATGAACTGTTATGGTTTTTATAACAAATTTGGGGTTATGTATATGTATATAATATTACACTTATTTATCACTATATCACGCTCTATATTTTGAAAGTTTTAATTTATTTATTGTAATCAACATAAGTATCCACTTTGATCTAACATTTTATTTCTTAAGTACATATATACTAAAGAACACTTAAAGAACTTGACGGGAAAAGGAAGTAACAACAATAAACAAATATTTTTCCTTTCGTCCTCTTCGTGTTGTGTTTGTGTTTGTGTTTGCTAATCACTTTCCATCTATATACTTTTGGTTGAAGGCATCCCCTTTGCTTTTATTTTAGCATAGTCCTGAATTTTTATACGGTGCTGAAACGATACAATAAAAGGAAACAAACAATAAATCTAAATTAATATTTATAAATGTTACGTTATTTTTCAAATGTGTATAATGTATGTAGCACAAGTGTATGAAAAATTAGGCAAACATTTGTTTGTTTGCTTGTGTATAAAAGTTTGTCGGTAGTTGGATTTTTTTTTTTGTAAGTTTACGCAATGTGAGAAGGTCACGAAATGTTTTGAAAAATTACTGTGCTATTATTAAAGACAGATAGGGGCAAATTTAAAAAATGTAACATTTAAGAAGCTTTTTTTGTATGAAAAAGCTTTTATTTAACGATTTATATACGAATTGTTAAGTATTACTGTTTTCTTAAAAATGTTGGATCAAATTCGATTTAGTTGATCTAAGCTAAATATAAGTTTAATTTCGTGCTTTCTTACACAAAAAGCTTCATTTTATACTATAATCTTCGAAATATTTGGTTTAATTTACTTCCGCCAAACTAAATAGGCTTAAAGCATAATTTAATTTCAATGTTTAAACATAAAAAGCTTTCTTAGATAGAAAGCTTCTCTTTGGCAATTTATAAGAGAAATGTATTACAATAATCTTTGAAATATGCATAGGTATGAAAAATTTCTTTCTGCGATGTAGATTGTAGACTAATACTATTTAGGCCAATGCTTTTGGCTAAATTATTGACTTTTTATTTCATCGTAGCATTATGCTACTCACCACCATGCTGCGAGTGAAAAATTTCCTCCCCAAGTTACTTTTGAATTTTCTTATGATACGTAGAAAGGGGGCTTGAAATATGTATTAAGTACCATTAAAATTTGCGGCTCAAATATTTTACCAAATATTGTACTATGAAATGGTTTTCCATACGAGTAATTCAGAACAAATTTCCTCTTTTTAAATTTTTTTAGAATATTCTACTGAATTTTGTCTTTTTCTGATCAAATGCATTAAAACTTAAAAAATTAATTCAATAATCATTAAATTCATTAAAGAAGGCATTCTTAAACTTTTTACGAGTCGCGGCCTACAATTTTAGAAAGTTTTTTTCACGACACTCATATACTCAGCCCAAGACATACGGCCTCATTTTTTATATCGAATGAGCATTTAGTCAAATTGAATTAAACCCAGTTTTAACTGTTATATGACCAAGATGGAGCCGAGCGATCGACTTGTAGTTATTTTGAAAAATGAAAACAGTTACAAGTATAAGCTACTGGTTGCTGTCTATTTCCCCCAAAATTTATATAAATAAGATTTCGATTTAACTAAAATATCAAATGGATATGAATTTCGGGCAGATATTTCCTTAATTCAAATTTTCAAATTTTTCCTCATGTAATAAATTTTACATATTCCATTAATAGGATTAAACAAGAGGCTAACGTCAAACGTGTCAGGATATTTGGTGATAAGCTCTTGAATTAGAAAATTGTTTGGTTGGCGTAGAAGTCAAAAAGTGAAACGAAAGAAGCCATTTGAGATCAATCCTTCGTGAAATAAATCCCTTTCCTCTATTTTAAAAACTAACTGATTGGGACAGCTAAAGGCGACATATCAGCAATCAGCATCATCAAGGTCCTAAGTTCAGCAATCAACTAAAAGTGTTTACATAAAAAGGTATGCAAGTTTCAAAGGTGCTGAAAGGGTGCGGAAGGAAGGCTGTAATTAGAATAACCTAGCCAGGCAGGGGAAGAAACTAATAGTATACAATCTAATTTTTGGTCGCGGTACTAAAATTAAAAATAGTTGTTCCAAATAATCAGAATATGCCAAAGCTTCTCTAACATGAGAAACTATAGCATCGTCGTAGTGATCCCTGCACGTACCAAAGGGCGGAGCCAGTACTTTTTGTAATCGTCAGTCTGCGACCAACTGCAGCATCCAAATATGACAATACGCCTGAACAGTATTTTGTACAACTTTAAATTGATGATGTTTGGAAGTATTAAATCGCTCCCATTCGTGTGTATTAACTACTATCCTAAAGTTAATTTGGTATTTTTTGGTAAATAGTAATTAAAATAAGAAATGTGTTACTTAATTTCGTTAAATAGTGTAATAATTTACTTTTATTTCAAATGTGTAAAGATAAAAGTGGTGCTATAAAAAGCTTCTTTTAGAATTTAATTGGGAACCGTATAACAATAATGTTTAATATTTGATCGAATTATGGGTTTAGTCGATGACAACACAAAATTAATTTTAATTTTTAGTGCTCAAAACTAAAAGCTTATTTGTATAAAGCTTGTAGAGCTTTTTGAAGTTCCTCTTCTCGAATTTTAATGGGAAGCGAACACGTAAATATTAATTTGTATTCCGATTTATTTAAAGATATGTGAATTCTATAAAAAGCTTTTCTTAAAAAAAAAATTGTTTATCGATTGTTTAAACCAAAAAGCTTTTATAAATAAAAGTGTCTCTTTTCCAATTATTCTTTAACAAATATTGTTATTTCGAATTTTTAAAATAAGTTTTCTTTGGCAATTTATATTGCTATTTAACCTCTAATACAATAGTCTTTGCAAATTTCGATCAAACTGGATTCCACCAAACACTAAAAATTTAATTTTAATTCGAAAGATTAAAGGTAAAAAGTTTTAGAACAGAAAAGCTTCTGTTTTAAAATGCAGATGGAAAAGAATTTAGTTGAGCTAGTGTACAAATTTACTTTTATTTCAAATGTTTAAATAAAAAAAATATTTTCTACAAAAAGCTTCAATTTTACAATTAAAATGGGAATAGTATTATAAAAATCTTTTAATATTTCACCAAGTTTAGTCGATATATACTTAAAACTATTTTTAATTTTTAGTATAAATGAAAAGCTTGCTTGTATAAATATTTTATTTACCAATTTAGGTCATGTTGCTGACCTGAATATTACTATAATCTTAAAAAACACCGAATTAAATAATATTTCGTCGATTTAGATCTAAAAATTTATTTATTTTAATTTGAGATTTTTAAATATAAACATTTTCTTATGTGAAAAGCTTCTCTTTCGTTATTTAGATGAAAAGCGAACACAGTAATCTTTAAATATTTGATAAATTTAGTTTTCAACAATTTATTGATCTAGACTAACAAGTAATTTGTATTCTGTTTTTTTTTAAATAAATGATTTCTTTAAAAACCTTTAATTTAGCAATTTATATTTGTAATACCTACAATAATTTTTAAAATAAACGATCAAATTTATCCAACAAGAAAATGTTTTATCTTGAATTTTTAAACATAAAATGCTTTAAAACGACTCTTTCCCGATTAAAGTGTCTCCTCCGATATGGGTAATGTTAGGTAAGTTAATAATTTTAAAATACATATTTCACCATATTATATAACATTGATTTATCCATCTAGACTCAAAATCAATTTAATCTAAATAACTTTCTTGCAGCAAAAGCTCCATCCTAGCAACTTATATGGGGATGTAATTGTCTATAATAATCACTGAAATATACGATCTTTGATTTCACCGATTCTGATTAAACATTAGCTTTTATTTCGAATATTGAAAAATAAAAAGCATTCTTGAAAAAAAAAGTTTGATGTGAAGCTTATTTATGAAATTGTAAAAACTTACTTGATTAAGTTTAATTTCATCTCTATAGGCTTAACACTAAACTTTATGTCTATTATTTAGAGATAATAAGTTTTGTGGCTACTATAATCTAATACTATAAAATATACATGATCAAATTGCATTTTGTAGGCCTGGAGTAAACATGAACTTTCATTTCGAAAGTTAACAGTCAAAAATCTGTTTTCTACAAAAAGATTTTATTCTGCAATTTGGTAACCATATAGTATACGATCAAATTGAATTTTTCCGATGTAGAATAAAAATTTATTTTGATTTCGATTAATTCAAGGTAAAAAGCTTTCGTGCATTTAAGTTGCTCTTTTACAATTTAGATGGAAAAGGTATTACTGAAATTTGTGAAATAATTTTTCAAAATTGATTTACTCAAATAAGACAATTATATTTCGAATGTTTAAAGAAAAAAATGATTCCGAGAAAACTTCTGTCTTCCAATTCAGACGTGAAACTCGTTACTATAATTATTTAAAGTTTTCATTAAATTTTTATTCGCCGTTCTAGATTTTAAAATATAATTTATTTCTAAATAGCTTCTTGGATAAAAGGTTTATTGAGAAATTTGTTATTATAATATTTAAGATATTTGACTAAATTGGATTTCGTTGAAATATTGTAAAATTTACCTTTATTTTAGATGTTTAGAGACAAACAATTTATCTATGAAAAGCTCCTGTTTTACGATTTTAATAAAAATCGTGTTACAATAACTTTCAATATTTGACTGAATTAAGTTTAGTCGATATGGACACAGTATTAGTTTGTATTTCTAGTGCTCAAAATATAAAAGCTCTCTTGTACAAAACCAAAGCAACCTAGATTATACAAAGCCATAGTCTAGAAATCGAAGCTTTTATAAGGAATTTAGGAGCGAGGAAAAACCAAGGGAAATCACTTTTTTCTTAACGCCAATTTTTAAATGAAAACGTTACAAATTCATAGTTATAATTTCTAAACTATTTTTATAAATGTTTGAATTTCAACATATATAAATGTCGTTTAAGTAGTCGTCTTTTAATAATTGATTTATTTAAACTATAATTTAAAAAAAAAAATCATATCAACAGCATTCTGGTCAAATTAAAATAAAAGCTTACTACAAATCGTGTGGTCATTAAGTCAATATACATTATATACATAACAGGGATGGCAATGAAAAGGTAAAATCTTCCAAAAATTACCACCTTGAGGAATTTCAAGTTCAAAAATTGTAGGAAAAACAAAACAAATTCACAAAATATTAAGAACGTGTCATAATTTTGTGATTAAAAAATTTTTTTTCTCGTATTTTTCTGTAAACAACTTAGACATTTGACGTACTCTATTAAAATAGAAACAGCTTCTATAAAATATGTCTAGATAATTATGGCTCTATACTCTAGAAGACTCTAATAAAACTCCTTTTTTGCAATTTAAATCAAAAATACTTTATCAAATTATCATATATTTCGTCGATTTACCTGTAACTCTTTATTTCAATTTCCAATTTTTAAAATAAAGAGCTTTTTTGTGTAAAAAAATTCTCTTTTACAATTTAGATGGGAGGCGAAAAAGTTAATATATATTTCAATTTATTAAAAATAAATAACTTCTATTTAAAGCTTTTCTTTAGCATTTTGTATGGGTAATACCTACAATAATCTTTAAAATATGTATTATGTTTCGTCGATGGTGTTAATCTAACCAAAATATTTGCTTTCGTTCTAAATGTTAACAGATAAGCAGCTTATTTTTCTAAAAAGCTAAGTTTGCTATTTAGATGGAATAAAATTCTAGTTTCCAAAAAAAAATGATTTCTTGGGATGTTTGTTAGTTCAATCTTTAAGATATTTGCTAATTGGATTTCGTTGATCTTGAGTAAATATTTATATTTATTTCGAATATTATAGGAAGAAAAATATATCATAGAGGAGATAAAATGCTGTTCTTCGGCAATTTACATAAACGGGAAATGTATGATCTGTAATGCAATAATCTTTGAAATCTTCGATGAAATTGGATTCTGCCAAAGACTCGAAATTTATTTTTAATTCGAAAGATAAATGGTAAAAAAGTATTCGCGCATAAAAGTTTATTTTTTTACAATGTACACTACTCCAAAAAATTAAAGGAACACTAATTTTTTTCAATTATTTTAGTGTTTTTTGAAGAGCTGTATCTTTGTAAAATACGATCGTACAGAGATGAAAAGAAAAGCATTTTAAAGCTTCAAATCACTTGTTTTGAGACTTTTGAGCAGAAAATTTTTATGAGATACCGTTATCACGTAATCATAAGAAAGAGCGCGAAATAAAAAAATTCGATTTTTTTTTTGTAAGGATCCATGGGCGCGGGAAATTTTTTTAAAGTTAAACCAATGCATAGGTCGGTTAGCCTGTTAATTAGGCGTAAATTTAATTTCATTCTGGTCTCTCTATGTCAACTTTTTGCTGAGATATCTGACTTTGAATCAAAAAAGATCCTTTTGTATATAAAAAGTATTACTCAAATCTATGAAATTATTGATCAAATTGGAATTAGTTGATATTAAATTGAATTCATATCAAAATATTCTTTAATATACATATTTGAATAACTTTGATTTAGTCGATCTAGACCTAAAGTCAAATCTTACTAAGTTTAGATCAAAACACACTGCTTAAACTAACTACCACCATATGTCTTATCCACAGAAAACCCATTGATTTGGGCAGTCTTTGCTACACCAAAGCACCAAAATTCATATCTCAAACAAATTTTCACCATTTTCAGACAAACACAAATGACTTTTTATTGTCACAATTAAATGATACTAATTTTAGATCAAAGACCTAAATCATTGTTGTTATCGTAATGCTTTTACTTGATTCGAAAATATGAATTCTTGTATTATGTTACAGTTGATTCCAAATTCTGCCTGCAATTTCCGACTGTTTCACCAATGCAAATAAAACTTTTTGTTGGAAACTGTACATCGTCTAGAACATTAGACAATAATCTATTGATAAGCTTTTATGAATTTTTCATCATAAAGATAAAAAATTGTTTTAGATAGGAATCGAACTAGAACAATCTTTAAAATATTTGATCAAATTAGATTAAGTTAATCTAATTAATTAGATTAGATTTTTTTCTTATTAACGAATATTCTATCGATCTAATTATTCTGCAAAATGTATTACAAAAATCTTTGAAATTTATGGTAAAGTTGGATTTGGTCGATATAGACTAAAAATTTCTTTTTATTTCGATTGTTTGAAAATAAAACAGCTTTCGTATTTAAAAAGGTTCTCTTTTCCAATTCAGATGAAAAACATTTTAAGAAGAAAGAAAAATTTGTATTTATTTCAAATGTTTGAAGATACAAATTTTTCTACAAAGAGGTTCTATTCTGCAGTTTAAATGGGAATCGTATTACAATAATCTTTCAATATTGGATCATGTTTATTCGACATAGACCAAAAATTAATTTTAATTTTTATTCTAAATATAAAGCTTTCTTGTATTGTATAAAGCTTTAATTTTGGAATTTAGGTCACTAACGATTATTATATATTGAATTTCGATTAAGATCTAAGCATTTATATATTTCAATCTCAGATTTTTAAAGTTTGAAAAGCTTCCATATTTAGAAAGTTGTTCTCCGGTAATTAAGATCGAAAGTGAACACAAACCTTTTATTAAATTTGATTAAATTATATCTCTTCAAGCTATTGATCGCGACTAAAAATTAATTTTTAATGCATTACCTACAATAACATTAATTTTTATGTCGAATGTTTAAATATAAAAAGCTGTCATTTACGAAAGCTTCTTTTATCCAATTAAGATAGGAAACATAGCACTATAATATTTTGAATATTTGTTAAAAATTGATTTCGCAGATCTAGCCTTTAAATTGAATATAATATCGAAAAAGGTTTCTTGAATAAAAAGCTACTCTATATTCTTAAAGAAATTTGATCAAATTGGATTTTGTTGAAAAAAATTTTCTTCAAAAAAGATTTTATTTTGCAAGTAAAAGGGAATCATAATACAATAATCTTTACTTATTGAAGTTTAATTGATATAGACCTAAAAATAATTTTAATTTGTATTGTAAATAAATACTTTATTTTGGAATTTACTTCAGCAACTTCTCGTTACTATAATCTTAAAAATAAATACTGTATTGAATTATATTTCGTCAATTACAACATACCGTAGAGTGCCGATTATGATACCATGAGACACTATGAAAAATATTAATATGTATTTTGATATTTAAAAAAATAAAAATACATATGGTAATCCAGATGACATCCGTGGTCCGTGTTGAGCAAAGTTGCTTAATTCTGTATCCACTTGATCATTAAATCGGTCATCATTGAGCCGTTATCACTCACAACTAGATGAATATTGTTAGGAAATTTGACCCTTGGAATTTTTTTAAGTCCTTTTAAAATCATTTGTATGAGCTGGCAAGATGCCAGCGGTAACAATTCCATAGAAAAATGATTTTTAGAATGGTCCTTATCCAACCCGTTTACGAGGTTTCTGTCTTAAACTGAAGTACCCGACCCCAATTCATGTCAAAATAACACATAGTTTCATATTAAAAATCAATCGTTTCGGTTCTGTACTAAAATTTTGCATTTTATCGCGAATTTTATTTGCCAGAGAATCGCCTTGTTGACTCTGATGAGTTACTTTCCTTGATGTAATTTTATTTCTAAGGCAAACCCCTCTGATCTATTTTTAGCTGCATTAGAAGTAATTTGTTGCAAAAGAAGTTCCAATATTTTTGAAATATTTTATTGCTTCCCCCCTAAACATATCATAGTTGGCAATCAATTTCTTTTCCCTTTCCTTTTCAAACCACTCACTTACTATTGTTTCTATTTGAGAAAAATGGTCAGCAGTTCCGACTTCAGCAAATTTATTTTAAAAATTTGCAGAATCTTTATTTAAAAATTTCAAATATTTCCTATTTGAATCAAAAGAAATTTTCCGAACTGCCACAGTTAAAGTGTATGAGTTTCAGGATTGGAATGGGAATATGCAAAGATATTGTTCATCATGGCTGAAAAACACTATTCTTACAATCTCTACTATATACAATTCCTGAACATTTTCAAATAATATTTATAAAATTATTAAAAACTCTCTCAAGTCTCTAGGACTTAATTCCTAAAATTTTGAAAATTTACAAAAGAAAATTTTTATTTAAGTGACATTTCATTTGCCAATTTACAGCAACAATTAATTCTATATAATGAATTAAAATTCAGAATTCACCGAACTTCTTCTAAGTTGATGGTATTGCAATTCCAATTCCAATTCCATTTTGTAGTTACTGTGTTTCTCACAAGAGTTTTCGAATGCTTAATATTTACTTCAAAAAAATTTAAATAAAATTATTATTTAATGTGCAAAAGCGGCTGTTTGATTTTCAGAAAACAATGAAAGTATTATAAATGTCAAACACTACCAACATTTAAAAATAAATCACGATTGGTTATTTCTTTTGACCAAAATTGAATTCCAATTCCAATTTCTTGGCCAAATGAAATGTCACTTTAATATTTTTGGTTTCTGTAAAATTCTAGGCTGTAAAATTATGGCATTGGAATTCCCTCAGTTTTTAAAAGTTTGCTGAATCTTAAAAATTCAATAAAATTTTTCTTTGTTAAAATGTTAATCCCGAATTTTCTAAATAATAAGTTTAGCTTCTAAACCTCAATATATATATTCTGTAACATTTTAGAATTTTTAAGTTGTTTAAATTCAGTAAATCATATTTCATATTTTCTAAGTTAAGAGCTGCAGGGAATTTTCTTTGAATGATTGCGATGCAATTGACATATAATGTTGGGTCTGCAGACCTTCTTTCATAAGACTTTCTAAGGGTCTTACTCTTTGTTTTTTGATGGTTAATTCGTTTCTGAGATTAAGAATACTTGACAACTTTCTTGAGAATTCTCTTTTAACATAACTCTTCACCACAGACCAGACATTTTCAGTAGCGTTAAACATTGGACTTTAGTGTCCAAGTCTGAGTATCCTATTTTCTCGAAATTCTTACACCTGTAAAACTTCTTCGATTTTACTATGACAAGGTGCATTGTCAAATACCATAACAACTGGTTCACCATGTTTAACCATTGCTTGAAGAAGACGCTTTTGCATTTTCGTGCTTATGCAGCCTATTACATGAACATTAGCTACTTTTGACCCCGTGGAA
Organism: Tipula helvola; assembly: GCA_963556165.1. Taxonomy (NCBI): domain Eukaryota; kingdom Metazoa; phylum Arthropoda; class Insecta; order Diptera; family Tipulidae; genus Tipula; species Tipula helvola. Next base: position 35,189,113 of record OY744482.1, on the reverse strand, counting down.
TTGTAGTGCATCTTGTTCCCTTCAATGATCTGCCCTGTGTTCTTGAAATATGAATGTTTAAATTAGTTTCATCCATAAACAAAATAGGTTTATTTTGGGCCTGAAATTCCAAAAGACATTCAACAAACTCCTTTAACTTTTGTTTGCTCTCAGAATTTTAAATACGATATGTTTTATAATGGTTTGAAATTTAATTCCGGAATTAAAATGAAATTACTAAATTTTAGTCAATATTTTTAATTCTGGAATTCAAAACGAGAATTCTAAATTTCAATGAAAACTCGGTAAAATTTTTAAGATTAGAAATCTTTTTCATTTAGTCAATTCTCGAAGTAAATACATAGGTAGAATATTAAACTACGAAAATTACTTAGAATTGCCAATTAAGTTCTAAGTTCCACAATTAAAAATTTTGCCTAAAATTTAATAAACATTTTTTAATATATGGAAAGAAATTCGAAATTTCGTAAAATTCTGGAGATTTGTCATTTAAATTTAGAAAAAAACTTTTAAATTTGATTCTCAACAAAAAAGAGACTCAGAATTCTTTAAAATGTATGTATGAGATGTGCTGGCTAAAACATGTGGGTTTCACGAGACGAAGCAAATAATTAATTATTGTTTAATTAAATAAAACTCAGTAAGGCTAACGATTTTTAGGCAAATACATTTAAAAATTAATATCAATAAATATTAATTAACCAAACCCATAGAGTGGCACATATACATAGGTGTGTCCACTACCGTCAGTGAATGAAGCGAAATGTTCTCAGTAACTTTTAAAATACGTGAAATTTTTTTAAACCCGAATTCGTTTATTTGTACCAAAAAAATAAGAAATAGTCTTAACATTAAAGAGTCGTTAGAAATTTACAATTCTATAATAATTTAGCAAAATTTAATTTAGTACATTCAGCAACTAAATCACTAATAATCTGTAAATTATTAGAAACTTGTAGCTAAAATTCAAGTATCCATTCATCTAATTTCAATTATTTTAAATTTTAAAGCACCAGCAAATTATTAAGCCATTAAAATAAACTCTAAATTCTTAAAAATTCGAGAACTTTAAAATTAAGAGAGTTGTATATCTGTATATACCGTAAAATTCTAGTATAGTTAAATAAGCCACTAAAGTTTAGTAAAATCTTAGAATTTTGAATTCCATGAATAAATACACTTCAAACGACTGTTGAAAATCGGAAGAATGTTAAGTTTTAATTTCCAAAGTTAAAATTAACAGAAATTCTAAAACTTCAAAATCTTGAAATTGTTAATTTATTTAAATGTTACTCAGTTTTAGACAGTTATTAGTTTTAATTCAAAAGCCAATATGGTTGATTTTATTTAAAAATATTTCTAAATTACTAAATTTTTAGCAGCTAAATTCTTAAACTCAATTTCTGGGGTGATCTAATTTTAATTTTTTCGAAAAATTAAACTTCTTTAATTCTTTTTTGATTTATTTGTGATTTAATTAAATCATTTTCGTAATAAATCCATTTCCTCTATGCGACTCGCCACGTTTCGGGAGACCCACAACTTCCAATTTCTCAGATGCAGAATTTGATTTCTTTTTCTATTGTGGTGGCATAGTTGTAACTACGGACATATATTTTGATTTGACTTGTTATTTTAACAATCGAATTATGTTTTGTTTAATTAAATTTTTCATGTTGCCAAATTCGAAAAGTTATCAGTTCAGTATTTAAAAATGGTCGCATCAAACTATAAAGGCCTTTTCACATGAATCGCGATTTTTCTCGTACGAGTAAAAATGATTCACCGATTTCTCTTCAATTACATGGTAAAATATTTACTAGTCACTTGAAAAATAGTAAGTAAACGATTTCGAATGTAATATCATTGACAATTTTTTTAGCAAACGCACATTTCTTAATAATAATTGCAAACTAGTGTTTTCTCGCGCGAACTTTCCAATATGGCGGCGATTTAAACATTTTTTGCAGCTTTTATTAGGAAATGTGCGGTTGTTAAAAAAACCGTCAATCATATTACATTCGGAATTGTTTACTTATTATTTTTGAAGTGAGTAGTTTAAATTTTACTATGTAATTGAAGAGAAATCGTTGAATCATTTTTACTCGTACGAGAAAAATCACGATTCATGTGTATAGACCATAAAAGATATTTTGGTAGAGATGAAATGAAAAAAAAACAAAACAAAACATTATTAGAACCTTGTTGCAAAAACCCTATATAACTAGTAGCTGTTGCTGTACAATTTGAATATGCAATTTCGAAAAGGGCACATGTCTGAAAAAATAAATTTTTCAGGAATTAAAGAAAACTATCTATTTTCTAAAGTACACTGCGCCAATTAAAAAACGGAACAGAAATTTTCTTTGAAAAAATACCCAGATTTGAACGCTTGTATCTTGGTGAAATAACACCTTTCAGAAAAAAATTTTTGTTTCTAGTTGAAGGAAATTTTGTTTTATTTTCTTTTGTTTTTTTATGACTTTTTTGAGTAAAACAAAAGCTGTCTAAAAAAAAAAAAATTTGCTGCTGTTTGAAACTGTAGACGAACTTGCTCGATATTTCATTCAAAAATCCAAATCGGCTATTTTATAGAGAATTTAGAAACCTTACAAAATGATACTAGGAAAATTTCTGTGCGGCCACTCCTTATCGAGTTATTGAAGTTTTAGTGTGTTAAAGTTTTAGTATTAAAGTAACTTAACATTTATCGTAGAGTGCTAAGTTTACAAGAAAAAAAAATTTACTTCTACGCTTTTTGGTACGTTATCTCTAAAACTTAAATAACTTTACAAGGAGTGGCCGCACAGAAATTTTCCTAGTATCATTTTGTAAGGTTTCTAAATTCTCTATAAAATGGCTGAATTGGATTTTTGAATTAAATATCGAGCAAGTTCGTCTACAGTTTCAAACAGAAGCAAATTTTTTTTTTTTTTAGACAGCTTTTGTTTTACTCAAAAAAGTCATAAAAAAACAAAAGAAAATAAAACTGGTTCCAGTATCAAAAAGAAAACAAAATTTCCTTCAACTAGAAACAAAATTTTTTTTCTGAAAGGTGTTATTTCACCAAGATACAAGTTGAACGCTTGACGCTGGATATTTTTTCAAAGAAAATTTCTGTTCCGTTTTTTAATTGGCGCAGTGTACATAGTATATAAATTTATACAATTTATTTTAAGGTTAAGTGTAGGGTCAAAAAGTAATTGAAAATTATATTTAATGTTAATCTTTATTTTATATATTTTTTATGTATTATATGCATACGAGATGTGCCCTTTCCGAAATTCATAAAATATAAAGTAAATCTAATTAAAAACACAACGTATAAACTTTATGAAACTGTTATCATAAGTATCAAAATCACTTCAGCGACACATAGAGATATATCGCCGTCGCCAATTAATAAAATGCATTAAATTCGAAAAGGGCACATCTCCAAGAGTTGTGACCTTTTCGAAATTATCGTTATACAAACCGACACTGGTGGCCGTATTAACACAAGAAATGTGCCTGTTTCAAACCAAATAGGTGCGGTGATATATTTCCATCACATTAACATGAAAAAACGGTTTTGTCAAAATTTTCGAAATGCGCCCTTTTCGAAATTGCATATTCAATTGTTATTAGTGTAAATTATTAGCACAGATTTTGTATAAACTAAATTTAAGATTCATATTTATCAGTACATCGATCAACAAGTTTAAGTAAATACAGTATATCGTTCAGTTCATAAGTCAAACTATAAATCATTAATCACTATAACTAAAATAAATCAGACTTAGATCTATTCTGGAGACAATCTATTCTAAAAATCAGTGTAATTATAAAGAATAAAAAGTATAGCCACAAAAATACCAATAAAAGTAAATAAAAAAAAAAAAAATAAACTTCTTCGAGTTATAATTCAAATATATATGTTGAGAAGACAAAATCCACTCGCTGCTGTACCCGATCATTTATAGTAAAGATTTTGGTAAGTATTACATCGAAAATTCATCCTACTAACCATTTTCAACAAGGCCTTATGACAATGTAGCACCGAACCTCCGTTCAGTAACGGAGGGGGAAACTACAAAGTGCTTAGCATAAGTTTTCCTAGCGACTAACTTGTCCCATAGGGTATCCGAATAGCAATTAACAATCGTGCAACTTTGGACCACTCGCAGTTAGGTTAGCAAAAATAGGCCCTAACGAACAGAAACAGCCCCCACCAGTGGTAAGCTGTCGACGACTTATTCACTAAATACTTTCGTAGACTCTGCCGAATACTCAATAGTACAGAGATAGCCTCAACCAGTGGTAAGCTATCGACTACACATTTACTACTTCGGACATAGACAATTCAGACTGTGACACATTAGTTTCAACTAAACATTCGTTAATCGTTATTCTCATCAAATTACAAGCTCATTTATAAGAAAAATCTTGTCGGTAACAAGATAGTTAGAGTAGTTAGACTGAAATTTAATTTTCAATCTCGTCATTCAAGCTCAATCCGAAATTGCTGAGATAACTCAATTCAGTAATTATCAAGTTGTGTCGTACACCCCAAAGTATACGACAGCATGTTTCAAAATTAGTTAAATATTAACCTTGAAGTACAACTGAATGAAATTATTTTCTGTTATAGAAATTGACAGCATTTCCTACTACATAGTATATATAGTTGCTTTATCTGTATATTCGATCCAATTATCGTTGTGGGTGTTTGTTTGTAATGTTTCCCGTTAATTTTTCACATTCGAATACGTGCGGTTAGTCTCATTTGTACAATGAGAAACGCATTAAACAGTAGTCTTGACAGTAGTACTTTAGATATCGTTGTTTATAATAAAACTAAAATTAAAAATAAATAAACAAATATTTTTTTTTTTATTTTAGTGGAGAATCGGCGGTTGGTATTTTACTCACCAATCTAAAAGAAATTTTGGAGAAGCAAGGGTACGCTAGTTTTATCGTATTGATGTATTTCGATGATGACGATTTCACCAAAATCAATAACGGATATAAAAAGTATTTGCAGCATTTTAAAACTTTGATCAATGAAAAGGGCATAAATTATTTCAATGAGAAAGTTATTGAGTGGCAATTAAAATGGGCATCTGTAAAAAGGGTTTCAAACGGAAAAATCATGGAAACCAAATTTTAAGTGTATCTAAGTCTAATATGCATAAAAAGCAACATTTAGAAGATACAAGAGGAAATACCTCAGAATATACAATAGCTCACCAGAGGAAATGGTGAGAAGCTCTCATAGGTAAATTCATTTTTTTTAAATTTTTTATATTGATGAAAATAAGTTCGAATGTGTTTTACTTTTTTAATTTCAATAAACTCTTTGTTGTAATTCGGAAGCTTCGGAAGCTGTAAATTAAATTCCAACGTACCGTAAAGTGCCATTTATTATCCGGGTTAATTTTTAATAAATAAATATAAAACCTGTTAATATATACCCGGGATCACAATTAAGGTATATTTTCGTTGTGTAAACGAAAATGTAGGCCAAATTATATTCATTGAATTTTATTGTGGGAGATTGGAGGGGGGGGGTATAAAATGGCCTTTACTACTTTACTTTATAATAAAATTGGCCCAAGCACAATTTTCAAATTTGTTTATTAATATTTTAATAAAAACCCGGTTTCGTCTTCTGTCATTCCAATTAGATATATAACTTGCATCCTTGAGAACGGAATATATCGCCGAATATCATCGGTTTTATAAAAAGTATTTGTTTTTTCAATTGAGGTAAAAACAGTTTAAGCCTTTTTTCAAATTAAAATCATAAAAATTAATAGCAACTATATTTGCTTATTCGACATAGAATTTTCAGGTGACGGGAATCCTCGCTTCCTAAAGAATATAAAACTTAAAGCTAATTTCCCGCCAAAGTCAAGTCAGATTCAGCCAATAAAACCGGAGTGGAATGGGAGATTTAAAACAGAATATGAGACAAGTATTCAGTACATTCAAGATACGGTACCTACACGTTGAAACGAAATCACGAACGTGATTGTTAAATGAGAAAAAAAAGATTAATCATGTTAAAATATGTCGTAACAACCAAACATTTATGTTATCTAATAAGCTCCGTCCCTCACCATTTAAACTCTACTGATATAAATTTCACGGGTTAAATGAATTTTAAGGCTGTCCAATCCCTCATGAATCCAGTTTGGCGGCAGGTATTAGCAGAAAAAGTAAAGAGGAGTGAAGGCACCATAGAGTATCTTAAACTAATGGAGTACAGTACTCAATCATATTTAAATAAAGATGTTAGGTTACGTACTTTCCTTAGACTTTGGATACATTCGCTACAAAAGCACAAATTCCATAAAATGAAAAATTTTGTAACTGACAATGTCTACTACATGGTCTAATAAATATAATCATTAAATTGAGAAATGAAGATCATCTCTTCCAACCATGGTTGTACAGCAGTTAAACTTGCGAAAGTACTTTCCGTGATTTGCTTTCGATGACTACTACTCACAATACAGAAGTAAATTTTAGTGTACGAGATGTTTTGTTTCGTTTTAAGCGTTTAGATTTACAATCCGAAATAAAATATAAATCAACTGATGGTCATGGAGATGAATCGTATCAGCATCAAATAATGGTCAGCCTTCCACAAGCCTAGCGGCTGATAATGAAATTTCACAAATAATTGCGAAATATAGAAATGCCGATAATTATGTAGTGCTATTAACTTGCGTATATTATCAGAGCCTTCTAGAGTATAGAGCCATAATCATTATGACGTATTTTTTCGAAGCTTTTTTAGTGGTATAACTTTTCACTAATTTCCATAGGAATCCATAGTAAAAATGGTGTTTTTTAGCTTCGAGTTTTTCATTGAAAAAAGCAAATATGTTACAAAATGTTTATACAAAAGTGTTCTACATATCTTTAGCAACAATACACAAGAAGGGTATATTGGTATTAAGTAAATATTAATTGCAGAAATATTAAAATTAAATTATTTCTAAAATATATTTTTCGAACTTTCATTTTGAAAAATACATCAAAGTTGGCTCTGACGAATTAAAATAATACTTGCTACATTTATCTTTAGTTTTACTAGTGTACGTTAGATGTCTCAGATTTATACAGATAAATACGAACAAAAATTGTTTAATCACAATATTATCACACGTTCTTAATATTTTGAGAATTTGTTTTGCTTTTCCTACAATTTTTGAACTTAAAATTTCCTCAGGTGGAAATTTTTGGTACGATTTTTAAAAAATTTGTACTGTTATCACTGCCATCTATGTAAAGTATATTGACTTAATATACACAATTTGTAGTAAGCTTTTCTTTTTTATTTGACCAGGGCCCTGTTGCACCAACTACTTATCACTTATTACTTATCAACTTATCATAATTTTTGATAATTTTCTGTTGTACCAAATTGAAATTTGATAAGTATTTTATTGAGTTATAATAAGTAATAAGCACTCACTTATCAAAATTAAGTTGCACCAATTCGCGAAATGATAAATGATAAGTAATATTTGGATAAGCGATAAGTTTGAGGTTTTTGATAAGTTTTTCGTAGTTCTGTTGCACCAAAAGTTTTAACTTATCAATAATCGACAACATTTAATGATAATTATCCAAAATAGCAATAAGAAAAATTTCACTACTCAAATAAATTGATAAGAGCTACAAATTGTAGTGGCATGACGGAAGTCTGTTAAAAACGTTTTTTTCCCCCTGTTGTGTGTGGCCAATTAAAGTGGAACTTATCTATTTCTTGACCGATTATGATGAAATTTGACGTGAGCGATGGAATTGGGATTCTAAGGTGATTTCTGGATAAAGTTCTGGAATGTGGCCAACTAAAGTGGAACTTCGCTATTTCTCAATAGATTATTATGAAATTTGACATGGGCGGTAGAAATGGGATTCTAAAATGATTTTCTGAGGAAGTTCTGGAATATGGCCAATTAGGAAGGAACTTGGCCATTTCTTATCAGAATTTGATGAAATTGAGCATGCACGATGGAAATGGGATTCTTAAAAGATTTTTAGAGGAAGTTCTGGAATATGCCCAATTAGGAAGGAACTTGGCCATTTCTTATCCGAATTTGATGAAATTGAGCATGCACGATGGAATGGGATTCTTAAATGATTTTTAGAGGAAGTTCTGGAATATGGCCAATTAGGGAGGAACTTGGCCATTTCTTATCCGAATTTGATGAAATTGAGCATGCACGATGGAAATGGGATTCTTAAAAGATTGTTAGAGGAAGTTCTGGAATATGGCCAATTAGGAAGGAACTTGGCCATTTCTTATCCGAATTTGATGAAATTGAGCATGCACGATGGAAATGGGATTCTTAAATGATTTTTAGAGGAAGTTCTGGAATATGGCCAATTAGGAAGGAACTTGGCCATTTCTTATCCGAATTTGATGAAATTGAGCATGCACGATGGAAATGGGATTCTTAAAAGATTTTTAGAGGAAGTTCTGGAATATGGCCAATTAGGAAGGAACTTGGCCATTTCTTATCAGAATTTGATGAAATTGAGCATGCACGATGGAAATGGGATTCTTAAAAGATTTTTAGAGGAAGTTCTGGAATATGGCCAATTAGGAAGGAACTTGGCCATTTCTTATCCGAATTTGATGAAATTGAGCATGCACGATGGAAATGGGATTCTTAAATGATTTTTAGTGGAAGTTCTGGAATATGGCCAATTAGGAAGGAACTTGGCCATTTATTATCCGAATTTGATTAAATTGAGCATGTGCGATGGAAATGGGATTCTAAGATAATTTTTATATGGTCTTAAGGCTTTTAAATTGCAGTTAACACAAGAACTCAATCCGGTCGATCACCATAAATGTCGTATCTTCACTGATCCTTCAAATGCATCAAAATGATCCGGATTTTCATCGAAAAATCATCATCAGTGATCAGGACTATTTTTTACCTCGGAGGCTACGTTTATAAGCAGAACTGTCGCATTTGAAGTTTAGAAAATCCAAGAATGATTATTGAAAAGCCTCTTCATCCTCAACGTGTCACTGTTTGGTGCGGTTTTGGAATGGCGGTGTGATAGGACCTTACTTATTCGAAAATGAGGCTGGTGCAACTGTTACGGTGAATGGATTGCGCTATACCGAGCTATGATTAATGATTTTTTATGGCCGGAATTGAAATATATTGATGTGGACGATGTTTATTTTTAGCAAGACGGGGCTACGTGCCACACAAGCAACGAAACAATCGCAATTTTGCAAGAAAAGTTTCCTGACCGTGTTATTTCTCGAGATCTTGTGATTTAACAACTTTAGACTTTTTTCTTTGGGGCCACGTGAAAGATAAGGTCTATGCTAATGCTCCACATTCGATTCAAGATTTCGAAGATTGGAAAGGGATTCGAAAAGGATATTGTGCTGCAAGCGTAGCCGTGGCGGCCATTTGGCTGACATCGTTTTCAAATGTTAATGGCACATCTTCCTCTTTACAATGAAATAAACATTTATTGATTTCTCTTAAAAAATACTCGTTTTTTTTATTATCAAAATAAACCTCTTATTGGAAAACCCTATATATGTATATTATAAAATAAAATTTACATTTCTGTCTCAAAATTATTGCAATGAACTTTGGAATGTAAATATGGCCCATACAAGATCCACATCTGTCTATTCTTATCTGTGTTTATACCAAGTGAATTTATTACTCAGAAATAGTACCTTAAAAATGCGATTTTAATAAAGCAATTCACAAATAATGTATCGATCAACATATCGTTGAAATTTCAATCAAATGATAATGACAATACATACATGTAACAATGTGTTTACAAGTGTAAGGATTATTTCATTCTGTTCGATTTATCATAGAGGTAAGACAGTTGTTTTTCGATATTTTAAAATTAATATAAAACTCTCAAATATAGGTATTCAACTTTAGTAAACAAAACTGATGTTTATTAAACAAAAAAAAAATTTTATAAAAAAATGCGTCGGTTCGAAAGATTATTCGAGGATGAAAACGAAAGAAGTAATCGTGTAATGAAAGCCAGAACCAATTATTCTCTAGATTCGGGAGTGTTAGAAAATTTTCGTACAAATTGAGCACGTTTTATTAAAAATAGGAGCAAATTGGCGCCATGGAAGCGATCGAAACTATGCGTTGAGTCCTCTACAGCAGATACTAACAACACTGCATTGGTTAGGAAATGGCGCGCAATATCACGGGATTGGCAATATGCACGGCATTAATAAATCGACTGTGGGTAGGATTATCGAGTAGCATATACTATCATCGATAGCATGATGGCGGAAACCGTGTGTTGGCCTGAAAATATCCAAGATATCCCACTGAAGTTTCTTGAGATGGGTGGTTTCCCTCAGGTAGTTGGTTGCATCGATGTAACAATGATTAATATAGATGCACCTACGGTCAATGAAGAACACTTTGTGAATCGACATGGAGAACATTCACTGAATGTAATGATAGTGTGTGACCCAGACCGCAGCTTTTATGCAGTAAATTCAAATTGGCCCGGTAGTGTCCATGACTCGAGAGTATTGCGAAACACAAGGCTATTCAGCAATTTTGAGTCTGGATTTCGTCCGTTCCCCGGTGCTGTGATTTTGGGTGACAGTGCTACCCCCTTACCCCCTTAAAGATTGGCTTATCCCACCATTGCGAAGAAATCCGGACGATGCAATAGAGCAAAGATTTAATCGTGCTCATAAGCGGACGAGAAGAATAGTGGAAACTAGTTTTGGTTTGTATATGACGATTGCAATTTTTAAAGTTAAATTCAATTTGTTTGTTAATAGGAATTCTGAAGGAAAAATTTCCTTGTTTAAATCATATGCGGGTGGATCCAACAATTGCAGGCAAAATCGTGTTAGTATGCTGCATTCTTCACAATGTTGCGATTAAAATGCGCAGCAATGATTTGGTTGATTTTGAGCCGGACGATGACTATGACGACGATGGTGACAGTATGTTCTTCAGAGTTTAGTTAATTTTTTTAATTATTAATTTTATTATTATTTGATTTTTAAAAATAATTAAAGATACTATTAAAAATATGAACACATAGTGTATATCTATATAATATATATAACAATAAAGAATGAAATAATAGTACAATATATAATTATAATTTGGAAATACTGCAATTGGAAAGAGAACTAATTATCTAAAAGGTTATCATGATCTGCTTTAACCGCTGCTAGTCACCGACACTACCACTATTTGCATTAAGCAAATTCTGAGTATAAATAGATAGTGGAATTTTCATTTCTCTTTCCAGTTTTAATATTTCCAATTGGTTTTTGTAAATTTCTGTTTTTAACAATTTTATTTTCAAAGAGTTAGTTGTCTCTGCGGCTTCTGGTGCTTTACGTTTATTGGATTTTGATTTTAACCGTTGATTAGGTGAGCCAATAGCTTCAGAAACACCGCCAGCTTCCTAATCGATTGATAAATAGCCAAGTTCCAGCCGACTTGGCCATATTCCAGAACTTCATCTAAAAATCATTTTAGAATCCCATTTTCATTGTATCTGTCGATTTTCATCCTAATCGGTTGATAAATAGCCAAGTTCCATCCGACTTGGCCATATTCCAGAACTTCATCTAAAAATCATTTTAGAATCCCATTTTCATTGTACCCGTCGATTTTCATCCAAATCAGTCGATAAATAGCCAAGTTCCATCCGACTTGGCCATATTCCAGAACTTCATCTAAAAATCATTTTAGAATCCCATTTTCATTGTACCCGTCGATTTTCATCCTAATCGGTTGATAAATAGCCAAGTTCCATCCGACTTGGCCATATTCCAGAACTTCATCTAAAAATCATTTTAGAATCCCATTTTCATTGTACTTGTGGATTTTCATCCTAATCGGTTGATAAGTAGCCAAGTTCCATCCGACTTGGCCATATTCCAGAACTTCATCTAAAAATCATTTTAGAATCCCATTTTCATTGTACCCGTCGATTTTCATCCAAATCAGTCGATAAATAGCCAAGTTCCATCCGACTTGGCCATATTCCAGAACTTCATCTAAAAATCATTTTAGAATCCCATTTTCATTGTACCCGTCGATTTTCATCCTAATCGGTTGATAAATAGCCAAGTTCCATCCGACTTGGCCATATTCCAGAACTTCATCTAAAAATCATTTTAGAATCCCATTTTCATTGTACCCGTCGATTTTCATCCAAATCAGTCGATAAATAGCCAAGTTCCATCCGACTTGGCCATATTCCAGAACTTCATCTAAAAATCATTTTAGAATCCCATTTTCATTGTACCCGTCGATTTTCATCCAAATCAGTCGATAAATAGCCAAGTTCCATCCGACTTGGCCATATTCCAGAACTTCATCTAAAAATCATTTTAGAATCCCATTTTCATTGTACCCGTCGATTTTCATCCTAATCGGTTGATAAATAGCCAAGTTCCATCCGACTTGGCCATATTCCAGAACTTCATCTAAAAATCATTTTAGAATCCCATTTTCATTGTACCCGTCGATTTTCATCCAAATCAGTCGATAAATAGCCAAGTTCCATCCGACTTGGCCATATTCCAGAACTTCATCTAAAAATCATTTTAGAATCCCATTTTCATTGTACCCGTCGATTTTCATCCTAATCGGTTGATAAATAGCCAAGTTCCATCCGACTTGGCCATATTCCAGAACTTCATCTTAAAATCATTTTAGAATCCCATTTTCATTGTATCCGTCGATTTTCATCCTAATCGGTTGATAAATAGCCAAGTTCCATCCGACTTGGCCATATTCCAGAACTTCATCTAAAAATCATTTTAGAATCCCATTTTCATTGTACTTGTCGATTTTCATCCTAATCGGTTGATAAATAGCCAAGTTCCATCCGACTTGGCCATATTCCAGAACTTCATCTAAAAATCATTTTAGAATCCCATTTTCATTGTACCCGTCGATTTTCATCCAAATCAGTCGATAAATAGCCAAGTTCCATCCGACTTGGCCATATTCCAGAACTTCATCTAAAAATCATTTTAGAATCCCATTTTCATTGTACCTGTCGATTTTCATCCTAATCGGTTGATAAATAACCAAGTTCCATTATACTCAAGGATCATTACAACTTATCATAAAAATTTGATAATTTGTCATTTGATAAGTTATAGACATTCTGGTGTGCAACGCTTATCACTTATCATTATCAAAATTTGATAAGTTTCTAAATTGATAAGTGAGTGATTTTTTTTTACTTTTGGTGAAACACTTATTACTTATCATAATCAAAAAAACTAACTTTTGATAATTTGATAAGTAATAAGTGATAAGTAGTTGGTGCAATAGGGCCCAGAATGCTGTTGTTATGAACTTTTTTTTATATTTTGGTTTAAATAAATCAATTATTACAAGAAAATGAAAACGATTTACTTAAACGACCTTCATATATGTTAAAATTCAAACATTTATGAAAATATTTCAGAAATCATAATTAAAAATTTGCAACGTTTTCATTTACAATTTTGTCTTAGGAAAAAAAGTGATTTCCCATATGTTTTATGTGTTTTACTATGGAAATTTTGATTTTTTCCTCGTTTCTAATTCCCTTATAAAAGCTTCGTTTTTTAGATTATGGCTTGTATAATCAAGGTTGCTTTGATATTATCTGTTGAAGATGGATAAAACAAGGAAAACATAACAATACCATTTAGCTTTAAACGATTACATTTAAATGAAATTTTAGATGAAATTGCCCATGAAGATAATATTGAGTCTGATAATATTATATAAGACGTTTTTAAAATAATAAAAACTGAAATATTTAATCAATTAATTTTTGTCTATAAAAAGCTGCTTTTTGGAACTTACAAAATGCTTATGTACGAGTATACAGATTGTAGCACAACTCAATATACGACAAGCTCAGATGATTATAACCTAATTAATAATGCATGGTCTGATATTAAACGCGAAATTGCTTATTAATGGGCTAATCATATTTTAACATATTGTCAAATCTTTGGTAAGTCAAATTGTTACACAAAATGCTGTTTTGGATAATATCACCAAAAAATGGGACAAACTCGTAGATTTGGTGGCTTTGATCCAATTTAATACCACTACTATTAATGAATTTAAAGTTCAAAAAGCAGCCATATGTATTAAACTTCCATCGATTACTAACAACTGTATTTATTTTAAACGTCGTTTAAATTCATCGAGGTCAATTATTTATGGTTTATCGTATATGCTAACAGTGAAAATTTGAACAATATTTTGCAAACCATCTGTCAAGCTATTTCAATTTTGATGTAAAAAATGTCAAAGGAAATCGTTATTAAATGGAGCAACCAAACTTTGAAGCAGCAGCTACTTGCTATATAAAATAAAAATATTGTACGTACACTTTTGATCAAAAAGCGTGACTGCAATATAATTTTAACAGATTACCTACTTAAAATAAAACGTGTATTACGCTAAGAAATATTTGAAAACCAAACCGCTTAATTTCAATTTGGTCTGGAGCCAAAGACCCTTACCTTTTTAGGAAAAATATTTTTGACAAAAAGGATGAAGGAGGTAAATTGTTTGTGATTAGCTCAATGACTTAGATAAGACAAATGTATGAAATTTAGCTTGCTTATTTGTTTATTTAAGCATATAAATCGATTGTGCCGTTAACATTTATGATTTCAAATATAAGAAATAATCACCAATTATTAAAATTTAAACTTGATAAATTAATTAATCATGAATTTAAAAAATAAGTTTTCAAATATTTTTTGAAATTGTTTTTTGATAGATTAAAATCGAATTGTTCCTCTGCGTTATTGAATGCTTTTGCTAATCTACTGATTGGGTTGTCATCGCATTGGTGGAATGATGTTCAAAGATCTTTTAGGTCGCAGTGCGAAGTGGTTTAACGCCCACATGGCCCTACAATTAATAATTAATTACAATACAAAAGCTAAATCGATGTGGCCAAGTAGGACGTTCCCGATATGCTAGTAGGACGATTGCAATTTTGTATTAAATATACATATGTATTCATTTTTTCTTTATACTTTTAGATTTTGTATAATAACTAATAATGGACGCCTACTGCCAGAACTACCATGGACTGGTTCTAAGCTCTTCGATTCTTATATTATAGGCTTAATATTTTGCAGGGCGATTATAATTTGATTTGCTTAACCAAAACAAACTTTAGTGATTCTATCAACAACAATGAATTTATCAATTAAATTTAAGCATTATGAAAAGTTTTGTAACAAGCTTTCTAACTTAATGTTAGAATCTTCGGATGGATGTCATTTTTAATATTGGGTGACTTTCACTTCTCTGGTATAACTTGGAGCAGTAATTGCGGTGTAACATCCGGTATTTCCGCATGGTTGGTGTGCTACTCACTTACTTGAAACTATGAAATTTAATGAGCTTGAAAAAGCTTTCTTAATAAAAAAGCTTCTATGTTGTAATTTAGATGGGAAGCGAATACAATAATCTTTTAACTCTTTGACCAAATTAGGTTTCATCGATAAATTAATTTTTATTCCGATTTTTTAAAGTATATAAAGCTTCTATAAAAAGCTTTTCTTTAGCAAATAATTAAATATGATTTCTTCAATCTTTCTTTAAAATATTTGCATTTAATTGGTTTGACACGATTTAGGTCCAAAATGAATTTTCGATTTAGGTCCAAAATGAATTTTAATTGTAAGCTAGTACAAAGCTTACTTTTGCAATTTACATCAGTAATATGGTAGTTATTATACTATTTGAAATATTTCGTCTATCTAGATTTAAACATTAAAAAGCATATTTCTCTATTGCAATTTATATAGGAAGTTTGATACTTTTATCTTAATAATATTTCTATTTGGATTTTTTGATTTAAAGTAAGCTTCTTACTTTAAATCGACAAAATCGTATTTAGAATATTTAAATGTAAAAAGCTTTATTAGAAAATTTTGCAGTTTGTACGGTTAATTTGTAACTGTAATTTGCAGGGTATTTCATCAATATGGATTTCGTTGATCTTTGTTGTAAAAATGAATTTCCATTTCGAATGTTTAAAGATAAAAATTCTTTAATCTGTAAAAAGCTTTTAGTATTTAAAACT
Organism: Tipula helvola; assembly: GCA_963556165.1. Lineage (NCBI taxonomy): Eukaryota > Metazoa > Arthropoda > Insecta > Diptera > Tipulidae > Tipula > Tipula helvola. The sequence goes on along the minus strand of OY744482.1, from coordinate 35,172,997 downwards.
AAACCTTTCTAGTATGAAAAAGTTATCTTTACCGTAAAAATATCCATATATTTGTATTGTGGCAATCCATACTTAAAATTAATTTTTATTTTAACAGCTTAAAGATAAAAAAGCTTTCAATATCTATTTAAATTTACCACAAGCTTAATTAGGATTATAAACATTTTGGTTGATTAAATTGTTTTTCACAACAACTTAAAAACCATTTATCTTTAGATATATCAGCTATTCATATGCCATTTCAAAAACAAACAATCTGCCTATTTTCATGACATCTTCACATTACCCGAAATGAAATCCAGCTAACTTATATACATTGAGACAAATATCTAATCCTTAAAAAGACAATTAATTAAAGTTCTCCGGAAATTACCCGCAAAGAATTCCAATGACTAAGATGAATTGCTATTTATCCTTTCATAGATTTTCTTCAATATTTTTTGCTACTTTGTTTGGATACCGTACAAATCATACATAAAGCGTATATAGTTTAACAAGCATTGATAAGTTAAGAAGCTTTTCTATCATACAAAATAATGGGATATTCGCTTCAATTGAATATTTAGTTTACTATATCGAGTCTATCTCTGTATTATACAAAACATATACGTATTTGAATTACAATAGACGAAAATCGATTGGGTAAATAGAAAAAAGCTCACAAAAATCGTATAATAAAATCAAAATAAGGTTTTGGTTTGAGTTAATGTAAATATGTATATTTCGTATAAAAACATTTACAATTACATTTTAAGGGAAGATAAATATAAACATTTTGGTGGTATTGTATGGATGGATTAGCTACTTATAATTATAATTAAGTATTCCATTAAGTGTTGATCTGTTTATAGTTTACATGAAAACAAAATTATGTGTAATACTGTTAGCAGCGATTATAGATTTAGGCTAAAATTAAGCAGAAATCATTTTCGCGTTAAATATAGTATGACTAAATAGATTATAGTTCCATCGAGGCAAATAATCATCCAGGTCATAAGTTAATTAAATCTACTAACTAAATTATATTCGTATAAAATCCAACAGATAAATATCGCATGACCAAACATAAACTCGTTTCCTGTATATAAAAAGCAGTTGTAGTTATAAACGTGCAAAAATTAAAATAATTCCATTACCACCACCACACTGACCACACCAGTAAAAATTACGTGATTCAAATTCCGATAAAATGCAACCAAAATAAAAAAATTCAACTTGATACGTAAAAAAAGCACGGCAATATAATATAAAATCATTCAATTTATCTGTCGGTTTATGTGTACATACACGATCCATATATTTTGTGGTTTCTAGATGTTGAAATAATACGTCGAAAAATCAGTTGGGAAGGCAGAACAAGGTCTGGGTAGAAATACTCCAATCAAAGTTATTTGCAAGAGTACTTGGACAGAGCAAATTATTCAGTTCAGTTATGTAAACATTTTGCTAAATAATAAGAACTGTTTAAAGATTGATGTTATACCTGGAAAATAAATAATTTTGAGGTAACTTAAAGCTGATTATTTTCAGCATCAATAAATGCGCGTCTAAACTATAATATGGAAACTGACTTATAAGGAAATCAATCGAACCCGAACTCACCGATTCTCTTGAAACTTTAATATGTTGTAGTAGTACATCAAAAAATAAGCGACACGTAGTTTTTAATGGACCGACATTCACTCTTAGGGATGGAAAGCACCAGTAAAGTTAAGCCCTAATACTGATATTTCAGGGAATAATGCTTTTCACCTCGAAAAGTGGATGTCGGAATATAAAAAGAAATACGTTTCGGTGAGTTCAAATTTTGGGTTTCCTTGTTAGTGTTATTTCAACCATTTGGTTTGCTGGAACAATTTGCCGTATAGTAAATATGATCACGATATATACACCCATAATTTGGAATTTGCGAAATTTGTGTATGTCAAATATATTTTGAATTATAATTTCTCTGAAGTTAAAGTTGCAGGCGATGCAGAAGTAAAATTGTGATGCAATGTGAGGTTCTATTAAAAGTAACGGATGATCAATTAAAAATATACTATGACAATTTCAGTTGTCATATTATTAATACTATGACAACTCAAATCATATACTAGCGTCGACGAGTAAGCCACCAAATTTAGGGTTCTTATTTAAGAGTGTGGGCATTTTGATGAAAGGAAAGACGGCTATTGCCTTGGTTAAAATAATCAATCAGTACAATAGGCAATATTCACAATTCTTGAAGAAATTATTCCCGTTATAATTCCCGTATAATATGTGATGCAATGTGGGGTTCTATTAAAAGTAAAGGATGAACTGAAAAGAACTATGATGAATGCTGCCGCACGGTTAATTAGTAGGCCCTTGCGTTATGCTTATCTACAGGGGATGAAAATAGTTCTGCCTGCTATAATTTATAGCATCTGTTTCATCCTTACAGTTTATTATTACATAATGACGTTTCAGAAACAACCGATATATGGTATACTATACGCTAACAAATCACACAAACAGAATAGATCCAAGAAGTCCAAATTCTATCAAAAATGTTGGGCTTGACATTATGTCGTAAAATATTTCATCGGTTGTATCTGCTTTGCTTCAATTTTACATCTTTTTGAGTTTTGATGAATTGTTAGTTTTTGTGGAGCGAGGGGGTTGACTTCTCCAACTTTTCTCCAATCGCATTTTTAGGCTTTTTTGCCAAATACTGTTACTGTTTCGACAGATTAAGAGCAATTAACAACCGATATCGATAACATGAGACGAAATTTTCAGCGACTGTTGCACTATGTATTTCTTAAATCAGTACAGTTCAACATGAATTCTAATTCAAAGCAGTTGGTAATTTCTGTAAATATCGGCGAATTTAAATCAGTACACTTAATAAATAATTGGCAATTCTTGTATGTATTTTAGTTAATTTATGTAAAAATAATTCTGCCCAGAGACCGATTTCCTGTCGGATCAATTTATCCTTAATGCACAAATTGTCGAATGTCATCAATTTGTCATCAATAAACTATCATGCTCCAAATTTCTAAATATGTCTTTTTCCTATAGGAATCACAGATCCATTGGAATGCTGAATTGAGCATTTTTCGCCACCTTTTAAACACAAAAATTAATTCACCTAATTCGGGTTAGCAGACACAACAGACAACTTCATTCATAACAAAATAAAATCAAAATTCACTGAGAATTTATGAAACAAAATCTTAAATATGAAGTTTCACTTCGATTAACTAAACCATCTGGGCTATAGAGAGGGCATAGGCGGACAAACACCATTTTTAAACGGAATTAAAAACGTTGTTGCAGCGTTAGATGCTCCATAATTAATTGTTATTGACCACCATCTACGACTGTGAAATGACGACTGACAATTGTCATCCAAGTCAAAATGGCGGCCAAATAAAATTGATTTGGAACATAAAACGCACCCTGTATAAAACACGAAAACTAAAGAATTTTTTGACCATCAGGTTATGTGCAATAAATACCATTTTTAACGGATTTACAATCACGTCGTGAATTTTGATTTTTGAGTTTAGTATACTAACGGGTTTTATCGTTGCTTGTCTTTAGTTCTTCAAATCGGTCCATTAGTGGCCCATTTCGTATTCTGTGTTCCCATTCCGGGGCTGGATTTAATATTTTACCACCCATAGGCCAATTGATGATTTGCTGTCCCTCCTTATTTTGCTTTTACTACACACATAGAGACATATCTTTCTTAATCTTTTAGAAACAAAACTCAAGTGTAGATCAATTTAAGAGAGCGCAGAGAATTTTACTTTTCTTTTTAATTTTTTAACTTGGAATTTTTTCAGCTAATATTCTAAATGTTTTATTTGTCATTTCTTTTATTCTGCTATTTGCATTTGGTTGTTATCTGGTTCTTGTATTATTTGAAGGAAAGCTGAACACGATTAAAAAAATCACACACGTTTATTGATTGTTTCAAAATTCTAGTTCTCGTAGAAATAATGGGAGAGAGACAAAATCCCGAGAGTCAAAATTCCGAGGGTAAAAATCCCGAGGGATTGAAAAAATCCCGAGAGTATAAAATCCCGAGTATACGTAATCCCGAAGATACAAAATCCCGAGGGCACAAAATCCCGAGAATATAAAATTCTGAGGATACTAAATCCCGAAGATACAAAATCCGTAAAGTACAAAATCCCGAAAACTTATGAAAATTCCAGAATCTAGTTGTGGTTGTTGCACAATTGGTGGAGTTTTCCCTTGATTTAAAGATGTATAAACACGAAAAATCGAAGACCGAAAATAATACTGGTTATAACGGGATACCATCATATTCCTGAACGAAAAAATTCGGAAAAAATACCGAAAAATACAAAGTAAACTGTCCCATTTAAAAGGAAGACCACATCAAATTTTTGTTAGGTACAATATGAAAAGAAGAGGAACACTATATAATTTCATGTCGTCCTTGTGTGGAAAGGACCAATGCTAAGCGGCATGTCAATAGTAATTAGAAAACTTACATTTTTCAAACATGCTTCAATCTATATGAATGTTAAAATTTCAAAGAATCGTCAAAGCGGGGGATTTGGGGTGGCAGCCCCCGTCCTCTAAGCTAAGGTATAAAACGTATTAAAATAGTAATTCAAAAATGTATTATATTTAAATAAAACTTGATTTTTTGGGATTTTTTTGTTTTTTCGGGATTATTTTTTTCTGGATAACGATACCAACCCGGTTATAACGGGTCGTAATGATATCCCACATTTCAAAATCCCGCTTGATCAAAATACCGCCCAAAAAAAGTCCCACTTTTTAAAATCGCATTTTCATAATCCTGCTTCTCATAATCCCGGTTCCGAAAAATAAAAAACCCGGTTTACAGAAAATGCCGGTTATTATTTTTATTTTACTTTAAGTTAAAATTCTCCTTCGCCAGAAGGCACGGCCCGAATTAAAAAAAAATATGTCTTTCAGAACCGAGATTTTGAAAACCGGGAGTTTGGAAACCGGGATTTTGAATCCGGAATTTTGAAAAGCGGGCAAACTTACCCTACCCAGTTCGGGATCACCATTCGGGATTTCCTCGGGATTAGGAGATTTTGTACCCTTGGATTTTGTCCCCTCGGGATTTCGTACCGTTGGGATTTTGTACCCTCGGGATTATGTATCCTCGGGATTTTGTACCTTCGGGGCTTTGATTTGCCAGATTTTGTCCCTCGAGATTATGTCCCGCGGGATTTTGTCCTGCGGGAATACGTCACCAACCCAGAAATAATAGCAGAATAGAAAGACGAAAAGTCAAATATAAAACTCAAAATTTAAAATTATATAAAGCGTAGCATTAGTACATATATCCACTTTGAATTCCTAAAATTTCAAACTGACAAATTTAACCCATTTTTAATTACTAAAATTAAAACAAATAAATTTTGTCAATTTTATCAATTTTAAAACTAAAAGATGTTTTACTTTTTTAAAAATTCAAATGTTTCAGAATTTGCTACAAACTTTACTAAACAACCATTTTACCTTTTAGAATTTAGACATGAATTTTAAAAAATTTCACTTTCTGCAATTTTTTAAAAAAATTATTTTGTATTTTGACATGATGATTACCAATTTTAACAAATTTTATGAGAAATTTAAGTTTTTATTAAATAAAAATTATTTTGATTGGCAACATTCACTAGAATTGTTGGGTTATAGCTACATTATACTATAGCAACATATTTTGTTTTGTAAAAATTTAAATTAAGAATTATAAAATTTTAAAATTTGTCAAATTTCATTTTATTTGAACGTTAAGTAAAAATATACTATGAAAATAAGGTCCCAATAGAAATCTTAAATATTTACAAACGATTGGTATAGACAATTTTTTCAATTAGAAAATTTAAAGTTGGGGAATTTAAATGTTTTTTAAACTTTGAATACACGTTAAATTTTACCATTCGATATGAGATTTTATTATTTATTATTAGCATCGTCTTAAAAAAGGATCAATATTGGACACCAATATTTAGTTTTTTAAACTATAATTTATAACAAATACAATTTCCATTCAGATGGTTTACCCTATATGTTCAGGATGTGCCAGCCTTCAATAAGTGAATTAGATAAGCGTTTTTTATCATATTTTTGTTGAACCATGATTCATTGTTGAGTAAGTTTTTATTTTGCTTTTAGGTTGATCATCATAATAAATTTATATTTTAGATGACCATAATATTATGATTTGATACGTCGAATGACCTTACTCCGCCGCTTGAACCAATATGTTCAACTGGCTGGCAACAAACAAAGACGATGAATCGGGCACTTCATATGACCATGTTCAGTTTTTAATGTAACTACTCGTACTTTGTTGTCAGCTCCTGAATGTATCTCAATGACTTTTCCCATTGGCCAATGACTGACCAGAAGCCCTTCATCTTGGATAAGAACAAGATCATTAATTTTGATGTCGCGTTTATTCTCCTTCCATTTGTTCCGTCTTTGAGGCTGAATGAGGTACTCGATGTACAGGTGTAAAAAAATCCACATCATCATCAGATGATTTATCTCTTCCAAGGTTAAAATTGCACATCCAGTAACTCGCTTGAAATGAAATTTAAATGATTTTACTCCAGTTTCCCACAATCTACCGAAATTAGGTGAATTTGGAAGGATGAACTGCCAGTCGATGTTATTGCTACAGAGAAAATTTGAAATGTCATTAGATTTTTGCGCGACTTTGTTGAATGATTGGGTGAGTTTGGTATTAGCACCAACGAAATTTATGCCATTGTCACTATATAAATTTGTCTGCTCTTCTGTACACAAACCGCTTCAATGCCCCCAAGAAAGCATCGCTCGTCAGGTCGTTCGTTGTAGATCTTCTGACCACGTCCTTTGACTAAATTAATGGAGAACGGAACCTGTTGGAAGAAATGGTCGTTGCAGGTTCACCCTTGCTTCGGCTTTATATATCGTGCAGATTGTGTATTGATGAACTAAGCTCATCAATAATTTGCGGAAAACACGACTGGAAATTCACGAAAGCGACAATTCGTTGAATATAGACCCGGTTGTACCCTGCCGCTAAACATTCATTTAAAGGTTCTTCTGTATTTGACTTTGCCGATCCATCAAATACAACCCTTAGTTTGGCTGTACTACTGCCTGTTAGCCAAACTCCTTGGTGTGGTAAGTAGCAGCTTGGCTTTGATACTTCCTCTTGCGAGATCTCGTCCATATGCCGCATGGCTTCATACTCCATCATAAAATCGCAATATAGTCTTTTGTATTCGGCATCTCGGTAGAATAGTCGTTCTATCCCTTGTAGTCGTTCAATTGCAGCTGAAAGTTTTTATTCAATTCTTTCGGGAGATTGTTTAAACGGGAATTCAACTATGAATCGACCGTTGCTATCAGCCCGAGTTGTTGTGAGAAATATTGATTCGCATAATTGTTCTTCTTCAGTCATACTTAAATTTGATTTTTCTATAGACCCAATCTCCCAGAATTTTCTCAGAGTTTTATCAATGTCGACCAAAGGTGATTTCTGTGTAACCAACATGACCATTTTGTGATCACTTAAACCTACATTGACTTTTCCCTATGCTTCCCAACCAAAGATGGTTTCTTGTAGTATAACCGTTCATTTAACTAGTTGCTTCTGTCCCATTTTTAAGCAACTGAAGAAATATTCCATTCCTATGAGAACGTCTATTTTACCGCTCAAAAGTCAGGATCCGCCAATTCGATATCATCCGGTAATTTGATTGATTTTAGTTGTAAATCAAATGCCGGCAATGCACTTGTCATTCTCGGTAACACTAACGCCTCTAACTGATACTGAACATGATTTTTTATGTTTAATAATAATTTCACTTTTCCCTTTGTCGGACTCAAATTCATTTCTCCCACACCACTAACAAGTGAGTTAACTTTTCTCAAACTCATTTTTTTACGCATTCCTCAGTGACGAAACTCACATGAGAACCACAATCCAATAAAGTTCGGTATTGTAATGGTTTTCCATATCAACTTGCAACCACAACTCTTGCGGTTGCATAAGCTGCGGCAGACGTCTGACTTGGCATTTATGAGTCATTGTTTTCACTGGACTTGGTTGTGTTACCTTCATTCGATTCCGTAAAATGAAGCAGAATGTGATGTTTTTTTGCACATTTCATGCAACTAAGATTTGATGGACACTTCGCTACTGGATAATTTGAACTTAAACAATTGAAACACCTATTTTCGTTTTGTTTGAATTCCTTACGTTTGGTTGCAGGCATGGCTTGAAATTCACTATATATTGCATAAATGAGAGAGATTGACCTGAACGCAGAGCACATTTGAATTTGAAATTATTCGCCTTGCTATCATGACTGCCAGATGGAATATCCTCGTTTACTGCTATGTGTCCGCGAACATTGTGTCTCGAGTTTTGTTTTGTTGATGCTACCAATGATCCAAATGTACCGATTCTTTTGTCCAAAAACAGGAAAAAATCTTTGATGGTTGGATTTTCATTGTTTGATGAATTATCAGCCCATGCCAGCTTTGAAGTTTCATCTAATTTTTGAGTTATGATAAAAATGATCCATGGATCACGAGGCTCGGCTTGATTGCCAAACCACGCAACACTTCAGCTGATACGTCCCTCAGTTTTGTCAAATGTAAAACATTTTGATTTTGAACCGTAGGTTGTTCCATGAACGTTATCGTACCGTTATTTTAGATTATTTAAAGCACCAATATAATTTCCCTCAAAAACTTGGATATGCCGCACCAAAGAGGCAGCCTCACCCCTTAGCCACTTTTAAGATACTACAACTTTTCAACACCCGTTAAGGTTGATTCGTGAATGGTCGTGTTAAACATCTCAAAAAATGACGGCCATTCAGAGTAGTCTCCGGCAAATGGTGGAATGTATAACTTTGGTAGCTTGACTTCCACATGGTGAGAATTTAGTTGAGACGCATTGTGTAACGTTATGTTTAAAGAATGGTGTAGGTTTGGCTCAATTAATTCCAATTTTCGTATTTGAGATTTTAATGCTGCTGCAGCTTCATATGTCACTAATCGACAAATCGACTTCTTTATTTTCGCTCAAATCCTATAACCATTTTTTGATATCTCCAATTGAGTCATGCAGACAATACAATGTAGTATACTCAATATTGAAATATGTTTAAAATGGCCGCCGCCTTAAAATTGCGGATTATATTTTGCTTTACTGTCCCTTGTTATGTGGTTTCAAATGAAATGGCTTGTAGAGTAGAAAACCATAAGGTGAGGACGCCGTAATAAATCCAATATGGCGGCCACTCCAAGATAACGGATCACCTATTTCTCCACAACCTCCTTGACATGAATATCGAATGAAACGGTTTTACGAGTAGAATACTATAAGCTAAATGATGTCAGTCTACATCAAATATGGCGGACGCCTCAAGATGGCCGATTAAATTTCCTTAAACACCGCCATGATATGAGTATCTAATGAAAGGCTTTACCAAGCACAATACGTGACGTAATTCTAAATTCAATATGTCGGATGCCCGAAGATGGCGGATGCGCCAACTTTTACCACCCTCGTGACATGAGTATCAAATGAAAGAATTTAACGAGCAGAATTTAATACAAAGGTACGTTTGGTTTGCCTAAATTAAAAATTTATCGGATTAGTTGTTAGGATTTTTCAGGTGGGGATACCATTAGCTTAATTAAGTAACTATTTCTTGAAAATCGTATTTTTCCAAATGCCCGAAATTGTCCGTTGTTTTGTAAATGAAATATTCTACCAATTTGAGATCTTTATGTTTACAAGCATTGAAGCTACTTTTCAAATTAAATGGAAATCTTATTGTTAAATCATCTGACTTTAATTTAAGAAATCGAAATGAATACAAGACGACCTCTCCCTAAACTTAAATTTACCACAATCCAAGTGATATAAAATGTCCTCAAAAGAATGGTTAACTGTAACTGAACACTCTTTAACCCATATATTTGTGTTAAAAGTTTCAATTTTTCTAATTATTTCTGATTTTTCTTGGAAATTTAGTATAAAAGGGCCACAGACGCTAAAATTTATTGTACGATAAATCTAATGATTTGCCTTAAATTGATAATATGAACGTGTGTGGGGTTATTGTAACTAAAATAAACAGATTCAATCGAAGCTGTCAGCAGCATGATCTACAATAAAATTTTACATATACGATTAAACGATTTATTTAAATGTCTGGGTGGATTTGTGCAAGAATAATTTACAGATTTTTATATTTCGCTTTAAAACTGTACCTTTACCACAACTGTATCCCTATGGTCAAAAACAACTTATTAATAGTTTATTAAAATTCATGCCAATGGTTGTTACTTGTATATGACTTTTCCAACATGCACAAACGCAACAAAAGTTACAAGATAAAAAAAACTATTTAAAGGAAGTGAACCCAAAAGCAAGCCTAAAGAATGAAGCCTTCAGGTATTCACCCTCTACTCTAATACATCTGTTTGAATAACAGGCATTGCCTAAATTGAAACAAGCAAAAAAAATTGAGGTGTACCCAACAAACGACTTTCTTTTACGAACTGGGAATTTTGTGAAACTTAATATGCAAATCAGCAAATTCCTTGCTACTATTTCTGAAGGTATGTAAATGCTGTATCAAACAGCTTCAACAATTATTTTCTGCATAAGGCCTTCGACCATCCTCAAAATATTTTGCAAAATCTGGAGTTGCAGTCAACAACACAATATAATTTTGTGGCAATATGACATAAGGGAATAACTCGAGTTATACCCTTTTACGTATTATTTCAAATTAGAAATCTCCATATTCGAATTCATATCATGTTAATTTTTTGTAATAATCCAGCAACTACAAACAACCGTAATAATCGTTTAAAAAAGAAAGAATTCAAAAATCTCATACGATTTTGAACGACTCTTAATTTTAAAAACGTTTTCCTGAAAAATGCGAATTTTAGAGTTATTCCCTTATGCCATATTGCCACAGAATTTCTTCCATGAACGATTGATTTGTTCAAAAATCTTCAAGTGCATTGTTTAGAGCTTCCTTGTGTTTATTTTTTGACGAACACTGATTCTCAACTGACTGTAATCTTTATAGGCATCTATCAAAGGCCAAATTTAAAATCAACTGAAAGGCAGTCTTACAGCCCAGCTATATTCTAACAATGTCAAAAACAGATCTGGAGCCTTACCATGCAACTTATTTATTCTTTATTTTATCTTTCAATTCTTTTTTAATGCTATTGCGACCTTCCACAATCAAAAACGATTACGACACTAATAAATTTGATTTATACATAGCAGTATAGCACTAAACCTACGCGACATCTATATCAGTAAAATCGTCAATTAGAAGGTACAGGAAGAAGTAAGGAAAGACTTGCTATTCCTTCTAATATTTACAAAACGGTAGTCGTCGAATTGCTTAGTAAGACTCCTGTCTTGGGTCAGTAATCAAGAATGATTTATTCTAACGGTATGTTAATCCTTCTTCCACAGATAGTCGTTGTTGTACCTTTTACTTTTATTGGAATCTGCTTTAAGATGGTGGTAAAAATTATTTTTTTACGATTTTTGATCTATAAATAGAATGTGCAAATCAATAGGAAAGTAAATCATTCATACAAATTATACACAAACCGTTTAAACGCCAAAATAATAACTTTACGGTATGTAAATGCAAAAATTAAACAACGAAATTGAAACTTTTTAGAATTGTTTATACGCAAAAAAAGCTTCAAATATAAGTTGTAATGTTCGATGGGGGACATCTATTAATTACCTTGACCTTGAGGTATACGATCAAGGTCATTTAAAGGTGAGGTCAATTTTTTAAATAGAGGCCCTTATTTTTAATTACGGACTATATAACCTTGATCCTATTCCTAAAGGTCAAGGTATTTAATCGATTTCCCACACCGAAACATGCATCTATATAGAATATGGAAATATTGTAGGTAAGATCTATTTTAACAATAAAACACTTGATTTGATTTTATTAATAGAAGCTCACTATTTTCACAAGCGCACAGCTAAGTCAAAACAAGAATAACCTTCTCACTAATTAAATATAAAAATATTACATCAAAGCAAAAAAATATTCCGTACACATATCTTTGTAGAACAAGAAAAATTCCTAAATGGTACATAAGTATATACAATTTCCAAAATAAAATAAAAATCCCAACACACCACATAAATTTCTGTTATGTTCAATTCATTAATATTAATATTTCATTATAAGGAGCTACCCCATTCCGCTTAACTCAATAACCAAAATTAATATTTATATATTCCGTCTACCGCAAAACAAAATATGAACATAACTGTTTGTGTATCGTAACAGTATACGAATCGAATAAAGGAGTTAATTTTCATCATCAGAGAGAAATGTTCTTGGAATAATATTTAATTTTCATTCCGTTTATGCCTGCCTGCCTGCCTATCACAATAAACACACTCTACGCAGCTACAACGTAAACATAATACATGAGGAATGATAGCATGTATACATGCGACTGTAAACATAGACTTGACGTAGAAAAATTATGACAAGGATTTTCTGTTTAAATATATGCCGCATATACACTTTTATCAGTCCTCAAAACATCTCCTTTATATAGTATACGATAGATATTGTTACATTTTTTTTGTCTTTCGACATCCATTCTCAAGTTAAAGATATCAAGACAAGAAAGAAAAAATTTCATTCGTCTTGTGAAAAGAATATTAAATAGTCCTGCGTTTGAAATACGTACTAAACTCGTATGTATACGTATGTATAGAATTAGAAAACCAAACCCAACCAACCGAAATGAAAATTGAGACGCCAGCAAATAATAGAATTTCGATTTTTTTTCTCATTTTTCTCGTCATTCGATCGGCTGGCTGTTGTAAGGGGGTCTTACGGAATGGGGTGTAGAAAATGGTAAATATTCTGTACTCTGTTTGTATACGTCTGTAAGTAAACACCACTTTAATATCGATTTTTTTTTTGTATTTAAAATCGGTGGATGGTTTTCTGTTTTTTGTTGTTGTTGTTGTTTAGGAACGCGTCAAGTTTTGTAAAATTGATGAATATTGTGGAAAAATGTGGGAAATATGGGGTTTGGATTTTTTTTTTTCGGAAATTTGTTTCATCCGGTAAAAATTTTAATGAAAAATGAGCATACGAATTATGCTGCGTGCGTACAAAACATAAAAAAAAATATAAGAAATGTATATACAACATAATGTTGATAAATTATTAAATCACGATTTATTTACTAATTATGATGTTTATATAGGCGCAAGATTATTTTAGGAACGCGAAATTATGTTTTTCACACCAAATGCTTGTTTGAATTATGTATATATAGCTTAATCGATGATTATGTAAAATGCCTGAGGGACTCTTAACGTCGACGTTTCAAAATTGTTAGCGCAATCTTCAGGTCAATTTATATATAATGAAAGAGATAAACATTATGGAAGGTAGAAATAGAATGTTCTGGAAACGTCCGGTTCAGAAAATTGTTAAGTTAACCCGTGCAAACTCATTTCAAAGCACGCACGTATTATATATGCATTCAACTTGACCATAATAAATCCAATGAAATTCAGTCATCGGAATTTCTAATGCTCATTTGATGTATACATAGGCCTTAAATCAGAATCATCCATTAAAATTTTATTCGGGCTTACCTCCTAAAATAGCGATAATTCCAAAATTTGAACAATTGGATCTTATTTATGTCTAGGAAAATTGATATTTTACGCTCTCGGAAAATATCTTAGCACTAGCGGTAATTAACCAGCCCTAAGACGGAATTTGTATATATGTAAAACCTTTAATTTTTCTACAGGAATCCTGATGATGAGCACACTGACACCTCTTGGTGCTGTTCCACATATTATTAAATTACGCAATATTCAACGTATATGAGCAGATTTTATAAATAAAATTAGATAAATAGGGAAAAATACGCGTTTTGAATGTTCTTACAATGTAGCAATAATATTTATTTATGAATTATTTCGGTAAATACTATTGCGAGTATATTGTCTTATGTACATTATTAAGTAATGGTCCTTGCAGCAATTTTTTTCAATGTTAATCTTGACTTGGCTCGCAATTTGTGATTTTGAGAGAGCAACGTAATGTAGCCCATGCGCAAACACGGCTTTCTTTAAATGAATTCCACGCGGTCAAAGGACTGGACTTGCGACTTATTGATGGTGATCGCATAGGCCGTAATGACAGGAAATTGCCGGCACCGCAAGATAAATGGAAGAGTAGTTTCCGATGGTATGTCAGATCAATTCGAGGGATCAGCACACTTACTCCTTTATTGTACTTCGAAATTATTTTGGCCTTTATGAAATTCCGGGTGGGTTCTTGGATGATTATTTGGGTGCCATTACACAATCCCTTTTTCGGGTTGCGGTTGCTCAGAGGCATGATTATTACTCATTTTTGTCAGAAGAAGCACATGAGGTACATAGTATACCAGATGGAGTTTGATCGTTGAGAAATTCAGTAGAGAAAATAAGATTGTCATTGGGATCTTCAGTCACGAATCAGCGCTGTGGTATATGAGTGCTTCACCGGCTATCATGCAAAAGATTTGTCGATTCTTTTCGAGCGTTTGAGCATTTGTTGGTGCAACGATGACTCTTTTTGATAAATCAGCAACGCATATTTGCTGAATGCTACCAAAAATGCTGGTTATTAAATCTTGAGTTGTGATCATTCCACTTATGACGTCTTCTTCAAAAATTCCTGGTGTTTGAGCCAAACTTCCAGATCCCACATCCAATAGCCATTGATTGTGCTCAGGCTGTCTTTCGCTACGCATACTGATGGTAAGAGTCAATTGATCGTATAATCTCCACACTGGGCTAGATTTAATACAACGCTCAATGATTTCTGTGCGTGTTTCTTTTGGCACTACTGGCAATGTCTGGCGTAAGTCACCAAGGAAAACGAAAACTTTTCCGCCACACGAGATGTAGATTCCATCAAGTTTCGGCAGCGTAGTAATTTCGTCAATTACAATTAGAGCAGTTTCTCGTTAAAGGCATTTATCATTAAAGGCATTTCGGATCAACGTAAAGATTTCATAAAGTTACCACCCATTACTGTACCATTATTTGATGGAAAATTTGAATCGTGGTTGGCGTTCCGCGACGTTTATGTGGAAACGGTGCATGAAAATAAGAACATGGCCCCGGCTACAAAATTTCGGTACTTGTTAACAAGTATTAAAGATGTTTTGGCATATTCATACATTCAAGGGTATGCATCTACAGCGGCAAATTATCCGTTGGCCTGGAAGGCAATTGTTGACGCGTATGATAATGATGTACGAACAAAAAAATTGCATTTGAATAAAACGCACAATTGAGAATTCTGCCGAATCTCTCAGTACTTTCGTCATAACTATGAAAAACATTTGAATGCTCTTAAGGCTCTTGATGTTGATACTTCTGGATGGGATTTGTTTTTGGTTCATCATTTGTCTGAAAGATTGGCTACTGCGACACACATTGAAGTTGAAAAGGAGTCGAGTGTAAACGAATTATTGGAAGTGGATAAATTCATAGAAATATTAAACGTATACGGATTTTAGAGGCAATTTCCCAGTCCAACCAGCAACAAAATAATAAATCGGTGACAAATAGCAGCAGTAAGAATAAGCAACATAAAGTGGTATTAACCTCTTCGTCGAATATGAACCATTGTTTAATATGTAAGCAACAAAGTCATTCAATTGTGAGATGTCCTACATTTTTGGGGGTGGATCCAATTGGACGATATGAGAAAACTAAACAATTGAATGCTTGCAAAAATTTTTTTGGTGTTGGTCACAGAGCCACGGAATGTCAAAGTGGCTCATGTCGCATATGTAACTTAAAGCACAACTCATTGTTACATCGCTCGTCTGAAGTTATCCAAAAGTCATCGAAGTATAATGGAGTCGCGATGGTAAATGAAAACTCGTCATTGGTTTCGGATGTCGTACCAATTGATAATCAAATACCAACTGTTGATGACCCTCAAAGTAAAATCGTAAACTCTCAATCGGATGCAACAAAAACATTATTGAGTGGCAGTGCATCAACAAAAGTCTGCGTTAATATGGTTGCAGACTGAAAATGGTAATAAAATACAGGCAAGAGCAGTTCTCGATCCTGGTTCGCAATCGAACTTTATAACATCACGCATGCTAAACTTCCTTGATGGTAAACGGCGACGTTTAGTGGTTCCGGTAAGAGGAATTAATGGTGCTGCTACTGAAAGCAAATATGAAACAACGCTTATCGTGAAGTCAAGATTGACAGATTACGTTACAAAACATATTAAACAAACAAAAACATATCTGATCCTACGACTAATATTTAACGCGGCGAAGAGACATTTTAATTAGCGCAGAAATGTTTCCATACATTTACTAAAACGAAACGGTTGAAATATGTAAAGAACTACCTCCAAGATGCAGTCATCGCTAGAACGATTTTGGCAAATAGAAAATGTGCAAGCCAAGGTGTTGTCGATCGACGATAAAATATGCGAAACACATTATCAACAACATTTGCATCGTGGTCCGGAAGGAAGATATACTGTTGTATTGCCAATGAAACAAAATATAACTCTATTGGGTAATAATGCTAAAATTGCCCGCCTTCAATTCTATAACATGGAACGCCGATTAATACGGAATGCTGAATTAGATGAGTTGGTAGATGATAATGATCAATCGGAGTTTCAACAATATTATTTACCCCACCATCCTGTATACAAAGAGTCCAGCACAATTACAAAGTTGCGAGTTATATTCATCGCATCGTAAAAATCGGAAATGAGCCTGACTTTAAACGACGCTCTATTGGTTGGGCCAACAATCCAACAAAAATTATCAAGTATTTTATTGCGGTTTAACTTATTGGCAAAGGTCACTAAACTTAATGAACTTGCAGAGGTATCAAAAATTTTTCATCCGTTGGGGTTATGTGCTCCTATCGTCATGACTGCAAAACTGTATATGCAAAAAATTTGATCAATACATAAAATTGGTTGGGATGACTCGTTGCCGTCAGAATTTGTGAACTCGTGGCAAGAATTTCATAGTCAGTTGGTAAAATTTGCGTGTATCGAAATACCTCGATGTGTCAAGCCATCCGTTGGAGCCAACAACATTCAATTATACATGGTTTGGGTGATGCATCTAAAGTTACTTATGGCGCATGTATTTACCTACGTGTCCCGGATGATAATTGGTATCATGTTTATTTGTTAAACGCTCGATCTAGAGTCGCTCCACTTAATAAATGTTTGACGATAAATCGCTTAGAACTCTCCGTGGCATTATTACTAGCCGAACTGATGGACGAGACACGGAAATGTTTGGGTATTCGGATTGATGCAGCTTATTATTGGGCTGATTCACAAACAACATTACATCGAATCAATTCTAGTTCTACGTTGTACAAAGAGTTTGTTTCAAATCGCATTTCAAGAATACAGGATTTGTCTAAACCATCAGAAAGGCACTATGTTCCAACTACACTTAACCCGGCAGACGCCTTATCAAGAGGTTTGGTGGCATGGACCAGGGTTATTGATGGATAATGAAGACACCTGGCCTAAAATTTATAAATTTAATGACAATGCTGACGATCTTGAAATCCAATTGTCACTCGAGCTTTGACAGTACATATAACTAAAGAAGAGGAGTTTGCGCTTTTTACTAGATGTTCGAGCTACATTCGAATTCTCAGGATCATGGCACATTGTTTGCGATTCGTGCATAATTGTAGATATCCACAAATTGATCTGAAGCATGGTGAACTAAGTGCAGAAGAACTGAACGAATCAAAATTTGTTCTAATAAATAACATTCAAGGTTTGGCGTATGAAGCAGATATTAAGCATTTGGGCAAGCATGGAGTGGTGAACCATAAAAATAATTTACGTTCATTGTATCCTTTTATGAACAACAGATTGTTGCGTGTCGGGGGTAGACTTCATCACGCTGACATTCCATTCAAACAGCAGGATCAGATCTTATTGCCTGCCGAACATGGATTTACGCAATTGTTGGTGAAATATACACATCAACTCAAGGATTTATTGCAGCTTTGCGCCGATTTACCGCACGACGTGGTAAATGTAAGCGAATTTATTCGGATAATGCCACAAGTTTTGTAGGAGCTCGAAATGAATTACGAGAACTACAACGATTGTTCAACAAGGAACTACATTCAATCGAATTGAACGCATTTTTGGCAAAAGAAGCGATCGAATGGCAAACGATACCTCCTTGATCACCTAATTTTGGAGCTCTTTGGGAGGCGGCTATTCGTCGAGCTAAACATCACCTTTATCGGATGACAAAGGATTTATCTATCAAAATTGATGAATTATATACTCTAGTGGTACAGGTGGAAAATACTCAATACTCGCCCTCTCTGGCCGATGTCAGAAGATCCGCTGATTTGAATGTGCTGATTCCAGGGCATTTTTTGGTTGGTGTTCTATTGGAATTTATACCTGATCCAAGTCTTCTTTACTTGAATATTAATCACCTATCTGCATATCAACGTTTACAATACACATTGCAATGGTTTTGGAAACGATGGTCTTCAGAATATTTGTCGGAATTACAACATCGTACCAAATGGACATCCTCAAACACGGATTATCAAGTAGGATGTTTAGTATTAGTATAAGAGGATAACGTCCCTCCTGGTAAATGGATCCTTGCTCGCATCGTTAAGGTCCATCCGGGGACTGATGCTATTGTGCGTGTAGTGACCATCAAAACAAATAATGGCTTATTCAAATGAGCAGTTACCCGACTTTGTCCATTACCTATCGATAGACAGTACGTTCTCTTTTCAGTAATAAGACAACAATTCCCGTTATTGCGAATGGCCAACGATTTTTCCTTTGCCTCTGAAGTAGGTAACCAGTGTTGTGTAAAGGAAACTCTTTCCTGAGCCACCGGGATCGTCAAGATAAAACAGCTTCTACTTTTCACACATGTTCTGTACTGCTACCGTTATTGTACTGCTACTCATTGAGCTACTCAATGTATTCATTTGCTTGTCGAACTTGTCGACCTTGCGGCACTGGCAATTCAACAATTGAACAAGACATTCCATGCGGATTGAGAAGAAATTGATGTCATGAAGCGCCTTGGTGATTGATGTAGCTTTATTGTATGCACGCATATAGTCAAGTGTCAAATTGTCTAAATAATCTTGCCAAAATTTGAGTAGCTGAGGAGGTTGACAAAATATGCATGTGTATGTGAACATTTCACGTAGTTGCTTAGGCATCAAGTAAGTACCACCATCAGTTAAACAATGCTTCCACTCGTCGTCTGATTAAAGCAGTCCTCGCGATATTGCTGCTTCTTTGAAATTTTGATAAACTAGTTCATTTACTGTTCGTAACGATTCGAAGTTGGTTGCACCAGGTGCATGAACAAGTAGAATTCGTAAGTGGAAACGCTCTCGGTCTTTGACACTCACCGTATACATGCGGGCAACCATTTTTCTGGCACCTCTTTGCCGCTTATTTCATTTATCAAGCACATAAAGATAATTATATGGAATATCCGTGTAGAGAAACTGTCGAGCATCTTCATCGGTTGCGTTAAATTCAAAACAAAGACTCCAATTTAGTCTTGTTCATTTGAGGTGAGAGCAATGGATATTCTTCGTAATCTACCTCGAAGATAATTTGTTGATGATTTTGCAGGTGAACTGGAAGCCGCATGACGGCATGTTCTCAACGCCAGATTGCTTCTGGGGCGCTCGCAAAACGGCTATCTAATTAAATTATAAATTATATTATAATTTATTCTAATAAAGTTAGAAACTTCATTTATACGTAATTCTGGCTGACCGTTTGAAGTGACCTTGAAGCATTTTGGAAATTGTTTTGAGTATTGATCGTCCTTCATGCAAGGCGCGTTTGGATATCTAAAAGCACAGGGGCCATGCGTCATAAATTTGAGCACAATTTTTATAGGAGCTTTGGCCACGTTTCTGATGGAATTTCAGCTCAGGAATTTCATTGTGAATTTGTCTTCAGCTCTTAAGGCCACCAGAATGGGTGCGTGAGGAAGGCCTTGCTTTTGAAATTCAATGGTGTAGACGTGTGTAATGGATATTCCAAAAATTCCGTTTCCGAGTTCTCAAATTTTCAGCAATTTCACGCCAACCTGGATTTGAAGTGAACATTGTAAAAAGATATCGAGCGCCAAACTTTGCAAATATTGACATTGCATCGCAGCACCTTTCTCGTATGTTACCTGGCGATCCTTTGAAGCTTGATGGTCGAATAGTCGAAACACCGGCGGCCAAGTTCTTCTTTTGACCCATATTTTCCATGTGATAAGCGAGTCCTCTATATTGCTCAGCTCTCAAATGTTGCTGATTTTGGTGGATATAATTGAGATTGTTGGCTCCAACTTGTAGCTATGAGTTAACTGGCCATTGTTGTGTCAGCTTGTCTGAACTCATAATTGGATTGAAGGCGATGGTGATATTGTTTCGCTCTCGATTAAATATAGCTCCAGGATAACTTTCACATTGCCAATTCGGCTGCCAGCCGAGTTCACCATGGGGGGAAGGCGAGTTCGTAAGTCATAGGGTCCAAATTGGGACTCAAAACAGTTAGGTTTTTAAACTATTTATTAGGAGCTTCTGGATTTCTCGGATAAACGTGGATGTCTCGATGGAAAGAAGGCTCGCCGTCTTCGTTAACAAAAAGCATAGCCACTTCTTTTGAGATCGGAGCATTATATCGGTGTTGATCAGAATGTCTATCGCGTCTAAATGCCATACCCACAATCGGAATTGTGAATACATAGCGCACAGGTTCTTATGCCTCTAGATCGCCCATTAATTGATAAATTTTAGTCTGTCCGTTGTTTACACGAAAGAAACGGTCCAGTTCGTCAAGCAAATCACCTCGAAAATTATGATTCGCAACGCATTGTTGACGTATTTCTGTAGCTTGAGCGCTAATAATCACATATAATTGTGCATTGTCAATTGGTTCCATATGCGAAGTGCGATGATTCGTTTGTCCGTGTATTTTGAATACATAAGAGCCTCGTTCTGACAAATTGACAATTTTTGCACCCATCGAAGCGAATCAAACAGCAGTGTTATATGATCTAATTTGATCGCGAAAGTGTGTACGATGGGGTGATTTACATCTGAGAGTAGCTTTTCAAGGAACTCTGCATAACTAAATTCGTTGCCGTCTATATATCGTTCGGCTTAGGCATAAGCTTACCTTTACTGCAGCAGTCTGTGAATTTCTGATCTATTGAAATGTTTTGCTCTACAAAATTGGCAGATGACATTAAATGGACCACAATAATGCTCTTCAACTTTGTTGTCATCGACATTTAATGCCTCGTTTCGAATAACTTGACTTTGACGTATTTGAGTCAAACGACGAGAAGCTAAGTTTACCGCGCGATGAATTGTCAATTCCTCTTCTGTCATCACCTCAATACGCTGTTGTTGCAAAGCCAACATTTATATACGGCGGCTTGACGCACGATGGGATGTTTGGCAATCGACGTTCCGCGAAAGAGAAGAAGAATGAGCAGTGCGACGAATGGCTCGCTGTTCGACGGTTTCTTGTCGAATAAGCAGACGATGAGATTCTGCATTCTTTTTACGAATCGGATCTTCCGTCTTGATCCATTGATTTAATTTTATTTTTCGAGTTAGATTCTTACCGAAAGTTTAAATTTAATTTAAATATTATTAATTTAATATTATATCTATTTAAATTTTAGTTCAAATTAATATTTTATGACGAATAATTTATGAGAAATTAGTAATAACCTGTATTTGCCGTAAAACCCCTGATTATATTTCTTCCTGATTATTGCTCCAATCACTTCAATTAAACACGTAAATAATTCAAACAAATTATGTCTATGTAGTTGTTGTTTTTATTCGTGTTGGTTGCTTTGGTTTACGGTTTTGTTTCGATAGAAAAAAATCTTTAAAAAAAAGTTCAATGTCTAGTACTGCCATCTTTATGCTTTATACTGTATCACCCTAAATGTCAATTATCCGTTCTAGATATTGTTTTATGTTTTTATCAAAATGTTTCAATTTAAATATTTTCTGTTCGAAATTTGTTGTTAATAACTCAACAACTCTATCACTTAGGCTACTCAGTTACAATATTTCGACATTAAATTAGAAGTATTATAAAAGCGTTCCGGAGTCAGCCAATGAATTGGGTAATTATATATTAGAATATTTTCTGATAGACCTAGTTATAGATGTTTTACTAATAGACGATGGTTACAGGTGACGTTCTCTCATTTTATACCGCATGTCTATTTAAGGGTTGATGATTAACCCTAATATAAGACAGATATAAGGGTTCCTGACCGCTGCACCCTTTCCGGCCATAAGGAAAATCGCTTTTTTTTTTGTGAAAAATGTTAGTGTTTTTCCGTGATATTATACTGCCTGCCTTTGTAACATAAGATAGTACAAACATATTGTAGCTTTAATAATTGGGCTAAGGGGCAAGCACCCCTCGTATGACCAAGGGTGGAAGTTTGAAATCACGGAAAACCTGTACGTACTGAAAGCTGCATTTTTCTTTATTCCACGATGCTAATAAACCACTTGCAGAAGTAAACGTTATGATAGCCTGAATGTGTTTTGTTGTACTTACTTCTATATGAATTTTTTGAATTTCATTGTGTATTTTTTAGTGCAAAGTCTTTCCTCCATACATTGGAATCGTGAAATTATCTACACTGACTATACACGACGTGCTTTTCATTACTTTGTAGAGCTCTGAATCTATGCTAACCAACATTTCAATTAAGTCGCTTAAACTTTAAAAGAAGTAGGGTTGTCTTTTCGATTTATTATACTGATCTAATATTTATGAGTAAGTTTGACTAAGCTTGTGTAAAGCCCTTGTCTTGTCTAATAACTGGAAAAAAATTCCAAGAATTAATCGTAAAATGTTGAATTAAAAACTTTGAGTTTTGTTTTCCAGACGAACATAAATTCGTAAAGCTCGAAAATGTGTGTTACTAAATTTAATCAATAAAGGGAAAAAACGGAAAACTTTAAAGTAGCTTCTAACTTTTATTTTGATATATGTATGTACTATCATACACACATACATATGTATATACAATTATACACATAGATAAGTACTTATAAACTAAAACTTTTTCCTTTTTCGATATTACTTCTAGCATTAATAAAGTTGCTCTATAAACTTTTTAAGTAGCTTTTTAATCTGTTTCATTTTTGTTATCAACAATATACCTTTTTTGTAGTCGGAGTATATCATTAAACATATTACAGTGATGGTCCCATTAGTTTGATGATTAAATGTAATATATTTTTAACATTTAGAAGGGTTTGCAATTATATGAAATTAATAAACTTTTCAAATTTTTTGTACGTTTTCATCAAAATTATATGAAATGCTTTTTCTACAATATAATTTGTAAAATTTCAATGAAATTTATTGAAACTAACGGAAAGACCGGAATCTCGAAAAATTAATAAATTTAAATATTTAATTTTAAGTTTAAGTTTTTAAGTTTAAGAAACAATGTCGCAAGAGACTAAAATTTCTTTATCTTTCAGTTGGATGGTTCTGATTTTTTCTGCAAACTCGAAACTATTTCTGAGGCTTAGGTTGGCCAGGTGGTGTAAATTTGTTGTATTCGGCAACTAGCCATTTTGCAATGTTGCAGGTCTGTGCGTTGATGTTACCAACAATTGGGCGCATTTTGTTACCTACTTTGTGGATTTTTGGAAGCCCGTACAGTCTAGGAACAGTTGAATTTGCTACTGATAATTTATATTTTATTACTCCCAATATATCGTTAACCATTTTAATTGCTTTTGTTGCGGTTTTGAGCATCTTTGGTAGTGGATTACGCTTCAGTTTTTGGAATGTGTGGTGATGGACTGGAGTGGTGAAGGTATGGAGTTCAATCCTCAGCGATATGGACCAAAAAATGTGAATTTTGGTAAAAATTCTTAAAAATACAGAATTTTCATATTTTTGCTTAAAAAACATTGACAAGTTGCAGAATCGAACCTGCGACCTTTCGCACTTCAGTTCTTCATAATACCACCCAACCAATGATCTCATAGAATTAGATTAGATTCGTATAAATACTGAAAAAAATTAAATTTAAAATATTATCTCAAGTCATAGAAAGCATTGGGATACATTTTTAGAGATGGGAAATTACCAATATTTCATTAAACCCAAACTTCACAATTTTATTTTACTCGCGACGTAATTTTTTTCAATCGTTCGTTTTCCTGAAACTCATTATTCAACAGTGTTGTAATTTCTCAAACATTTACGGCTTAAGAAGGAAATCGGATTTGAGCTAGATTCCAACCGTGGACCTTCTATACTCACAAAATTCAAATTGCGCTAACCACCCAAAAATAAACAAAAAATACCAAAAACACCAAAAAAACAAAAAAAAAAAAAAATTCCCAAAAAATTAACAAAAATTACCAAAAATTCCCAATGATTCCCAAGAAATTCCCAAAAAAACTCCAAAAATTCCCCAAAAATTCGAAAAATTACCAAAAAATTCCCAAAAATACAACAAAATACCAAAAAATACCACAAAATACCAAAAAATACCACAAAATTCCCAAAAAATTCCAAAAATTCCCAAAAATTCTAAGAAAATTCTCAAAAATCACCAGAAAATGCCCAAGAAATTCCAAAAATTTCCAGAAAAAGCCCAAAAACTTCCAAAAATTCCCAAAAAATTCCCAGAAAATGCCCAAGAAATTCCAAAAATTCAGAGAAAATTAGCAACAATTTCCAGCAAATGCCAAAGAAATTCCAAAAATTCCGAGAAAATGCCCAAGAAATTCCAAACATTTCGTGAAAATTCCCAGAAAAAGCCCAAAAATTCCCAGAAAATGCCAAACAAATTCCAAAAATTCCCAGAAAATTCCCAAAAAATTCCAGAAAACTTCCAAAAAATTTCAAAAATTCCCTGAAAATGCCCAAGAAATTCCAAAAATTCCCAGAAAATGCCCAGAAAATTCCAAAAACTCCCAAAAAGAAATTCCAAAAATTCCCAAAAAATTCCCAGAAAATGCCCAAAAAATTTCAAAAATTCCCAAAAAATTCCCAAAAAATGCCCCAAAAATTCCAAAAAATCAGAGAAAATTAGCAACAATTTCCAGCAAATGCCAAAGAAATTCCAAAAATTCCGAGAAAATGCCCAAGAAATTCCAAACATTTCCTGAAAATTCCCAGAAAATGCCCAAAAATTCCCAGAAAATGCCAAACAAATTCCAAAAATTCCCAGAAAATTCCCAAAAAATTTCAAAAATTCCCTGAAAATGCCCAAGAAATTTTAAAAATTCCCAGAAAATGCCCATAAAATTCCAAAAATCCCAGAAAATTAGCAAACATTTCCAGAAAATGCCAAAGAAATTCTAAAAATTCCCAAAAAATTCTCAAAATTCCCAGAAAATGCCCAAGAAACTCCAAAAGTTCCCAGTAAATGCCCAAAAAATTCCAAAAATTCCCAGGAAATTAAAAAAAAAATCCAAAAATTTCCAAGAATTCCCAGAAAATTCCCAAAAAATCCCAAAAATTCCCAGAAAACTCCCAAAAAATTCCCAGAAAATGCCCAAGAAATTTCAAAAATTCCCAGAAAATGCTCGTTTTTTGGGAATTTTTGGGCATTTTCTGTAAATTTTTGGAATTTCTTAGGCATTTTCTGGGAATTTTTGGAATTTTTTGGGCATTTTCTGGGATTTTTTTGGGAATTTTTGGAATTTTTTGGGGATTTTCTGGGAATTTTGGGAGGATGACGATCGATATAGGTCGGGTGTGTGCTGGGAAGCGAGATTTCCAGACCATATGATCAGGCGGGGTTATTGAAACAAAGCAGCGTAGGCTGATTCTTTGTAATTTGAAGGAGGTTTCAAAAATTGGATTTTCTAGTTTTGCTCCAGGGCACTTTCCTTCGTCCAGGGCACTGCATATTAACGAACTCTAGCGGTACACATAGTATTTGCGCCTACATATATCATTAAAATATTAAACTTATGTTTAATAAAATAAAATCTATAAACCTTCTATCACACGAAGAAGGAAGTTATCAAGATCTGATTTTGCAGATTATATGCGCTATTCCAAACACATCATGCTATTTAAACGATTGTACAACCTGCCCGGAAACCGATAATATTCGTGAGGAATTTCAGCGTTTTTATTTAATTTGTTTTAATTTAAAAATTTGTGAAACAAAAATTTGTTGGTTTTTAAGTTATTCACATCGAATAGTTTGGTGTATAGACAACATAAATGATCTTCGATCAACATGAAATAAAAATATTTATGTTTATACAATAAAACGTATTTTCCACCAAAAGAAAAAAAAATTCTGTTATATGCAAGACTCTTTCCGAAGAATATAAAATTGTTATTGTTGTATTTTAATTGACTTGATTGATACAAGACTAGAGCTAAAAGCAGACGATATAGTATTAAAATTATTTTTTATTGTCTTTTCAATTGATCGAATACAATTTTTGAATTTTGAATTGAAGACAATTGATATTTTAACCCATTCGTGCACGGTTATTTTGTGGCTATGTTTAAAAAAGTATATTGTTAACATTTTAGAGGCAGAAAGTATTTTGTATACGAAGACAGAAAATAATCTGGTGGATACCAACAAAATATATTTTGTTTTAGTTAATAAAGAAGTTCCGCTAAATATACATCTCAAAATAATATTTGTGTTCTCTAAATTTACAAAAATGAAATTTTTAAGTAGATTATCAGTCGATCAGCTAATACAAATTTCAAAGGTAGTCCAGGAAAATGAACTTAAAGGACATATTTTGAAAAAGATTGCTAAAAAACTTAAAAGTGAAGACTACAAATCACTGAACGAGAAATTAGCGCAAGATATTAAAGAGATATTCAGCCAATATTGCGGCAATGATATCATGGAACTTATGGAAATTGTTTTGAAATCAAAACCACAACCCCCATCTGCAGCCAAAAATGTAGTGGTAAACTTAGGGAATACAGGGAATACAGGTAATATGGTAAATGGTTTAATTAATCAAAAATTAAAACATTTATTTTATTTTTATACAGATACATCCCTCACACAATTACCGGTGATAGAAATGCTGGATCCAATAGATTTAAGTTTGAACCGTAGATTACAAGGTACAAAAATTACTAATATTGGGTGTGTGAATTAATTTTTAGACTTCTTTTATAAAAAATAAATGTTTATTAAAAGATAACAATACAGTATATATCCCATCCGAAAGTCAACAAAAATCGGTATTGCAGATTGTGTTATCCGAGCCGAAAATCAAAAATTAAGTTAATATCGATCGGTAATGTTTAGCCTAAAACAGACTAAGGAATGTAAGGATGTATGATTATCATTGAATACCTTTGTTATTATTCTTATATGGCAAAACCTGAATGCAGTTCCTCGTGGAAAATTATGGAAAACTCGAGAAACCCAAAAAATATTTTAATTGGAATAAAAACCGCCTCTAGAATGATATGTCTGGAGATGTATTTTATTGATGTGACTTATCAGTAGCTATCGCAGGGAAAAAATTCAGTTCAAGTTTCACGTCAGAAATCGCGGAAAATTCGATTTTCCAAAAATCATTAGAAAATTTATATAAAATCAGCCTCTAGAGTGTTATGTCTGGAGATGTATTTTATTGATGTGACTTGTCAGTAGCTATCGCAGGGAAATTTTATATAAATTTTCTAATGATTTTTGGAAAATCGAATTTTCCGCGATTTCTGATGGGAAACTTGAACTGAATTTTTTCCCTGCGATAGCTACTGATAAGTCACATCAATAAAATACATCTCCAGACATAACACTCTAGAGGCTGACATTTATTTTTTACTTTCGGCTGGAACGTTTTTCCAATTTTCCGCGATTTCTGACGGGAAACTTGAACTGAATTTTTTCCCTGCGATAGCTATTGACAAGTCACATCAATGAAATACATCTCCAGACATAACACTCTAGAGGCTGATACATTTTCTAATGATTTTTGGAAAATCGAATTTTCCGCGATTTCTCACGGGAAACTTGAACTGAATTTTTTCCCTGCGATAGCTACTGACAAGTCACATCAATAAAATACATCTCCAGACATAACACTCTAGAGGCTGACATTTATTTTTTACTTTCGGCTGGAACGTTTTTCCAATTTTCCGCGATTTCTGATGGGAAACTTGAACTGAATTTTTTCCCTGCGATAGCTACTGATAAGTCACATCAATAAAATACATCTCCAGACATAACACTCTAGAGGCTGACATTTATTTTTTACTTTCGGCTGGAACGTTTTTCCAATTTTCCGCGATTTCTGACGGAAAACTTGAACTGAATTTTTTCCCTGCGATAGCTACTGACAAGTCACATCAATAAAATACATCTCCATACATAACACTCTAGAGGCTGACATTTATTTTTTACTTTCGGCTGGAACGTTTTTCCAATTTTCCGCGATTTCTGACGGGAAACTTGAACTGAATTTTTTTCCCTGCGATAGCTATTGACAAGTCACATCAATAAAATACATCTCCAGACATAACACTCTAGAGGCTGATTTTATATAAATTTTCTAATGATTTTTGGAAAATCGAATTTTCCGCGATTTCTGACGGGAAACTTGAACTGAATTTTTTCCCTGCGATAGCTATTGACAAGTCACATCAATGAAATACATCTCCAGACATAACACTCTAGAGGCTGATACATTTTCTAATGATTTTTGGAAAATCGAATTTTCCGCGATTTCTCACGGGAAACTTGAACTGAATTTTTTCCCTGCGATAGCTACTGACAAGTCACATCAATAAAATACATCTCCAGACATAACACTCTAGAGGCTGACATTTATTTTTTACTTTCGGCTGGAACGTTTTTCCAATTTTCCGCGATTTCTGATGGGAAACTTGAACTGAATTTTTTCCCTGCGATAGCTACTGATAAGTCACATCAATAAAATACATCTCCAGACATAACACTCTAGAGGCTGACATTTATTTTTTACTTTCGGCTGGAACGTTTTTCCAATTTTCCGCGATTTCTGACGGAAAACTTGAACTGAATTTTTTCCCTGCGATAGCTACTGACAAGTCACATCAATAAAATACATCTCCATACATAACACTCTAGAGGCTGACATTTATTTTTTACTTTCGGCTGGAACGTTTTTCCAATTTTCCGCGATTTCTGACGGGAAACTTGAACTGAATTTTTTTCCCTGCGATAGCTATTGACAAGTCACATCAATAAAATACATCTCCAGACATAACACTCTAGAGGCTGATTTTATATAAATTTTCTAATGATTTTTGGAAAATCGAATTTTCCGCGATTTCTGACGGGAAACTTGAACTGAATTTTTTCCCTGCGATAGCTACTGACAAGTCACATCAATAAAATACATCTCCAGACATAACACTCTAGAGGCTGATTTTATATAAATTTTCTAATGATTTTTGGAAAATCGAATTTTCCGCGATTTCTGACGGGAAACTTGAACTGAATTTTTTCCCTGCGATAGCTACTGACAAGTCACATCAATAAAATACATCTCCAGACATAACACTCTAGAGGCTGATTTTATATAAGTTTTCTATGATTTTTGGAAAATCGAATTTTCCGCGATTTCTGACGGGAAACTTGAACTGAATTTTTTTCCTGCGATGGCTATTGAGAAATTCAAAAAAAACGATTCATCTTCAGATACACAGTCTACAGGTTGATTTTGTTCCAATTTTGTGAATTCTTCTGATTTTCAAATGTTTTCCGCGATTAGATTAAACGAAGTTTTCCACGTAAGACTGTTTACAAAATTGTTTGTTACAAGCGTATCCTATTTACTTTCGGCTGATAACCACAAATTTTGTTATTTTTGGCTGGAATATTAATAAGGTAATCTGCATTATCGACTTTTTACTTTCGGCTAACTTTAACAGGGTCATTTTGTTTCTGTTGTTTATGTTTTAATCGTGGTGGTCGAATTCGAAATCAAGTTTAGCAAATATCTAAAGCGATTAAGTTACTTGAAACTACCCGAAATCATATGATTTATGAAACGTTATATTAAACGTGGGTAGAAACGGAATCAAGACTGAAATCAGGATCAATAATCGATCGAGCGGAACAACTTATAATTCAAAAGAAAACAGAGCGCTGGAAAAATATTTTTGATAGAGTGATGAGTTTTACTCTATATCTAGCGCAAAATAATATGGCATTCCGCAGTTATTTTGTATAGTTATATACCAAGAATAACGGAATATATTTAGTCCTAATTGATGGCTGAAAAAGTCCATTAAAAATAATTTCATGTATTCAAAATGCAAAGTATTTATCCAGCATTGCTGACTGTACTCCGGATATTAGTCAAATAGAGCAATTATCTCTGACTATAACATATGTTGATTTATCAAATGATAAAGTCGAGATATGTGAGAGATTTTTAGGTTTTACTGCGTCATATGTTGCTAGCGGTGAAAGTTTATCCAATACGATTTTAAATTTGTTGGAAAAATATAAAATCGAATTGAAGTACTGTCGAGGTCAAGGATACGACAATGGCGCAAATATGAAAGACAAACACAGTGGAATTCAAAAGAGAATTTTGAAACAAAATCCATTGGCATTTTCATGACCTGTGGATGCCACAACTTAAACCTGGTGGTGTACGATGCAGCTAAATCGACTTTAAAGTCCTTGTCATTATTTGGAATATTGGGAAGGCTTTATCCATTGTTCGCCGTGTCTGCTAATCGTTGGCAAATATTAACCGATTATGTCAAATCATTGACATTAAAAAGACTTAGCAACACACGTTGGGAAGCAAAAAGTTCTAGTGTTAAGGCTGTTCGTTACCAAATTGGAGCTGTTCACGATACACTTGTCAAACTTTGTTAGAAGGAAGAGAAGCACGATACAGAAATATCACACGAAGCATTTAGTTTAGCTCATTAATTAAACGACTTTAATTTTCTTGTATCGTTGATCATTTGTTATGACGTTTTATTTCAAATAAATATTGTCAGTAAATCTATGCAGGGTCAAAATATCGATGCCACCAAAACCGGGGATTTAATCAAAGGATGTATTAATTTTTTCAAAGATTACAAACAAACCGGTTTGGAGAAAGCTATTGTAGTCGCCAAAGAACTTGCCGGACTCTTCGATGCTGAAACTTACTTTCAATCAACAAAACGAATAAGATATGTAAAACGGCAATTTAATTATGAGGGTAGAGATGAGCCAATTTCAACGCCTAAAAAACAATTTGAAATAGAATTTTTCAACATATTGCTTGATACCGTAATGATTTCGATTCAAGAAAGATTTGAACTAATTAACAAGCATGCCGAAATCTGAGGATTCCTCTACGACCTAAAAAATCTGCCAAAACGAGAAGAACTTGAAAAGCTCTGGAACGATCTTCAGTTGGTTTTAACAGTTGGTGAGACTTCCGATATTGAATGGGCTATTTTATGTGATGAACTCATCAGTATTAAAAAATGTGTCGAGCTTCTTGATGATTCGTCCCCAATCAATATTCTTAATTTCATTAGAAAAAATTGGGTCTATTCGACTCTCGGGCGACACTTTTCCAGAAACCATCCGTTAAAGATCACAAGACGAACCATTTATATTTTACAAACATTTTCCGTTATTTTGGGCTTTCATAACATGTCACGGCTTTTCTCAAATTTGGAGACCTCTTCCACAATATCACAATTGATCACGGCAATTTAAAATGTCTATCTTCATACCGCCAAATCACACACTCACAACTAATGCTAGATTATTTAGAACTGACACGTGTTGAACAGCAATCAAAGTCGTATTCGCTATTTTTCATCTTCGACCTTTAACAATTAGATCCAATTATAAATCTCTAGTATACCGTTGAAAGTCCTTAAGAATTTAATTTATTCCATTCAGAGAGTATCCACAATGTTCAACAATTTATTATTTATTATATTTACAATATTATGTGAGCAACGGGAGAATTGGCCGATATAATTCTTTATTCAGTGCTTCAGTCTGGACGAAATACAAAAATAATAAAACACACACAATACAAAATCAGAATTAACGTTAATTATCATTTGTTACCGAATGCCACCTCTTTGTCATATAGCATTTCGTTTTATATATCTTCCAGCTCTCCTAAACCTGCGCCACGCTAGTGGCGTGATATTATTTTAAAGCCTCTCATAGTAATTTTCTATTAGAAGTTACCTATAATGGTGTCCGGGTTTGGGATGCTGATCCATCAATGGATGAATCCTTGGTTCATTCTGAGAAAAAAATCGTATGGGGAGGGGGGTCCATTTTTGATATCCTTTGAGATACAGGGTGTTCAAAAAATTTGGTTCAGAAAAAAAGTACACTCAAATATTAAACTGTAACTTCCAAAATATTTATCGGAGAGCAACCGACTTAGCCTTATTTGACTGGTAATCGTATAGGCTATTATTAAGATCTAGACGGTTATCTTGCATCAACATCCATTTGGGAGCTATGATGTTTAAAAAAGAAAAAAATATTTTTTTTTATAAAATTGAGTTTTTCTAAAAAAAAAACCGTTATAATTTTTCTATTTTTTTATTTAATTTTAATTCGCCATGATCTCCCCTACAATCTCCCAATACAAAGTTTGAGTCTAGGAGTTATAAAAGGTGCTCAAATTGCTCTCCTTTTGATTGAATATCGGCTAATATTCGTTTAAGTATACCTTTGGTATTTCATTTCTTGGTAATTCTTTCCTTATCTAGTGTGCTGCTGTGTGAATTCGTTGTATGAGTTCTACTTTTGTTTCAATTTTTTGGAGTATACAAGCGCCTTCATTGTTCCCCATACATAAAAATCCAATACCGTACGATCGGCCAATGAATTGGACCATTTCTTCTAATCCATTTATTTGGATAATTTTGCTTTAACCAATTCTTAACATTTTTATCGTAGCGAAAATGTGCACTTCATGTTGGTATGTGAGCGAGACTCTACTTAAAATAGAAACATCATCAAAGAGGAGTGACAAATCCTTTTGTAAAAATTGTAAATAACGATCACTATTTAATCTCGATGGTAATATGAATGGTATAATAATCCCCAATTACACCAGCACATACGCGGTGCTGAAATAATGTTTGTTTTTTCGAATTAGGATTTTCAGCAGCCCACTCGTGTAGATTCTGAAAGTTTGTTATGTCATCTCTTGTGAATTATGATTCATTCCGCCACAGGATACGTTTCACAAAACTATCATTGCCCAAATTCCTTTCCATCAACCAATTAATAAATCCCAATCTTTTATTGCAGCCTATCGCTAATAGTTCTTGAACGGGTGCATTATATGGTATGGATGAAGATTCTCCTTGACCTTGTGTAATTATTGATGAATTCGGTAGAAAGAGCAATTGTACTGCGAACTTCCTTATGCTAATAGAAGGATTTGCTGTTGCATTACGAATTATTTCTCCGTCGACATCCAAATGATTTGGTGAGATTGAAAGGGGCTCCGCCCGGGTATTTGATGTTGTTACGATATCTCGCAGTCTTCTATGAATATTTATAAATACTCTTGCGTCAATAACGCGACCTCTCCCACAAAGTTTGTAGGCAAAGAGGTAAGAAACGAGGAAGTGTTACGTAGCAATGCATGCAGGTGTAGACTTTAGTATGAAAATATTTGATTTTTGTTTTTTCAACATTTAAACAAAGGAAGTGATAATCGCCTACTGTTTTAGTGATCAAAAAAAAATTGTTACAAAATTAACACTTCAATATCTCTTAATTATATTGAGAATAATCGATATACGTAAAAAACTATGGTACGTGGGTACAAATAATGTATTGGGAGATTGTAGGGGAGATCATGGCGAATTAAAATTAAATAAAAAAATAGAAAAATTATAACGGTTTTTTTTTGAGAAAAATTCAATTTTATAAAAAAAAAATATTTTTTTTTTACTTTAAAACATCATAGCTCTCAAATGGATGCTGATGCAAGATAACCATATGGATCTTAATAATAGCCTATACAATTACCAGTCAAATAAGACTAAGTCGGTTGCTCTCCGATAAATATTTTGGAAGTTACAGTTTAATATTTGAGTGTACTTTTTTTCTGAACCAAATTTTTTAAACACCCTGTATCTCAAAGGATATCAAAAATTGACCCCCCTCCCCATACGATTTTTTTCTCAGAATAAACCAGGGAATCACCCTTGACGGATCAGCATCCCAAACCCGGACACCCTGTATACGATTTTGAATACCAAGAGAATTTATTACTCAGAAATAATACCTTTAAAGGCGATTTTATTCACAAATAATGTATCAATCAACATGTCGTTGATATTTCAATGATTAAAATGTCATAAAATAACAATAAACCGTGACAGAAATGTCAATAAAAATTATATTTATTTGGTTTTAAACTTATTTTTTTTATTTTTTTATATCTCCGACGTTTCGGTGGTATTTTCCACCATTCTCAAGGAGCAATCGAAACCAAGAATAAAAATTCTTTTCAAAAATTTTAAAACTATTTTACAAAAATCTCCAGTGTAGCTTGATTTGAAAGCTATTTTTTCAAAAATTATGTATAGCTTAATTCTAAAAAATTATTTTTTATATAAAATAAAGTGAAGAACTTTTTAATAATTATATAAAATAAAATGAATTTAAAAAAAAAAAACAACTTATAATTGACTTTAATTAAATAATATATGATCATAATAATTTAACAAAAATTTGGAAACTTCCTGGACGTTTATTAAATTTTGAGAGTTTTGTTGAATTTGTTTTATGTGTATACTTTCCAAAATTAACCTTTTTGTGAGATTTGGTTCCCTATCCAGTATATCAATATCGTCAGACAATAAATGTCTACTTTCACGTAAGTGATTCGATATTGCATTGTGTGATAATTTAAAAGAACTTGTCGAATCGTAAACATGTTGGTAAACCCGCTTTTTTAAATTTTGTTTGGTTTGCCCAACATATTCCTTTCCACAAGAGCATTTCAATTTATAAACTAAATTGGATTGTAACACTTTTGGAATTTGGTCTTTTAATTTTGTAAACAAATAATTATCTAAACTTCGAAATGCTCTACCTACAACTTGTATATTGTAATTTTTTAACACAAATTTAATTTTTTCGAAAAGAATTTTCACGTAAGGTATGGTTAAAAAAATTTTACGAGTATTTTCAACAATTAAATTTTAAGGCTCACGGAAATTTTCTAAACAATTGTTATTTTTGTCTATATCCTTTTTAATTTTCTTCATAATAATATTTTTTGGATATCCGTTTTTTCCTAATATGCGTCTGTTAACTTTTTTAAATTAGCAGAATGATAACCATCATCTGATAATTTCAAAATTTTGTCTGCTAATAAGAATACCGTATTATTTTTGTATGAAGATGGAAGCCAAGAATCATAATTTAGATAACGACCTGACCATGAATTTTTATGATACCAATCTGTTTTTAAGGTTCCATCTTCACCTCGCATTACGATAACATCTAAAAAGGCTAAACGACCTTGGTTTTCAATTTCACAAGTAAAATTTAATCGCGGAGTAAAACTATTAACAATATTTAGAAAATTATCCACTTCTGAATTTGGAATAGCCGCAATAATATCATCTACATACCTATAAAATAAAATAGGTTTAATGGAAAATAGGCAACTGAAAAACAGTTTTGGAATTAAGGAGAACAATTTTAAATTAGTTGAAGATAAGTTTATATTTTCAATTATAAATTTCGAAATTAAGGAAACTTTTTAAGGAATAAATTATTTAAATAAAACGTTAAACAAATTACGAGAAGAAATTAAGAACAGTTTTCCTCAAAATATTTTTGAAGATTTTTTGGCAATTACAACAATTCGATACGAAAAAGTTTTTGAAGACATCAAACAAAAGCATATCAGGAAATTTCTAACTATGCTGAACCGTGAAGTTCCTTCATCGGCCGAAATTATCGAATCATCTGTGCATGCTAATTTCGTCCAAAGTGAAACGGTTGAGATAAGTTCCAGTCCTGTGGAAACAGTTGAAGAAAAATGGATAATCAATTTGACAAATTTGGAAATTCCCTTGGATACTTTGAAAATTCTAAAACTAGGTAATAAATTTTGTCTACCTTTCAAAAAAGATTTGGTTCCTTACAATAGTATTATAGCAAATTTAGAGAGTAGTATTTCAAATTTAGACGAAGGGACCCATAACATTATTCGGAATAGATTAGTTAATATTATAACAAATTTTAAAACAGGAAATAATTTTGAAAACAAAAAATTGTTACGCATTGAAGAAATGCAACAAATTCGTGAAGCTTACAAAGCGAAAACGTTTTTAAACGAGAATCCGGAAGTATACGTTTTGAAAGCTGCATAAAGGCAATGCAACGGTACTTATGCAGAAAACAGAGTATTTGGAAAAATTAAATGAACTCTTATCAGATAACAATACGTATATTGAAATACGGAAAGTTGGTATTTCTTCAATGCAAACAAATCTAAATTTAATAATTACTTGTTGTGAACGTTTAGGCAAATATAATAGAACGGTAGCTAAAGAACTTAGAAATTATAATGGTACGACTCCGCGGATGTATGGTCTACCAAAGGTTCATAAGGTTGGTTGCCCGGTTAGACCAATCATTAGTTATGTAGGTTCGCCGTTATATAACTTATCAAAATTTTTGTCAAATATTTTAAATTATTTTGTGGGGAACAATTTTTCATCTGTAAAAAACGCGGAAGATTTTAGAAATAAAATTAAAAATGGCATTCTACCTTCAAATTGTATATTGGTATCGTTGGATGTAGTGTCTTTGTTTACAAATGTGGATTCATCTTTGGCTTTAAATTTAATTGGACAATTTTGGAATGAAATAAAAAGTAAAAGTAACACAAATTTGAGTTTGAACGAATTTTTGGAAGCGTTAAAATTTGTTCTAAATCATACGGAATTTAGTTTTAATGGGAGATGTTTTAAGCAAGTATTCGGTTCTCCAATGGGTTCACCAGTTAGTCCAACAGTAGCCAATTTATTAATGGAGTATGTTGAAACTGAGGTTTTGAAAGCATCTTCCATTAAACCTATTTTCTTTTATAGGTATGTAGATGATATTATTGCGGGTATTCCAAATTCAGAATTGGATAATTTTCTAAATATTGTTAATAGTTTTACTCCGCGATTAAATTTTACTTGTGAAATTGAAAACCAAGGTCGTTTAGCCTTTTTGGATGTTATAGTAATGCGAGGTGAAGATGGAACCTTAAAAACAGATTGGTATCATAAAAATTCATGGTCAGGTCGTTATCTAAATTATGATTCTTGGCTTCCATCTTCATACAAAAATAATACGGTATTCTTGTTAGCAGACAAAATTTTGAAATTATCAGATGATGGTTATCATTCTGCTAATTTAAAAAAGTTAACAGACATATTAGGAAAAAACGGATATTCAAAAAATATTATTATGAAGAACATTAAAAAGGCTATCGACAAAAATAACAATTGTTTAGAAAATTTCCGTGAACCTCAAAATTTAATTGTTGAAAATACTCGTAAAATTTTTTTAACCATACCTTACGTGAAAATTCTTTTCGAAAAAATTAAATTTGTGTTAAAAAATTACAATATATAAGTTGTAGGTAGAGCATTTCGAAGTTTAGATAATTATTTGTTTACAAAATTAAAAGACCAAATTCCAAAAGTGTTACAATCCAATTTAGTTTATAAATTGAAATGCTCTTGTGGAAAGGAATATGTTGGGCAAACCAAACAAAATTTAAAAAAGCGGGTTTACTAACATGTTTACGATTCGACAAGTTCTTTTAAATTATCGCACAGTGCAATATCGAATCACATACGTGAAAGTAGACATTTATTGTCTGACGATATTGATATACTGGATAGGGAACCAAATCTCACAAAAAGGTTAATTTTGGAAAGTATACACATAAAACAAATTCAACAAAACTCTCAAAATTTAATAAACGTCCAGGAAGTTTCCAAATTTTTGTTAAATTATTATGATCATATATTATTTAATTAAAGTCAATTATAAGTTGTTTTTTCTTTTTTTAAATTCATTTTATTTTATACCAGCGGAATACGCCCGCTACGCGGCGAGATGCCTCCGGCGAAATATTTAATAAAGTGTTGAAATCGTGATTTTTATTAATTGTTTCATAAAATCACTAAACAGCACCAATAAGAGTAAATTCAGCGTCATTGAATGATGAATATATTATGATTTATGATACATTGAAACATACCCAAATTTAAGAAAACTTTTAACATTTTTCGGACATTAGAGAGTAAAAAAAAACAAATACCAAACGTTATTTTGAAAATTTAGTTTATTTATTTATAATAATTTAAAGAGCTTCTTTATACTCACAATTAATAGTATAGGTTTTGTTTTAGTTTCAATTCTCCCTGGTTATGTGTATCTTCTATTTTCAGGAAAAGATGTTCCTTGTTGGGAGCTCTTGATAAAGCTACATATAACTGACCATGCGAGAAAACTGGCTGTGGTAAATAAACACCGACTTTATCAAACGATTGACCTTGGGCTTTATTGATTGTTATAGCGAATGATAATCGTAAAGGAAATTGAACTCTTTTAATTTGCATAGGTAAACCAGTATCTGTTGAAATAAGCGTAATTCTCGGTACAAAAGCAAATGTTCCTTTTGCTGAACCAGTTAAAATCTGAACGAAGATTACATTTTCTTTCGTATCTTTTATTACTAATCTAGTACCATTGCATAACCTCTTTCTAGTATTTAAATTTCGTAATAACATGACTATAGCTCCTACTTTCAAAGTAAGTATATGTGGGGGCATTCCGGATGGTGTTAATTGATGTATATATTCTACCGGAAATAAATGTATCGATTCATGATCGCAGTAGAATCTACATTTATAGAGTCTATACTATTATATGTTCTCACTTCGCCTTTCAGTATATTTAAAACATCTTCATTCAGTTTTAACGTATCATAATTTAAAGGACGATTTGATATAGATGGATATCATCCGGGGTAAATTCAGACCCAATTATTTGTGTAACCAAATTTTCTTTAATGCAGCGGGAATAATCCATTTCAATTAAATTGTCTCCTAAAAAGAATGCTGTTCTAATTTTACCTTCACCAACGTCTAGCAACCAATTTGAAAAATCATTGTCGGTACGAACTCTCATATTTATTTTAAGATGACATATTTTAAATTTAGTCCACAATTCGCAAGTTTTGAGGCATGCATATATACATATGCTATTAGATCGAGTCCCATGTCGAATTACTGGTAGGGTTTGACGAAAATCACCACCCATAATAAATATGTTGCCCCCGATTAGACTATCAGTTTGCATAATATCTCTAGTAATTTATCAATAGCTAAAAACATTTTTTTATGACACATTGAGCATTCATCTAATAAGATTACTTTTGCATTTTTAATTGTTTTCCAATCAGGACTTCGATTTGTCATACTTGAAAATATTATCTCATCGGTACTTAAAGGAATCTTCAATAGTGAATGTATGGTCCTATCACCCGCTAAAAGCGTAGCTGCAATACCTGTGGATGCTCCAGATAATTCAATGCTTGTGCTCCGTTAAACACATTTCCTCTAACAAAACTTAGTAGAACAATATGAATGTATATGTAAAAATATTATGAAGGTATTAACTCGTATATTATGAGTTTTATTTTTCGAAATCAAAGTTCTAAGCAGACTTTGTTTGAATTTTAAATTTTATTCTCTGGGTGTGCGGACAACGCAAATAATTTTATTAAAATAGATAATTATTAAAAAGTTCTTCACTTTATTTTATATAAAAAATAATTTTTTAGAATTAAGCTATACATAATTTTTGAAAAAATAGCTTTCAAATCAAGCTACACTGGAGATTTTTGTTAAATAGTTTTCAAATTTTTGAAAAGAATTTTTATTGTTGGTTTCGATTGCTCCTTGAGAATGGTGGAAAATACCACCGAAACGTCGGAGATTTAAAAAATAAAAAAAATAAGTTTAAAACCAAATAAATACAATTTTTATTAAATAATAAAACTTAAAAAAGTTAACAAAAAAGAAATGTCAATATCAGAAATGTAAGTGCCACAGAAACGGGAATATCTTGCTATCATTAAAAGCTCACTAGATATAATTATTTTTAAATGTTGACGATATTATTTGCTACCAGCAAAGTATTTTATGCAAATTTAGAAACTTAAATTCCATATTACACGGTAATCTTTTCATTTTATCTTAAAGACACCTAGGGAACAATTGTTGGAATTTGCAAGGTGTATTAACTGTAAAAAATATTTCTTTAGAAAGTTCAACATTAGCTCGGTACACAGATAAATAAATTTAGATTACTCGTTTTGTCAAAATGGCCCCCACGCAATGCTTCAGTCAACTTCAAATTTTCTGCACAAGTATATGATGAATTGTAAAATTGTATCAACATAAGAAAAAAATCGTCGGTCTCGTTTTTGAGAAAATCTGTTTGGCAGTATTCTCTTCCTCTGCAACCTCCTCTATTTTATACTCGAATGGACCTAAAGCTAAAAGTTAACACAAACTGCTTATTACTAAAATCTATCTTTGTACAAAATTTCGACCAAGCCTATCAATTTTTGTGAAAATGGGAGGCAAAACAAAAATACTAAAAATGTGCGACTGGATGGACTGGAAGGACGGACGGACACGACATTTTTCTGATCGGTGTTTTGGAGTCCAGGTAACCTAATTCGTCGAGAAATGTGAAAATCTGGAACAAAATTTTTTTCGCGATTACAATACTTACCCAATATAACTTCGTTATAGTGGGAAAAGTAAAAATAAAATTGAAGATTTATATCCTAATGTATGGGTTAGTTTAAGAATGTTATTAACTATACCTGTTTCGGTTGCCAGTGGTGAAAGAAGCTTTTCAAAATTAAAATTAATTAAAACATATTTGAGGTCAAGTATGTCGAAAATTATGTAGCCCAAAGTATCGATTTCTACGAAGTACTAAAATCTTTCGCAAGCAAGAAAGCGGGAAAAGTAGATTTTTAAAAGAAAACTGTGTTTAATGACTGTCATTATTAATTTAATATTTACATAATATATTTTTGATGCAAAAACTTGTACCTATAAATACAATAAAATATATTAATATGAATAAATAGAATTATCCTTACAAATATTTTTATTAAATAAAATTATGAAATACTGTAATATTTGATTCTTATTGCCCTTACATATTATTATTAACTAAAAGCAACGAAATAAAATTATAGTGTCTACTATTAATCTCAAATTTATTTAACCTTCTTCTAACCAATTCCCTACTTTAACATCCTTACAGTATAGATACACATTCTTTCGGGCCTATACAGTTTTAAAACGACATATTTCTAATAAAAAATCGGATTGCAACTTACTCTAAATTTGATTACTTATTTTCTTACTAAAGTCCCAATTTCATTATTCATTTTTTTATCAATTAAAAAAAAAATAACATTGGCGCTCCAACAATTCTCGCACAGGTCGCTCAAATGTCTGGACCCGGCGCTGGTCGTAATAGACCCACTTTTCATCGCCAGTAACAATTCGCTGCAAAAAACTATGTTTTTTGTACTCAGCAAGATTTTTTTTGCATGCTTCAATTCGTGCTCTCAATTGATTTTCGGATAGTTGATGTGGGACCCATCTTCCTAGCTTTCGAATCTTTCCCATTGCATGCCAACGATGAGAAATGGTTGATCGGTAAATGTTTAACTGCATTGCAAGTTTTTTTGCGTTTGACATGCATTTTCATCTAATAATGTTAGTAATTCGGCATTTTCAAACTTTTTTGGCTGACCTGGCCTTTCTTTGTCTGCCAAGTCAAAATCACCACTTTGGAATCGATGAAACTAATTGAAGCAGCTTGCTCTCGATGGAGTTTGATTACCATAAGTATCAGAAAGCAATCGGTGAGCTTCAGCGGCAGTTTTCTTGGAATCAAAAAAGAAAAGAAGAACCCCTCGAAAAAACAACTTATCACGATCCACTTTAAATCTAATCACTACGTTTCTTCGAAGAAATTGGTTTTGCGATGACAACGACTGTGTTGCGAAGTGGTTTGTTCTCAAAAATAATTCAAAAGTAATTACACAATGCTCGTGCACTTTATTTATTTATGTGTTTTTATGTTTATTATTTTAACGAAACAACAATTATAATACGATTATATTGTAATACACGTACATCTAAATACAATATTAGTTCCAAATTTATAATATTATTTAATTTTAACAATGGCGGCTTT
The DNA here is from genome assembly GCA_963556165.1 of Tipula helvola. Taxonomy (NCBI): domain Eukaryota; kingdom Metazoa; phylum Arthropoda; class Insecta; order Diptera; family Tipulidae; genus Tipula; species Tipula helvola. The sequence goes on along the minus strand of OY744482.1, from coordinate 35,130,547 downwards.
TTACTTTTTATTTAGCCAAATTAATTTAAGAATATTCTTCAATGACAGTCGGAAACGTAATGAATACACATCACAAAAACAGTTTGCACATCGCAATCAAATACCTTACCATAATTTACAATGGAAACCCCGAATTATTAACCATAATATTTTAATTTTGTGCGATTGGTACAACGAATGGTATTTTTATGGTATTCAGTTGCGGCGACATTCATGTTCGTGCGTAAACAAAATCGATTACAAAAAAATGACGTAATATAAAAAATAACACTTTCTGCTCTGAATTAGATTGACAATTGTGACAGCTACAAAATGCAATTGGAAGTGCTTGTCAAACTATACGCAATCTCACGTAGCGACATCTAAATGTCGAGTCTAAGAATTAATTCACACACCCAATAATAAAAATAATAAAATGGTTACAAATTTTTATTTTATTTTATAGAAGTTGGAGGAAACCAATCAGCTGGTATGATGGCGGTTGATACTAACAGAAAAAGAGTATTAGATCCTGAACATCAACATATTTCATCTGAGGAGGAGGAGGAGGAGGAACAGGATCAAACAAGGTATGAAAACATACAAATAATTAGCGATAAAACTTCTTTTAATATTAAGTTTAAAGTGCAAAGTAGTGAAACATCCATTAAATTTAAGAATATCCCAAACGATATCGTTAATTTAGAAAAATATTTAAAAAAAGCATTTGACGAAATATTATCGTTTACCACTAGAAACGCTCAACCGTATGATAAAATTGGGTTGAAAATTTGTTTACCTAATTTTAACTCAACAAAACCGATTGGCATTCATTTTACTGATGTGTCACAATTGAAGGCCGATGCTATAGCATCAGTTTTAGATTCGGTATCACAATCAAATTCTAATTTTCTTCTAACAGATATGTTGGAAATAAATTCAGTAGTTTTACAAGTTCCAAGTGGGAAAGGGAAAAAATCTATACCTATTAATATTAAGCGAGCTTCTTCACAAGATATAATTCGACACAAATATCAATCTATTGTGAATATTGAGCTTAACGACGAGCCTATATATTGTTTACCAATAGCAATACTATTAGGGAAATGTTTGGCTGACCAACAGCTAAACAAAATCCGTGTATATAAACGGAATATGGTTATGCTAAAAAGAGATATTCTTTCTTTGAACCAATTGGCTAAAGTGAAAGTCGACATTCATTTCGGTTCAACAATCACTCAATTAGCTTCGTATCAAAATGTGTTACCATCATACAATATCGTTGTTTTCAATAATAAATATAATTTCAAAGATAAAATGTATACTGGTAATGATAGAGATGGAGCAAAAGATATAAACATATTTTATTTTGAAGAGAATAAACATTTTGTAGCATTAAGAAATGTAAGAAAATTTTTTGGTAAAAGGTATCAATGTACATTATGTCTAGATCTGTATAATTACACTTACCATTTATGCTCAAAAAAATGTAAATCTTGTGAGACCTCGCCACCCTGCAAGTACTCAGAACAAAAAATGAAATGTGATAAATGTAACAGGTATTTCAGAGGACAAGACTGTTACAATAATCATCAGAATTTAGTTTGTAGTGTTCTTAAGTTTTGTACGCTTTGCACCAAACTGATTGACATGCGAAAACGAGATTACAAAAATCATTCTTGTAATGAGAAATTGTGTTCTGTATGTTCCGAAATAGTGGATAATACACATCAGTGTTATGTTCAAAAATACAAGCAGAAATCTCCATCTAATTATTCAATCATATTTTATGATTTAAAATGTACCCAAAATTTAAATATTGGTAATCAAAGGTATCTTCATGAACCAAATCTGTGTGTTGCGCATATTGTTTGCAATAAATGTTTTTCAATTATGGAAGCGGATTATTGTTGCTCTACATGCAAGAAAAGGCAGCATATTTTTGAGAATAGTGTGGATGATAATTGTGTTAAAAAATTTATCGATTTTTGTGAGATATTTAGAAAAGATTCCGCAACTATTTTTTGTATAGCCCACAATTTTAAGGCATACGATGGACAGTTTATATTACAAGAATTGGGAAAACGAAACAAATCCGTAAAACCGATTATGGGAGGCTTGAAAATTTTTAAAATCATCTATGATAAGTATATAACTTTTATAGATTCTTTAAATTTTATACCAATGGCCTTATCTAAATTTCCTGAAACATTTGGAGTAGAAAATTTAGCGAGAGGATGGTACCCACATTTATTTAACACCAGCGAAAATTATACTTATATAGGCGATGTTCCGGATCAGAAATATTTTGGAATAACTCGCATGACGGATAAAGAAATCAGACAATTTAATGTATGGTACGAGGAACGTGTTTCTTCGGGATTGCAATACAATAATCATGCAGAATTAATAAAATATTGTGATCAAGATGTTGAAATTCTTCGTAAAGGGTGCGTTGTATTTATGACAGATTTTTTCAAAATTACCAAAATAAATCCTTTACTACAGGCGTTTACATTATCCCAAGCCGTTATGCATGCTTTTCGCAAAACATTTCTAAAAGAGAATACTTTAGGCATTGTTCCTACAAGCTTGTATCACGAATATAATAAAAACCAGTCTCGTGCTGGTCTAAAATGGCTAATCTGGGAAAGTAAAAAGTGTAACGATACAAAAATTTTGTATGAGGTAAATATACCGACAACAAAATTTTATGTAGATGGTTATTGTAAGGAGACAAACACCGTTTACGAGTTTCTAGGTTGTTATTGGCATGGATGCAAAATTTGTTTTTTAAAAAGAGCCCAATACCTTAACGGTTGTATTAAAAACACATTTGATATTCGGTATGATCAAACTATTTTAAGACTTGATTTTATTGCATCTTTAGGTTACAAAATAATCAAAATATGGCAATGTGAATTTACCAAATTTTTAATTGAAAACCCACAAATCTCTGAATTGTTGGAAAATGATCCCGAATTATTATATGGGTATCTTAATCCAAGAGATGCTCTTTATGGCGGCCGCATAGAAACTTTTCACCTATACTATAAGGCAAAACCAGGTGAAAAAATTCGTTACTATGATTTTACATCTTTATATCCATATGTGAATAAAACTGGAAAAAATCCTATACACCATCCTAAAATTTATTATAAGGATGGATGTAAAAATCTTAATATTTCTTGCATGGATGGTTTAATAAAATGTTCGATTTTACCACCACAAGATTTATTGATCCCTATTCTCCCTACTAAAATTAATAATAAGCTGTTATTCACGTTGTGTCGAACGTGTGCAGAGACAATTAATATTACTTCACCGTGCTGTCACAACGAATCCGAGAGAATGTTGATTGGTACATGGGTACTCGATGAAGTTAAGCTCGCAATAAATAACCGATATAAAATTTATGAAATATTTGAAGTATGGGAGTATCAAATATCTCAGTATGATACAGATAAAAAAACGGGCGGAGTATTTACAGACTATATGAACTGTTTTTTAAAAATAAAACAAGAGGCTAGTGATTGGCCTGGAAATATTAAATCAGAAACAGAAAAATCAACATATATTGAAGAGTTTTTTAAGCATGAGGGTATTACTTTAGACCCCACAGCTATTACAAGTAACCCTTCACAAAGAGACTGTAGTAAACTATCACTGAACACACTTTGGGGAAAATTTACTCAAAAGAATGATAGAAGCCAGACTGAAATAATACAAACACTATCGGATTTATACAGTTTAGTTTCTTCTCCTGGTGTTGTTATTTTAGGTGTAATACCCGTAAAAGACGTTCTCTGGGTTAACTGGAAATATGTCAATGCAGATTTTGTAGAGCCCCTGAAACATGTTTCGTTACCTATTGGAGCATTTACCACAGCTAGTGCACGAATAAAATTATACTCTGAGTTATGTAAGATACCTACTAATCTTCTTTATTGTGATACAGACGCAATACTTTTCGTAGAGGATACTCATAATAAAGAAGCTTTAAAAATTGGGAATTTTATTGGGGATTTAACTGACGAATTATCTGCATACGGTAAAAATGCTTTTATTACAGAGTTTGTAAGCACAGGTCCTAAATGCTATGCATACATTGTTTTCAATCCTGACAATGGTGAATATTTTGAAGTATCAAAATGTAAGGGTATAACATATAATAATGAATCGAAAAAAGTATTGAATGATTCTACCCTAAAAAGTATGGTTATTAATATGGATGATGACGGAGTTCGAGTGGTACACGATAAGAAAAAAATAAAACGTCAAAAAATGCTAAAGGTTAATTCGGAAGCTGAAGCCAAAAGCTTTGGATTCACAAACACAAAACGAATTTGTGTTGACGACTTTAAAACAATACCGTTTGGGTATCAGTAGTTTTATAAAATAAGAATTATAGATTTAATTTACGAATTGTTAAGTAGAATAAAAATTAGTTATTAGGTTTTGTAATTTTATTATGTAATAAAAATAAAATAAAATTGTTTTTGCTTATCTAAGAATTGTATTTATCATTGAAACCTAACCATTTAACATATATTTGACTTTTTCCCCCATATCGGTCTGTATGTAAAGATGTGTGAAGATGGATGCTTTTAGTCTCGTATGATGAGCAATGCCGTCGATCTTTTAATTTTATAATTATAATTAGATATCTCAAAAGTTTCTATTTATTTAATAACTTCAAAAAATGAATTTTATTGTGTTTATAATTTTCCGACTAATTTTGTTGTTTTGGTGTGTCTTATCCAATCGCCAAAATAAGAAGAGGGTAATTTTTTCTTTTTACAAACTAAGCTAGGTTTAAATTTTGCTAAATTTAGTAAAAGAAATTTGTTTGGTAACATTCAAATTTTGCGCAATTATGGTATAGTACTAAATTTGCATCAATCATACTCTTCTTACTACCAACTTATTACAATTAGAAAATTGCGATTGACATTTTTTTTTTGTTTTTGTTTTGAGTTGACAGAAATGATATTGTTTACGTAATTTGGAGTACAGAATGTACAATAATTAACAAAGTTAAGTATTTAATTATATAATTCTAAAATACTAAACAGAATATTGATATATAATTCTAATTTTTAGGATAAATAAGATCAGATCTACAAATGGAATAAATTCTACAGCTTTTGTAAGTATGAGTAATTTACTAACCAAACATTGGTGTTGTTTATTTTTAGTTGTGCAGCTCTACCGTACATACAGTGATGGGAATAGCAGCAAATAAACGTAAATAAAAAAAAGTGATTTGTTTATTTGCCTCTGCTAAACATACTCCCACGCCTTAAGGGATTTTATTCCATAACTCGTAACGGAATGAGTTTATTCACTGGACGTTTAAACTCCCCCTTTGCTGATTTCAATGTGACGACACGGACAACACCATCACTTCCAGGATGAACTTTTTTGATTTTGAAGTGAGGTAGTCGCGATGCCATCTTCTCCAGAAGCCTTGAAGGCGTTGTTGTATGTTTTGCCATCTTAACAACTTGTTTGATTGAATTTCTTCTAGGCTGGGCTCTGGAACCGCTGTTAAGGATTCATCGGTAATAAAGTGCGCAGGCGTTTTATTTCCAAATCGGTTGGGTCATCGTTCAGCTTGCATAATGGTCTAGAATTCAGTAAACCCTCATTCTGCACGATTAATGTCGTAATTTCTTCAAACGTGAGGTTGATGTTCGTCACCCGTTTTAAGTGGTACTTAAATGACATCACCGATACCTCCCATAAACTGCCAAAACGTGGAGCATGTGGTGGATTAAAATGAAAAGTTAAATTTTTCTGCAATAAAAAATCAGAGATTAGTGGGTTGCTTGTCTGCGTAATAATTTGTGCTTTCCATCGCTTCAACTCTCTGTTGGCACCAACAAAATTTGACCCATTGTCGCACCAAATCTCTTCGGGAATTCCACGTGTTGATATCAAACGTTTAAGTGCTGCCAAAAATGATTCAGTATCGAGACAGCTAACAATTTCAAGATGCTCTGCTTTGATGGCTAAACATACAAAGACTACTACATATGCTTTCTCAACTGGAGAGTTTTAGGTTTGCTGTTTGTAATGTACAATGGACCCGCATAATCTAGTCCCGTTTTTGAAAATGGTCGACTATGTATACATCTTGCTGCTGGTAAATCTGCCATCTTTTGTTCAGGTTTCTTGGATCGGTAACGAATGCAAACTGTACAGCATCTTATGAGTTTTTTGATAGTGTTCCGTGCGCCTATCATCCAATATTGATTACGAACAATGCTTAATGTTAGAGCATTTCCAGCATGCATGTTGTTGAAGTGGATATCCCGAGCTATCAATTCACATATTTTATGATTTTTTGTCAAGATGACTGGATGTCGTACCGAATATTTCAAAGTAGATTTATTTAGCCGCCCGGCCTCCCAACTCGCAACAATCCATCTGCGTCTATGAATGGATCCAGTGATGACAGCTGATTCTCTGCTGGAATTGGGCAAGCCTTGTTGAGACTAGACATTTCGTTATGAAATTCCACTTTCTGGATATTGCGAAGAATTACGTGTTCAGCTGCTTGCATCTCGAATGGAGCAATTGATGAATTATTTACCCCTTGTTTCGCTCGTCCGAATCTCAAAACGTAGACCATGATTTTACGAAGTTTGAACCAAGAAGAATGTTTTGCTAGGAGTTTGGTTACAACATCAGAATTATTGTTTATTTCCATCAAGACGTTGATATATTCTGGCCTTTCCTCTAAGTCCACGTCTTGAGCAGAAATTGGAATTGATGCATTTGTTGGCCAGTTATTTATAGGTTCGTGTAACCAACTTGGTCCATTCCACCAAAGTTGCAGATTCTGCTTGGATGGAACATGCTGCCACTGGCTCCGCGGAATAGATTCTAGGATGAACGCGGTTCGATTGCCTATGAAGTTCTTCCATCTTCTTGGAACATCAGATAGCCAATGAAGAAATATCATAGAATCCGTCCATGCGAATATTGCTTTGCATAGAAGAACTGCACCACATAGCTCCAACCTAACCTGGGAAGAGTTATTTCTTTTAGTGGAGCTACTTTACTTTTAGCGTATACAATGTTAATAGACACTTCACCAATCTCATTTGTTGCTCTTAAGTAAATGACACAACCGTACGCAGCTTTTGATGCGTCACAGAACGCATGTAATTGAACCGTGCTAGGCTGCTTAATTGACGTCAGACATCTTGAGATTTGTATTTTTTCAAGCGCCGGAAGTGTTTGATAAATACTTTGCCATGAATTTAATATATGATTGGGTAAGTTAACGTCCCACTCCAGTTTTAGCAACCATATTTTCTGCAGCAACATTTTAAATAATATGACTGTTCGTGCAAGCCAACCCAATGGGTCATATACTTTTGAAGCCGTGGAAAGTATTTTACGTTTAGTCCAACTAGTTCTGGTTTCATCTTGCTGCACCTTGAACGAAAATGTGTCTGCTTCTGAGTTCCAAACTATTCCTAACGTTTTAATTGTTGCGCGTTCTTCAATTAATTTTGGTGTATTCTCAATTTGTTCCTGCGAAAAGGTATCCAAAAATTCCCGTGAGTTTGACTGCCATTTGCGAAGATTAAATCCGCTACTACTTAAAATCTCACAGATTTGGCCTTTGAGTTGAACTGCTTGTTGAACAGTGTCACAACCTGCGAGTAAATCATCGATATACAAATTATTTCGAATAACATATGTCGCAAGTGGATATAAACTTTCATAAGCTTCAGTGGATTTTTTCAACGTTTCAACTGCTAGATGCGGTGTGCATGCAGTACCATACGTGACAGTGTTTAGTTTGTACACCTTTATCTGATCCTCTGGATTTTCACGCCACAAAATCAGTTGATAATTTGCGTCATCATGATGCACGTAGATTTGCCGATACATTTTTTCCACGTCGACGACTATGGCGATTGCAGGTCGACGGAATCTTAGGAGGATCATTGTTAGATCAGTCTGAAGATTTGGACCTATTTGTAGAATGTCATTCAGTGACACTTGTGAGTTTGTTTTGCACGAAGCATCAAAAACGACTCGCAGTTGAGTGGTGGTGCTACTGTCTTTGACGACTGCATGATGTGGCAAATAATATTTATCGTCATCTCGTTCTGCAATCCCTTGTGCAGATAAGTACGTCATGTGACCCAATGCAATATTCTCGGTCATAAATGATTTGTATGATCCAAAGTATTCTGGCATTCGCGAAAATTTTCTCTCCGTCGCCAGCAATCTCAGACGTGCTGCCTCATATGAACTACTAAGTGATGATCTCGGCTCCTTAAATGGTAATCTGACAACAAATCGACCGTCAGAATTTTGAGTCGTTGACTGCTCGTAATGGCTTTCACAGGGGTTGCAGGATAGCGGATGTTTAACTGATTCTCCGACTTTTTCAACTTCCCAAAATTTGTGCAGCAACTGATTAATATCTTCGCTAGTGGGTTCAATGGTTGGTTCAGCGGTGGAGTGCAAGTTGAAAGCACTTGATCGGCCCATCTTCAGGCCGTATTCTTTTCTTTTTCTTTTAATTTTTTTCATTTACAAAGCCAAAATAATTGCTACACAAGCCGTACTTTTATCTAACACGATTCAAAGTCGAGTATTCACCTAAAAATAAATATTTTTTATTGTTTGACATTTAAGTGTATTGTCAATATTATTGATCGTCTGAGACAATTGCTGTTTGTCAATAGTTTTTTCTACATTGACAATATTATATTGACAATACTTATTGAACATCTGAGGCCCGCATTACATTTTTTGGGTCGGTATTTTTGGTCGTTCGCATTTTCTGTAGAAACCCCAGTATAAACGTTTTCAACGTTAAAAAACAGTTTTAAAACCACGTTTAAAAGTTTTATTAACAAATCTTTGGTATACAATTGTTCCGTTAATACGATAAAATGAAAGGCTTGTTGTCCCGTATTCTATTTCAACTTTACTGTTCAAAACAATATGGGAAAGCATAAGCCGATTTTTTGATAATTTTTAAAATAGTTTGCAATAATTTGCTCGATCTTCGGAACGGAATCATGATACACCAAGAATATCGAATGAATCCAATCAGATTTCGCATTATGATATTCATGGTGCGTTGCCCGAATTTAGCGGTGATAATTCGTTTCACGTTTAAGCTTGGATGGAAGTAGTTAAAAATTTAGTGAATGTTTTTAAATGGTCGCCAGTCTAAACATTTCTTTATTCTATAAAGTCTCTCTTATGCCTTGTAAAACTAGCCGTTAGGTCTAGACCGGGTATTGAAACATGGTTAAAGTTAAAAGAATTTTTGCAAGAATAATTTCAAGTTTCAATTAATAGTACCGATGTTCATAAAAGATTATGATATCGCGAAATAAAAACAAAGACGATACCAAGAATATTTTTTCGTGATGAGAGAAATGGGGTCAGTGGGAAATGTGAAACAAAGAAGGGTGGTCAAAGTAACGGCGCTGGTTGTAAACATTCAACGAAGAACGATGAAAATACATCACTCATTAATAGACACTGGGAGTGATGTCACACTTTTACGTTATGCGACAACTTCGATATGGGTTCTCCAATTCTAACCATAACTACTGTAAACTTGTCTGGAATTGGAAACGCAAAAACGGAAACAATAGGTTAGTTTCAAAATTCCAGATTTTTCGGAATGTTTCGCTGTAAGTATAAATGAAGAAAATGAAGCTGAAAAGCCTACAGTTGGAAACCTAAAATATTCAAAAGCCATCGAAAGTATTATTACAAATTACAAACCGGTCCAGTTTAAGTTATTATTTAAATCAGAACGACCAATTTGTCAACCATCAAGACGTTTAGCACCCGCAGAGAAAGTTGAAAACGAGAAGCACGTTAATGAGTGGCTAGACAAAGGAATCATACGAACGAGTATCTGCTTTTGGAAGTCCAGTATCCTTGTAAATAAGAAAAATAATACAAAACAGTTATGCGTCGACTACAGGCAACTGAATAAGACCGATAGTAGATGACCGAGTGGATCAACTTTTCGATGCCAAAGTCTTCACCACACATGACTTAGAAAATGTTTTTTTTATGTGAAGGTGGCCTAAGAAAGCAAAAAATATACAGCTTTTATAATTCCGAATGGACATTACGAATTTAATCGTGTACCATCTAGGCTATGTACATCACTTGCCCTATTTGATGACCTTATAATTCCTGGAAAAGACTAAGAAGAAAATTTAGCTAGAGTCAAAAAGTATTAAGGTCAGTCGAAGCTTATGGATTAAATATAAATTGAAGGAAATGTCAATTCCTCTGCCCAAACATACAGCTTTTAGGATACGAGATTTCTAACTGGTCGGTTAAACCATCGAAAGCGAAAACCGATGCCGTAAGTAAGTTTCCAGAACCGAAAAACGAGAAAGATGTTCAGTCATTTTTGGGTCTGACCGGATATTTCAGACGCTTTATTCAAAACTGTTCAATTATCGCAAAATCTATGCCGGATCTACATTTAAAGTTTGTTTACGAGTTAAAGAATCAGCTGAAAAGTCAACCAGTTCTCGGTATATATCGACCAGACGCAGAGACCAAACTTCACACGAACGCATCTAAAGTGGGATTTGGAGCTATCTTGCTACAAAAGGATTCAAAATACTACTTTAGCCGAAAGACGACATCTTCTCAAGACTTAAACTATTGGCGATCATAACATCACTGAAGAAATTCAGAGTTTACTTATTGGGAATAAGTTTCAAAATAGTCACGGATTGCGAAGCCTTAAAAATGACTATGACAAAGAAAAATATATCAGCACGAGTCGCCGGATTTGCATTGATACTTGAGGAATTTGATTACCAGATCGAACATAAACCTGGTACTAAAATACAGCATGTGGATAGCCAAGTCGAAACCCAGTTATGGTAATCCTAAATTAGACCGTCAACCGCATCAAACACGCTCAATGGAAAGATGATGTGTGGCAAGGGGTATGCAGGGTGAGCTAATAAAAAGATTTTATGTAGAAGGACACTTCGGTACGGCGAAAATGATGGATTTGATCAAAATGGAATATTTCATACCAAAGTTAAAGCACGCGTCATCTGTAAGACAAACTGTGTGGGGTGTATCTTTGATGAAAAAAAGCAGGGAAGAAAAGTGGTTTTCTACACTGACATTATCTCTATTATAGATACATTATCTCTATATATAAGTCCACGACATCTGAAGAGGTAATTTCCAAGCTTGAAGACCTTAAAGCGATATTTGGTAATCCACTACGCTTTATTACTGATAGAGGGCTGGCGTTTACGTCAAACGTATGAATATTGTAAAATCAATAATATTGATGTAATGGACAGCTGGAGACTTCATAGAACCATTATCCTGCCCTGACGAAATTAGCCTTATAGAGAAACCTCAGAATTAAGAAAGAATTCTCAAAATTATTAAGAATTACAACAAGCGCTGATAACATGAAATTGTGGACAACCTACTCGGATGGTGATGACGAAGATGATAACATCACGGAGAAGTATCGAAGAAGAAGAAAGATCACAGTAAATATTTTCAAATCAGCACAGCGCCGTTAAAGACGATTGACGAGAGTAAGACGGTATTCATTGCTGACATAAGACGAGTAGCAGTTGAACGTAAAGACGGTAAGTTAGAAGCCTAAGATGAGAAAATTTCAACAAAGTCGGAATAAGCACAATATTCAAAAGAAGATGACGAACAAGTAAAAGTCGATAGACATTAAATTTTAATTTTAATTTGGTCCGCACTTTGATAATTGCGTTTCTGGATTTATTTGTTTCTGAATTTTTTTTTCGGGATTTTCAGTTTCTGTATTATTTACTTCTAGGTAGCCAACTCAAGAAAAAATTAATTTTTTCTTTTTTTATTATCATATAATTAATTAACTTTTATTGTTATACAAAAATGTTGAGAAAAATGGAAATTTTGGTTTTCATAAATGTCTATAATCTAGCGTTATTATTTTTCTGGTAACCGATCAAATCAACACAAAACCAAAAGAAATTAAAACTTGTAATTGACTTGTAAATTTTTAACAATTTATTAAATTTTTGGCTTAAGCTTTCTAACAATTTTTTTTTTTATCGAGTTCGCTTCAATGACTGTCCATTCGTCTTTTTTTTTTTTTTTTTTTGGAAATTCTGCATTCAACAAAATCAGATTTCTTTTTGTTATTCCATTCCCCTACGTGTTTTTTGTGATCTCTATTGTAATTTATTTATACTAGAGTAACAACTTTATATGATTGCAGTAGGGACATCATTCAATGAATAGAAAAACAATTTAATTCGATCTACATGCATCTGCTCATGTAAATTTCGTTAGCTAATCAGGTTTCCAAAATTTGTAATTCTATCAAAGGGAACGAATATAAATAATGTTTCCTTTTTTACAATAATCGTGATAATAAATTCTAATAAATACTAATTTCATTGCAGGTAAATTTAAATATACATCATCAGTCGTAGACAATAAAAATAAAAATTTTGATAATTTTCATTGATTAAAAGATGAGAAATTAAAATCAATTTAGGCACAAACGGCCTTTCGACATTCGGCCTTTCGACACAATCGGCTTTTCGACATTCGGTTTTTCGATATTCGGTCTCTCGGCCCTTTCGGCCTTTCGACATTCGGCCTTTCGATACATTGGACCTTTTGACATTCGGCCTTTTGGCCTATTCCGTATATTTTTATTTTTGTTACTTTATATTAAGAATTTTTGTGTTCCGGCTTTTTTGTTTCTCATACCGGATTTTTAGTAGAAGGATTGTATAATACAATTTTTTGATTTGCGGATTTTTCCTAATAATAGATTTTTGGCTTGAGAGTTCTGTAATATATTTGATTCCCCAACATAAATAAATCATGTCGAAGGTGCTATCATAGATGCAAAAAACTAACAGGAGAAAGTATGATTCAAGAAGTATCAACAATTTTAAAAATTATTAGATTCTCGAACAAACATACGCGACGGCGAACATACACCCACGCGATAAAACATGTCTGGACACGTTATTTAGAAAATCATATGATGCAACTGTCTTCCTATACAAAATATTTTCTGTCTCTAAAACATTAACAATATTTATTTTTAAAAATACCCACAAAATAACGTGCACAAATGGGATAAAATATCAATTGGATTCAATTAAAAATTCAAACATTGTGTACAATCAGTTAAAAAAACAATAAAAAATAATGTTAATACTATACCGTCTGCTTTTAGCTCTAGTCTTGTATCAATTCAATTAAAATATAACAATAACAATTTTATATTTTGCGACAAGAGTCTGTATAGCAGTATTTTACTTTTTTCTTGGGAGAATCTAATATATAATTACCCAATTCATTCACTAACTCCGGAACGCTTTTCTTATATTTCTAATTTACATATCGAAATATTATAACTGAGTAGCCTAAGGATAGAGGTGTTTGACCTATTAACAACAAATTTCGAACGGAAAATATCTCCAGTTCGATGTTCACCCAAATTTCATTTTTTTTTTTTTTATTTTTTTTTTCAGTATTCATTTAATGACCAAATATTTTACTATAAATTAAATATTCCGCTTAATACGTGGTACAAGTATATTTTTGCGCCTAAATGTATACGAACACTACTATAAGTTATTTAAAAACTTTTATATTGAGTTGTAGTAAGCCATGAGAATTTTTTGGTAAACATTTTTTTCCTATCATAAACTTCATAGCATGCTACATATGTTTGAAACAATATAACAATGAAAGTTGAATAATTTAGGTTGAACGTGGCTTTGTTGTAACGTATTGGACTAGAGCGGCTAAGGTCTGGGGTTCGATTGTGCCCAAGGCATTTTAGTTTAGTTTTTCCAAATTATATTTTTTTGACGTGATCACGTCTTACACCGCATGTTCAGAAAATTGAAATGAAATTTTGCCTTTGGTCGTGGACAATTACTGTAAGCATTACTTTTAATTTAAATGTATGATTTCTTAGGTTGGTCCTTAGACTTTATGCCTCACGCATAAAATTATCGCAACGACGTCATCATCGTCATCGGATTTCGCGCGATTTAAATGCTTGAACCAGAGAATGGCTCATCCGATTCGATGTTCAATTCTGAAGTCAGTTTTTGCGTAAAGCAACAGTGGTGGTTAATTTATTTTAAATTAAAATAATTAACTTCCACACTAATTTTAATTTTAATTAAATTTACAAAATAGAAATTTTCAGGGTTTGACTGCACTATAGCGAGAGAATGCCTCTTCTGATCGGAGTAATTCTGGTGCTAATTTGTGCATAAAAAAAACTGTGGCAGATAATTTATGTTAAATTAAAATAATTAATCTCTACATAAATCTTAATTAAAATTACAAACTACAAAATAGCTATTTGCAATGATTGAGAGCACTGTAGCGAGAGAACGCCTCATCTGATTGGAACAATTATGGTGTCAACTTAAACGTAAAAAATCCATGGCAAATAATTTATTGTAAATTAAAATAATTAATCTCCACATACATTTTAATTAAAATTAAAATCTACAAAATAGCGATTTACAATGCTTGTGAGCAGTGTAGCGAGAAAACGCCTCTTCTGATCGAAGCGATTCTAATCTCAATTTGTGAGTAAAGAAACTGTGGTGGATAATTTATTTTATTTAAATTAAAGTAATAACCCTCCACATAAATTTTAAATGAAATTGATATCTTCAAAATAGCGATTTACAATATATAGTTTAGAACACTGTATAGAGAGAGAATCCCTCATTTATTTGTATATAAAGAAACTTTGGCTTATAATTTATATTGAATTAAAATAATTAATCTCAACTTCTTATAAACGTTATTAAGCATAATACCTACGGCCGTGTAGACGATACAGCCCGCCCCGATTTTTTTTTGGAGAAAACCACAGCTCCCGCTGTTTGTCGGTCTGTAAGGTTTTTTGTGGGATGCTCCATATATAAATTGTATCCGTCCTAGGATGGGCTGTACCCCCTAGTACTTATATATTACTACTTCCATCTGACTGAAATCAATTTCCAAAATGTTTATTCAAATCGGTAAAACCCAGATAATTTTTATAAATCATGTCCTATAGGTTCTTGAATGAATGTATAAGGTGTTTACTTTTAATTTGAGCTAATATCAATATCAGCTTGTAATAAAGGCATATTTTGGAATAAAGCAATGTGATGGTAAGGTGACAGTTGTTGATGGTAAGTAATAATTATTATTAATATATACGGATAAATTTTCGAATTAATGTCCATCGGTGTTACAGATGATAAAAATCACATCTACTAGGACCTGCTTGTTTGTATCGTGTACAAAAAGAAACGGAACATATTCTCAGGCGTTTATTCACAGACCTCTGAACTATTCGCTTGATCTTCTTTGGTTGTTTTCCAATGTTTCACATCCATAGGAAGTACCGATTTTACACACATATATATATATATACATTTTTCAATATCTTCAATATGTGATGTTCGTGTTTCAGACTCAAGGATTTTTGTCTTGCTGTTGTTTATTTTGTAAGTTTGCGTGATAGTTGGCATATATTCATCTGCATTATCTACGATAATTGAGTTGTCTTAGTGGTCCCCCTTGGATGCCGTTTGGTGCTGTATGGTCGAGTTTATGTATTACACCGGCCCAGTACTATCAGGAATTATAGCGGGGATCATATTTATTCTTATTTTACTTACTCCTCGTGAATTGTATTATTTGTCACTTTGCTTTCCCTCAGTATTGGAACAATGTTTCCGATATCCTCGTAAATTTCTCTTGGATTACTTTAATTATTTTCCCAAAGTCGGAGAAGTCCACGAAGAAAAAGTATAGTGGTGTGAGTATCATTATGCACAAACTTCATCCTGGTTCTTGGTATAAAGCATACTTTTATTTCTTAAGTCGTCTTAATTCGTTGCGAAATGATGAATCACCCCTGAATAGTTCAGCTGACGTATCTGTGTCGATTTATTCATCGGCTTGTGCCGGGGGGGGGGGGGGGGAGTCCACTCTATATTTTCTTTGGGCCTATGTTTTGTCTTGACATATATTGTGTAAAGTAAGTTATATGGACGGCGTCCATAAATTTTTCTGGTGTTTGTTTGTTAGCCGATGATGGCGATACCGTTCGGCTTCTTTTCTTTGAGGATTTTTCTTGTGTCATTTTCCGTATAGATTTCTAGAATGCTTTCTTACAATGGTTCGTTTGATTTTGAACGTATTACTATTTAGCTTGGTAGTCGCTGTGCACTTCTGACAACACTTATTCTTATGTTCGGAATTTCTTATTAATCCAGTTATATCGATTTGAATCTTCCTTGGTTCTTACCTCATTTGAAAATGTATTGCCTCTCTATGAAAGTAGCTTTTTTGTGACACAACAGTCGATAGGTTCATTCCATTGTTATTATTATGTGAGCTCAGTGCTTACATTGCTTGTTATCCTAGTATTGGATAATTTCCGTACTGTGTTTTGTTAAATTTCAATCATTTTTCCATCTTACTTTTCCACTGAGGCCCTATATAATCTTGAATATTCTCTGCGTTTCATTCGCTGCTAGCTTGATGTTCTGTGAGAGTCCTTATGTAATTTCCTTCCTTTTTCTAGTATTATAGCCTTCCAATATTGATATAATATAAATAATACTTGCGAAATTTATTTTTAGTTTTACTAGTGTACGTCAGATGTCTAAGTTGTTTACAGAAAAATACGAACAATAATTATTTAATCTCAAAATTATCACTCGTTCTTAATTTTTGGTAAATTTGTTTTGCTTTTCCTACAATTTTTGAACTGTAAATTTCCCCAGGTGGTAGTTTTTGCTTTACCAAATTTGTGCTGCCATCTATGTAATGTATTTGTACTTAGTGACCACACGGTTTATAAGAAGCTTAAATTTCAATTTGACCAGAATGATATTAACCCCTCCCCCCCCCCCCCCTTGTCCCCCTGAACCTTCAGTGGTTACCAGAATTATACCTCAACATTTAGATAAATACATTCTTGAACGTGAGAGAATTTGTCACTGATTAAAATATTTTGCCCAGTTCACAAATTAAATACAATTCTCAAATTTAATATAATTTATTCAGTCCTGCGTGCAAATAAAATAAATGTCTCGCGCAAAAACCACAAAAAGCTCATTGAGATAGTCAAGCTTTTGTGCATATATTTACTAAGGAATGAAACAAATAAATATTTGACTGGCTGACATAATATTTAATTTTACCGTCAACAGATTTTTTTTTTCCATCTATAGCTATTTTTCGGAACATTGCTTGTGCGTGTGTGTGTGTACGATTGTTATCTGCCGCAACGAAGGAAATCGTTTTGTGTGTACAATCTATAATATAATATTATAGAAAGACGACGATGACGAGAAAAAAAAGCGTTTCCATTGTTGGTTATATGATATGCTGTTCGCAAATAGAATGTGAATTAGTTTTTATCTCGATTTGTTGGTTTTATTTTTTATTTTTTATTTTTTTTGTGTGATGCTGCTTCTACAATCGTTTATCTCATTTCGTCGGAAAAAAATCTTTTGTATCAAAATACCCAGAAAGAAAAAAAAAATATTAAATGACGAAATAAATTCAAGAAAATCGATTTTATGATGAAAACCATGTAAAGTAATTTTTTGTGGTGTGTTGTTGCTACACTGAAATTGATATAAAAATACAAAATACAAAATTCATTCATTTGTACGTGAATGTGCAAATGAATTGATAACACATTATGTACGCTATAAATATTCACAAAAATTGTTGTATTCAATCGTTCGTTTCTACATGAATATGTAAATTATCGACATCGCAGTTGAATTTTGTTATGTTCTGGGTGGTGTGTATGTGTAAATATGTGTGTTGATGTTGACTTTAAGACAGAATTTTTGTATTTTTTTTTTCTTTTTGAATGATTTGTTAAAGCTGTGTGTAACGATTCGTTGAGATGACACACGAGTATGTGTTTAAGGTTTATGTGGCGTGATAAAATCAAAGTTGTTATTTTTTCGATATGTATTGTTATGGATGAGTAATAAAGATTTATAAGGCGCGAGAAATTTTATTGTAGATCCAGATTCAGGATGGGCCATATAAATTTAGTATTTTTGGATAAATCGTGATTCATAGGAAACACTTTTTAAACGGACGGTATAATCAGACACTGTCATTACACAAAACTAAGTAGCGTTATGTATGAGTTCACAGCTCTTTATAAGAAAAGACTAGAGAGCTCCTTGATATTGAAAATTTTGTTAAAGCTTGACTATTAAAAAATGAAAAAACCTTTGAAAAGCTCGATTGAACAACAAGAGCCTATCTTCCATCTTCTATAATATTGTTACTGGAGTCCTTTATTAGTACTCAATTTTTAAAATTGTTAAACTAGATTTTTTCCGAAGATTTGCAGGACAATTTAGTAAAAGCTTCGGAAAGCTCTAAATCAATAATTAAGGAGTTAATATTAATCTACAATAATTTAAGAAACGTTTAGAGCTTTTAGAGCTCCTGTTTTATAAGCTTTTAGTTCCTCTAGCAACTAATTTTTTTAACAATTGCCCCACTCTTAGAATAAGAATAATTTTTATTAACGATTATGACATTTGATTAATATTAATGTTTAGTTTAAAGATAAGTCTTTTAAACTTGAAGCTTTAACGCATAAAAGGGTTTTAAAGCTTTTTGTAATTTTAAGTTCAAATGTCAACATACGTAGAGCCAAAGCTGAAGCTTTCAAATGAATTTTGTAGATAAAGTAATTATATTCTTATTGTCTACAAAGCTTTGTAGATTTATACAATAAGAAAATATAATTTTAATTGTTATTATAATTTATTATTTGAAAGCTCTTGTCTTTGTCTTTGTCGTAACATGTTTAGCTTCAAAGCAGCTGGATAAGTTTATCACAAAATGAATATGGCGGCACATCCGACACAATGCACTCAAGGTGATTTCGAACTACCTTCATATGGCCAAATGTACTTTTTAGACTCCGATGATGCTGTTGACGAACGCTTTGCACATTCTCTAAATTATGGAATCAGTCGTGAATTAATGGATCTGTTGGAGGAAATATTGCGAGAACAAAACATTTATGCCCAAAGTTACATTGAGGATGCGAGAAGTGGGGGATCATATAAATCAACATGCTGCTGCTTTGGGACTACAACCTCCAATTGTGCAGCTCATTTTTACAGTACCAGATGGTGTGGATTATAGACGATTCAACCCTCCTGCATGTAATGAAGTATGCGTTGTTATTACGCTTAACGCCGATCAAAGTTTCCCGTCAAATGAAAAGGTTGTAAAACAACGTGGCAAAGATGTTGTCATTTTGAAAAATATCGACCATCGTGTGGAGCCCTTTATTATTTTATCCAGCCGGAACGCAGCCGGAACGTCAGGATATACCGTGGGTTATCGAATCACATCGAATACCTTATGCAAGTCGTCCACATCTAACACGACTTGAACTAGCGCAATATCGTATAGCTTTTCGACCCGAACACGCCAAATACCTTTCTTTGCCAACTAATTTAACACCCGACCTGCGTCAAACAGTTTTCAACGCTTTACATTCTGGTGGACGACTTTTTCAACAATATTTCGTCGATACTTTCATTCAAGTTGAACGTAATCGCATCCAATGTATCAAATTTAATCAAAAAACTATTGAACCCTTAGCGGCCACAAGGGGTGAATATGTACCCCAGGCCAAATCACCTTAATTTAAGTTATCAAAAACTACGAAAATCATATTTGTCGCGCCATATATAGGTTGTCGAGGAATGTAGGTTACTTGAATGGCACATTTGTTTTCTGAAAAACGTCATTTTTCCTGACTTTGCGCATATATAATTTTTTTTTGCCTAATTATTTTGATATTGGCTCTTGTAAACCATATTAGAAATTGAAAAACATGTTTCAGAATGTCCATGAATTATTTGGAGTCTCAATATTTAAAATTTGCCTTTCTAGACCGATTTTTTGACAGGGGTGAAAAATCACCCCATTGTGGCCGCTATGTTACGGGAGCGAAGTATGGCCGCTAAGGGTTAAGCCGAGCAGTACGCAGGTGTTACCCGACTTATCAACGACTTAGCTGCGAAACAGAATGCAGTTGTTGGTGAAAAAATAATACGACCATCATCATTCACCGAATCAATGAGTTACTATACTGAACATTTCAAAGATCCAATGGCTATTGTTCGTCGTCTTGGATCGCCAGATTTCTTCATCAACATGACTTGTAATCCCGATTGGCCAAAAATTAAAAAAGCGGCGCGTATTATATCTGATAATGGAGTTATCATACATCCGTCCGCTCAAGATTGTCCCGATCTCGTCGCTCGAATTGCGAAACAAAAATTTGATGAAATTATCAATGATTTGGATAAAAAACAGATATTTGGAAAGGTGGCTGCATATGTGTATACAATCGAATTTCAAAAACGTGGACTACCACATATGCATTTGCTGTTGATCATGAGTCCTGAAGATCGAATCCATAATCCAGAAAAAATTGATGATCTAATTTCAGCTGAATTGGACCAAAATAATCGAGAAACGAGAAGAATTTTCACATGAACTTGCAGTATATCGAAAAAATATAAGGATAATCGCCGAGTTACACGAGATAATCGTCATGTGGCCACATATAATGCTTATTTGCTGAAAAAATTCCAATGTCACATCAATGTTGAATATGTTGGCAGGATAGGTCCGGTAAAATATTTGTATAAATACATCTACAAAGCACACGATTGCTCTTCAATAAAGGTTGTCGAAAATCAACGGAGTTTGATTTATAATGAAGCAGACACCTATGTGGAAGGTCGCTGCATTACACCACCGGAAGCATGCTGGCGATTATTTGGCCACGAAATCGAAAGAAAGAGTCATATCGTTCAGCGTTTGAATATTCATTTACGTGGTCAATATCGAATGCAAGATATTGGCCAAGCCTAAGAAGATCTGGCAGATATTGGACTAAAAGGTTCAATGTTAGAAGCGTATTTTCGACATAACCAGGCGTTGAACCAAATACAAACAAACCAGAATTACTACTACTATTGGCAAATGCCCGAACATTTCAAATGGGTTAGAGAAACGAGTACATGGGAAACGCGAATCCGTCGATTGCGTGTCATATTTGGTCGAATTCACAACGTAAATTATGTTGGTCAACCAAAATTCTTCCATTTGCGAGTACTTCTCTATTTTGTGAAGGACGCAACAAGTTTTGACGATCTCCTTACTGTGAATGACATTGTTATGCGACATATAAACAAGCTTGCCTAGCTCATGGCCTCGCCTTCGACGATAAACAGTGGAAAGATGGTCAAGAAGAATCAGCACTGTCTAAAATGCATTCGATAATGCGAATACTCTTCGTCCAGATTCTTATTTTTGGATGTCTCGAAGATCCAAAAGGTATCTGGGAAAGATTTAAAAGCAGTTGGCTAAAGATTTTATTCTGCAAGCACGACGAAATAATAGATTTGAGGTTGCTGCAGTCAGACGTGCTTATCGTATTATTGCATTCAAGTTAAATACGACAGCAACAGAAGGTTGAAATTTTCGTTTCTGGGTGGAACGATATGGTGTGGACGACATTGACAATTCCGAAGATGACCAAAACATGGATGTTCTAAATTCTGATGAGTCAGCTGCTACTGGAGAACGCATGTATCGGCTTCTGCAAGGAAAACAGATTGAAATTGTGGACAGTATTTTATGTGCAGCCAATGACTCTAACTATGTTGAAACAAAATATTTTTTCATAGATGGACCAGGCGGTACCGGTAAAACCTTCATGTATAAGACCTTATATTACTTACTTTGTGGCCAAAATCGCAAAGTAAAATGTATGGCATTTACTGGAATCATTTGGGAAACACTCGTTTTGTCGCATTTGAAGCATTTCAAAAATTGTTCGTTAAAAAAAAATATGCGTGTCGATCCTGAACAGGAAGCATTCGCAAAGTATATCCTGAAACTGGGAAATGGAAATCTTCCAAAAAATAACTTCAATGAAATCGAATTACATGAGGATATAATTTCCAGTGGTAATTTAATCGAAGAAGTATTTGGAAATTGCCTTGCGAATCAAAATTACGATGGAATTAAGGAACGTGTTATTCTCGCGTCGCTGAACAAAGAGGTCAGTAATATTAATGCTGAGATCGTCGATCGTCTCCCAGTAGAATACAAATCGTATAAAAGTCTTGATTCTGTGAAGGATAAACAGGAAGGAGGTATTGAATTCACGCCAGAATTTCTTAATTCAATTGAAATTGCTGATTTGTCACCCCATGAATTAAAACTAAAGAAAATACGATAACTATGCTAATGCGTAATTTAGATATGTCGGAGGATATGTGCAAGGAACACGCCTGATTGTTACCGAATTATGTAGTTAAAGCAAAAATAATTACTGGAGAAAAAGCTGGACAAGAAGTACACATTCCTCGAGTTACGCTCGACTCCAGTAAATGTCAACTTGGATGTACAATACAACGACATCAATTTCCGCTTCAACCAGCGTTTGCGATGACCATGCATAAATCTCAAGGACAAACGTTCGAATTTGTTCATCACGGTATGTTGTACGTAGCATTTTCCCATGTTAAACGACAAAATAGCTTGAAAGTTCTGTTACTACCTGAAAATGAACGTCGCACGTATAATGTTGTGTGGAAAGAAGCATTGAACGCTCCTAATGAAACTTCTATAAGTCTTGATAGTGACAGCGATGACGGTTACCTCGGAAACATCGATTTTTATGTCTCAGCCGAATAAAATAAAATGAAATTAAAGTTGTTTTGCGAAAGAGATTAAAAAAACTGTATTTCTCTTCACCGAGCTAAGTTCGGCCCCCTGGTACTAATTATTTAAAATATCGAACAGTTTGAATTTTGAAAGACTTAAAGTTTTCAAAGACTTGACTGTTGCTTGCCCAGATTTAATATGATAAGAAGCTGTGTACTTATATTTTTACTTTTAATTGTTATCATGTTAAACCACCTGATCTTACATAATCTGTTATGAATGAGCTCATGCTCAAAGTAGATTGTGTAAGTATGGGGTTGGTCTCTAACCAAAATTTATGTAAATAAATAAATAAATAAATAAATAAACCCATAATAAAGATACTCAAGAGTTTTCAGTAAACTTTAATCGAGTTTTCATGGTATTGCCAGAAAGTTTAGACAAACAGTATTTGCTCATCAACAGTTCTTCTAAAAAACGTATCAATTCTGAATTCCATTATCTTAGTTTTTTTAAATCAGCTCAATGGAAAACACACCTCAAATTTTCTTGTGATCATTTAAACTATTCTAACGTAAAGCTTTTATATAAATTTTGATGGGAATTCAAGCTTTCAAGAAAGTAGCGGTTAAGTTTTTGATATAATTTTATAATTAAAAGCTCTTAAAACATTTTACCTTTGTGCAAGAACATTTATACAATTCATTTTGTAAAAAAATAATACTGATAAATATAGAAAAGCAGCGCGGTTCACTGTGAACCATAGAATTGTTTAGAAGAGATCAAATGGTGGATGTTTTTATTTTCAGATAATTTAAACTCTAGAATAAGTTCCAAACAAAAAATAAAAATGCGCTAATTACTGCTAATAATGAAAGCTATCATTTTTTCTAAATAGAATTCAGTTTTATAAAACTCGAACCAGATAGAGCTTTTTAATATAATTGAATAATCACTACTAAAAGCTTCAAACCCTTTGTTTTGTAAAACAAAAAATAGGATCACATCTTCCATATTAGTAAGCTTTCTAGATATTTATTGTAATATAATATTTTACGAGATTTGGTCTGAAATAAAGCTCGTGACCTTTTAATTCATTTAAAAAAATTTAAATTATTTTTTTATAAGCAAACTTAATGATTTACTCTGATTTTGAATTTTTCTAATTAGTAATACATTAAGTTTTCTTATAAAATATAATTAAAAAATTTGCTTACACATGAATAGAGCTGTGTGAATGTGACGAAAAAAAAATTGTAAGTGAATTTGGTTGCATTAGTATAATTCGCTAATACAACCTGCACAGTACATTCTGTGTTTATAGAATGAAAATTGTGGTACAATGAGTCCAGTCGCCGCGGCCTGATGAGAAGGGTTGAATTTTTTCATAATCCGAAACTGGATTAAATTCTCTTACAATTTTTCAGAAATATTAACTTGAAAATTAATTACTAATTTAAAAAATTGAGATTTGCGGGAAAATTTTGAAAACCTCCAAACCAGTAATTTTGTGAGGTTGAAAATAGTTAATTTTCTTGTCTATTGAAGTTGACAAAAATTGTTTGAATATTACCGATAGGCGATAACAAGCTAACAAGCTTGGAAGAGGGCAAAAATTATTCGAATATTACCGATGATCATTGTGACTTTATAGTTCATTAAAATTTAATCTAATAGATTCAGCTTTTATAATTAAAAATTACTAATTTTTAAATATTAAAAGTGATTTATGATATTTACAACAAAAAGTGATTTTAAAAATAATTTTTTTTGTAAAATCGCGAAGCTTTTATTCTTTTTAGACTTTATTTGTCATTGAACAATAAACCACAATTTGATTAGAAATTTTTGTTATTTCACATATTGCAGTATCACTCAAAGTTATAAAATAAAACAAATTACCGTACATGAGAAATTTAAGCTTTAATAAAACCAAAAAATGTTAACGTTAAAGCTCTAAATGTTTACTTAAATCTATTTTTCAGAACTGAAATTTGAGCAAAATACAGCTTGTAAGGTTAGGCATATTATTTTTGTGTCTTTCGAGGAAATTAAGAAACCTAACGATCTTTCACTTTATGCTTACGAGGTGCTTAAAACTAAAAGCTTAAACGCCATTGATTTGAAAAAAATTTACAATATTTTTTGAAAGTCCTCAGTAATTTTTAATTTGTTCATGAATTTGTAAGTCTTGAACGTTGGCGAACGATCCAAAGCATAGAGAAAGCTACCTCAAAGAAGTAAAGGAGGCAACAATTTTTTAAAAAATAATGAATTTTAACTATAAACTTAAAGAATTAAACTATAAATTTAAGTGTTAAATAAAGCTTTTAAAGGGGCAAATAATTTTTAATAATAAAAGCTCTCAGTTTTTTACTAGAACTGATTTTGTAAAACTGTATTTCAAACAAGATACGGCTTTTAGCAAAATCGAATAATCGTTAATGCTTAGCATAACTTTCGAATCTTCTAAAATGTGCTCAAAAATTCATCGGTAACATTCTTAAATAAAATTAACAACTCTATTGATCTATAAAATATTTACAATTATTGAACATCTTTAATACTTTTAAATTTAGAAATAATAATTCGAAAGGGAGAAACGTTTATGTTTTAAAAAACTTTAAAATGTTTCCATATTATCAAGCTTTCTAGATATTTTATTATTATGTAATATTTTGCGAATTTTTAATTGTTACAAGTCATCTTTTAGTTTTCCTGGACCATCCGTGAACCTATATTCAATTTATAAACAAAGTTTTGCCATAAAATTAAAAAAAGCTCTAAAATTTCATTTTGTAACTGGAATTTGGAAACTGTACATTTTTTGACTAAATGCATGTCATTTTTGGAATGGCAGGAATAGTCTGATTATTTCGATTTCGCTCATTTTCAAAAATAAAGCTTTTGGATCTACACTGGGAAATAAAACTTAGAGGATTATAGGCTTTGAAAAGTATATGGAGGAAGAATTTCGTAAAACCCGTTTTTGTTTTTAAATTTGAACATTGTCGTACAATGAAAGCTTTATTGAAACTTTTGTGCATAGGCGTAAGCTCTAACCTCTCTTTAATTATATTTAAAGATTTTTTGACATACCACTAACTAGCTTTGAAGATTACGTAATGTATTCGAACATTTAGTTATAATTCAATGAAATGTATTAAGGTGTTTAGCTTTGACAATTAAAACCCTGTTTGGTTTTCTAATTATTAAAAGCTTTTATCACATTCATTATTAAATTTGTTTTAATCTTTTTAGGTAAGCTCTAGCCAATGCTTTGGCCGGTGAAAGCTCTTTACAAGTTTTTATATTTCGCAAAATAAGTTTTATGTAGTCGGATATATAAAAATTTTGTAATTTCACATATTGCGGTATCACTAAAATTCGTTAAACAAAACAAATTAAACCGATGAGCTTAAAGTTATTCGACGAGATTATATGAAGAGCTTTCAAAAAAAAAAAAAAAAAAATTTTGTTAATAAATGTTTATAATAATATTAAAGTGTCTCATTTTCTGTTTGAACCGCTTTTACATAAACTCACTTTTAACAAAGCTTAACCGAATAACCGAAATTAATTTTTTTAGCTTTTAAAGATTTTGAAGAAAACTTCTAAAAAGCGGTCTCTCACCTTATGTTTGCGGGTTTCTTCAACACTAAAAGCTTAAACACTATTGATTTGAAAAATATGTTAAATTATTGAAAATATTTCGAAATTTTTAATTTGAAAATTATCACAGGATTTTTTATGTATTTGGAGGTCTTAAACTTTGTCGAACTTTTGGAATATTTATTGTTATTTAGCCTAATCGCTATTTTTTTTTAATGAGTCTTCTTTTAGATTTTGGTGAATTTAGTCTAGCACGAATTCTTATTTTATTAGAAAAATGGAAAATTTTCAAGTAAGTTTAGAAAAGCTCTAAATTGCTATTTTCGTAATGGAAATTGCAAACCCCAAAAATGTCTGGCCTAACAGCTGTATGTAATTCTAAGAATAGAAAGGAATAGTTTGATAATTTTGAAAAAGGTTTTAGAACTATTTGGAAGTTAATAAATTTTTAAGTTTAACATAACCAATGACATTTTGAAATAACTTTTAAAAATTTCGAACGAATAAGGCTCTGTTTGTATAGCCTTCATTAATAAATTTAAAATTTTATAATTACCAATGCTTATTGTGGTAGGTATTTTGTCTTCTTGAATACATATAAAAGCTTCTAACGTATTTTAAACAAATAGTTTTAAGTTTTTTTGATGTAAGCTCAATGTAACTAACAATTTTATAAACTAAAAAGCTTTTATATACAATATGCTGGTAAATTAATTAATTCCTTAATAAATGTTTGAAAAGCTTTGAAGATTTTTTGTCCAACAACAAACTGTATCTTCTTAATTTTCATTATAATTTTATAATGAATAAATGAAAACTCTTAAGACGTATTTTGTCTTTGTATATTAAGCTCTTTATAATTGCTGCTGCAAAAACAAATTACCGTTTCACATATTCGTGTAATGTAAAAACTACTTTACAAAATAAAGTAATTCGATTTATAGTGAGATCAAACCCATATTAATCCATGAATAAATATTCAAACCGGGACTTGAGCGAACATTTAAAAAAGGGCTTTTAAGCTTAATCGGCTTTGTAGCATTTTTTGTCGCGTGTTTTTGGAGTTATCTAATACTCATAGCTTAATCAAATTCGATAGAAACGTTCCACAATTTGACAAGACTTGTAAGTTTGTTTCATATTAGGGAGCTTTCCAGATATTCGCTATATAGCCTATTACATAATTTTGTTTACTGAGTATTGTATGTAGTTAGTATTGTATGTGGTAACTTTTAATAATGTTGTAGGTAAACTTTGAGCTATGGCCTCCGAGCACTTAATAAAA
The DNA here is from genome assembly GCA_963556165.1 of Tipula helvola. Taxonomy (NCBI): domain Eukaryota; kingdom Metazoa; phylum Arthropoda; class Insecta; order Diptera; family Tipulidae; genus Tipula; species Tipula helvola. Next base: position 35,102,880 of record OY744482.1, on the reverse strand, counting down.
TATTTGATATTTTTGAATGCACAAAAGCTTTCATCATCCTTTTATCGAAACGTTTTTAGCGTCTTTCCAGAAATTCAGTAGCATAAAGCTTTGGTATACGTTTTATTGGTAAATTATTAATTCTTAAATGTACATTTACCCCACATTTCAACGTTTTCGAATATTACTTTAATAATAATAAAAAATTTATTTCATTTTCATTTGAAATGTTTTAACGTTTTATACCCAGAAAGCTTAATTTAGCGCAAACATTTTCAGCATTAATATCTTAAATGAAAAGCTTCACCATAACTTTCCATGAATTTAGGAATTATGGCTGTTTAAGAAATGTCCTATTTAATCTGTTCTATTGCTTTTGACACGTTGGCTCAACATATTTTATTTCTATTCGTTTGTATAGCAAGTTTTAATCCCAAATAAGATTTTCAATTTCAATTTTCCTTACCATTCTAACAGTGTATGTATGTGTATGTGCGTGTATTTATGGTGTGAATATTTTTGTTTCTTGAGAAAAGCTATTTTTTTATTTTTTTTTTGTTGCCAATCGTAAGACGAAAGAAGATATTTGGTTATCTTCTTAAGCTTAGAGTCAAAAAGTCTTATGGAATTTTATAGAAGAAATTGAAACTAAACATAATTCAGTTTATATATTTGTAGATTCAGGGTATTAATGTCACTATGTTCTAGAGTTTTCTAGTTTAGGAAACTTTGGTATATTTTACGTGTGATTTGGTTTATTGAGGTGGAGTGGAAGGTAGCATTTGCAAACGCTCGTCTATTCTAAAAAAAATCGCACGATTACCGTACTATTAATGCCGTACAACACTAACAATGCAGATAGTGCCTAATGCAAACCAAAAGTGATTTTCTATTTCAAAGGAATTGTGGATAACTTAGAGATAGAAGGATAACGTATTACACAATAAAGCGGGAGATTCTTCGGTTGCCGCAGAAAAAGTTTCACAATATTTTCGGTTTTGCTTAAGCCCCATAAAATAAATGAGAAATTTAACCGATTTATCCGTTACCCGGTCACTCGAACAAATAGCGCGGATTGAGAAAAAAGGTAAGATAAAAATAAACGAGCTCAACAAACATTTTGCACGTATATAATTACTGTAAGACGTACAAAGGCCGTGAATTCCAGAGTTTCAACGGATTTTTGCTCAATATCAAATTAAAAGGAAGCAAACATTACAACTTTTAATCCAACTTAACTTAGTGATATTTTTTGTAGTCTCTGGTCTCCCAAAACGATTTTATAACTTCGGAGGCCGATGAATCATAGCACACAATTTAACAAAAATTCAACTCCCAAATTGATCCTAATATGAGTTTTTAAATTTTATCGTTTCATGATTAAATGATTGATGATTTAGACATGTTTTAGAGATATTGGATTTATCACTCATATGTCAAAGTAATCGAGTTCAACAAGTAAGAAATTTTGGTATTTTAAATATGCTGACGATTTATCAGGGTCAAGATATTATGTATTTCCTTATTAAAATTGGCTGAAAACTACAAAAGTTTCGCTGAAATTCTATCCTAAGACGCATACCCGTTCTGCAGCATTAACAAGCTGAATTGAAACAAGTAACGACGATAATAAACCTGCATCAACAGATCTAGAATGAAACACAAGATACTACTTGCATACATAATGAATACAGTCTTCATTCATAAATTTATGTACACCGTATTTTGACCCCAGAGCTCATTCCGGCGCATTTGGTCCATTGTATATTGATCCATTCGTCGACCTCCTCCAGCCATTCTTCACATGTAAATCTTGGGTAAGTCCCATATGCTCCTAAACCAACGCTCTTTTTGAGTGAGGCTCACTAATAAAGTGTTTTGTCATGCGGAAACTAGAAGCATCAAGTCACTTTTGTCGTAAATCATTCATAATAAAAATGTTGGTGTCTTTATTGCACAAACTTAAAGATAAAGTAGCCGCTATTTCAGGTTCAATTATCTTTAGGCGTGACCCACTCATCATGTCTCATTATCCTCAATAATCCAATGAGCAGGAAGGCAGACACACAGAAGATTCAGGAAGTATCTACAATCTTTAATCTGTTTAGAAACGGTCAAAGGATTCTTAAGCGAATTGAGTACTAATTAACTATCTGTGAACATAATATTTGTACAATAATTTTATTTTTATCGGCAAATTTCTTAGACCCGAGCACACTTTCAGTTAGAGCAATCAATTCAATTTGAAACACTGTGCTGAGCTTACCCAGCCGGTGAAAGGCGATAGGTTCCAAAACTAACACAAAACCAACTAAGAAGAAAATCAAAGACTTAGACGGTCAAGAAAAAAAATCCTTTGAGACTCATAAATCCTAGACCAACCACCAAGAACGAATCATCAAAATTATGTTAAGGTAGCAGTCCATCAATTTCTGGTGTAAGTGAACAGTAATTGTTGAGAATTTGTCCTAGTTAACCATTGACTATACCAAACAACACAAGCGTGAAATAGCATAAGGAGGAGCAGTGATTTTTAAACAAACAATTAACCAATATTTCTACGCCTGTTAAATCAAACAAGTTTTTTTTAGACGGGTTAACAAGGCACCACTCTTCTACAATCAGAAGAGCCCGTTGCAACAAATCTGGTAAGGTATTTAGATGTTTACCTGAAAGATAGCAATGATGCTATAATTTTTATATTTAACAAGTAACTCATCAATAACCAAAAGCCCAGCAGGGACGGCAAAGTCCCACCTTGGCGACAACCTTTAGTAACCTCAACAAATACTAATGAACCATCAAACTCAAATTCAAAAATACGAATCTACGCATTTATTCGATCCAAACAACAATAGTTTGTGTGACTTTTCAATCCTTGTAATAAGTTCATGAAGAGCAGCAGATCCTTTAAATCGAATAAATAGACTTACCACTTTAGGAATAAAAACAAAACTACGAATGTGGAACGGTACTAAAAGAAAGCACATCTGGAAGACTAATAGCAACTGGTTCCGAATAACAGGAAGCTTATGATGGAGCCAATATAATTTAAATATTTGAAGCGGGGAGGGGGGCAGTGGGAGGGAGAAGGGGTTAAAGACATTAAATTGCATCACCAGCATAATGACCAAACGGTTCAATTTAGAATAGGGAATCTAATATTCGCTCCTAAAATTGTATCACTCGATATCTAATGATTGAATATAGATTTTTACTGACTCGGATCGATCGGAAAGAAGAGTAGAAAAAATCATGTGGTGCGATTATTAATCCTTTCTAAATACGTGCATATTTTGTTCATTACTGTACTATGCAAACGAATAATAAATTTATTTTACCAACCAAAGCCAATAACAACCCAACTATAAACTGTATGTATGCATTGTGCTATATATGCACTAGTAAGAAAAGGCCTGTGTAAATAGGCGTTCGAACAAAACGCAATAGCCACATCACAATTTGGTAAATTTAATTAATAACGTGTATATGATTTATTAGCAGCTTTTAGAAAACCATAATGTGGCAATATTAAATCTAGATTGCATTAGTTTTGCACGTAAATAAAACATTAATAGTCGACATAAATTCATGAGAAAAGTCTTTCCACCAAAAAGTAAATTGTTTTGCATTATTTCCTTAAATAATCTATCCATCGTGTTGATAGCATAACATGAGGCCATTGTGCATTCGTCAATGATGAACCGCTTAGCTCTTCTTATATAGTCTGCCTCATTTGGGTTTGTCTTCATGTTCGACACACCGTTCTCCAAAATTGGTATAGGAAGCTTCCACAAAGAATGGTAAGTTCTTCCTCCAAATATCAGATTGGCTGCAATTCCAGTCGATGCTACCGGCAAGACTATCTCTCATTTCCCAAGAAAGTAATAGATTAATGTAATGTAGAGGTAAGTCTTGCCACTCGATCTAGGTTCGTCCAAGTTTTGCGCATTCTACAGTGCTTTCTACAGCCTCAATAATTTTGTGAAAAGCACGCCTTTGTTGAGTATTCAACGTTGTTAGCATTTCTTGAGCCCGTTGATGGTGCCTAGGGATTCGGTGCCATTGTATCAATGTTGATCAAGTTGTTTTTTTACACTCTTCTTCTCTACCGTGTAACCGGTGGCAGTCATCTTCAATCAGGGCCAATTTGTTATTGTCTCATAGCAATCTTTCATTCGGGGGCTCTCAAAATCCACAAATGAATGCAAATACTTGTCTCGTTGAGTGTTCCTGCCACACTGAATCATCCAGCAATAATCCTTTGGATTTGCCAGCTTCCTTGAAAGTTGAAAAACAACAATGTCGGTTTCTGTGGCATATGTCCTCAAGACTTCGTAGCAAGTTGCCCTACTTTCATTACAGAGTATCAGTCTAAGAGAACATCTTTCTAGATCCTTGGAACTAACCATATACATTCTTGCAATTACCTTATCGAACCCCATTTTTTGAACTTTCCATCGAGTTTTTCTTGGTCCCACACATAGTGTACAGAAATTTCAGTATATTTGCATTAAAATCTTGTACATTCAGTTTAAACCATGCAGTAAGCTTTGTTTCCCTCGAAGCAGCGTGTTCTACAGCAGCTTATTCTGCACCTTCTCTGAAGCAAACAGATGGTTCGTTTTCAAGATGTAGAGGTAACCGATAAATTGTGAGGGTTGGTCGTGCACTCACATATCTCGAGTCTACAAATTTCTGTGGCTCATTCCTAGCTTTTTCTCCAACGGCAAGGTTAGCACAGTCATGACCTGTCATGACTTGTAGACGTATTTGGAAAGATATTTAACGGGTTTCACTGACGAACAAATCTCTACGTTAATATGGCAATTATTTTTAAGAAGCAGATGGGATTGTTAGGAACAAGCCAGCTGTTGTCAATCACGTGGTTTTCAATTTTTACAGTTAAAAGCTTTCGTCGTCTATACTTTGGGTACCCGTCGACACATCTTAAAGTCGCATTTTGAAAAGGCTTTGGGAATCCCATAGAACACAATTTAAGCAACCGGAAGTTTGCATATTTTTGACATAACTCGTTTGTACCACACAAACAAACAGACAGACAGACATGGGATCTGTATGTAATATATTAATAGATTGCAAATAGTAGTTACGAATGTCATTCGATATTCAGTAGGTCTACTTTGTATTTCGATCTGAAAGTTTTGTGTAAAAACCAAAAAAATACAAGTCACATTTATTTAATGGTAAAAATGAATTTCAGATCGGAACGCATAGTAGACCTACAGATTCAAAAGATAAATTAAAAAAGTTTTCAATATAATCAAAGAATTAAGCAAACCAACTAACTGGGAAGTATTGAAATCTAGAAATTAGAAATTACCTATACTTAATGTTCCAACTCGCCTGAATTCTTCATTGAATATGACAAAATGAATTTTAGAATTAACATTGTTTATTGAAGACGAAGACGATCAAAACAAAATCAGTGTATTCCAAAATTTCGGTTTATTGAGAAATTATTGGGAAATCGAGAAGTTGACAAATTATCGAGAAATCATCAAATCGGATCTACTCTTGTATTTTTTATTTTCAATTAGTTTATTAAAGCATGAAGATAGAGTTCATAACCAATACTTTAAATTTCCCTTAATAAATCACAATGATGATAAATAATAAGGTCGATGGTGATAGAAAACCAAATTTCATTATTCAAATTAAAATTAAGTTACAGTAACTTATTATCGTTTCGCAAAACTTTGAGCAACAAATAGAGTATTACTCGCTCAAATTTATGAGAGACCATATGATGAATTTGAAATACAAAATATGCAAAATCTTCCAAATATTGAGAAAAATTAACGTTAACCTTGAATTTCGTGGGGTATTGTCTCTACTTTTTCTGCAAGACTGAAGTACAAAATTACAAATTGTAGATTGGACTATATGTGTTGGTTACACTAAATGAGTTGTTGATGAGAAAGTTTTCATTTTTAACGACTTTATTTGTGAACAATTTTATTAAACGCCAAAATACGACACCTGGATAGTTCTAAAAGCAAATTGTGTTAGCAATTATTATTCGGGAGGCTTGCTAAAACTGAAGTGTTTTTATTGAAAAATAACCTAGATCCCAAAAAATTCCTTCGAAGAAATCGTGGAATAACATCCGTAGTGTTGTTTTTTTTCTCAAGACTATCCACCTCATTAATTTATTAGCCGAAGGTACAAATATGTATTTCGTATTGTTGATAGTAAAGTCATATTAAAAGCTTTAAATGGAATTAAATCAAACGCTGTTGGTGATGGTGGTATCCCTTTGAAATGTATCAAGGTTATAATTTCGCTTATTAGGAAGTCAGTTTTCCTATCTCAGTGCAAAATTATAGACAAAACAAACTTACTCAATTACAGTGTGATTTTAGGCCAAAGCATAGCATGGCGAACGCGATGTTAAACATAACTGATGATATTTCCAGGGCTTTCGATTTTGGTTATGTGCCTTTGTCAGTTTGATTAGACTTTTCCAAGACCTTTCGATACGTCGTGCTGATTTCGTGCTGAGAACAAACAACACATGCTTTCCTAGAGGGTCGCCATTTAGATTTCTCATAGCAAATATAACAATTCCATTTTTGTTTCAGGCGGCCTGTTTAATCTCTTTCGTTCAACTGATATACTGCATCTGGCACTAGCCATACCAGAAGAAACTCCTACTTTACGCTGGACCATTGCCTCTAAACCATTTCTGGTGTTAAAATTTCTATATACAGTTGGTGTAACTGCGTACTGTTCTATGGATGGCATAGTAAGTGCCTTGCCTAATTCTTGAAGATATTTTCTTCTTTTACAGGTGGCTTCTGGATTATCGATGGAGTATATAATATGGGAAGACAATGCAACGACCTCCAAAATGTTAAAAGAAAGCTAAAGGCCACCGTTTGGTTTGACGCTTAGTAGTATACTTTTCTGGTATTTTATCCAAGTATAGTCAACTGCCCTTTTTGTAGAATTATAATAGTGGATGATATCCGGCTTATATTTAGCACCACTGACAGCTATATTATTATAATGGGTTGATAATAATATCATAGCTTTTCTGGTTTTCGGAACGTACGAGCATCATGTAATGTTGTCATGAAACCCAAATTCTGTAGACAAAACCTCCCTCTCTTTCGATGGTTGGAACCCCTTAGGTATGTATGTTTTGTTCTTCCTTAGTGTACCGTGTGCCGACAACATGCAAGTTCCCTCGCATAAGCCGTTGTGCTAATGGTAAGGAAGTAAAAAATGATCGATGGTGATAATAGGTCAAGTATTCTTATAAAACTCCACTAGCTGGAACACCACTCTTTAACCTTGGTTCACTTCTCGCGGTTCATTTGATAATTTTCCGGTGTACATATCGGTTTGTACTGGATATGCTGCCATATTGGATTCGAAAAGATTTTCCACATATCATTCGTGTGCTCATAATTCGACCTTGACCCACCAGCAGTTAGAAGAATTCCTAAATATGCGTCGAATACTTGTGAATTTAACGAAACTCAATTTTTATTTATACCTGGATGGTAAATGTTCCATTGATGATATGCACGTTTGGCTTTACGGTTTGTCTGCCTTAAAACTAAATCGATTAAAATAAATCTATTCCATTATATAACATCCCAAGTATTTCTATATCCGACAATTTTTGTATTTTCCTGAAATTTTGCTGAAAACATGATTTTTTTTCCGAATGTTGGCCAAAAAAATCGGAAAATGATGAAATTTGGTTTACAACCTTTTTTCATCATTTTCTGATTTTTTTGACCAACTTTCATAGTAAATCTTATAATAAGTCGGACATTATTGCTGAAAAAAGTCGGTGATGAATTCAGTTTTGTTATACTTGCGATTCAAAGTAACTCTATTCCATAATTGTTTACAAAATACAAGCTTAATTTGGATGGTGATGGAGGAAACTAGCGAAATCATCAAAACTACGCATTTTAAAATAATTTAAAAATAATAAGTTTTTTCCAATTATCTCGAAAACTTGGAAACGGAATAGATCGATTTTGATTCTAATCTGAAATTCACTCTGTATAACGAATGTCGAAAGATAAATTTATCAATTATAAGTTTAATTGGCTCTTCATTATTTACAGATTACTCATTATTCACTAATTATTCATTAATAACTTATTACCTATACATAGACTGGATCATACATGAATGACCGTTCCTCTTTATTCAGTCATTATTCTCTAAATAATCATAGACTTTCCGCTTAAAATTATTCATATTTCACTCAAAATTCACTCTATATTCCATAACGAATGTTGAAAGATGAATTTAATAATTATTATTCATTATTTATTCATTATTCTAATGTCGTTTACTCATATTACTTATAATTCAATGATTATTCCTTTCTATTCAGTAATTATGCAATGAATATTCATAGATTTTCTCATTATTACTCATGCAAATTTATTGTTTATTCCATAATGTGTATCGAAAGATGAATTTATAATTATTATTCATTATTCACTTATTAGTCCCTCATTATTCACTCATTATTCATTAATCACTCATTATTCATAATCAGTCTTTCAGTGAATCATAATTTCCTCTTTATTCAGTCAGAATTCACTGAATATTAATGGTTTTGTGGTCATTATTACTCATAATTCACTCAAAATTCACTCTTAATTCATCACTCTTATTCATTCATTATTCTCTTGTTATTCACTCATTAATTCCTCATTATTCAAAGATTATTCAATCTGTATTTACTGATTATTTTTAATTGTTACAGGTAATGAAAGGAAACTGAAATGACTTTTCCCATCAGATCTAAAACCAGTTCTCTATTGACGATTGTAAAAGTTAAATAAAAAGAGTGATGTGTGCAAAATAAAGAAAATGATTACTCCTTTTCAACAATCTGTGAATAATTGGAGAATACACTACGACTAAGGTGAATAAAAAATGATTAATGGCAGAATAATAAGCGTATAATTTGTAATAAATGAGGTATATTATCTAAATAATAAGGGAACATTTAATGAAATCATCAATCACTACTAAAAAATAAGGGAATATTGAGTGAATAATGCTTTAATAACGGTTAAATGTTTAATGAATTCATCTGTGAACAAAGATCGAATAATTATGAGTGAGTAAAGGGCGAATATTCAGTAAATAATCCATATATTGCTTTGATCGAAATGGAATAGGATTTAATGTTTGATTCTTGGTTTCCAAACCTAAGACTACGATTCATTTTTGAGTTTAATTTTTGGAAAGAGCTAAATTTAGTAAGGATAATAATTTATGCGGTTTTTTCAAACAAGAATTCCAAAATATATACAGTATTTAGCACGACCTCTTAGTTAACCAGCGGTTAGGATTTCCTCAGGTTCAGGTCAGGTAGACGACTGAAAGCGAAAATTTGTTTCCCTACTTATTTCAAGATGAATGTCAACCCCACCCCACTCTTACAGGTTTGCTGTATAGGTATGGTAAAATGTGCCTGAAATCTCAGTAGTAGGGCCTCTATACCAAATAAACGGTTCCACTCAATATACGAATATAATTAGGTGGAAAAAATAACCAACCGCTTTGTGAAACATCGATTTTATTTGCACCCCGAAACTAATAAAATATTCCTGAAATTTTGAATAATTACAAATTGATTATTTGAAATTATTTTTTCTATAATTTATTATTTTATAAGTGTTTCATTGTTTACAGCAGATTATGCAGCTTCTTGAGCTTAGAAACGAAAAACGAACTAGAATAATATTTAGCCTACTGTCATGCTACCGACGAATTATTGCTACTTATTTCGAGGGGAATGCAATCTCTTTACACAATTTCCCTTTGCAAACAAACAGATATCAGTAAGTTGAACAAATCATTCCACTTATGATGTGAGATGGAGCTAAAAGATTGGTAAAAATTATAGCATATCGGAATCGAGATGTCTAGCCGCTTTAATAAATGTCAAATAAAGGGTTTACCTTCAGATAGATCAAGATTTTAAAATGCTGCAATGGAAACCTAGTTCTTTTAATTTGAAGTTAAGAGCGGGGGTTGGAGGAATCGATAACATTTAGTTATAACATTAAAAAAAAAAAAAAAAAAAAAAAAAAAAAAAAACCTGGAGTTGGAGCAGTAAAATTCAACTTAGGTGGTGCTCGCTATTGGTGCAGAAAACAAAAAATTTAGAATTTTTTGTTCCAGGTTGACTAAAATCTACTATAAAAAAATCAATTTCACTAAACTCTGTTGGTAACAGCAACTTACCTAGGCTGGTAAGTGTATAGAATGTGTATTTGACTCAGGGCGCAAAATAAAATTAAACTGACTGTAAAAGAGCCGGAGTCTTGAAGTAATTTGATCGCCCCTTCCGGTGGTGGTGTAAATGATTAATTGATTTGGTTGCTATAAAAGATTTTATATTTCATAAAAACAACGAAATTGAAACATGTCCAAAAAAGCTTGATTTACTTTTATTGTTTTTCCCATATTAAAAATCTTAATCCTTAAATAAATGATTTTTCCTTTTACACAAAAGTTTTAATAATTTTTAAATGATTAATTTAAATGAGGAAACTCGAGTGTAACTAACGCCTTAAAGCTTTTAGTAAATCAGCTACAGTTTATAATTAAAAGTTCTCTCGTTTATAAATACTTTTCATTTGAAGTAGGTTTTATTTTTCCAACTATATTTTCTATAAAACTACAAAAAAAGGACAAAACATAATCCTAAAGCTTTATTAGTAACGTCGCCTTAATTTTCAATTTAAAACAAATAAGGTTTTTTCGTAGATGACGAAATGAGTAATTGCTTTTGACGATAAAGCTTTTACAATTTTAGTGCAGTAAACCGGAATTTTTTTGGATCAGGACGATAAAAACAAAATGATAGCAATAAAAAATTTCAAACAGCTTTAAAAAAATTGTACTAAAAAACTTTTGGATATTTTTTTGATTGATTTGGTGAAATCAAAGTTGTGTTTGGTTTCTGGCAATTTTATGATCCGTGTCATTTAAATACAATGTGAATATTGTGTCCTGTAAATTAATTTAACAATCGTGTTTATTGTTCGGCTATTAATTTACAGATGTGATTGTATTCGCGCTTGAAATACAACTTTATGACGCGATATACAAATTATTAAAAAAAGAAAGCAACCGATCATAAAAACATTGTCATCGTAAAAATTTAATGTTCTAATAAAAAAAAAAAAAATTAGAATATGTGTTTACTCGTATTGTCTCAGCTAGTAAAGGACACGAGCAATAATAAAAATTTAAGACAGTTAAGTTCATCTTTCTTATATTAAAGCACCAAAAAAAAAACAGAAGCCAATTTTACACAGTAAGATTTCCACAGTATTAAGACTTACAAAAGTAATCGTATTTCAGAGCTTTAAAATAAAGTACAAACGAACAGATAATATGTTAGCATCTCCCAAAATATATTCGTATATAATACCGTATCTTGAAAAACATCAAGAAATCTACCAACAATAAATCTATACATATATAAAAAGCTTTATATAATACCACTTTTGTATTAAAGACACACACAAAAAACTTAAAGTGATTCAATATATTTTGTATATAATAGATGCGTACATCTAAAATTTGCTTATGTCACTTTAAGCCTAATCAAAATTCCGAATAAATCCCATCAACATGACGAAATGTTTGGGGTACACAAACAAAACACGAACCCCAATAAATTATTAATCAATATAATAAAGGAAAATATTTCTAAAGATTTTTGCTTCATGTATAAATAGAGCTTACTATTATTATTATTATTTTGGAAATATGCCAATAAAAATACTAACATTTTCTCGAATGTCTGATGATTTATTTTAAAGTTGAAATTTATACACACACACAAAAAAAAAAACATTTTATATCCAAATTTCCACCAATAAATATAAAATTGTAAAAAAAGCACAAACACTCCACCAATATAATAAATAATTCGAACGATTTTACCCAATTTTCAAACTTTAAATTAAATTTTCACATTTATTTTATTTCATTTTTTTTTTTGCCCAAACTTTTTCATTTTTTAATTTATTTATTTTCACTCAACACTGCAAATAACATTTTTTATAGATTTTTTTATTTTTTGTTATTTTATTGAACTCACTTCAAAAGCACTTCACCTTTTTTCCTATTTTCGCAGTACTGACTGAAAAATTTTCACTTGAGAACGGTTAATTTTTTTTTAGAGCTTTATCCTAAAACTTTATATAAAATTATTTTTTTTTTTGTATAATTTATAACGTGTACTCTGGTCGAGTAGCGCAAAAACTGACCTTTACGTTCTAAAGCACGATTATAAACTGAAATGCAATTTTTAATTCTCGTTACGAGCGCTATTTTCATAAAATTTTTATCTTGATTGAGTTTTGTTTTGTTTTTGGTTTTACTTTTCCCTTTTGTCAATTCGAAATTTGTTTTATTTGCAAATTGGAGAAATACCGTGTAGTCCTGATTATAGTGAGGGGAATATTTTTGAGCAAAATTTTGACGCATGCCAAGTACAAATGGTATCCACATAAAAGTGTTGAAAGCATTTTTTTTTTGTTGTTGTTGCGCTTATTGGGAGCACGGAGAAAACATTATTAAGGTGAGATTTATAGGTTTTTAGTTGAATATTAGGAATGGTTATTACGGCCTAACCAGCGGTAGCAAATCGCTCATCCATGAATGAAACACAAAACTTCGTAATTGATTTATACTAATGGCATGTTAAAAATACTATCCAGCCACTTATTTTATCCTTTTCTATAATAAAAGAAAAAACAAATAAAAGGAAAAGTTTATTTGATTGCGTTAACAAACAGAAAACAACGCAGACATTAGAATTGAGAAATTAAGTGAGTGAAATCGGAGAATAAAATTGTTAGAATTTAAGTAAATAAATTAAAGACTTTTATGTCACCAGACGTCAATTTTATAACTTTTTAGACAGATGAACTTTTTACATGCAAATTTAATTATAAAAGATGGGAATTTTATATAAAAATTTCAGAGCTATAGAACTAACAAAATTAATTATTAAGAGAAGAATTTTATTAGCACAAATCAATTACTATTATTAATTTCAACTCATTTTATATGAAAACTGTCTTATCTCAGAATCTATTCTTCTCATTTAAATTATCTTGGAAATATCGATGGCGAAACAAATCTTTATTTTCTAAAAAATGAATTGTTCTTCTTCGTTAGGCGAGTTCTTTGAAAATAAAACTGGCAATACTTATTTGTATAATTAGTGCTGCTATCAGTACTCTATTTGTTACCAATATCCTTGGCTATCGAAGATAGACAGAAAATGTTATCCCTTAAAACGGTTCTGAAACACTAATGATACATGTGGCATGCTTAAGAAATTTAATATTTAATATTAATTTCTTAATTTAAAGTTTGAGCTTTCAACATTTCACTTTAAACATTAAACTTAAAAATACATTGCACTTAAACTTAAAACTTTGAATTTTATACTATAAACTTTAAACTTTTAACTATATACTTTAAGCTTTAAACTTTAAACTTTCAACTTAAACCTTTAAACCTTTAAAGTTTAAAACTTAAAATTTAAAATTTAAAATTTAAAATTTAAAATTTAAAATTTAAAATTTAAAATTTAAAATTTAAAATTTAAAATTTAAAATTTAAAATTTAAAATTTAAAATTTAAAATTTAAAATTTAAAATTTAAAATTTAAAATTTAAAATTTAAAATTTAAAATTTAAAATTTAAAATTTAAAATTTAAAATTTAAAATTTAAAATTTAAAATTTAAAATTTAAAATTTAAAATTTAAAATTTAAAATTTAAAATTTAAAATTTAAAATTTAAAATTTAAAATTTAAAATTTAAAATTTAAAATTTAAAATTTAAAATTTAAAATTTAAAATTTAAAATTTAAAATTTAAAATTTAAAATTTAAAATTTAAAATTTAAAATTTAAAATTTAAAATTTAAAATTTAAAATTTAAAATTTAAAATTTAAAATTTAAAATTTAAAATTTAAAATTTAAAATTTAAAATTTAAAATTTAAAATTTAAAATTTAAAATTTAAAATAATTTTAAATTTTAAATTTTAAATTTTAAATTTTAAATTTTAAATTTTAAATTTTAAATTTTAAATTTTAAATAAATTTAAAATTTAAAATTTAAAATTTAAAATTTAAAATTTAAAATTTAAAATTTAAAATTTAAAATTTAAAATTTAAAATTTAAAATTTAAAATTTAAAATTTAAAATTTAAAATTTAAAATTTAAAATTTAAAATTTAAAATTTAAAATTTAAAATTTAAAATTTAAAATTTAAAATTTAAAATTTAAAATTTAAAATTTAAAATTTAAAATTTAAAATTTAAAATTTAAAATTTAAAATTTAAAATTTAAAATTTAAAATTTAAAATTTAAAATTTAAAATTTAAAATTTAAAATTTAAAATTTAAAATTTAAAATTTAAAATTTAAAATTTAAAATTTAAAATTTAAAATTTAAAATTTAAAATTTAAAATTTAAAATTTAAAATTTAAAATTTAAAATTTAAAATTTAAAATTTAAAATTTAAAATTTAAAATTTAAAATTTAAAATTTAAAATTTAAAATTTAAAATTTAAAATTTAACATTTAACATTTAACATTTAAAATTTAAAATTTAAAATTTAAAATTTAAAATTTAAAATTTAAAATTTAAAATTTAAAATTTAAAATTTAAAATTTAAAATTTAAAATTTAAAATTTAAAATTTAAAATTTAAAATTTAAAATTTAAAATTTAAAATTTAAAATTTAAAATTTAAAATTTAAAAGTTTAAAGTTTAAAGTTTAAAGTTTAAAGTTTAAAGTTTAAAGTTTAAAGTTTAAAGTTTAAACTTTAAACTTTAAACTTTAAACTTTAAACTTTAAACTTTAAACTTTAAACTTTAAACTTTAAACTTTAAACTTTAAACTTTAAACTTTAAACTTTAAACTTTAAACTTTAAACTTTAAACTTTAAACTTTAAACTTTAAACTTTAAACTTTAAACTTTAAACTTTAAACTTTAAACTTTAAACTTTAAACTTTAAACTTTAAACTTTAAACTTTAAACTTTAAACTTTAAACTTTAAACTTTAAACTTTAAACTTTAAACTTTAAACTTTAAACTTTAAACTTTAAACTTTAAACTTTAAACTTTAAACTTTAAACTTTAAACTTTAAACTTTAAACTTTAAACTTTAAACTTTAAACTTTAAACTTTAAACTTTAAACTTTAAACTTTAAACTTTAAACTTTAAACTTTAAACTGTAAACTTTAAACTTTAAACTTTAAACTTTAAACTTTAAACTTTAAACTTTAAACTTTAAACTTTAAACTTTAAACTTTAAACTTTAAACTTTAAACTTTAAACTTTAAACTTTAAACTTTAAACTTTAAACTTTAAACTTTAAACTTTAAACTTTAAACTTTAAACTTTAAACTTTAAACTTTAAACTTTAAACTTTAAACTTTAAACTTTAAACTTTAAACTTTAAACTTTAAACTTTAAACTTTAAACTTTAAACTTTAAACTTTAAACTTTAAACTTTAAACTTTAAACTTTAAACTTTAAACTTTAAACTTTAAACTTTAAACTTTAAACTTTAAACTTTAAACTTTAAACTTTAAACTTTAAACTTTAAACTTTAAACTTTAAACTTTAAACTTTAAACTTTAAACTTTAAACTTTAAACTTTAAACTTTAAACTTTAAACTTTAAACTTTAAACTTTAAACTTTAAACTTTAAACTTTAAACTTTAAACTTTAAACTTTAAACTTTAAACTTTAAACTTTAAACTGTAAACTTTAAACTTTAAACTTTAAACTTTAAACTTTAAACTTTAAACTTTAAACTTTAAACTTTAAACTGTAAACTGTAAACTTTAAACTTTAAACTTTAAACTTTAAACTTTAAACTTTAAACTTTAAACTTTAAACTTTAAACTTTAAACTTTAAACTTTAAACTTTAAACTTTAAACTTTAAACTTTAAACTTTAAACTTTAAACTTTAAACTTTAAACTTTAAACTTTAAACTTTAAACTTTAAACTTTAAACTTTAAACTTTAAACTTTAAACTTTAAACTTTAAACTTTAAACTTTAAACTTTAAACTTTAAACTTTAAACTTTAAACTTTAAACTTTAAACTTTAAACTTTAAACTTTAAACTTTAAACTTTAAACTTTAAACTTTAAACTTTAAACTTTAAACTTTAAACTTTAAACTTTAAACTTTAAACTTTAAACTTTAAACTTTAAACTTTAAACTTTAAACTTTAAACTTTAAACTTTAAACTTTAAACTTTAAACTTTAAACTTTAAACTTTAAACTTTAAACTTTAAACTTTAAACTTTAAACTTTAAACTTTAAACTTTAAACTTTAAACTTTAAACTTTAAACTGTAAACTTTAAACTTTAAACTTTAAACTTTAAACTGTAAACTTTAAACTTTAAACTTTAAACTTTAAACTTTAAACTTTAAACTTTAAACTTTAAACTGTAAACTTTAAACTTTAAACTTTAAACTTTAAACTTTAAACTTTAAACTTTAAACTTTAAACTTTAAACTTTAAACTTTAAACTTTAAACTTTAAACTTTAAACTTTAAACTTTAAACTTTAAACTTTAAACTTTAAACTTTAAACTTTAAACTTTAAACTTTAAACTTTAAACTTTAAACTTTAAACTTTAAACTTTAAACTTTAAACTTTAAACTTTAAACTTTAAACTTTAAACTTTAAACTTTAAACTTTAAACTTTAAACTTTAAACTTTAAACTTTAAACTTTAAACTTTAAACTTTAAACTTTAAACTTTAAACTTTAAACTTTAAACTTTAAACTTTAAACTTTAAACTTTAAACTTTAAACTTTAAACTTTAAACTTTAAACTTTAAACTTTAAACTTTAAACTTTAAACTTTAAACTTTAAACTTTAAACTTTAAACTTTAAACTTTAAACTTTAAACTTTAAACTTTAAACTTTAAACTTTAAACTTTAAACTTTAAACTTTAAACTTTAAACTTTAAACTTTAAACTTTAAACTTTAAACTTTAAACTTTAAACTTTAAACTTTAAACTTTAAACTTTAAACTTTAAACTTTAAACTTTAAACTTTAAACTTTAAACTTTAAACTTTAAACTTTAAACTGTAAACTGTAAACTTTAAACTTTAAACTTAAAACTTAAAACTTAAAACTTAAAACTTAAAACTATTCGTTTTTATTCGAACTTATTCGATTTCAACATATCCCTAATTTCGCATTCTGGTATAAGGTTGAAGATAAAATAAAAGGTTGGTTAAATCTCGAAATGTTTTTTTTTTCACTAGACCGCTATGGAATACATTTTCGAGTAGTTCCATTGATGTATAAAGATGCTTTGAAATCGTCACCTCAGTACTTAAGTGTTACAAACGACAAAAACTTGAAATCGAGATAATTGAATCTAAAGTTTAATCGGCTACAAACGTAAGCCTTTACGCTATTTGACAAAATAAAATTAAGTTTCCTGAAATATGCTAACTGTTTTATCTAAAATTAAAAGGAATTTTTAATCAAACCCACAGTTTTATTTTAAAACGAAATTTAAAATTTCGAAAATTGCATATGTAACACAAAATGTTTTTTTTTGTTTTTTATTTGTATTGTATGTATCAGTATTTTAGTTTTTCACGTATACTTGAAAACAGAATTATTATTTTTAGTATGAACTTAATTTTAGATAATAAAATAATTTTATTTGGTTTTTAGCTTAATATTTTATTTTTTTATTAATTATTTAATAAAAACCCGACGTTTCGACGGTACATTCCGTCATTCCCAGGGGCAAAATTGTTACTTACTTTTACTTCAGTAAAAATTGTGCCCCTGAGAATGTCAGAATGTGCCGTCGAAACGTCGGGTTTTTATTAAATAATTAATAAAAAAATAAAATATTAAGCTAAAAACCAAATAAAATTATTTTATTATAACAAAAAAAAGCTTAAAAAAGTGAATTAAATTAATTTTTGGATCTTTAATGAATCAATAATGTCAAAGAAATATTAATAAAAATTCTTATTTGAAGTAGTATAAATTAATGTACATTTTATTCGTTATAAAATAATATAAAATTCAACAAAAAAAATAAAATATAAAAACTGTGAAACTGTTTCATTCGACAATATTGTATGTTTGTATCACACAAGTCCTGATTCTAAATTTAAAATTTACGTTTTATCCGCAGACAAATCGTATGTTTGTATCATTCAAGTTCTGAATTGTTTTGCGTTTATGAATTAGTTGGATATAGATTGTACGTTTGTATCTCACAAGTCCTGTTTTTTTTGCGGTAATACCTTTGTCGCATATAGATTGTACGTTTGAACCATTCAAGTTTTGAATTTATTTTTTAACATTAATGCCTTATTCGCAAATAGATGGTATGTTTGTATCATTCAAGCCCTGAATTTACCTTTAGCGCTTAAATCGTATTCGCATACACGTTGTATGTTTGTATCATTCAAAACTTAATTTTCCTTTTGCGTTTAAACCTCTTTTTAATATTGATTTTTTCGTATGTAACACTTAAGTATTGTTTTAATTTTATCTAAAAGTTGTTAGTAAATTATGACATTCCAATATGATTAGTTTATGTAACAGACAAGTATTTTGTTTTCATTAACAACTAAGCGTATGTAACACTTGTCACACTGATATCTTTGAATAGGAATGAGATAAGTAAATTTTGAAAAGAGCAATCGAAAGCTCTCGTTTTTTTAAACAAGATGGCACTACTAACTCAAAAATGATAAAAATGCGTTTATAACATTTAAGTACTGAGGTGACGAAATGTGCTTTTTGTCACACCCTTACAAGAAATCAGATTATTTGCTTCTTGAGCCTTAGTTCAACTAGCATTTCGTTCTACATACTTTTGTGTTATTACCAATATTTTTTTAAATGATTGACGTCCACTTTTTCCACTTGTGAATTTTGATATGACGCACTTTTATAAATACATATGTATTTCTAAAATAAGAAAAATTCACTAACCTGATCACCAAATGTTCAATTGCTGGTAAAAAAAAAACGAATTTAAAATTAACTATCAACGACATTACAAAGTTTTATGTCACAACACACTTTATTAACACTAACAGTAAATCTACTTTTATATACAACTTATTCCAACCAAGGATAGACTAGACATCATCTGATTATTATTAGTCCGGTTATAATATAATAACGGGTACCATATACCATAGTACAAAAGAGAAAGAGAGTTGATGTTTAATAATTTGTGTGGGCGATGTCATAATTGAAACAAACAAACAAAAAAATCAAAAAAAAAACAGAAAGGAAAAGCACCAATACTGTGATAAGAGCAGTTAATATAATGTTAATATAACACGCAGAACGCAGTCAACATTCGAGTGGACACAACTTTGAGGTTATATGAGTAACGTGGTTGACCGGGATGATCTGCATAATTCTTGGAATACTGTTTTGGATATGAATTGCAACGTTTGAAAAAAGTGAATTCTGCTCGCAAGATATAGCCGGTCACCTCAAACGTTTATAATAATCCCGGTGTATGTAGTAAAGTTAATGTGTGTTGGCAAAATAATTCATTACAGTGATAAAGTTTTTGTGTTTTTTTTTTATTATAAGCAAGTGATTATGTTATTTCTATAATCTTTAACACAAGTGCGGTGGATCGAAATTAATATAGAGAGTGCCAGTGCAAGAAAAATTGTGTGAATATGTGAATAGTGCGCGGTAATTTATTGTTGAGCCATGTTGGTAGTTTATGTGGAACATTCTTTTACATAAACTGATAGTTGTGGTGTCATAGTGGTGTGATATTACACATACATAAATGCGTATTCGCATGATCGCCACTCGCCAAACACGCTATTTTGTGGTGTGTAGAGGACCGCGAAGGTGAAACAAACAGCCGGGGTAAGTGATTTCATTTTAGAAAATATCTTTTTTCCACCGTAAATAAAGTTTTGAATTCAATGGGTTTAGAACCCAAGGATTGTTTATCTCTGAATATTTAGTGTCACATTTTACAATGGTTCGAAATAATTAAATTAATAATTTTTGGTGTTATCTCTTACAAATTTCGATTGGTTATGAGACCAAATTTGTTAGGAATAATAATAATTTAGGGAGGTTACCACTGGTGGGGCCAAACCAATTCGAGATAGAACTCTTTAGTTTGGAGTTTAATTTTATTCTCTTCTACGGTAAATTAATAGCAATTTTAGTCATACGAACCGTTGTTAATTAGAGATTAATTAAAGTTGCGAGATTATGTTAAGGGATCCATTTGATGTAATTATTGGAAGATTTAGTCATTTTATAAAACACACTTCAGGTCTAATGTTAGAATTCCTGATTTATCTAAAATCATCGCGTGTACCTCATGATCACATATTGGTTGAAAGTTTAGAGTTTACTCACTTTGAATGTCCTAAGTATAATTTTCAAAATTCCATATTACTTGCCTCAGCAATTAACTTCTCATTGTGACTGTTGAGATTGGATGTTATAAATTGGCCTCCTTTTGGTTTGGTTGAATGCATCGCTGTAGATCTCGACTAGTTAAACGAGTTAAATGTGATGTGTATATTCTATTGTAATGATCAGTGTTTGCAGCTACTCTGGTTGCTAGATGCTAGTACGGAAGGTTTTGTCATTCAATTCCTTTTCATGTTTGAATATTTCTGTATATTGTGTTAATGATGAAACCGGAGCAAATAGCACTTGTACGATTCCTATTATCAATAGTATCAGTCGAACCGCTGTGCTTAGCACATTGTTGGATTCTGTCTGGTTCAAAGTTGGCTTAAATTATCGGTGTACCACCTTTTCCAAAAATGTTTTTTCGTATGCGGGGAATTGTGTGAGTCTCGAACCCCCAAACAATACAAAAACTACGAAATCTTTAGAAATTAGCAGGAATATACACTAAACGTAAGCAACTACGGATGAGCCTTCCACATGAAAAAATCCCTAACCATTTTTCTAGACAAACAGCCTAATCAGGCTTTAAGGTATGAGACATCGGATTTCCCTGTTACTTCCTCTGGACCTACTACTACCTATTACTTATTACGAATCCTACCCTAGTTGATTGGCCGGTCGCATAATCAGTCTCCGATGCCACCCAGCTTAATACCCTGAAAACCTTCTAGTTTAGTTCGATCCAAAGGTTATTCGGACAGACGAAAAATTAAGAAATCCTCCATATAATCTCTTATCTCATTATTTCTGAATTAAGCAAAATTGTTCCCTACGTTAACTCCCTTTATAAATCCTTTTGGCGTGCGAAGCCTGTGCCAGTATGCTAGGTTGCGTATCTAAAACATCTGGTTCTTCTATACGCTAGGCCAGGAATTAACAACTTCAAGTGATATCGTGTTCTCGGCTACAGGAATGCTGTTTAACAATATTTCTCAAAATCTCCCTTTGGAAAGGAGTCTCTATGTTGGTACTGATTTTTGAAATCAATTCCGAAAAATGCCAATAAAATTCTTAATTATTTCTTATTGATTTGCTTAAATATTTGAACGAGTTGTCAGATTCTTCTACGTTTTTCGTTAAGTTGGAGAGGAGATTTTTAATACAGTCGGGTTTGGAACAATCAGAAACGGGATCTTTTGAGTAAAATTATTACATTTAACAAAGCATTGCGGAAACCAAAGGCACTTTTAATGGCATACTAAATAGGCGGAGGAGATATATTATTTTAAATATAAGGATTAAAAATCGTTTAACTATTTGTACCAAAAGTCATAAATTATGTAGTCAGCGGCTGAACAATTCAAATATGTAGTTAAAGAATTTGTTTCGCAGAGTTGGGAAGTCGGGCTAGTGAAATATTTTAGACATTTCTCGAATAGCCAACAAGTAACCAAAGAGAAAGTTGTAAAAAACCTTATAGCTCGATATTCTGAGGATTTTTGGTTGCCCGTGTGCTCGGATGCTGAGCTTGATATGATGTGATATGAAGTAATAAAATGTTTTCTCTACGTTTTCATCGTGATGTATCAGGCATAATCCATGCTGTTGGTAAATTTCTCATTAGTTGTGTTCTTGATTTGGCATTAAAACGGTGACATTTTATGCATTTAAAAATTAATCTTCACATTAAATTTCGACCATGTATAATCCAGTTCCTCGTATGGGGATGTGACCTAATATTGATTTTGTACGTCCGTGCATTGTTTATTAGATGATTTTCAATCCGATTCGCTACAAAAGTTTTAAATTTGTTGGGCTTGTTTTTTACCCAACTCAGCCCTATCATTAAGTCTGAAGTCAATTTGGAGACAATCTTCATTTCTTGTTATAGTCTATATCCATTAATTTCGCCAGGAGATTGAATCTGCATAGATCTAGTTTTGGCAATGCTAACTCGGTTGAAATTGGATCTACTCTTGTTTTTGATGTCTAAATTGGATCTGCTCTTGTTTCTGTTATTTTTGGTAGCTTACGTTGGAATCTATCATAGAGATACACTAATGCTGCATATCTACTACTGCTACCATACCAGTCTTCTTGGTTGGCTCTGGTAAACTTGTGATGAGTGATCCACCAACAAAATGTCCTGGTGTTAGTGCTTCATAAATTACGTAAAATGTATGGTGCTAGTTTGTCTTGCCAAACGAGACTTGACTGATTTAACTTCTGCTTCCCAGATACTAGGAAAATGCGGTGCCATTTTGCGCTAAATATTTTCCAACATCATATAAAAATGTTTGATGATATTGCTACTTGAACATTGCTGATAGAATATTTCATTGCTTTTTACATTTACTGTAATTTTCTATTAGTGACAACGAAATTTGCCCCATTGTCACTAAACATGCTTGACGAAAGCACTCGTCGAGCAATAAAACGCCTTAATGCTGCAATAAATCCATCAGTACTGCAATCGTTGACAACTTCAATATGAATGGCCTTCGTGGCAAGGCAAATGCCCTTGGATATTTTTTGGCACCTCCCCTTCTCTTATTTGCCAGTGAAACAGCTCCATTAAGGTCTACTCCAGTATCCTCAAACGGTCTTAAACGGATGGGCCAGAATGCAGGAATTTAAATTGTATACAGGTAACAATCATTTTGCTTAAGGTGGATAATTTATGCTTTTTATTAAATTTACCACTGGATTTCTCAAGTCTCCCGCCTACTCTCATAATGCCGTTTTTGACCAAAAATTGATTCAATGATCTAAAATGACTTTGTTTTTTACACCTCCGTTTCTCTTCAATTGATCAATTTCCTCCGTAAAATCTTCGTTTTGCACCTGTCGGATCAGAATTTCTTCAGCAAATGAGATTTCCCTTGATGTTAAAAACGGATCAATGATGACCGTTTGTTCGTTATTGAGAAAGTTGGGCTTTAAATTGTTACTAAACCGAAACTCTGATTAATTCAGCATACAATGAGTATTAATTAATTTTATCAATAATGTCCTTTCTAACTGTGCTTGTAGTATGACAACTTTCTTTTTCACATTTCTGCTCTTATTTTCCACAGATCTATTATATTGGTCAGGCTGTCCTGATTTGGCCAGGATACTTTCTGTTATTCCACCAAAGATTATATCCATTTAGTTGTGAACAAAGTATACTCCGTGTTGCGACATCTGCCGGATTCTCTCTAGACTTGACGTGTGACATTTATTATTTCTCTCAGACAACTAACGCAATAATGCAAATATATTGTGTGATATATATGCTGCATAGATTTGGATACTGTCTTCAATAGATTCGTGTGAAATACTGCATCCCATAATTTTAATCTTGGTAATAACATCTCTCTGATCAGTGCCACCTTAGTCTTTGCTGTTGTAAGTCTAACTTGAATTGTATTTTTATTAACATATGTTCTGCAGAAAACTGCAGCAGCGTAAGCTTTTCACTTGCATCTGTACAAATATGGAGCACCACTGCTTTCGAACATTACAACCATCGTGAGCTTTTCAAACTCTGATGAGAGGAGGCAATTCAGAATCAGCCAAATTTTGACAGTTAAGTCGTAGGAGATAAAGTTGTGTGCCAAATTTCAAGTTTCTAGTTTATGGGGTGTTACGGAAGGGGTAGGTGGTTAGAGGTCTGAAATGATTGTGGGCGGGTAATGACAGTCGTTTCAGGAGGTTTTTTGATTTCTTTTAACTTTAAACTTTAAACTTTAAACTTTAAACTTTAAACTTTAAACTTTAAACTTTAAACTTTAAACTTTAAACTTTAAACTTTAAACTTTAAACTTTAAACTTTAAACTTTAAACTTTAAACTTTAAACTTTAAACTTTAAACTTTAAACTTTAAACTTTAAACTTTAAACTTTAAACTTTAAACTTTAAACTTTAAACTTTAAACTTTAAACTTTAAACTTTAAACTTTAAACTTTAAACTTTAAACTTTAAACTTTAAACTTTAAACTTTAAACTTTAAACTTTAAACTTTAAACTTTAAACTTTAAACTTTAAACTTTAAACTTTAAACTTTAAACTTTAAACTTTAAACTTTAAACTTTAAACTTTAAACTTTAAACTTTAAACTTTAAACTTTAAACTTTAAACTTTAAACTTTAAACTTTAAACTTTAAACTTTAAACTTTAAACTTTAAACTTTAAACTTTAAACTTTAAACTTTAAACTTTAAACTTTAAACTTTAAACTTTAAACTTTAAACTTTAAACTTTAAACTTTAAACTTTAAACTTTAAACTTTAAACTTTAAACTTTAAACTTTAAACTTTAAACTTTAAACTTTAAACTTTAAACTTTAAACTTTAAACTTTAAACTTTAAACTTTAAACTTTAAACTTTAAACTTTAAACTTTAAACTTTAAACTTTAAACTTTAAACTTTAAACTTTAAACTTTAAACTTTAAACTTTAAACTTTAAACTTTAAACTTTAAACTTTAAACTTTAAACTTTAAACTTTAAACTTTAAACTTTAAACTTTAAACTTTAAACTTTAAACTTTAAACTTTAAACTTTAAACTTTAAACTTTAAACTTTAAACTTTAAACTTTAAACTTTAAACTTTAAACTTTAAACTTTAAACTTTAAACTTTAAACTTTAAACTTTAAACTTTAAACTTTAAACTTTAAACTTTAAACTTTAAACTTTAAACTTTAAACTTTAAACTTTAAACTTTAAACTTTAAACTTTAAACTTTAAACTTTAAACTTTAAACTTTAAACTTTAAACTTTAAACTTTAAACTTTAAACTTTAAACTTTAAACTTTAAACTTTAAACTTTAAACTTTAAACTTTAAACTTTAAACTTTAAACTTTAAACTTTAAACTTTAAACTTTAAACTTTAAACTTTAAACTTTAAACTTTAAACTTTAAACTTTAAACTTTAAACTTTAAACTTTAAACTTTAAACTTTAAACTTTAAACTTTAAACTTTAAACTTTAAACTTTAAACTTTAAACTTTAAACTTTAAACTTTAAACTTTAAACTTTAAACTTTAAACTTTAAACTTTAAACTTTAAACTTTAAACTTTAAACTTTAAACTTTAAACTTTAAACTTTAAACTTTAAACTTTAAACTTTAAACTTTAAACTTTAAACTTTAAACTTTAAACTTTAAACTTTAAACTTTAAACTTTAAACTTTAAACTTTAAACTTTAAACTTTAAACTTTAAACTTTAAACTTTAAACTTTAAACTTTAAACTTTAAACTTTAAACTTTAAACTTTAAACTTTAAACTTTAAACTTTAAACTTTAAACTTTAAACTTTAAACTTTAAACTTTAAACTTTAAACTTTAAACTTTAAACTTTAAACTTTAAACTTTAAACTTTAAACTTTAAACTTCAAACTTCAAACTTTAAACTTTAAACTTTAAACTTTAAACTTTAAACTTTAAACTTTAAACTTTAAACTTTAAACTTTAAACTTTAAACTTTAAACTTTAAACTTTAAACTTTAAACTTTAAACTTTAAACTTTAAACTTTAAACTTTAAACTTTAAACTTTAAACTTTAAACTTTAAACTTGAAACTTGAAACTTGAAACTTGAAACTTGAAACTTGAAACTTGAAACTTGAAACTTGAAACTTTAAACTTTAAACTTTAAACTTTAAACTTTAAACTTTAAACTTTAAACACTTTAAACTTTAAACTTGAAACTTGAAACTTGAAACTTGAAACTTGAAACTTGAAACTTGAAACTTGAAACTTGAAACTTGAAACTTGAAACTTGAAACTTGAAACTTGAAACTTGAAACTTGAAACTTGAAACTTGAAACTTGAAACTTGAAACTTGAAACTTGAAACTTGAAACTTTTAACGTAATTTTGTCTTGGTTCCACATTGGTTCCATTTGTTCAACTCGGTGATTTGGTTTGTGTAATCTGTAGGCGATTAATTCATTAAACTTTTCCTGGCCAATTGAGTGTATCTCCATAGATTTTGTTTGTTGGTGGATCTGCTAATGTTAGTTATAGGTGGAACTGTTTTGTCCAACATTGTTTCATATTTCTTTGCGTATAATATTTTCTCCACATTTCTCTATCTTTCTCTTACGGCTCTTGTATGTGGGATTACTTTGGTTTGCACTCTCTCCTAGAATCACTTCGTTTGTTTTATGTGTTTCTTTCTTTAGTTGTTGGGAAATGCTAAATATTAATTTTGATTTAACGTACTTTAGGGTTCCCTTTTTTATGTGTTTTTAAGGTTCACAATTTCCGCTTGTTAAAATTTTTTATTATTTCATGATCTAATATTATGCTGATCGTCCAAAAAATCTTTGGGAGATAGCTACTAATTTCCCAATGCTAGTTTAAAGTCAACACTTCTGTTAGTTTTGCGGATTATAATAATTTTGCGCATAGCCCGACACTACTTAGTAATCCCTGCTGCATTTATGATACGAAACCATTTAACGACTATTATTACCGGATTGTCCTTTTAATGACTTCTTTAATTTTCGTCGTCCTTCATAAGACACGACATTTACATTGAGTGACATATTTTGTTTTGTAAGTAGCGCATTGTTCATTTTGAGTGAGAGTAGAAGTAGTTAATACCACGATATATTTGGAAGATCAATTTGTGACCTAACAATTTAAATAGATAACAGAATGGGTCAGGCTGATTCTTTGACCCCAAAGCTAATTTGGCCAAAATAGTTTTATACATATACCAATTTACTTTAAATATTCATATTCCATAAAAGGTTAAATCCCAATTAGAGAATTTAAATATTTTCGATTACAAAGTACAATATTTATGTATGCAGATTTTTTTTTGTGAAATTTTAAATAAAATATCGAGGGAATACATTACCTGCGTGAACTCTATCACCGCACACATCCCAATATAATGTTTATATAGGAATGTGCACACAAAGCAATTTACATAAAAATAAATATGGCTTACGATTTCTATCTAAAATTATTTTAATTTAAAAAACGATAAAAAAAAATTAAAAAATTTGGAAATTAAATTCTGTCTAAAGCAAAACAAAAAAAAAATTTTTTTTTTACAATAAATGAGATAAACTCCCAATTCAATTTATTTTCATTTCGTTTTTTTTTTTGTGGGAATTAAAGAAACAAATATGCTAACATTATGTATTGTACATAAGACATTCTGTAAAATATGTATTGTGTTTAAAAAATTAAATAAGTATATTGAAGATACCTTAGGGAGGAGTTAAAACTTTAAAACATTTCTTGTATTTTTTCAACATTTTTGCTTAAAATATTTTCTTGAATACATTTGTATGTACGTAATACAATTAAGCTTTTTTTTCATTTGTGTTTACGAAAGAAAAAAGTTTTTGTAGTCTCAAAATCGTATTAGAGTATTACAGTATTATTCCGTTACAGTATTTGGAGTAGATTATGTAGGTACATGAAGTACTCAGTTGAATTGATAACAAACAAACTTCTATTGTGTGTACCAGTTCTATAT
The DNA here is from genome assembly GCA_963556165.1 of Tipula helvola. Classification (NCBI taxonomy): domain Eukaryota; kingdom Metazoa; phylum Arthropoda; class Insecta; order Diptera; family Tipulidae; genus Tipula; species Tipula helvola. The sequence continues at coordinate 35,074,944 of OY744482.1, read as the reverse complement.
ATCAAAGTAGATTGATTTAAGTTGACAAATAACTAAAATGTACATGTATTGCTCTATTTGATTGCTTTACTTGATTTTTATCGAATCTTTTATTCCCAATCAAATTGATTTTACAAATATAAACGACATCCACCATTTATGTATTTATACAACGGAGTTAGTTTCTAATCAATTTAGATCAGCAACGATTTATACTTAAAATATAAATCTTATAAATGTGTTTTCTTCTCAGCTTATATGTAACAAGAAAACCAAAAAAAATGTTTTGTACTTTGTAATCTTTGTAAATAAATAAAATGAAATTACTTTTCAAAAGAGATGAGCTTCTTTTATATTATCACGTAAAAGCTTATATACATTGATTGAATTTGTTGTACCGTTTGTTAAAAATTTAATAAATTGTATCAAACTGATTTCATTTAGAATATAAATTTCGGTTCATTCGACTAACATATCATTTATAAGTATGACGTATTTGAATTATTTAACTAATCCAGGGATTAGTTTAACCAATACAAATATATTTTAGCTAGGCCAGTTTAGCCAATATTCATCATAGAAAGTTTGCTTTATGTTTGCTCTATATAAAGCACTTTACCCACTGAAAAACGAAAAGAAAAATCGAATTTAGTTGTTTCAATATACAAATTCCAAAATGATTGCTTTGTTTTCTTTAAAATTTTCTGGTTCTTGGCCAAATGTACCACAAAATTGATTTTTTTTTTTTAAATTCTTCTGGTTGTTCCATATAAATATTTGTATCGCTGCAGCTGATAACAACATTCTAATTGCAGTGAACCGCACGATGGGGCTGAAGTTGATGCCGAATGTTGCTGAGAATTTATCGTTGGAAATTGATTTAGAGTTTTTTAATAAAAGTGAAATTTTTTGAGCTGGGATTAAATTCAGTGATTACAGTGATTGTACAAATCAAGCGCCTCAACACTGGTGACCCCAATTTTAATAAAATTATCGCTGTTTTTGTCTAGTTCGCCAATCACGTAGTTCATTCAAGCTGAAGCACAGTTTTCAGATAGACATATTCTGAGTTAAAAGAAAAATTAATCGAATATTATTCTTTGAGTAAAGAGCACCGGATTGAAGAACTATTTTCTAATAGTGAGTTAAGGATAAAAGCCATCCGAATTTTAGAGGCACATGAAACAGTTAGAGGGTACATCCGACACTTTCGGTGATAGTTTAATAATTAAATTGTGGATCAAACGAGATATACCTGAATTAGCAGATAAAATTCATTTATGTCCCTAACAAAACATTTGCTATTCTTCTACTGTTTCTGCGTCATCTACTGCTACAACAACACTTCAAATCGTAAAAGTAGATAGTCTTGAAAGAGAAATTGATGAATTGAAATCTATGGTGCATGCCTTGTCAATCAATTATTATCGTCACAACCATCGATTGAAAACACGTAATTCTGGCCAATCGTGAAGCAGAACTATACCTAATTTCCAAAATAAAGAATTTCCCTGGTAACATTTCAAATTCATAAATCAAGAAACTGCAAAATGACATGCAATTTTAAGTCGAGCGCATAACTCAGAACTAAACACTTCAACAAACTAGAAAGTTCTACTACAATCGCGGCTAATAGTGGATAAACCACCAACGCCATCTTGTTATTAATAACGCCCGAAATAAGTTGATGGTTCTATTAGATATGGAGGCTGACCTATTTGGCATTCTACACACATTTTGTATTGCCGTAAATATTCTAATTTTTTCTTATCAGCTACCAATGGTACCATAATTAGTACAAATGGTAAAAAATTGTTGCACGTTTATTTAGAAATACGAATTAGTTTCATTCATCCATTGCGGATAAATAGCACCGTGTCGATTTTCGATCGACCAAATTTGGATTATTACTTGACTTATTGACTTATAGAGATGACGTTTGATCGACAAAAAAAAATTGGATTTAAGCATACCAACACCTCTATATTATACTTTGGATAGTAATTATTGTTTCTTATTGCAAGAATTTCCTTCACTCGTAACAAGTCTCAATTATGATTTACCATTACAGTAGTCGGTTGTCCATCATATTGAGACAAAAGGCATCTGTCATTTTGTACTCCCAGAGGATTGAATTCAATAAAATTTAAGGCTGCACTATAGAATTTGAATAACATGATTGGCATCCAAGCTGCGATTTTTGCCGTTTAAATGCTGTTACAGTTCCGTATAGGTATCCTATAACTCACCTTCATTATTGTTCTATGAATTTGTATGGTTGTCAAGGATTCTCTCAAAATCATTTGGTCAGGGCATACCACCATATTGCAGTAGCTGGAGAAGATATACACAGGACGCCCATAACAACTCTATTTGGCTTGTTGGAGTTTAATCGAATGCCACTGTTGGCCTATAAGAACTGCTAGTCCATCATATCAAAGTTTTATGAATACCGTGGTAAATGGATTGGAATTTATTTTCACTTACATTGATGACATTTTAGTGTACAGTAGAAATGAAGAGGAATACCAAAATCACCTTAGACAACTTTTTAGATGCTTGGCTGAGTACTTCCTCTTTTTTTTCCTTGGACACATAGTATCTAAGGAAGGAATTAACAATTTTAAAGCGATTTAGAAAATATTTTGTGGTTAATATCTGTTAACGCCGGAATTACCAAACCGGTGTTCCTGAAAGAAAAGAAAATTATTAGTATTATGTAGTTATTAATTGTATTACATTATTATTAATTAGGTATATTTAAATTCATATACTTAGCTTTTATATAAAATGTAATGTTTACACATGTAAATTCAGCTTTATAATTATTTTTATAATGAACACAAATGTAATAGAGCATTCTGTTTTGACAGCTATCAACACTAAAAATTGTAATTCATGCAGTTGGTAGCCGTTCATGATAAAATGTGTACTATAGGTTTTGTAGACGAGTATTGTATTCTCGCACTTTTGTTTTGTATTCTTGTAGCTGTAATTCTTGATTTGTTTTGTAATTTTGGTTTCTCTTCCATCGTCGACGTTCGTGAAGAACACATCAAATAACTTGCAAAAATGTAATTTAAAAATAATAAAATGTTAATGTAAAAATAATAATAAAATGTTAATGTAAAAATACTAAAAAATGTTAATTTAAATAAATATTGAGTAATAAAAAATTTAATACAGTCCACTTAATAAAAATAAAAATATAAACAAAAGTTATTTGGCGAATTCGATATCCAGCGTCGCCATTTTTGGTCCTTCGAGCCGGATGTGTGCTACATGTCGTAAGTGTTAACGTTGATTTACATATTAGTGAATGTTCTACACAAAAATATTTTGAGTTTATTCTATTGTATCGTCGGGCGTGGCACACATTTTGTGTAAAAGTTTTCATATTTGCTGTAAATAGCATGAGTCACGTGTTCGTGCGTTAATTATCATTAATTTCATACGGGACACATAGTTGTTGGTGATTCATTCGTCGGGCGTAGCACACGTGTTGTGAAATAATTAAAGTTTTGTGCTCAAAGTGTTATTCATCGTGTGTCTCACATCAATAATCGATGTATTGGAGAATGATGCCGTAGCTGAGGGATGTATTCCATCCATAAAATAAGGTCGCACGACTTTTCTTCGTCATCTTGTACAGCTATTATGCACATTGTACAGTTATTCTTCGATAAAGTACCAGATTGTTCTTCGTCATGTTGTACAGCTGTTATACAAATTACACAGCTATTCTTCGATAAATTAGAAGATTGTTCTTCGCCAGTTTGTAAAGCTGTTTTTCAAACATTACACAGCTATTCTTCGCTAGCACATATCGCTGTTCTTCGACAATTTATACAGCTATCCTTCGACACGTTACAATGCTACGCATTGCCATTTTGTAAAGCTGCTCTTCAATCATTACACAGCTGTTCTTCGCCATGGTTTAACGCTGTTCTTCAACAATTATACAGCGATACGTCATCAAATTTATACGGGATTCCAACTTATAAAGCTGCTCTTCAACAATTATACAGCTCAACTTCATCAAATTTATACGGGATTCCAAGTTATAACGCTGATCTTCAACAATTATACAGCGGAACTTCATCAAGTGTATACGAATGTGCAATTTATAAAGCTGATCTTCAACAATTATACAGCGGAACTTCATCAAATTTATACGGATGTCAAATTTATAACGCTGCGCTTCAACAATTATACAGCGGAACTTCATCAAATTTATACGGACGTCCAAATTATAACGCTGCGCTTCAACAATTATACAGCGGTACTTCACAATTTATACAGTTGTTCTTCGAGAATTTGCACAGCTGTTCTTCGTCAGGTGATAAACCTATTATTCGACAACCATATCGTCATTCTTTGAGCAATTATACAGTAAGTCTTCAACAATCATACTGTTATTCTTCGATCAACTATACAACTAGTCAACAAACATACTGTTGTTCTTCGTTCAACTACATCGCTGTTCGTATACAGCCATTCTTCAACGTTTTTTACAAGGCTGTTATTTGGCAATTATATCGCTGCTCATCAATATTTTCACGCAAGTTTTTTGCGACGTTCTTCGGTTTGTTCTATACACGTCTGTTGTTCAACATTATCAACGTCATTATGAGTTTCATGGAGGAAAGCTCACGGCTTGGCCACTTGGCGGAGTTGTTATCAATGCTGAGATCACATTTGGCGTATCTTCAAGGTCGTGTCGATGGTTGTCAGACCATTGAGACCCTCAAATTATTGGGGACATGCGTGCGGTCGGTGTGCGGTAAGTGTCAGTTATTGTTATTGGAAGTGGATTCATTGGCCGAGAACATGGTTGGTGAACACGATGATATTGAGTATTTCGAGAATGAGCTGCGGGCCTTGGTTTCATCCAAGATAACCGGACTCAAGAGGTCCATTACATGTGAGTATTGCACTGGTGCACATTCGCTTGTGAGCTGCCCGTCGTTCCGTGCAGATGAGGTAACACCGCAAATGGCGTTTTGCTCGACACCATCGGTTGTGCACAAATTGCCTCGTTGCTAAGCACTATGTACGAGATTGTACCAGACCACCGTGTGTATTGTGTTCTTTGAAACACAATGTTTTACTGCACTACAGGAACCACCAACCAATGCTACAGTAGTTATTAGTGAACTACACTAGTTTCTAGTTCACTAATATCTGTTCATATTATTTATTTGTATTTAATTTTTATATATAATATTTGTTTAGTGATCTATGTGTCACATTTATCAAATGTCATTGAACTTTAAATTATGCTATTTTGTTATTTCACTAAGTGAATTCAAAGTTATTAAATATTAAAATGTTTATCAAACATTAGTTTTCACCTCAAATTCAATCATTAATTAATTTCAAAACCATTTTTCAAATTTGAGGTATTTTGACTCAAATCGTTTTGAGTAATGTTGTTTATTTAGTTTAAAAACAATTTGTCAAATGCTAGTTATTATTTAATTCAAAATCAATTTAAAATATCAATGATTATTCAGTTTAAATTATTTTGTCAGATTTAGCTTGTTGTTCAAGTCATCAATAATTAATGATTTAACATATATAATTTTTTGAAGTCGCGTTGTTGATATGTCGCTTTAAGCAACTGATTTGAATTTTCAGTAGTTCTTGGAGTTTAATTTAGTAGCTAAATTTGAATTATTAATTATTATTAAAGTACAGTGATCAGTATTGGGGTGAAGTTATGAATTAACTTCACAATTTTCCAAGTACTATGAAATTCAATTGGACAGTTTTGTTTTGATCCAATAATTCATTTTTCAAGTTTATTAGCTGATTAATTTCAACATTTAAAACTAATTATTATTTATTCATTAGACTTAATTTATTGGTAGTAAGTCATTAACCTCAAACATTCATTTTGTTAAATTATTAAATTATTATCGACCTTCAATTAAATATTAAAATTTAATAATATATTAAAGTTTAAATTAATTTCGCAAATTAGTACTCCATATTATATTATATGTAAATTAATTGATATGAAGTTATCAAGTACTGGATTTTAATTTTATTATCTAACTGCAAATCGATCACTTATTATGGAATCACACTGATTTATGTTCACAGTGCTAACGTGGTAGTCAATTCCGATCATCAAGAAGTACGTGTTTCTGAAATAACTTCAAATTTATATTAATTGTTGAATTTTAGACATTATTGTTAGTCAATTAAGTACATCGCCAATGTCTAAATTGGGAATTATTTTTATTCATATATTAGTTCAATAATTAACTTCAAGAATTTAGCAATTGTTATTGAATTTTGCATTATATACTGGTTTATTTTATTTTCAACAAGTTGGTTTTCACATTGACCGATTGTTGATTACTTTAATATTTTCAATGTCAAACTTATCCTTATATATTGGGAAATAATCAGTCATTAATTGAAAATTTACCACCATTATTGATTTTTTCAATTTCATTTTTTTTATTGTAATCAATTTAGTTGTGAATTTATCAGTAATGGCGTAATTTCAATGTCCATTGCAAATTAATCAATTACTGTTTTTTACTTTAAAATTATTTCAAAGTTTGTAATTCAATATTTAAGTTTAATTCATTTCAAATTAGTTAAATTCAATAGTATAGTATTGTCAATGAATAATTCAATTACAAATTTGTAAATCGGAAGTGACTTTGAAGTGTAATTTTGGCAATCATTCGGTTCAACTTTATAAATAATTATTTAGCTTCAATAACTTATACACATTTATTCCAGACAAGCTTGGTTTATCAATTAGTAAACTTAAATTCGATAATACAAAAATTCATTTCAAATTTGCAATCAATGATTTTTAATCTCAAGATACATTGTTATATAGTCTTAAGTTTTGAGTGTGCTATTTGTTTAAAGTACACAGACTTTAAGATCGCGGGCATGTTAACGCCGGAATTACCAAACCGGTGTTCCTGAAAGAAAAGAAAATTATTAGTATTATGTAGTTATTAATTGTATTACATTATTATTAATTAGGTATATTTAAATTCATATACTTAGCTTTTATATAAAATGTAATGTTTACACATGTAAATTCAGCTTTATAATTACTTTTATAATGAACACAAATGTAATAGAGCATTCTGTTTTGACAGCTATCAACACTAAAAATTGTAATTCATGCAGTTGGTACTTTGGTAGCCGTTCATGATAAAATGTGTACTATAGGTTTTGTAGACGAGTATTGTATTCTCGCACTTTTGTTTTGTATTCTTGTAGCTTTAATTCTTGATTTGTTTTGTAGTTTTGGTTTATCTTCCATCGTCACGTTCGTGAAGAACACATCAAATAACTTGCAAAAATGTAATTTAAAAATAATAAAATGTTAATGTAAAAATAATAATAAAATGTTAATGTAAAAATACTAAAAAATGTTAATTTAAATAAATATTGAGTAATAAAAAATTTAATACAGTCCACTTAATAAAAATAAAAATATAAACAAAAGTTATTTGGCGAATTCGATATCCAGCGTCGCCAATATCAAAGGTAAAAACACTTCAGTGTCAATCGATAGCTTGAAACCAACGTACACAACAGAAATCTCTGCCAGTTTGAATGAGTTTACGCGAATCTGTAAAGTTTTTTTTTTCAGAATATATCAAAACTTACCATTAGGCTTCGCTTTTATTATAAATAAAATATTTATGCTTATTTCTTATGGATTAATTGTTATATAAATATCGTATAAATTTCTGGTGTCTGGAACCGGTCCGAGTCTTTAATGCTACAAGACCTTTCCTTTTTAACAAGAAACTTCGAATAGAAAATGTTTCTCGTTCGATGCTCACCAAGTACAATTTTAGGTAAATACATGATATTTTGAATTTCATGTACTTATTATATGTATATGTTGAGTTGGATGTATTTTTCTATAGATGCGTATAAATATTTTGGATTTATTGCTTGTTTTTTCGGAAGGAAGAATTTTTGTTGTACAAAGGCATCGAGCACGATAATGTTGTTATTGTTTCTCCTCTATCCAAATATTTGTAGTTGACTAAGACGAATTCGCAAACGAAAAACTCACCATGGATTGGAAACAATTTTGATTTAAAGTTTGAAATTGGGAATTTGAAATGAAATTTGGATCTGGAATTTTATATTTGAAATTTTGAACTAAAGTTTGGAATTTAGAATTTGGAATTTGAAATTTAAGATTTGAAATTTGGAATTTGAAATTTGGAATTTGGAATTTGAATTTTGAAGTTTGAAATTTGATATTTGGAATTTGAAATTTGGAATTTAAAGTTTGAAATTAACAATTTTGAATTTAAGATTTGAAATTTGAAGTTGGGAATTTAAAATTTGGAATTTGAAATTTGGAATTTGGAATTTAAAATTTGAAATTTACAATTTGAAATTTAAGATTTGAAATTTGAAGTAGGGAATTTGAAATTTGGAATTGTAAGTTTGGAATTAACAATTTTGAATTTAAGATTTGAAATTTCAAGTTGGGAATTTAAAATTTGGAATTTGATGTTTGGAATTTGGAATTTGAATTTTGAAGTTTGGAATTTGCAACTTGGAATTTGAAATTTGGAATTTGGAATTTAAAATTTGAAATTTACAATTTGAAATTTAAGATTTGAAATTTGAAGTAGGGAATTTGAAATTTGGAATTGTAAGTTTGGAATTTGGAATTTGAAGTTTGGACTTTGAAATTTGGAATTTGAAATTTGGAATTTAGAATTTAAAGTTTGAAATTTACAATTTGGAATTTAAGATTTTAAATTTAAACTTGGGAATTTAAAATTTGGAATTTAGTGTTTGAAATTTACAATTTGAAATTTAAGATTTGAAATTTGAAGTAGGGAATTTGAAATTTGAAATATGGAATTGAAGTTTGGAATTTGGAATTTGAAATTTGAAGTTTGGAATTTGAAATTTGGAATTTGAAATTTGGAATTTAAAGTTTGAAATTTACAATTTGGAGTTTAAGATTTGAAATTTGAAGTTGAGAATTTGAAATTTGGAATTTGAAGTTTGGAATTTGGAATTTCAAGTTTGGAATTTGAAACTTGGAATTTGAAATTTATAATTTAAAGTTTGAAATTTACAATTTGGAATTTAAGATTTTAAATTTGGAATTGGGAATTAATTTGGAATTTGAAGTTTGGAAATTGGAATTTGAAATTTGAAGTTTAGAATTTGAAATTTGAAATTTAAAGTTTGAGATTTACAATTTGGAATTTAAGATTTGAAATTTGAAGTTGAGAATTTGAAATTTGGAATTTGAAGTTTGGAAATTGAAATTTGAAATTTGAAGTTTAGAATTTGAAACTTAGAAGTTTAACTTTTTGAAGTTTGGAATTTAAAGTTTGGAATTTGGAGTTTGAAATTTGAAGCTTAAAGATGGAAATTTAAAATTTGAAATTTAGAATTTGAAATTTGAAGTTTGAAATTAAAAATTTAAAATTTAAGGTTTGAAATTTGGGATTTGGAATTTGGAATTTAAACCCAAGTAACAATTTTGCTCTAGATATGTTTTAACAGCGCACTTAGAGCTACTTTATAAATCCGCAAGGTCTAACTTTAGGTTTAGAAGGGCTCTTAGAACTTTTTTAAAGCTAAATTTAAGCAAAAGTAGAACTCTTAGAGTTACATTTTTGCTCAATAAAAATAGTTTTTTTCGCTTTTAGAAGGTACTTAAATAAGAGCAACTATAACGTTGAATATAGAACGCACAGCTCTATAAAATTTTAGATTTTTGCAGCTAATTCCTTTAAAGGAGAATCATATAACATTATTTAAACACGTAAAAATGACTGGCCAACTTCGTATTATTGAAATAACAATAACAAAACGAACAATTTCGACGCAAACGAATTATACCGAATATTGACATTTGATTTTATAACATTTTTCTAAAATTGTTTCGATTGAATAAACCTCGAACATAAGTATCAATATTTATTTACTATTTGTGGTTTGTAAATACTGAAATATCTATGCAGTATTTATATGGTGAAAGCTAGAACGATGCCTACTAAATTATAAAATAGCCACTTAAATCTGTAACATTTGAAAATTCTATAAGTAATTATTGAAAGCAAAAAAAAGTCATATTTTCATGAAAAGTTTAATTTTACGTTTTCCTTAAAATTGGTGTAATTGCTTTAGCCTAATTTTGTAGAAAACGCTGGAATTTCCGGCTCTACATTGTAAAAATAGGGTCTTATGTTATTAGCTAAAAATATTATTTAAACATGGCCGTCAAGTTACAATTTTATTTTTAGTCAAGAATGCACGGTTTTATGTTATTGTTAACCTATACAAATTTAGAGCATTCTCTCTCTTAATATTTTGTTGTACAGCTTGGCGCTCTAAAAGATAATAATTTTATACAGCAGGTTCTATAAAAAATTAAAAATGGCTAACATATTTTTTAACCACTCTAGTAGAGCAAATTAGGGGTAATAATTTTTTTTTACTACCTCTTCTGCGTTATGCGTACAAATGCGACATATTAAAATTAAGAAAAATCAAAAAGAAAAAAATGCTTTAAAATGCAATAAACTAATTCCTCCTGCTCTAAAGAGTATAAGTTATATAAGCCAGCTGTATATTAGGAAACTGCAAGTTTGTGTATTTTACAGCAAACTAATAAATGAGCAATAAACTCTAAATGTGCTTTAATACAGCTCTTAAATAGGAAAAATTAGGCTCGTAGAAACATTTTATTCTATGACATACAAGGCTCTATATGAGAAGATTGTTTACAAGCAAAAAGAGCTAAAACCATAGGGAAACAATGAATTAAAGCAGCATACATTTTGCGTAAAACGACAAATTTAAAATATTTATCTTGTAGGCTTTAGGCTAATTTTTCCAGTTTTAGAACTGTAATAGAGATCAATGTTGCTCGCAGCTTTAAAAATTGTTACTTGGGAGGTTTGAAATTTACAATTTGGAATTTAAAATTTGAAATATGAAGTTGGGAATTTAAAATTTGGAATTTGAAGTTTGGTATTTGGAATTTGAAACTTGGAATTTGGAGTTTGAAATTTGGAATTTGAAGATTGAAATTTAAAATTTAGAATTTGGAATTTGAAATCTAGAATTTAAAATTTGAGATTTAAAGTTTGAAATTTGAAATTTGGAATTTGGAATTTGAGTTTAAGACGAGCACTCTATTTTCCACATTAACTTCAAAAACAATCAGTTTATGTTTTCCCAAAACATAAATTTGTGTTTACCGCGGATACTAAAATTAAAAGAAAATTCATAAAGAATCACCGAGACCCAAAATTATAATAAATATGATTTGCACTTATCTAAAATTATGGCTGATCGGTACAACATTTAAATACTGGCAAATGGATTCTTTGCCTTTAAAATATTAAAATTCTACATTACATTATATGAGCCTCAGTTATCTGCAGAAACTATGAATTGCGCCTTACAAGCGTATTATACAATACATAAACATAATACCGGGCTCATTGGACTACACTTTGTTCATGGTCTTTCGAGCCGGATGTAAAAATTTCCTAATGGCCGATATTTTCATCAAATGTTGTACGAAGTTCCGCTAACAAAATTTGTTTAAGTAAAATCAAAATTTTCGAAGTCAAATGATTTTTTTGAATCTCCGTAGAATGGACTTGATGTAATATTGATCCAATGAGTTTTATTTACTTTCAAAAGAGGTTTTGGTTCAAAGATCGTTTTCCTATTTGCACTGTCACAGATTTTATCGGTACCTCAATCTCTATTAAGCAGGAATTTGTAACGTTTACATCTTATCCTCAGAGCCAAAAATGACCATTGGCGGTAAGCCGTTTGAGAACCAATTTCAGAGTACATACAGTAATATGCAGACCCGCACTAATGAAACAACTATGCAACCAAAAACTCGATTTTATTTTGATTGCTGATTAATAAATCAATAAAGTCAGTTGGTAAAAAAGAACTGATATAAAATTATTAGTATTGCGGTATTGAAGAGAATTGTTCCGCGGGACATACATTAAGAGTGGCTGCCAATTCTAAACAGTACCACATCATAAATAAAATTTTATGCAAATATTTGAAATATCCATTGGACATAGAAATTTAATTTAAATTTATTTTTTTATAATTTTGACACGATGCGGTAAAATACAATAAAAATAAAATTGTCAGCAAAATTAAATTTTAACATATTATGTGTATATGTGTACATAAACATAAAATTACTGAATTAGAAATAATATTATGATTTTTTATTTTTATTTATTTCTAATAATTTTATTATAATTTACTAAACGTATTTGTTTACGACTGTTATAAACTACATACATGGTAAATATTTATTATTGATTAAACGAATTTAGAATCTGTGCATACACAGAGTTTACGGCAATATGATTTTGTAATTAGGGCAACGATTTTTTGGAATTTATTTGGGCGGTTTATTGATCAGCCAGGTATGTAGAATATAAAGTTTGATAACTTCTCTCTTCGAAATATTTTATTTACATACCACCCACTAATTTAATTATATACAAACTATTTTTAATTTAATGGTACATTAATTACCTATATAGAAATATAGTACATAGTACTTGCTAATTCATATTAAATATTTTACAAAACTTAATTTTAAATACATTAAAAATCTCATAATCATAAAAATTTATACACATGAGTGACTTGCGTTTCAAAAAAAAAAAAAAAAAAAATCCTAAATAAAATGGAATTTTATGGAAACGTCACATATTCTCGTATACATATCCAACTTTCAACATACATATTATTTATTTGATGCGAATATGTTGTCGAGTGTCGTGCCACATAAAAATAGAATTAGCTAAAACTTTTAATTGTTTTAAGCATTTTTATTTTATTATGTTTAAATACTTTGCTGAAGAGCTTTGTTTTATGACATTGTTACAAATTTCAAACATGTTATGGGAATATGTGATGGTAGTCTGATTTATATTTTGTTTTAAACGCTATCAGCATTGCACTGAAGTTTACAGAGAACGAAAATAGTTCTTGAAATAAGTAAATTCCAAGAAAGCATGGGATAAGCATGGTCTGTTTTTAACAGTGGAAAATGAAATTATGTGACAAATAATTATGTGGAAATTCAGGGCATTGTGTTTTATTTGCTTCCAAAAGCGATTTCGTTTTGAACTGTTTAAATATCACGCCAACGAAATTATTTGGACCGTATTTAATTTATTGTAAATGTTTATTTATTATTTTTTATGATTAAAAGTAAAAAATCTCATTATAAAAGTTTTAAATTTTGTTCTTACAAATTATTATCGTGATATAAGCCACAGCAGTAAAAAATATAAAATTGATTCATCCCACTGTATTAATAAAAAATTCTGTTGAAGACAAAGCTTTTTTGTGCGACGACGAAAGATAACAAAATATAATTCAGAGTATCATCGCATTTTTCTATGAGATATTCGAAATTTGTGACAATAAAGCTCTTTAGCATAAGCTTATAAACATATAAAATAAAAATTCTTGAAACAATTAAAAGTTTTACGTAATTCTATTCTCACTCCTAATTTTGAATTTCTATAATTCGCTTTGAAACATTGAAACGATTTTGCAATGTATCGAGGTAAAAAACTTTGTCCATCCTCCATTTGATTTTGTTGATTGCTCGACCACATATAGATGGCGACAAGTTTTCACCTTTGATAAGAACTAACTCGTTGATTTTTATGGTAGTCTCCTTGTTTTACCATTTGGACCTTTTTGTAACAAGTGGTTGAGATAATCATTAGTCCAACGATGCCAGAACACTTGTACACGTTGTTGTAAATTTTGCCATGTAGAAAGCCGGGATTCTTTTATCTCCATAACAACCTGGAATGTGGTAACTAGACTAACGGTTGGCCAATTAAGAAATGACCCGGTGTCAAAACGTCAATTGCCGTCGGGTCTTCATGCAGTAGTCATAGTGGTATGCTGCTTAATAGTGATTCAATTTGAGTAATGATGGTGTACATGTCTTCAAACTTTAAAGGTAAATGGTGCATTTACTGCTCTCTTCAAATTGGCGGTGGAATAAAATTGAATTTTATTTTGTGCTGCAACAAGAATCGGGCGGTGCCATTTTATCAAAATTAGCTTTAAAGAAAGAGAAAATGTCAGTAAAATAATTGTTAAAAAACCTCTTCTGGGATAAAACCTATTTAATGCCCGAATGTATGCATTCGTCGAAAATTTGCTAACCAATTGTTGCCGACCTCTACCATTGTGCAATTTAAGCTGTATTGGGCTAGCATAATCGATACCAACTCGGAAGAATACACGTGAAAATGTTACACGGGTCGCAGGAAGATTACTCATGGGTTTATTTACTGGTTTTACACGATATCTGGCACAAACAGCATGCACTTGTGATATATCTCACGAACAATGTTTCCGATGCCCAATATCCAAAACTACTGCCGAATCAAACTGGTGAGTAATGTCGGACCTGCATGTAAATTGACTTCGTGTAAATCGCTCTGGATAGATCTAATGCTAAGAGGCAGGATTTTAAATGTCAGTTTGCAAGCAGAGAACTCCCACTTTAAATGGGTTCAGCTTGACTTTTATAGATGAAACAAAGTTTCTGGGTCTCGTTTTAGACAGTAATTTAAACTGAAAGCCTAATATTATGGATGGGGTGGAGCCCCGCATGGTCCTTTGGCTATAAACTGCAGTGGTCAGACGTATTTTTCTGTATGGGGTTACAATCTGGTGGCCTGCTCTGGACAAAATTGTCAACCGAAAGTTCCGAAAACAATCTCTCTGTGGATCATTACTGCACTGAGGAGCACATGCACTCAGGTATGGGAGACTATGCAATTTTGACTCCTCTAGATATCTTGGGAAAACAATGGGCATCTTGCAATTCCATACGACTGAAATCCATGTTAATGTGGACCTGCAACAATACAGGGCAATCTATACTGTGTAACAAAGGGCTTCCCAAGACCACCGACTATACTGTCCCGTCACTATATTTTGATACAAAGATCCGGACTGTATCCCATCCAGAGAGGACTGAATGATGGATGCAGTTTTGGAACCAGGAGTTTTAAACTTCTTCATCGGTGGTCAAAAATAGGATGGAAAAATCGGGGCTGGGGTGGTCTGCGAGGAACTTATGTTAACCCTCTCCTTCTATCTCCTCGACTACTGTAGCATTTTTCAATCTGAAGTAACTGTGATAAAGGGAGCCGTGGACTGGTTTAGGTATAATGTAATATCGATTTCAGTTCAGCATTCATATTATATGGGTACCAGGACATTTCATTAGTACAGGGAATATAAAAGCCGATGAACTGACTCGACGTGAGACAACGGGCCACATCTCAAACAGCAAAAAGGATATTGAAATGCCCCTTGCGGTATGCAAACTGGTGCTTCAGGAGGATGCTAGTAAGTTGACGAACGACAGATGGTGAAGTAACACCTCATGGTCTGGCTAAAGTTGGATTTGGCGACATCCAAACAGCTCATCTCACTTCAGCGGGATCAGATCAGTGTGGTTGTTGGAGTAATTACGGGGCACTGTCTCATAGGCAGACATGCGAGTAGACTTGGTTTCTTCTCACATGACTACTGTCGTAGTTACGAGGACGAAGAGGAGGAAGAGACAGTACTTCATCTTATTTGCACCTGTCCTCGTCTGGCACGAAACAGACTAAAGTTTCTAGGGGTATCCCTCTTCAACGACCTGACGGACCTTAGTACGATGGACGTCAGTAGCATCCTGCGCTTCGTAACAAGCTCGAAGTGGTTTTAATGAGCTGGAGGAAACATTTTTATATTGTGGTATGGCTACGGACCTTTTTGTGCCTATGCCTGGTCCTAGTGGACCGCCACCTAAATGTTACCTAACCTAGAGGTGGATTAGAGGTATCCGCCTTTGTCAAGGAATGGTGAAAGCATAAGCAGTTTGCTATTCTCATTTATTGATTTTCTGCACTGCATACTACAAATCTCGTTTCCAAATAGTGTGAATTGAACATAACGCAAACATATGCTTTCGGCTCTCAAATATAATTCAAATGAGTTGTTGTTTTGTTTCTTGTACCTACAGCTGAGACGTCTGGCTGTGGTTGAGAACGAGCCTGTTCTACTGTTTAAAAAATGTAATTTGCGTCGTGCCAATTTATCTGCAGCATTAACCAGGAAGGATACTTCCACCATAATGTATTGTTCATCAAATTATGCGCATGTGAGCCTCGGGAAATCAAATCAGCAGGATTGTCGCAACCTCTAATATGATTCCAATTTTGTAGCGGTACACGATCAATTATTTGAGATGTGCAGTTAACGACGAACGTCTTCCATTCTCTTGGATTACCTCTTAATCATGCCATTACTATCTTGGAGTCACACCAAGCATTAATATCGCTGACTTTAGCTTGAATAATTTGATTCACTTAGATTTAGCGATTATTATATTAATATGTACCTTATCGGCATTATCTAAAATGCGCAAATATATCACTGCACTGTAAGCCTTCCCTGAAGCATCGCAGAAACCATGAATTTCTACAGATTTGACCGTCAAACTTACTTGTACATATCGTGGGTGTGCAGACCGAGATTTGGAGTGCCAGCGTCCAGATTTTGCGTGGTTACCAATAATTCGCAGCCGTCTTCTAATATGTGGCTGAGTAGTTTCACACAATTCGATTTTAGCATTCTTAGATGAAATCCATGCTTTGAGTACATTGATGACGTTGTTCAATCGTCAACCAAGTCACCAACATAAAATGGGTCACCTATTGAATTCGTTCTTATAATCACTAGCTAGTTGTAATAGAGTTCTAACTGCTAGGAAAGCTTCTGAACTCATACCATATGTTAGTTTGCAGAGCTCATAATGAGTGGGTGGCTTATTCGGATTGGTTCGTGACAATATTCTCTGCATATTGCGATCATCTTAGTTGACCAAAACCTGGCGGTACATCTTTTCAATATCACCATAGGGAAACCTACATACCTTGTGCTGTCGAAATCGTGTAATTACATCATTCAGATCATTTTGAAGGACTGGACTGACCTCTAAAATGTCATTTATTGGTATGCCAATGGAGGATTTACAAGACCCGTCCAAAACGACCCTAGGCTTAGTTGTTGAGCTGTTCTTTTTAATTTCACCATGAATGTGGTAGGTAAAAGCGCAATTAATTTTAACCTGCTTTTCTGGATCATTAATTGTGGTCATATGTCCCAATAATAAGTATTACTCCATGAACTTGTGTATTCCGCCTTGAAGTCGGGATTTTTGTGGAATCGTCGTTCCGTTGTTAACAGTTTCAATGCTGCTGTATATGAATCTCCAATTAGATTTTCCGGGTGCCTTAGAGAGAGACGCACGATTTACAGAATTTTTATAAAATAATTCATACTTTGATTTCGGTATTTAACATTGAGAAGGTCGCTCCTCCAACTCCCAGAATTTTTGCAATGCGTTCAATACAGATCCTTCCTTAGTAACCTTGATCGAGTAGGATCTTATACTGCTTTGGTTTTGAATAGTCCCAGAAACAAGCCATCGAAATACTGTGATATCTTCAGAAATCGATTTCTTTTCCTGCCTCAAGCATTCGAAGGAAACGTCAACACCTAGCAGGACGTCAATATTCGCTGGTACTGAAAACTTTGGATCAGCCAGGTTATACTTTATCAAAATGTGAGTTAAATTGTCGATTGGAACTTGATGAGTATGAATCACGTTTAGCTCTTCAAATGGAAAAACCCTAGCCATACTTTTGATGTTCGTTCGTCCTCTTGTCATCGTTGCTGCAACATCAGCTAAACCAGAGATTGTATGCTTTGAAAATTTCCTGTTGAGGTTAAGTTTTTGGACTAGCGACTCTGTAACTAATGAAGCTTGCGATCCCGAGTTCAGCAGTGCACGCACTGTGACACTTTGTCCGTTCCCATTCGTTACATGTACCTGTGCAGTGGGCAAGAAGACGCTTCTAAGCATCTAAGATAAAAACACGTGTCAGTTCTAAGTAACCTAACAATAGGAGTGTTGGAAATAATTTTAATCAAAACCAAGTTGCCAATTATTTTTCAAAATGGACTGTGTATAAATCAATACTAAGTACTCCAACACTCAAAATAACCAAAACACCAATTTATTTGTTTTTTAAATAAAACTCAAAATGTAGCACACAAAAATAATTTTTTTTTTATTTCAAGGATTGTAATAATCCGCTTTGTTTCACAAAATGTTTATAACTAACCAACAAACCATACATCTTACAAGTTAAAACCCTATATACATTAATATTTCATTTTTGAAAAGAAACCAAACTGTGTTCGCCCTATCTACAGTATTAATTCAAATTTACACGGAAATTGGACTCTGTTCGCATTTCAAACTATCAATAACCCAACATTCCATCTTTGAGTAATTCAACCAAGACAAAATGTTGAGTAATATTTCAACATCGCCCCACCTTTTAAATGTTGACCATGGTCCCTTTTAAAATGCGAGCACCTTCCAGTACAATATTGTTGCAGTTTTAAAAACAAAAATAATAATTAAAAATTCTATAACTACGTTAACAATTTATCACTTAAATAATTTTCATGTTTCCACTACTTGTTTCTGACTGTTGTACACCCTGGCCTACTTCAAATGGTAACCTTGCTAATTATGATATTCCTCGTTCAATTATACCGCCTTTTGTTCGAATAGCTGCACATCTAACATATCCATCAGCACCTGGAAACACCTTGTGAGCTCTACCCATCATCCAATGAGTACTCGGAAGATGTTCATCAATAATCAACACCAAATCATTCACACAAAGATTTGGTTCTGGTGTATTATTTTTATTCCGTTGTTGAAGACTTCTAATGTACTCACAATTGAATCGCTTCCAAAAGTGTTGAACGATTTGTGTAAGTTGCTTCCATTGATTTAACCAATTTGTTGCAATTGCTGTAACGTCTGGTTCCATTATTGAATTTATTGCAGACCCAGTCAAAAAATGACCCGGAGTCAATGGTTCGAAATCATTTGGATCTGACGACATCGCTATCAATGCCTTCTATTTCAACTATTAGCGTATACAGGAATTCTAGAGTCATGATTCTTGAACCCACAATTCTTTTCAAATGCTGCTTGAATATCTTTATTCCAGACTCCCACAGTCCACCGAAGTTTGGAGTTCTTGGAGGTATGAAATTCCACATGAATCCATTTTCGATACATGCTTTCATGATTTGTTCATTCGATTTGGCTAACAATATTTCCATTTCTTTGATTCGATTATTCGCACCAACAAAATTAGTGCCGTTGTCACTCCACACTGTAGCTGGTTTGCCTCTTCTGCTACAAAATCGTTTCAAGCATGCTATGAAAGCATCCGCTGTTACATCTTCTACCACCTCTAAATGAACGGCTTTTGTTGTCATGCAAATGAACATACAGACATATACCTTATTATAAGTATCCTTTCGTTGATTCTTATATCGGATTGAAAATGGTCCACAAAAATCCACTCCCGTATTATAAAATGGTCTACAAGATTCCAAACGAAATTTTGGCAATACCCCCAATAATTGTTTCAATGGTTTAGCCTTGGCCTTGAAACATTCTTTACATTTACTTAGAACTCCTTTCACGTAGCTGAAACCTTTCAGAAACCAATACTTCTGTCTCAACGTCGTCAAAGTCTGCTGAACTCCACAATGCTGATTAGAAATATGAACATGCATAACCAATAGACTTGATGCATGGTGATGTGGTAACAAGTATTGATGTTTTTCACCAACACGCATCAAATTTTCCTCATCTAAAAAAGGACTTAATGGAGCCAACTTGCTTCTTTTTGGCACGTAGCCCTTCCGTTGTATACAATCAATATCTTCTTGGAAATACTCATGCTGCATTATTCTAAACAACATTTTTAAAGCTCCATCGTGATCATCCAAATTGATTAGTCCGCGAGATCGTCTACATACTGATTTGCGACAATTGCTTATAAACCTGTAGAAGATAGCAGTCCAATGTAACAATTTTGTATAAGAACTAAATGTTTTGGTTCTCAAAACATCTTCTAACTTCACTGCTAAAATATATACGTAGCACTTTTCGTTTCTGGTACTTCATCCACCCTTCGAATACATTTCAACACATGTTTAGACCAATCATCCTCATCAGTCAATAGAAACCTGGGCCCACTGTACCACTCCTCATCTCTGCTAAATACGTCTGCAGGATTCTTTTTACCCTCAACATGACACCATAACATTTTTGTAGTTAGTTTTTGTATTTCCGCTACTCTATGTGCCACAAACGTCTTTCATATTGTAAGATGCCATCATTAGCCATTGTAAAACAGTTGTGGAATCTGACCACAAAATAACTGAGTCATTTGAAATATCCAATACTGTAGCAACTTCTTTAACCAATCTAGCCAACAGTAAAGCAGCATTTAATTCCAAGCGTGGAATTGATTGAACTTCCAATGGTGCGACCCTAGATTTACTACACACCAAATTAATGGTCTTATTATTTGATTTATCGACGCACCGTACATATAAGCATGCTCCATATGCCACCATTGAGGCATCTGCAAAACCATGTATTTCGATTTTTACTAAGTTGATCTGCATAACACATCTTGGTATTTTAACATTGTTGATATTCAGTAATTGATTATAGAATAATTGCCATTTCTCCATTAATGGACCTGTTAACTCTTCGTCCCATTGTAATTTGAGCAACCATAATTGCTGCATAATTAGTTTTCCTGTTACAATAACCGGACCAATCAAATCCAATGGATCAAATAATTTTCCAATACATCACAACAAATTTTGTTTCGTAATCTTATATGGCTCTTCAGTTAAATTAATATTAAATTGAAATTTATCGTCCCTTGCATCCCAATGTATGCCCAATGTTTTTATGCATTCTATTGATTCCATCATTGCTTCATCTACAGGAATATCTCGTTTTAAACGATCATCGTTTGTAACCCATTTGCGTAAGTTCATGCCAGCACCTGACAATATTGCAATTAATTGACGTTGTGGTTCAATTGCCCGTTCAATGTCATTACTTCCAGCTAAAACATCATCGACGTAAAAGTTTTCTTTCAATGCTTTTGCTGCCATCGGATAATTTTTGAATTCGTCTGCTGCCAATTGCGTTAAAATTGTCATAGCTAAGTATGGCGCTGAGGCAGTTCCATATGTAACTGTCAATAATTCATATTCTTCAAAAAGCCGTGATGGACCTTCTCTCCAAACTATTCGCTGATATGGAGTATGGTGATTAGATACCAATATTTGACGGTACATTTTTTATATATCAGCCGTAAAGGCATAGATATAGGTTCGGAAACGAAGTACTGTATGAAACAAGTCAGGATGAACCTTTGGCCCCACTAATAATACTTCATTTAAAGAGAGACCAGAAGTTGTCTTTGCAGACGCATCAAATACAACACGTAATTTGGTTGTCGTTGAACTAGGTTTCACCACAGCATGATGCGGTATAAAATAACTATATTGTAAACTACAGTTAGGCTCGACTTTTTCCATATGTCCCAACCTTTTATATTCCCGCATAAATTCAACATAACTGTTTTTTAATCCTTCATCTTTAGTAAATTTATGTTCCAAATAGTGGAAACGATGAACTGCTTGTGCCTTAGATTCTCCTACTAACAGCAAATTTGTTTTAAACGGCAAGTCCACCCAATAGCAACCATTACTGTCTCGTCTATGCGTGTTTTCGAACAATGTTTCACATAACCTTTCTTCTTCTGATTGTATTGGTTAATCGTTAAATGTTTCAGCTGCCCAAAATTGTTCAATGATTCGATTGACTGATTCTTCAGGATCATTATCGTATGTCGACAAAAAACAATTGGATGATGTTTCTTGTTCCAATTTACCACCGACTATCCAACCAAAAGCTGTATCATGAAATTCGGGCATACAATCGCTAACTTCAAGTCGATTACTATATAATATTTTATGAAATACTTCAGCTCCAAGAAGTAAATCAACTGGACCAGGGTTGGCGAAATCAGGATCTGACATTGACATTCCATTTAAAAATCTCCATTGTGACACATCAATATTTTCTAACGGTAATCTACTGGCAATAGCAGGAACCACCATAAATTCGAATTTATCCTGATAATTTGACACTCTAGATTTAACTTCGGTTTTGATTTTGAATTTCACATCCGTCTTCATGTTGTTTAATCCCCCAACTGATGCTTTTACTATAGCTGTTTGTTAAGTTTCAACTTTTTCGCAAATGCGAAATGCGTCACAAATGCGAATTTGTACTGTTGATAATACTATTTGTGATTTATCTGAGGTTGTTGGTGTATAAACAGCAGCAGTAATATTAATTCGATCAGACCCAACTGTTTCAATTGATTTTATATTTGTCACTTCACTAGTTTGACAACTTCCATTACCACTAACTAATTTTGATTCTGCTATTTTACCCTGCTTATCATAACCTCTTGCGTTATTCACTTTTTGTTTACTAAAATGTAACAAACTGTTGTGTTTTCGTTGACATACTTTGCAATCTCCTGATTTACATCTCTGCCATCTATGGTTGGGTTTTAAATACTTCAAACATAATTGAAGCTGTTTCACTTGTTCATATCGTTGCCTGGAGTTCATATTTAAAAATTCAGGACAGCCATAAATAAAATGATTATTCCTGTTACAAATCACACAGTTAGTATGGGCCTTTTCCAAAAAAAATGTTGTACTTCGAGTTGATTTCTTCATTTTATAATTATCACTTCCTTGCTCATTTGTAATTTCTAACACTTTGATTCGACGTTGTAGAAATTCATTTGATTGTATCCAAGTTTGATGTTCGTTTACACTATTCTCATATTCCCAAAGTTTCTTCGTTTCTAAATCTAATTTCTGCTTGACTACACGTATGACTGGTTTTAAATACTGATTTTTCAACTTTAAATCGTAATTATTGTCCTTTATAGTTGAATTCTAGTTATAATTATTTTGACACGATTGATTATTCATATTTAAAAATTGTTGCCGTTTTTCACCCTCATGATCGATTTCATTACCCAAATTTTGAACTTGCATGTGATTGAATGAAGATCGATTCTCTACCTCAGTTGTTGCTAATACACCATTTGAATTCACGTTGTTATCGTCGTCAGAACTTATTTTATGAACAATACTATCTTTTACTGCATCCCCACTCTTTATTACTTCCATTTTTAAATTTTCGTCATCGCTAATTTCACTTGATTTAACTGAACTTGCATTTTCAAATTTTCCCAGTTTTTGATGAAATAAATATTTCCCATGTAACAGTTCTTCATTGAATTTTAAATTGTTATCCTCGATTTCATCATAACATTTTTCATCATTTGATTCCAGCGCTAATTCCGATAGTTCTTGGTACATGTTGTTGTAATTGATTACCAAATTCTCAAACTTTGGATATTTTTCATTCAATAAAAAACTGTATGGATCATCTTCCGATGAATACGCCTCTATGAATGATTTGAGCGCAGGCAATGATTTTTTCATTCCACGTCGCAATAATCTTATTTTTTCTATTTTGCTTTTATTTTATTTTCACAAACAACAAACTATAATTTATTATTTTTGTCTATTCAAACACACACTATTCCAGATGTTTTATAAAAAATGAGGTTATACACGCACGAGTACAATACGCGTGTCGTTTTGATGAATCTCAATTGTTCAATAAATATACAAATATCTTTGTAGAAATAAAAACTTATTGTTTTCCCCACGCACGTTAATCTAATTTCCACCAATAAAAACTTCTATCAGCAATGGATGATTGAAGGTTATTATTTTTGCTTTCCACGTGTTCCAAATCACTTTATTGTATATCGCCATCCCATCCGGCTTGAAGGACCAAACAGAATGTTGGAAATAATTTTAATCAAAGCCAAGTTGCCAATTATTTTTCAAAATGGACTGTATATATGTAAATCAATACTAAGTACACTCAAAATAACCAAAACACCAATTTATTTGTTTTTTAATAAAACTCAAAATGTAGCACACAAAAATAATTTTTTTTTTTATTTCAAGGATTGTAATAATCCGCTTTGTTTCACAAAATGTTTATAACTAACCAACAAGCCATACATCTTACAAGTTAAAACCCTATATACATTAATATTTCATTTTTGAAAAGAAACCAAACTGTGTTCGCCGCCAATTTACACGGAAATTGGACTCTGTTCGCATTTCAAACTATCAATAACCCAACATTCCATCTTTGAGTAATTCAATGATATTGGGGAAGGAGTCTCCAAATTTAAGAAAAGCCGTGTCATCTTTTAACGATTTTGAACAAAACAACGGAAAATATTTCAAAATTATAAATAGTTGGTGTGGTTATCTATATAGGATGCTTTTGGAATATACTGAAATTTGAGTCTGTTGCGTCGCGCCTTTTTTTTAATTTGCTTTATAAATGGATGAAAACGAAGAGAAAGAAAACGTCTTTTAGTTTTATTTACACAGTAAAAATACAGTCCATAAGCTGCAACTCCAACGATAAAACACCGTCTCAACATCGACACAATTATAAAAATTATATTCAATATTCGCGACAGATAAGCTACAACCCTTAAAAACTAAAGAAAGAATTTACATTTATCTCGAAATAAAAATTTCCATAATGAAAAATTTGAAACCCAAAACACAAATCTTTAATTACCTACACTACACCTTTAAACATAGAGATAATAATTTTTATCCGATTTAAAAAAAGCACAAACTTGTCGCCTTCCTAATTTATCTTACTTTTGTACAATAATAAAATTCCTCAAAAACAACACTAATAAAACAAAGTACTAATCTAATTACTAGAAATGGTAATGAAAATATTTGAAATGATATTACCGCGCGCGTACACAAGCACCCTCCACCCAAAAAAAGTGTTAATTAAAATATCAGATTACAACAATAAAAAATGTTTTTTTCATAAATTTTGAGCTTTTCATAAAGACATAAAACAAACAACAACTACAAAAAAAAAAAAAATGTTCTATTACCAATGAAGCGGGCGCAAGGGCCTGGAATGAACATAAATTTTATTTGTAATTCGATTTAGATTAGAAAATTGTTTTTATTTGTTTTCCGCGCGCTTTTTTTATTTTTTATTTATATTTATTAATATACAGGCGATGCGTGCGAGGGTGGCCCTTAAAACAATAAATTACTTTGAGTTGTCGTCTAACATTTAAATTATGTTTGCTTATGTTTTGTTAAAGTTGCCTTAGAGATTCCGTGTTCCGCCTAAAGAAAGCTATTAAGGTTATATTTATGTTTTTCTTAGCTTTTGTGTTGCCGAGGACAATGCACTACATAATATTGAAGGAAATAAGTGCCCTGAGGTGGAAAATTAATTTATGAGTTTATTTTTTGCCCTGTGTTTGTGTGCGAAATTGAGCTTTGTATATACCAGAATAATTATTAAAGTTAAGTACTTTATACGAAAACCAACAATATGCTTATACTAAGTAGCGCCGTATAATAGTATTAGAGTACAAATCACATATTTCATTTTGTATTTAATTTATATTCTAGATGAGTCGAATACGAGTATATACTTTGCAATCCTTTTAAATATTTCTATCTCGTATAATAATATTTATTGGATCATTTTTCTATTATTAAAAAAAAAAAATATTTTTGTTATACAAACCAAATGAATAGCAGCATCATAACTAAAAATATCAACTAAATCACTATAAATTCAGACACAACAAAAAACAAAAAAAAATGAAATAATTTAAACTATACGAGACTAGAAATTATTATGCGAGGTATATTATTTATCACTGAGTATACAGACGTACTACGTTTAAAGCCGTTTGTTTACATTTTTTATTCCAAAATTCTAAAAACTCATCGTTCTGTAAATATGTTACGCAGTATAGGTTTAAGTGGTAACCAACAGTGTGAGCTTTTACCACAAAATTCTTCTCTATAGTAGTCAATTTGCAATGGATAGTACCCAACTGCAAGATTATTATTTAGTTATTTTACACATTTTGCTAGTTGCAATGTTCACCAATCTGCAAAGTGCACTGCAACTGTTTTTTTAAATCGTTTAACGATTGCGAGCTTTTACCATAATTAGCTTTTTTTCTCACAACGGCTGTCAAAATGAAACTTAATGGTATTTTTATAAATTTCTTACTTTTTATCTTAAATGTGAGCTTTTTTTCGAGTCGTCACGTTTGTTAATTTGCAACGGATACTGCTTGCCAGTTTTTTTTGTTGTTATTCTGAAAATATATCATAAGGAAATTTTTATAAATTGTTTACATGTGAGCTTTTGCCATACTGTGCTTTTCTAGTCCCAATGTTCCCCAATTTTTAATGAATAATCGACAACTACAATTTTTTTAGTTCCCTAAAAATCTAACACAAGTATTCTTAAATGTTTCACGTAATGTAAGCTTTAAATATAATAAGCTATTCCGGTAGGACCGTTTGTCAATTTATAATGGATACTGCACACTGTAGGTTTTTTCAATTTCAGAAATCTATCAGAAGGATATTTCTATAAATTGTTTACATGTGAGCTTTCACCGTGTTATGCTTTTTTCTTCACAACTACAGCTTTTTTAAATCCAAAATCTACGAAAAACTGTTTTTATAAATCCTTTACGTATAGTGTAAGTTTTTATCGTAGAATGCTCTTCTTATTGAAATGTTTATCAATTTCCAACGGATAGTGCGCAATTTCAAGTTTTTTATTTATTTCCGAAAGTCGTTCAGAAAGATAAATTTATAAATATTTTTGGTAATGTAAGATTTTATCGTAATAGGCTTTTTTATTAGCAATTTTCACTTTTACAAGAGAAAACTGTTTTTATCAATCTTTTAAGTAGTTTCAAATTTTACGGTATTAAGCTTTTACTTTCTTTTACGTAAGTAAAATAAAGTATAGTAATCATGAAAATTTTCGACCTTGAGATTATTGAAGATTTATCTGTTTTGAGGTCCCCTGAGTCCGAAAAAGTGAGTTTCGAAATGATGTCTGTCTGTCAGTCTGTCTGTCTGTGTCCTCTCTACAGCCCAGATGGCTTAACCAATCCAGCTGAAACTTCAGATTTAAGATTTTTTGATAAATTGGGAGGTCCCAGTGAATTTTGCTCCAAATCGGTTAACCGGAAGTAGCCACTCCCGTGGGGCAGAAAATTTGTTTTGCAAATATCTGAAAAAGTATAATGTTTACAAAAAACTACTAAAACAAAATGTTTCCAAAAACTAAAAGTAAAAAAATTAAAAAAAAAAAAAAATTAAAAAATTTTATAAAAAAAATAAAATTGATGTGTGGCCAACACATTTCTTCTACGAACAGGGAATTTTGAGACACCAATTACGCAAACTTCTTACAAATGTATTATTTTTTATTACTTTCTTTTACATAAGTAAAGCTTAAATCTAAAGTTTTTGTTAGATTGGTTAAGCCATCTGGGCTATAGAGAAGACACAGACAAACAGACGAGCAGACAAACGGACAGACTGACAGACAGACATCATTTCGAAACCCACTTTTTCGGACTCAAGGGACCTCAAAACAGGTATATCTTCATTAATCTCTTACATAATATTTCGGGTTCCAGGTCCCAGATTCCGTAAAACAGAAAATTTATTTTACAAATATTTCAAAAATATACAATTTACAGAAAACATGAAAAAATAAAAACAATCTTAATAAAGTTTGCAAGAAATTTGCATTATAAAAGTTTCTTAAAATTCGCTGTTCGTAAAAGAAAGTCGTGTGTTGGCCACACCTCCATTTTTTTAGTCGTAACAATTGCCAATTTTTCAACCAATGCGCGCAACTGCATGTTTATGATTAATTCTAAAAATTTTAGAGGAAGAAACAATTTTGAATCATTTACGTAGTGTGAGCTTACATCGTATTACGTTTTTCTAGTCGCAATATTCGTCAATTTGAAAAGTGCACAATTGCAGCTATTTTTTAAATTAAAAAATCTAAGAGTTAGCTGTTTTTATAAATCGTTTAACAAGTGCGAGATTTTAAATTAATGAACTTTTATTCACCACTAGCTGACCCCGCGAACTTCGTACCGCCTAACAGTCGATTCTTTAATTTATTTAATTTTTTTTAATACTTATTCTGCTATTCAGGGCACCGGGTCAGCTAGTAAGATAAAAAACGAAAAAAGAAAGTTAATAAGTCAACAATTACATTAGGTCAAAAAATAAAAATTATAAAACAATTAAAATTCTTTTAATAGTCACTAAAAAATTACAATTTCAGATTTCTTATTATTATACCTACTTATTATATTTCATTTTATTTTTACTTATTCTAAATTAAGTTTCATTTTTATTGTAGTACTTTATGGTACACGATATTTTTTGTTTGATTACCTGGTGCGTAAACAAACAGAGCAGATGGTTTTCCAACACGGGAACAGGCAACATACAATTGATCATGCGAGAAACATGGGTTTTCTAGATTAATACCACAAACACTTAATGACTGCCCCTGGGATTTGTTTATAGTCATAGCGAAAGCAAGCCGTACTGAAAACTACAGTAGTTTAAACTCGAATGGTACGTCAGTCGGAATCATTGGAATGCGGGGTATCAAAATGTGTTCTCCTTTATACTTTCCTTTCAATATGATTGCTTCTATTACGTTATTCAGTAATTTTTTTATCGCTAATCGTGTGCCGTTACAAAGTCGCGGTTGGTTAATATTTCGCAACATTATAACTACAGATCCAACCTTTAATTGAAGATTGTGAGGCGGCAATCCTGGCAAATCTAGTGAGTTTAAAAATTCCGGTGGAGAGTTCACGACATCATCGTCATTAGTTGCCGTATCAACTGACTTATGTCCTCATTTCGCCAGGAATGTCATCTTGAATTTTGAAATTTAATTCATTTACATCAGTGTTTTTGGCAGTCAGTATAGCTCGTTCGCTCAACCAATCATGGAATAAGTAATTTTAAGCAACATTTGGAAACACTTTTTGAATGAGTTCAGCTTTTGATTGCGTTAACTGACAAAAACTCTCAGGAAAGGTGACGCAACCAGTCAGCACGTCTATCGGAAATTTTCCATTACCAATATCAATGAGTCGTTTAGAGAATATGTCTCCAGATTGATCATTTTGCAACATGACACGCATATTCTTACTTAAATGTAATACCTTGATATATTTCCACAAATTAGAGAACTTTAAACATGCTTGCGTTCATCTGCAAACGTTGGTTTTGGTTGTTCCGTAGATCTTTTAAGGTTCTATCTAAAGCCTCTAAAGATCTTTTATGCGCCATCGTGCATTCATCCCACACTATTATTTCACATTGCTGCAGAACCTTTGCCATTGCAGAATTCTTGGAAATATTGCAGGCTGGAGTTTCATTGCTTTGCATATTCAATGGCAATTTTAGAGCTGAATGGGCTGTTCGACCGACTTCAAGCAAAGTTGCTGCAATGCCTGATGAAGCAAGAGCAAGAGCAATTTCATTTTTTGAGCGAATTGTTGCCAATATTAAAGTAATCATAAAAGTTTTTCCTGTACCCCCAGGAGTGTCCAAGAAGTAAATCCCTCCAGTTCCATCATTTATTACTTTCATAAGAGTATCAAATACATACTTCTGTTCTTCGTTCAATAGTGGAAGATTTATTTGAATCGATTCTTTCAAAGTATTGAGATCATACGATTTTTCACGTTGTAACTCTTGATGAAAAGCGTGCATTGGGCGATTGGGCGCGGCCATCCCCAATTGACATAATAGCTTGTTTGACATCATCAAGCACATATCCTCAATGAAAATCAATGCCTCATTGTAAATGTCTTCACTTATTTGTAAATTTGGGTTCTATGTTCTATTGCGTATATTAAATAAAATATCGTCACATATGATAATGGAAAACAATGTTCGTATTTGATGAGCTTGTGATGAAATTACAGCATCATTGAGAGTTTGATCCCAATGTGCATCGTTTTCTAACAGTTGCAAACGATGACAGGCTTCTATGTAAGATCCACACAATTCTTTATCAACTGTTCGTAAATGTTGGAATGATGTTGGGCCACGCACATTGACTAATAGCAGCCGTAAATAAAAACATTCATCGTTGCTTGGATGAACGGAATAAATTCGACCTATTGCATCGGTTAAATATACACCTGGGTATCCTGGAACTGGTTTTCCTTGTTTCCTTCGCATAAATTTCGTTGTTGATTGATTCCAAGTATAATATTTTGGCATTTCAGAATAGAGCAGTGTTTGTGCGAAATGATCATTTTGGCACGTCTCGAAAAAACTGGTTAAGGTAGTAGATGGTGCATGGTGAGCTCTCTGTACTGCATTCTGAGCTGTGAAATACACTCTTTGTCCATTTTCTAAGTGTACGGCTAAGTCAACAACTGTGGGGTATCTTTTTTGAATTGGAAAAGAAAAAATTCTCCAAAATGCTTCATTACTGCTATAGCGGCCCATTTGGTATTGGGTTACTTCATCATTTGAATTCTCTGCACCAAATCCATTCACAGCCATATCACTTCCTTTGGTTACATATTTACATATGTACTTGATAGATTTTACTGAATTGCAAGATTCAACATTGATGTGTGCTTTGAAAGTTTTTGATAAGATCGGTGAATATGAAACAATCCAACGATTATCTATTTCAACATCTTATTGATTTACTTTGACAATTGATGATCTTCCATTGTCTGCTAGTGATCGCCGACGATATAGAGTGGATAACCATCATTTCCAGTAATTGTTTCCGATATTAATGTCCGTGGATAGCGCTTTGAACATTTACCATCTACCATACATGGTGCATTTTGATTAAGTGTTTCACATGGACCATGTATCATGTTTTTGATAACTACCTCATGCAAGCCAGGATCTACTTGTTCATTAGAGATTTCAGCTGATATGACTTCATCAACTTCATTTGGCCTAATTTTTTCAACCAACCAAATCAAAATATGTGCATGCGGCAATCCACGTTTCTGCCACTCTACAGAATACATCCAGCAGCGTGTCTCACCAAACACACAATGTTTCACAATTAAATCCTTTAAAGATATCAACTTTTGTCTGAAGACTCTTGCTGTAATGTCATGACGATCAATCGGTGATTGGCCAGGGAATAACGCTTCTTTAATTTCTATCCATTGTGGATTACATGTAAATGTAATGAACAAATCTGCTGTGCCATAATGCCGAAGATAGGACATGACATCTTGAGCATATTCATGCATATGCTGGGGGCTTCCGATGTAGGTTGCTGGAAGAATAGTCATCCGGCCAATTTCCATCAGAATTAATTGCATCTCGAAGGTGAATATACTCTTCAGATCGAAGTTTGGTCTGATTCAACCTGATGAATGTTAATCTCTCCGTTTCATTCTTTACATACATATCAACAACAAATCTGTGACATAATCGCCGGCATTTCAAGATGTGATTGTCTTCATTTTCTCTGATCATTAGGCGGTATGAATAATAGTTCATTGAACACTTTTTTGTTGATTTCAGAACCTGTAAATATTTTTTTTATTATAATGATGACAGTTGAATAACAAATTAAACTATTTAGTAGGTGATATAGTAGATGACGTAACATCTCATAAACCAATATTTCAATTACCTGTAATGGGATTTATGATCTTGATTGAGAAATCATAGCCATCTTCACCTTGCCAAAATATAATGGGATATTGCAGTGCATCATATGAGCGATGGGTTTCCTTAATACGTTGTAATTGATTATTTCGAAGATGTAAAACAATATCACGTGACTCCAAATTTTCTCCAACTACAACAATGGCAACTTCATCGATAGTAGGTGCATTAAAACGTCCTGCATGTTGGCCCACAAGAGTTTTATCTGCTCTGATAACAATTTTGTGATCATCAGATGGCATCATATCCATTGCACTTTTAAATAATATAATCAATTGATTGTGTTCGTGAAATAAGTTTTGTAATTGTTCAACTATTGACCTTTTCACTAAATTGCTGTGTGCACAACGTTGATTGATTTCTTGTGGACAATTGCCCATAAAATAAATTTGCAAAAACTTGTAGTCGCTATCTAGCACTGATAACAAACCAGCCTGCTCTGTGATATATTTGACATTGTATTGTTTGACATTATAATTAATAAACATACAACTGCAAATACTTATACAAACCTTAAAAGTTGGCATGAAATTTTCCCGAACTACTTTTGTTGCTCCAAATGAAGTCATTTGAAAGCAGTCGCTGTATTGTTGAATATTCTTTAAAAAGTGTATGGAATCTGTTCCTATTCCTAAAACAAATGAGTACAATGGCTCTGGAGGTGGAAGCAATGGTATCAATTTCACCTTTCCATTTGCGCAACACAATCCAATGCCTTCATTTTTGTATTTCAATGCCTTACAATATTGGCAAACTGAGTTCATAGGTCCAATAGCAACACAGTTGTAGGCACTGTAATCAATTGACATATCGTAACAGAAAGCAACTCGATTCAAACTTGCACCATTATTAGTCGAATGTCGTGCTTCACGGGTCTGTCTTAACCGAATTCTTTTACGTTCATTGCGATCTTCACGTTCCTGGGCAGTACGATTAGATTGATAATTAATTTGATTCGTTGCATTTCGGGTTCTTCTGCCTAAATTTGTCCGCCGCCTTATAGGAGACATATCTATATTATATAAAATACAAGAATGTTCAACATTTTCTTAAGCTATAAATTTCCATTTCATATATCAATTACAAGCATAGTTCAATAGCTCATGTGTTAGTGCGATGCGCTATGAAGTTAAAGGTCTCGAGTTCGATTCCCGATAACTTCGTTTTTTTTTTTTTTTTTTTTTTTCAATTTAATGTAATTATTTTTTGTCTCCGATTTCTCCGATCAGAAGAGGGGCGTTCTCTCACTACAATGGCTCGCCTGAAACCACACACTACAATGGCTTGCCTGTTTGAAATTACTTGGTATTTATTTAAATTTCATTGTTATATTATTTCAAATATAGCATGCTATAAAGTTTATGACAGAAAAAAATTATTTTTCAGAAAAATTTTCATAGCTTACTACAACTCATAATATAAAAGTTTTTAAATAATTTGTTGTAGTATTCGCATACATTTAGGCGCAAAATAAACGCGTACCGCGTATTTTATTGTGTAATTACTGTAATAACTATAAAGCGGAATGTTTAATTTAAAGTAAAATATTTGGTTACTAGGGGACTCCTGTGCAATTGCACAATTTTATTATTTATGTGAAACATTTTTGCCATAATAAATACAAACAACTTCTGCAAAAGGAATACTACAGGTTGCCCCGACGAAAAAAAGACTTCGAACTCTAATAAAATAGAACGCGTTTAATTTTGTTTAGCAAAAATGTTTCACATAAATAATAAAATTGTGCAATTGCACAAGGGGTCCCCTAGTTTAGTATAAATGAGTCACAAACACACAACACTTTTTTAATTTTATAGAAATTTGTGGCTTTTACATTTAGTAATATTATAGATGGACAAATCTCGACATTAATATTTATACGACACTAACGGCACTCAATTGTTTTGCCTTGAATGTTTTTGTCCCTTTCTTTCTTTTGAGTTTCATATGCATGAATATAAAAATGCACAATAAAACAGGAGTTGTTTTTATTGTAGAATTGTTTTGTTTTATTTTATATTCGTGCATGTAAAAATCAAAAGAAAGAAAGGGACAAAAACATTCGTATAGAAAAGTGTTGTTTTAGACTTTTTTAGGCAATTTTTTAAATTTTTCTCTCCGTAAGGCCCATCCTCGTACTTCAAGGAATATTCTAAAAAAAGAATTAGCGAAATCGGCTCAGCTGCTCTCGAGATTTGCGCTTAGCAACACATTCAGCGATTCATTTTTATATTATACACTACTCCAAAAAATTAAAGGAACACTAATTTTTTTCAATTTTTTTAGTGTTTTTTGAAGAGTTGTATCTTAGTAAAATACGGTCGTACAGAGATGAAAAGAAAAACATTTTAAAGCTTCAAATCTCTAGTTTTGAGACTTTTGAACGGAAAATTTTTGTGAGATACCGTTATCACGCAATCATAAGAAAGAGCGCGAAGAAAAAAAATTCGAATTTTTTTTTTTTTTTGTAAGGTGCCATGGGCTCGGGAAATTTTTTTAAAGTTAAACCAATGCATAGGTCGGTTATCCTGTTAATTAGGCGTAAATTTAATTTCATTCTGGGCTCTCTATGTCAACTTTTTGCTGAGATATCTGACTTTGCATCAAAAAAGATCCTTTTGCCTTTGATCATCGATATCGCAGCAACCAATGACTGCACAGTAAACTTTAGGGCAACCTTAAAAATTTCAGTAAATTTCCTACAAGACCCTTTAATGATTAGTGGAGAACAAATTTTTTTTTCACCCTCAATACTGATTTGAAAAAAGTAAAAAAAAACGACTTTTTAGGTTGTCTTAGTAAATCTACCGTTACTTAACAAATATTGATGAAAAGACTAATGTTGCCAGGTCATTTTACAGTTTAATGTACTCCTAATAGCCCTGTATTATTTTCAAATTGATCCATCCAACCATTTTTCCGGACAGATTGATCAAAGTTTTACAAAACAATTAAAGGAACAAGTGATCATTAAAATAAAAAAACGACTTTTTCACATTTTGCGTCAGTTATTTGTTAACCCTTAATGATCGTAAGATTTTTCTGCAATACATACTCGCCCATAAAAGACGACAGAAAATTAAATAAAGTTCTGCAATATGACCAATTATTATGGAACTTGGCAATTTCTCATCCGATTTTAGTGAAATTTGGTATGCGTTATTGAAATGGGATTCTAAAACGATTCGTGGATGAAGTTCTGGAATATGGCCAACTAGGATGGAACTTGGCCATTTCTTAACCGATTTTGATGA
Organism: Tipula helvola; assembly: GCA_963556165.1. NCBI lineage: Eukaryota > Metazoa > Arthropoda > Insecta > Diptera > Tipulidae > Tipula > Tipula helvola. The sequence continues at coordinate 35,039,983 of OY744482.1, read as the reverse complement.
AATTTGGTATGCGCAATGAAAATGGGATTCTAAAATGATTTCTTGATAAAGTTCTGGAATATGGCCAACTAGGAAGGAACTTGGCCATTTCGTATCCATTTTTGATGAAATTTGGTATGCGCGATGGAAATGGAATTGTAAAATGATTTTTTGATAAAGTTCTGGAATATGGCCAACTAGGAAGGAACTTGGCCATTTCTTATCCATTTTTGATAAAATTTGGTATGTACGATGGAAATGGGATTTTAAAATGATTCGTGGATAAAGTTCCAGAATTTGGCCATTTGTTATGGAACTTGGATATTTTGTATCCTATTTTTATGAATTTCAGCATTCACGATGAAAATGAGATTCTTAAATTATTGATAAAATAAATCATTAAATACATGGAATAACCATTTTAGTTTTTCACTTTTAGAGCACATGTCGAGTTTCTTTTATTCGTTTAAAGAATAGGCAAGCGTCCTCCAAATTAACCAAATAAATTTAACCAAAAATAATTTTAGAATTTTATTTCTATAGTACATGCTGAATTTGTTCAAAATCGGATAAAAAATGGCCAAGTTCCATCAAAACGGCTTATTCCAGAATTTCATCTAAACATAATTTTAGAATCCCATTTCCATCGCGCATACCAAATTTCATCAAAATCGGATAATAAATGGCCAAGTTCCTTCCTAGTTGGCCATATTCCAGAACTTCATCCACGAATCGTTTTAGAATCCCATTTCAATAACGCATACCAAATTTCACTAAAATCGGATGAAAAATTGCCAAGTTCCATAATAATTGATCATATTGCAGAACTTTATTTAATTTTCTGTCGTCTTTTATGGGCGAGTATTGCAGAAAAATCTTACGATCGTTAAGGGTTAACAAATAACTAACGCAAAATGTGAAAAAAGTCGTTTTTTTATTTTAATGATCACTTGTTCCTTTAATTGTTTTGTAAAACTTTGATCAATCAGTCCGGAAAAATGGTTGGATGGATCAATTTGAAAATAATACAGGGCTATTAGGAGTACATTAAACTGTAAAATGACCTGGCAACATCAGTCTTTTCATCAATATTTGTTAAGTAACGGTAGATTTACTAGGACAACCTAAAAAGTCGTTTTTTTGTCCTTTTTTCAAATCAGTATTGAGGGTGAAAAAAAAATTTGTTCTCAACTAATCATTAATAAAGGGTCTTGTAGGAAATTTACTGAAGTTTTAAGGTTGCCCTAAAGTTTACTGTGCAATCATTGGTTGCTGAGATATCGATGATGAAAGGCAAAAGGATCCTTACAAAAAAAAAAAAAAAATCGATTTTTTTTATTTCGCGCTCTTTCTTATGATTGCGTTATAACGGTATCTCACAAAAATTTTCGCTCAAAAGCCTCAAAACTAGAGATTCGTAGCTTTAAAATGCTTTTCTTTTCATCTCTGTACGACCGTATTTTACAAAGACAGCTCTTCAAAAAACACTAAAAAAATTGAAAAAAATTAGTGTTCCTTTAATTTTTTGGAGTAGTGTATGTTGAAATTTGTACATAATTAAGAATTTGTAACGTTTTCATTGACAAATTTGTCTTAAGAAAAAAAGTGATTTCCCATATGATTTATGTGTTTTACCAGAGCCTTCTAGAGTATAGAGCCATAATCATTATGACGTATTTTTTAGAAGCTTTTTTAGTGGTATAACTTTTCACTGATTTCCATAGGAATCCATAGTAAAAACGGTGTTTTTTAGCTTGAAAAACTCAATGAAAACAGCAAAAATGTTACAAAATATTTATACAAAAGTGTTCTACATATCTTTAGCAGCAATATACAAGAAGGGTATATTATTATTAAGTAAATATTAATTGCAGAAATATTTAAATAAAATTATTTCTAAAATATATTTTTCGAAATTTCATTTTGAAAAATATATCAAAGTTGGCTCTGACAAATTAAAATAATACTTGCTAAATTTATCTTTAGTTTTACTAGTGTACGTTAGATGTCTATAATTGTTAGCAGAGAACTACGAAAAAAAATTATTTAATCACACAATTATGACACGTTCTTAATATTTTCTGAATTTGTTTTGCTTTTCCTACAATTTTTGAACTCAAATTTCCCCAGGTCGCAATTTTTGTTACGATTTTTCAAAATGTTTGCTACCCACTGCCATCTATCTATATTGACTTAATGCACACGTTTTGTAGTAAGCTTTTCTATTTTAATTTGACCAGAAAGCTGTTGTTATGAACTTTTTTTTATATTTTGGTTTAAATAAATCAGTTATTACAAGAAAATGAAAACGATTTACTTAAACGAGATTTATATATGTTGAAATTGAAACATTTATGAAAATATTTCAGAAATCTTAATTAAGAATTTGCAACGTTTTCATTTACAAATTTGTCTTAGGAAAAAAAATGATTTCCCATATGTTTTGTGTGTTTTACTATGGAAATTTTGGTTTTTTCGTCGTTTCTAATTCCCTTAAAAAAGCTTCGTTTTTTAGATTATGGCTTATATAATCAAGGTTGCTTTGATGTTTGTCGTCAGCTGAAGTTTCTTCACATAGCGCCACAGGGTCGATGATTTGAGGCAAGCGTTTATTTCATCGGCAGCGGTCGATCTTGGAATGACTTGTAGTGTTTGACGGAAATCGCCAGACAGTAGAATCATTACGCCTTCAAAACATCTTGATTCATTGCGCAGATCTTTCATAGTTCGATTGAGTGCTTCCAATGCGCGTTTGTGCGCCATTGTGCATTCATCCCAGATGATGATTCTACTTGCTACCAAAACTTTGGCTATTGCTGAGTGTTTCGCAATGTTGCATGTCGGTTTTTCAGTCGTTTGAAGGTTTAACGGCAATTTAAACGCTGAATGAGCCGTTCGGCATCATTCTAGCAACGTGGCCGCTATCCCAGAAGAAGCAACTGCGACAGCAATTTCGGATCTCGCGCGAACAGTGGCCAAAATCAATGACATGAGGAATATCTTACCAGTTCCACCGGGCGCATCGAGGAAAAATAAGCCACCATTTCAATCATCTATTGCCGTCATTAATGTATATCGTACACATCTTTCTGTTGGGGGTTCAACAGTGGTACATTCGTTTGAACTGATTGGTTCAACGCATCTCGTTCATTCCACGATATGGCGTTGGCATTCCTAACTTGATTAACAAATTGGCGCACATGAGGTAACACATGTCTTCGATTAAAAGCAAAGCCTGGTTATGTATCTCCTCATTCACCTCGAGATCGGTATTCCCTGAACTGACACGAATTCGATGTAAAATGTCTTTTGAGATGTCATCCTTGTACTTGTTCCTAAGTTCATGTGGATTCGATGGAAAGCATGTCGAAATAATGATAACAAATAATGTGCGTATCTGACATGAATATGCAGAAACAATTGCTTCAGCGATTGTCATGTCCCAATGAGTATCGTTTTCAAGCAAATTGTGCTGTTGACATGCAGCACGAAATATTGGGCACACTACACCATCGACAGTGCGAAGTGATTCAAATGATGTCGGCCCACGAACATTCACCAGCAACAACCGCAAGTAGAAGCATTCATCATTCTTCGGATGAATTGTGTAAATGCGACTAAGAGCATCAGTAAAACGCACATCCTGATGATCAGGAACTGCATCGCCTTGCTCCCGACGTTGAAATTTCTTTGATGAAGCGTTCCAAGTGTAATAACGTGGCATTTCAGAGTAGAGCAACGTTCGTGCAAACAGATCACTTTGGCAAATCGAAAAGAAACTGGTCAATGTTGTCGCTGGGGGTATTTCATCACGTGGAGCAACATTCGATGCGTTGAATTAAACTCGTTGTCCATTCTCCAGATGCACTGCCAAATGTACAACAGTGGGATGATGTTCATGAATTGGGAATGAGAATATACGCCAAATCGCCTCATTACAGCTCACATATTGACCAACTTGATAGAGCGTGATTTCATCGTTGGTATTGGGAGTTTGAACGCCAAAAACCGCCATATTGCTGCCTTTTGTGACATATTTGCAGTTGTATTTGATTGACTTCACTGAATTGCAATACTCCACGTTACAATGCGCCTTGAATGTTTTGGAAAGAAGTGGCGAATATGGAACAATCCAAGAGTTGTCAACAATGAAATCTTTTACAGATACAGTGGATAACCATCGTTGCCAGTGATAGTCAGCGTTGTCAAATTTTGTGGATAACGCTTGGAACACTTGCCGTCAAAAATGTACGGTGATTGAGGGTTAATGGCGCCACACGGACCGTGAATCATGTTCATAATTACAACATTATGCAGGTCTGGATCGGTTTCGGGATCAGGAATCTCAGCACATTTATGATGTCATCTATTTGGTCTGGTCGAATTTTTTCGACTAATCAAATAAGAATGTGTGCAGGCGGCAAGCCTCGTTTTTTGCCATTCAATGGCATATACATCCAGCATCGAGTATCCTCAAAGACGCGATACTTAGTAATGTAGCTCATCAGCGACCGGATTTTTTTGTTTGAAGACACGTGCTGTGATGTCGTGCCGATCACTTGATGTTTGTCCGGCGAGCAGCAGTTGAGCAATTTCTACCCATTTCGGATTGCACGTAAAGGTGATGAATAGATCAGGACGACCGTAATGACGAACATATGTCATTGCATTTTGCGCTTATTTGAACAATCGAACCAAGGCATGATGTTCATGTAGTAATTGCTGCAGATCTTGAAGAATTGCTCTTTTCATTGCCATATTGATCGTTTGACGCCGATCAAGTTGGTCCTTCATGTTGCCCATGAAGTAAATTGGTATGAATTTATGCTGTGCGTCTTCAAGCGGTTGCAATGATCCAATTCGATGGTGAATTTGGCCTTGGATCTGTAAAATCGAAGGCGAAGTCAGAATTAGTGATTTATGATCACAAAAAGAAAATGAAAGTTTACTCTCTCAAGCAGAAATGACCTTGAATGTCGGATTGAATCCGCGTTCTTCAGACAGCACAATCCAGGCGTTTCTCCAGCGAACTTCAATGCACCGCAATGATCGCACACAACCTCCATTGAAATGCTATACTCGATTCAAATCAACACTTGAAGCATTACTTCTTGCGCGTCGAAGATTATCACGATGTTGATCTGTTGACGATTTCTCATTGCTAACTGAGCCGTTTGATGGACTGCCTCTCTTTGTATTGTGTTTGTGAAGCACGAAGTCGAGCCATACTAACGCGGCGCTCTTCTCGTACGATTTCTTGTTCATCTGCAGTGGATTGATTCGCAAAATTCCGAAGTCTAATTGCATTACGGTTTCGTTGTGAAAGATTAGATCTTCTGGCTCGCGGCATTGTAAATAACACTGGAAAATTAATTACACAATTTAAAATTACATAATGAAGCACTTATCGATGCGTGCACAATTACAAATGTGATAACCTTACAAAGTGAACATCTTCGAAGGCAACTTACCGTTTGAAAATCACGATCGAAAATAGAATTCCACAGAATTTTGAACGAATCCGCCTGGAAAATCAAACACGCAGTCCAAAATTAGCGATTGGATTGATTGTCGATGCTTTCACAATGTCCAATTCATTAAACTGAACTCACCTCTTTGAAATCACTTTTCGCTGATGAATTTCAGAACAACTCGTTTGAAAAGAATTAATTAAATCGAATACAAATGTAATAACCGTATAAAACTGAATGAAAACTGGTGAAAACTCGAAAGCAAATGCTGATAAATCGCAATTAATGGAAACAACAACAACCCATATCAAATCCACTTTCTCAAGCGTGGACAGTTGCGGACAGATGACTATATAGACAAATAATATATATATATAGTTGGTATTTTTTCTGTAAATAAACCATTTAGGTTTTATTTTTTTGAAAAAGTGGTTGTGCGTAATTTCGTGAAAATTAAAAATTATCAAATAAAACAAACGATAAAAAAATTAAATATGATATAATTAATTATTAATTAAAAATTAACAAAAAAAGAAAATTCATCGAAATCAGTCAATCCGCTCTCGAGATATCATCAAAAAAACCATTCCATACAAAATATATGAGAAAATGAATTTTCTTCATAAATTTTTTTTTTCGTGAATTTTTCAGATGTTTTAATAGTTATTCTGCTATTCGGGATGGAGACAAATCCAAAAAATCAAAAATCATAAAAATCGGTCCAGCCGTTCTTGAGTTATAAATGGTGTAACTAACCCGAGTTTGTTTTATATATATAGACTAGCTGAGTTACCCGGCGTTGCACGGGAGGTATATAATTCAAATACCTTGATTGTTATGCAAGAATTCTCTCTTTACATCGCTGTAGTTGCAATCACATATGAAAAACAAATTATAAGTAGCTGTATTCAGTAACGGGTGCCTCCGTCAATGCATCCAGGCGAAATTTTGTAATGATATTATTGGACATCCTGTTTGTGAGGATAGTTAATTAATTTTGGTTTGGTATTTGTTACCAATTGCCAAATAATTATACTCCATTTTTACAAACCTTCAACCAGATCAAAGTGAATAATAAATATAAAGATAGTTTAGTTAATAATTTTTATTATAAAGCCTTTTGATAAACAATATTTTTGGTTTTTCCATTTGGTGTGTAAATAAATAAATTTGTTGGCGTTCCCACTCTGGAGCAAGCAACATACAGTTGGCCATGTGAAAAGCATGAATTTTCCAAAATAACACCAGCTATTTTCAATGATTGCCCCTGGGCTTTGTTGATTGTCATTGCAAAAGCAAGGCGTAATGGGAATTGTAGTCGCTTGAATTCAAACGGCAAATCGGTGGGAATCATAGGAATGCGCGGAATTAGCACATCTTCTCCTTTACTTTTACCGGTAATAATCGTTGCTTCAATCACATTCGGCATCAATTTCTTCACACAAAGCCGTGTTCCGTTGCACAATTTCGGTGGATCTAAATTTCGGAGCAGTATTATTGGTGAACCCTCTTTTAAAAATAGTATGTGTGGTGGAATACCAGGTGGCTCCAAAGAATTAAGAAACTCTATTGGATAATTGACGGATTGATCCACATCAGTAACCGTGTCGATAGATTTGTATTTCATTAGTGGCCTGGGTAGTTGCGATTGAATTTCATTATTTAATTTATTAACGCCGTCATTTTTGGGAGCTAGGAGTGCACGTTCGCACAGCCAATCATGTTTTTTGAAGTTATTTGGCAGATTTGGGAATACTTTCATTACCACGTCCTGTATTGATGGCAGCATTTGACAAAAATTAGGCGGGAACGATCTCACATGTTACAGGGTCATTTGGCAATTTCCCGTTACCCATGTCCAAAAGCTGCCTGGCAAATGTTTTAGCTATACCATCGTGATGTAAATTCACACGCATGTTTGTAGATAGTGTGATTTTCGTAGCGTGTTTCCAAAGATGAGACGCCTTCAGGCAGGCATTAAGTTCATCAGCGGGTGTTGATCGTGGAATGACTGGCAAAGTTTGACGAAAATCACCTGCTAGTAGTGTTAGAGCTCCTCCCATTGGTCGGTTATTTTGTCGCAAATCGCGCAAAGTACGATCAACCGCTTCAAATGCTTTTTTGTGTGCCATGGTACATTCATCCCAAATAATGATTTTACATGTTTTTAATAACGTGGCAATTCCCGAATTTCGTGTTATATTGCAAGAAAAATTATCCGCTTGATTCAAATTCAATGGTAGTTTAAACGTTGAATGTGCTGTGCGTCCTCCATCGAGTCAAGTGGATGCAATTCCAGATGATGCAACAGCAAGGCCGATTGTATTCTGCTGTCTTACTTCAGCAAGTATCAAATTAAGAAGGAATGTTTTTCCAGTGCCTCCGGGTGCATCAAGAAAAATAATTCCTCCGTTACCGTTTGCTATGTATTGCATCACTTTAGTGTATGCCTGTCTTTGATCATCCACTAAGAGGCTTTTTTGAGTCTCAGCGAAAACTCGTAACTGACCAACGTCGTAATTTTGTTCTCGTAATAGATCTCTATCACGAACAATGTTTCCATGGCGTGTCGGTGCTGGCAACCCAAGTTGGGAAATGACTTTGTTATTAATGTATAAGCATGCATCCTCGAGTAATATAAGTGCTTCATTAAATATGGCTGCTGAAAACTGAATTTCCATATCGGGATTTGTTCTACGTGCTTGCCAAAGTATATCTTCACTAAGGCTTTCTTTGTGCTTTTCCCAAAGACCTTTAGGATCGGAAGGTGTGCATGTTGTTAATATGATTGCAAAGAGCTTGTGTATTTGTGCTGGACGACACATAAGACATGCTTCGGTTAGTGTTCTATCACAGTGTTCATCATTTTCAAGTAAGCCCAGTTTAAGACATGCCTCTCTATAGGTTTGATATACTTCGCCATTTACAGTTCTCAGTGCTTCAAAAGACGTTGGTCTTCTTACTTCATGAAGCAGCTTTCTCAGAAAAAACCACTCCGTATTCCCGAATAATTGTGCCTTGTTTTCTTCTAAAAAACTGCTTCTTCGACGTGTTCCATGTATAATATTTTGGAACTTCATGATACAGCAACGTTTTTACGAATGGATCTGTTCCGCACAATTGAAAAAAGGCTGTTAATGTCGTATTCGTTGGTTGCGCAGCTCTCTGTAACATATTTTCTTCCGTAAAGTAAACTCGTTGTCCATTTTCTAAGTGTACACTAAGATGTACAACTGTTGGATAACGCTCGTGAATATTAAAACTCAGAATTCGCCAGACAGCTTCATTACTGCTGATGTAACGTCCTATTTGAAATTGCGTGACTTCATCGAATGGTGAATTTGTATTCAAAAGTCCAAAAATTGCCATATCACTGCCTTTGTTGACGTATTTACATATATATATTTAATTGAATTAACGGAGTGTAAGGAACAATCCAGCTATTATCTACCTCATGATGCACATTGTTTACTTTGGTAGTGGCTGTGTGTCCTCCGTCATCGGGTTTTCGTCTCCGGTATTGTGGATATCCGTCGTCACCAGTTTGTGTTTCCTGATACATCTTTCGGGGATATTTTTTCGAACACTTTCCGTCTTTCATTCAAGGTGAATTGGGATTCACGGCTCCACATGGTCCATGTATCATGTTTTTGCTAACGATTTCAAAAAGTATCGGATCTTCTTCGGGATTGGGTAATTCAGCTGATATACCAACACTATCAATTTGAGTCGGAGTAATCTTGTCCTTTAACCAAATCAAAATATGAGCATGTGGTAGGCCTCTTTTCTGCCATTCTATAGAATACATCCAGCAGCGAGTTTCTCCATAAATACGATTTTTAGTTATGAGGTTCATAAGATTTATGAGTTTCTGTTTGAAAACTCTAGCTGTCAGATCATGCCGATGGGTCGATGATTGCCCAATTAGAAGTAAATCTATAATCTCAGTCCATGTTGGATTACACGTAAACGTAAATTAGAACTCGCTGACTATGGTACATTTCAAAACAGGATATGATAAATAGGATATCACTAAACAGTAACTGTCAAACCAGTAAAAATGGATTATTAGTATGGATAATATAAGTGTTCAGGAGATTTGTCTTCAGTTAAAGTGATGAAATATTGTCTTAAATTTAAATTAATAAAATTAATTTGAATAATTAAATCAATTATAGTAGAGGTATGATTTGTGTATAATAATCGCACACTAGATATCATTTTTGGTGTATAAATTTGCGGCTAAGGCGCTATTTCGGAACATTTAAATAATTGTATCTATACATGTAAAAATGAATTCTTGATCCAGGGCAGACTTCCGGATTGGAGCATGACACTAATTTCATATAACCCCTTTCGTAAAGTCATTCCCGTCAAAAAAATCTTAAAAAAATTGAAATTTGAGAAAAAATTTGTACCGCAGCCCTTAGACCCCGGGGTCCAGCCCCTTCAAAAGTATCGTACGCTTGGTCCTGAACATGCAACATATACATGGTAAAAATTTCATGGCGATCGGTAAAGACTAATAAATATTGTACGTATAAACTGATTTACTTTGAAAAGTACTAGCGTTTTATATTTTAAAATAGCATCTTCTACAAGAAACATCCTTGGATTCAAATTATTGTACGTGTAAAATTGCCTTAGTTTGAAAAAAACTTCTTTTGTTTTTCGAAATGTCATTTTCAGCCACAGTTCGCGGTAAAACGTATCGAAGTGGACGTAGTTTTAATCGTTTTGAATAAATTAATATTAATTTGTGTTTCTGAGCACAATATTGACATAATGTTAATATCCGAAACACGCTTCACCAAAAATAGCTATTTCAAAATTAATGGGTACTCTATTTATGACACCAAGCACCCAGATGGGAAAGCACATGGAGGCACAGCTGTATTGATTAAAAGAAGATTAAAGCACCATGAGCTGACGAAATATGAGAAAGAACATATACAATCAACGAGCATCTGTCTTCAGGAGTGGTCTGGAAACTGTGTCATATCGGCAGTGTACTGTCCTCCAAAACATGCTATAAAAAAACTCCAGTTCTTGGATTATTTCAGCCAGCTGGGTAATAAATTTCTTGCGGGAGGTGATTACAACGCCAAACATACTCATTGGGGCTCCAGATTAACATCGCCGAAAGGCAAACAACTTTATCAAGCTATAGAGGAACAGTCCCTGGATTATTTATCTGCCGGTAATCCAACTTACTGGCCGACGGATAAAAAGAAAATTCCTGATTTTATCGACTTTTGTGTAACTAAGGGCATTCCACGTACATATGCTAAGGCCACCGATTGTTATGATCTGTCTTCTGATCACTCACCGGTAATAGTAACAGTGAGTACCGATGTCTTAAGGAACGAAACACCCAACCGTCTTACAAACAAGCAAACTAATTGGGATCAATATAGGAGGCTAGTCGAACAAAATTGCCTACTTAATATTCCTCTGACCACACCAGCTGATATTGATGCGGCGGCTGAAAATTTAAAAGACATCATGGCATTATCAGCTGAAAGGGCTACACCTGTAATAAGTAGTTCCGAAAAAGTTAATAAACGGAAAATTCGCCGGCTATGGCAGCAAACAAAATCACCGTTATTGAAATGGAAATTAAATCGAGCTATCAAGGCCTTAAGATTTGCTTTGCGGGAAGAAGAAAACCAGAGCGTCCAGAACTATTTAAGTGATCTCTCGGCAACCGAGAGGACAGATTACTCTTTGTGGAAGGCAACAAAACATTTAAAAAGGCCAACAAATTCGAATCCACCGATTAGACTACCAACTGGAAATTGGGCGAGAAGTGATGAAGAAAAAGCCAATGCTTTTGCTGATCATCTAACAACAGTATTCACACCACACGAAGAAGATAATAATTTCGTGCTACCCCAGCAAATGGATGATGGTTTATCCTACAAACCTATAAAGTATAATTGGAAGAAAGTTAAGAATACAATTAAAAATTGCATAAGCCCGAAAAAGGCACCAGGACATGATCTCATTACTGGAAAAATGATAAGGGAATTGCCAGACAAATGCATAAAACTAATAACATTCATATTCAACGCGATCATGCGAACCAGTTATATTCCTCAAAAATGGAAAATATCTTTGATCACAATGATACATAAGTCTGGAAAAAATGAAACGCAGATCTCATCATATCGCCCAATAAGCATGCTGCCCACAATATCAAAGCTATTTGAAAAAATGTTACTAACAAAATTGAAACCAATATTGGAAGAACGGCGCGTTATACCAGACCATCAATTTGGGTTCCGAAACCAACATGGTACCACAGAGCAAATTCACAGAATTGTAAACGCAATCAAAATCACCTTCGAGGAAAAGAATTATTGTTCTGCTGTTTTCTTGGATATAGCACAAGCATTTGATAAAGTCTGGCACGATGGACTAATATACAAAATTAAAGAGCTTCTACCGAAGAAATTTCACTCAATTTTGGAAAACTACCTTATTCAAAGGCAATACATGATCAAACAAAATGGTGCAACTACTTGCTTAAATGATATTAATGCAGGTGTCCCGCAAGGCAGCGTTCTAGGGCCAATATTATACTTGTTGTACACAGCCGATTTACCTGTAACCAACAAAGCAACAATATCAACATTTGCCGATGATACGGCCATCCTGGTGTCACACAATAATCCCGAAATTGCCTCAAAGGAGTTACAGAATCATTTAAACAAAATCGCGGACTGGCTAAAGACATGGCGAATAAAAGTGAACGAAAACAAATCAACTCACATCACATTCACGCTGAACAAACGGACCTGCCCACCAGTGAAATTAAACAATAAAAATATTCCTCAACAAACGAAGGTCAAATACTTAGGTTTGCACCTGGATAGAAGGTTAACGTGGAAAACCCATATTGAAACTAAGCGCAACCAAATAAAAATGACATTTTCCAAAATGTATTGGCTGATGGGAAGGAAATCTCAGTTATCATTAGCCAATAAAGTTTTACTGTACAAAGCGATAATCAAACCCATATGGACATATGGTATTCAGTTATGGGGATCCACCAGCGCTTCAAACAGAGAGCTCCTGCAACGAACACAAGCGAAAATACTTCGAAGTATTACTAATGCTCCGTGGTACATTCGAAATAGTAATATACATGATGACCTTGGGATTAAAACCATTAAAGAAACAATTAAAGAATTCAGTTCTAAATATTATTCAAAACTAGAAGCGCATCCCAACGAATTGGCCAGGGATATATTAAAACAGCCACGATTTAGGCGACTGAAAAGAACAGATCCACTCGGACTGATGAACCTGTGAACCTGTAAATTTATTAAATGTTGATGTTATACATATGTATGTATAAGTATAATCTAAATTAATTAAATTGTGAGCACCAACAATAAGTATTAACATTGGTTAAGACTTAAAATATGTAATAATTTTAGCTTAAGATTTGATTACTTCTTGTTAGTTTCTTATGTAGAAAGATTCAAGAATAAAGCCATTGGCAGCATTAAAAAAAAAAAAAAAAAAAAAAAATTTGTGTTTCGGATGCCGTTGTTCTCGATTAGTTAGCAATCAAAAATTCATTTTTACATGTAAAGATACAATTATTTGATTGTTCTGAAATAACGCCTTAGCCGCTTTACCGATCGCCGCTTTACCGTTGTTCTCGATTAGTTAGCTATATTGCAATAAAATAATTGTTGGTGATTATTTTCCAGGTATTAAATATTATTTCAAGTGAATATACATTCTTATTAGATTTAAGTTTTCAGTTTATAAACGTGTTAATCTATGATTACACGACTTACAAACGTTCGAAGCAGGATGTCTTCTGCAAGAGCTGATGAAACAACTGAACAGCGTGAAACACGACTTGAAACTGTTCGAAGCAGAATGTCTTCTTCTAGAGCTACTGAAACCATTGAACATCGTGAGGCCCGGCTGGAAGTCGATCGGTTACGATATGGACGATTAATAGAAACTTTTAGAGGTGATTTAAAGTTAGCAGCATTCAATTACGAGAAAGAATATGATTACAATGTTTCATTTGGGCAAATGGAAAACATTTGTTTGTATTGTCATGCTTTAAAGTTTCACAATGAATCGCCTGGAATGTGTTGTTTAAATGGAAAAGTGAATTTGCCTCCTCTGCATGATCCACCTGAACCTCTTCTAGCTTACGTCTCCGGAACTACTGAGTTATCCAGACATTTTCTACAAAATATTCGAAAATACAACTCATGCTTTCAAATACAGCGATGTAAAGAGAGAATTCTTGCATAACAATCAAGGTATTTGAATTATATACCTCCCGAGCAACGCCGGGTAACTCAGCTAGTATAGATATATATATATAAATATAATATAGATTTCCACAACACAGTATTTTCGATTTGGCAAACCAGAAAAATACAGAGGCCAATCACTCATAATATATCTACTGGAAAAAGTAGAAATACTATTTCCCTCCCCTCGCCCCCCTATTACTTTACCCCAGAGTCAGTACAAATGTATCGACTCTCAAAAATGAGAACCCTCCTTAAGTTCAATTATGTTTGTAGTTCGGTTTCGTACTAAAAAGTAAGGTCTACTCATCAGGTAGCTACGACCAAACTACAAAAATCGATACATTTGTATTGACACCGGGGTAAAGTAAGGGCGGTAATGATATTTTTACTTTTTCCAGTAGATATATTGTGCGTGATTGGCCTCAATTTTCCAAATCGAAAATATTGTGAACGTCATTACTACTAATATATTGTCTATAATAAAGCCGAAAAATCAATTTGATTACCAGACAATTTTAATTTATTAATTTTTTTTAACTTCCTGTTACTATTAGTATTCCACTATACGTTCAAATATTCATCAATTTGCAATGGATACTTTAAAATGTGCCAATCGGTAATTCGATATTTCCATAAATTCGATTGAGCAAATTCTTGGAAGAAGCCAATTTAAAACGCTTTGTAGGTTAATTTGACGTAACGATCTTATAGAAAAATAGTGTTATTGGTCTTATTATCAGGTGAATTTTTTTTTAGTAACCCAACTGAACCTAAAGTTATTTTTAGTTTTAATTGTTACCAATAATTCTGAAAAAAAATTTTGGCATAACTTTCGTTTGGCCATTAAAATAAATATTGACCGCCACACATTTAATCCTTCCATATATAATTTATATAAAAATGCAAAAATTGATAATGCCTAATCGTAAACTGCAATCAATCATTTTTTAAATTTCCTATATACTAAGAGTTGTTGTTGTCAATGGAAAATTGTTGTTGTCAATATTATAAAGGATGAAAGAAAGTATTTGTTTTGCATATACACAAAATTAAACTCGACATAATCTAACAAGTCATCCAACTGGAACGGCTTTATTTTAGATTACCGAGTGTGAAATTTTCCAAGTTTCTTTCTTTCAGGCATGTAAAGCACAAAAAAATTCTCGCGTTTATTTATTTTTCCAGCTAGTTTCGCTTGACATATTTATATAATACATATACGATATTCTATTTATTTTCCATTATATTTTCTCATGGTGTGTGTGTGTCAGTGTGTGTGTGTGTAGCGCGGCAGCAATAAAACCGAACGAAAAATTATTCGACATAATCTTTCATTCTGTGTTATACCATCTTAAGACTTGTATTTTTCTTCAAACCATCAAATAAGAATGTATGTTTACACTGTATTGTATATGATGGTGGTATATTGTGTGTACGTAGTATATAGGATACATTATTGTACATATAAAAATTGGAGCATTGTAGAAGAAAAAATGTTTTAGGATCTTATGAAGATGTTTATTTTCATTTGACCTTCCTTTAATGTTTCTTTATTCTTAAATATAAAAAATAAATAAATAAAAAATTAAATAAATAAATTGGAAAATATTTTCCGCTTTTCATTCACTTCTACATATATTGTATATACGTACATAAAACATATTCTTTCTGTAAATGTTGTGAGCTTGTTACTCGCTGTTTTCAACAGTATCACACACATACAAACACAGACACTGAATATCATAAGTTTATTTTATTTGATTGGATTTTGTGCCGGAAAAAGAAGAAAAGCTAAAAATAATAATAATATTAATAATAGAAACTTTATGTTTTGTTGTCAAAGCGCAGACGAAGACGGGAACACCATCCCACACAGCTCTATAGAAATAAATTTAAATTTATGAATACAGATCATAATGATGTGGTTTTATTAAGATAAAATAGCACTAGAGATGAATTTTTTTTTGTGTTGCCGTTTTTTTTCTTTTACCACCCATCTTAAGTACATAAATCTTTGGGAAAATTATGTTTTCAATGAATTTAAATATGCGACAACAACGAACGAGTATGGTATTAGGAAGTGGTATCGCATTATTTATTTATTTATACAGGAGGTATAATAATCTTACTACATGTACCATGTAAATATAAACACCGGGAGGGAGCTGTATACTTATAAAACTGTTTTTGTACATACATAAGTATATCGGAGCGCTGAGTAAGCTGCGGCAACAACTCTTCGTTTTACATATAAAAAGCTACTTATACGATTATTAACATAATAATGAATAGGATTATCAAATCATTGCCTCATTATAGAATTTCAAAAATTAGAATTACCCCACACCACTTATATACAATGTATACGATGACGTATATAATTCAAATAATTTTGTAAAATTAAATCGTCTTTCGTCGCATGGAATGAATCGACATAAATTATACATTTTAACATTATGTACCATAAATATTCATGAGTACTCAAAATATATTCCGTCAGAGATGGAAACATATGGAAAGCTATTTAATGATTTAAGTTCAATAATAGAAAAATCATTTATTGAACAAAATCATAAAGCTAATTATGCTGTTACAAAAAAAAAAAAATGACGGCGTTATAATTTATGCGTGATTTAGAATTCAATTAACAATTGGGGGAGTCTGCCAAAATTAGTGAACCTATATACTTTATCAAATTGTATCATATTATAATTTGTTTTTTAAGCCCATCATTTTCCTAGGTATCTTTCATCGTTCATATATAGCTTTTCAGTTTAAATAGATGTAACAAAATCTCAAAACTCATTATTTTGTGTAAAGCATCAAAAAAAAAAAATTAATTTACTTTTGACAAGACGTCTCATATTACTCCCTCGTTTGTGAACACAATCAAACCGGTTTCAAGTGGATATCTATTTCATTTTTTTACTAAAGAGTATTCTACGCAATAACAAAGTTCATTGGAGCTTTGACATATTATATATATTGAATAAAGTCTAATTAAATTGAAGAAAGATTTGATGAAATTGTGAGATAGGATCTCAATTAAATTTTTACGCACCTATATGAACATGTCAATCACGAATTGTATGTGTGTATTACCTACGTATAATCCAGGATCTGGTACGATTGCCCAAAGCAAATGTCACTTTTAATTCATATAGTTTTCGTGAATTAGGTGTAGCCATTTGTAATTATATCAAACCATCATCAATCCACTCTGAATAAAGGACGGTGCTCCAATGTTGGAAACTAATCCAGAATCATCTGCCATGTATTGGGCATAAAAATAACAGTTGACCGAGGACAACCGTAGTATTGCTCTGTACAAGCAATGTTTAACGTGCCCATATTTCAATTAGCAATTTTCGGTCAATTTTATTTATTTTTTTTTTTTTTCCATTTTATTTTATTACGACTGAGACTGCGCTCATCTAGCAATTTTTCTTTCAAATACAAATTTTTATATATCTAGTAAAATTCACGTTTGTTGGGGTGTAACCCACTGGTTAGCCCCATAATCAATTAAACCTATTTACTAATTTTAGTTTGGTAAGTTCACTAGGTCAAGTGGCCTCGTTCTTTGGAGTCTTCTTTCAACGACAGGGTTATCTATCATATGGCGAATATAGGGGTTTCCATGTTCCTGGAGCCTTATTTCGTGTTTTTCGGCATGTATTTTTATTTCCTCTTTGATGTATTCCATCCGTAGGTCCCTGTGAAGGTCTTCATTTCTTGCGTACCACGGAGCATTGACGATGCTACGAAGAACCTTGTTTTGAAACGTCTGTATCATTTTGGCGTTTGTTTGCTTGGTACATCCCCAGAGTTGTATACCGTAGGTCCATATCGGCTTCAAAATTTGCCGATATAGCAGCAGCTTATTGTGAATTGTAAGCTCAGAGCCTCTACCTATGAGCCAATACATTTTTCTGAACTTTATGTTAAGTTCTTCTTTTTTCTTTTTGACATGCTCTCTCCACTTAAGCTTGGCATCGAGGGTCATGCCAAGGTATTTAGCTGTATTTGCATATGGCACGAGTCGCGAGTTAATTTCTATAGGTAGGTGGTAAGCCTTTTGATAAGTAAAGTTAATATGCGTGGATTTTGTCTCATTAAGTTTGATTCGCCAACGCTTTGTCCAGTTACAAACCGCATTGGTCATCCTCTGGAGTTTGCTCGTTGCATCAGCGACATTATTTCCAACTGCCATAATTGCTGTGTCATCTGCAAAGGTGGCTATGGTTCCTTCATTTGTGGTTGGTATGTCCCTTGTATATAGTAAATACAGGATTGGTCCTAAGACACTCCCCTGCGGGACACCGGCAGAGATTTTCTTTAGCTCAGAGTATTCATCCTCATATTTCACTCGAAAGTGTCTATTGGATAAATAAGATCTTAGTATGGCATAGAATTGTCTCGGTAGATCTCTATGCAGCTTGTATTCCAGACCACTGTGCCAGACTTTATCGAATGCTTGCGCGACGTCCAGGAATATGCTTGAGCATACTTTTTTACGTTCTAACGTTCTTTCAATTATGTTGGTGATTCTATGGACCTGTTCAATTGTAGAATGCTTTTCTCTGAATCCAAATTGATGTGGAGGAATTAGTTGTCGGTCCGCAATTATTGGTTTCAGTCTCTTTAGTAATAATTTTTCAAAGAGTTTTGACATAATTGGCAGCAGAGAAATTGGCCTGTATGATTTTTTATCGTTAGGTGGTTTATCAGGTTTTGGTATCATGATTACTTCTGCTACTTTCCATTGATTCGGAACATATTTTAACCGAAAGCTCGCATTGATTATGTGTAGTAGCTTACGAAATCCTTTGTTAGGTAGAGCTTTGATAATTTGGCAAGTAATCAAATCATACCCTGGGGCTTTTTTAACATTCATGTTACTTTTCACTTCTTCTTTTAATTCTTTGAGAGTTACTGGCCGTATTTCAAACTCATTCAGCTTGTGAATAGATATTATATTTTCATTGGCAGTTTGTCTTGGTAGTGGTTGGAAGGTTTCCTGGAGATACTCCGCAAATAGATCAGCCTTCTCTTTGTGGCCTCTTGCTCAGGTTCCATCATCCTTTTTAAGTGGAGACACTTGCATTTTGGGTCTTTTGAGTCCCTTCGTCGCCTTCCACAGTGAGTAATCAGAATTTTTTTCATCAGTTAGGCTAACTAGATATCTGTTGATTGATTCATTTTTAACTTCTTTAAGAAGGGATTTGAGGCTGTTACATAAATTGTTAAGAATTGTTTTGTTCTCCGGTGTTCGATTAATTTGCCAGGTTTTACGAGCTCGTCGTTTTTTTCTTACCAACTCTCTAACTTCCATTGGGTAGGATATGTTAAGCGTCTTCTTATTTTGTAAAATGGGAGTGCTTGCCAATGCAGCATAGTGAATTATTTCATTGAGTTGCTCCAATTCGTCTTCCAACTGTCGAGAATTTCTTATCGGTACCTGGAGATTGATTTTGTCCTCCATTATTTCACGAAAGAGATCCCAGTTTGTTTTTGAATTTGTTAATATGGGTGCACTTTCCCTTTGAATTACAGTTTCACTGACTGTCATGATAACCGGTGAGTGATCCGATACTAGAGAATTGCTGTTTTCAATGTGAATATAGTTCTGAGATATACCTCTTGCTACATAAAAGTCGATTAGGTCTGGTATCTTAGCTTCGTCACTGGGCCAGTATGTTGGGGAACCACCAGAGTAAAATTCACATTTTGATGTCTGGGTTGCTTGAAACAATTCTTTACCCTTTGACGTCGTAAGTCTAGATCCCCAATAGGTGTTTTTTGCATTAAAGTCTCCTCCAATAATAAAATTACGTCCTAATGATTTAAATAGTTTAATGTAGTCCTCCCTTTTCAAGTTATGCCGGGGAGGACAGTATATTGCGAAGACAGTAAGCTGTCTGTGTTTAATGTGAATCCTAACAGTGGTGACTTGCATTGTTTCTTCTTCGATTTCTGTTTCTACATGGTGTTTTATATTTTCTTTTATTAGTAATGCTGAACCACCTCTTGCTCTTTCCGCTGGATGAATGGAATGATATAAGTTATAACCCCGGATTTTAACAAACGAAGATTTAACAAAATGGCTTTCGGATATTAGAAAAATGTCGATTTTTTCTGTATTTAAAAATATTTCTATTTCTGGAATATGTTGCATAAGTCCATTCGCATTCCAGATTGCTATTCTGAAAGTTGTGTTCTTACTTAACATTTTTTATCGGATTGCGTTGTGGGAGTTGCATTTTCTTCAGTTGATCAAATATCATGTTGTTCAGGTTACTTTGGTCATCTAGCCGCTTTGTAATAGCTTCGATGCTGTTCATAATGTTTTCCATAATTCGATTATTTTCAGAGCCCATATATTTGGTTGAACCCGAGCCTTTCACTACCTGAGCAAATGTTCTTCTTTGCCCTGCGTTGCTTGGTTGTGGATTTTGATCCATCTGATTTGATGGTTGAATCCTTCAAATTTCATGATTTTGCGATTGATTTCGTGATTTATCTCTTAATTTTTGTAGGTGTTTAGCAACCTCACAGCCCCGATAATTGGCCGGATGTTGGCCTTTACAATTTATACACTTAGCTGGTACATCTCTCCCTATTGTACATGCCTGGGTAAAATGTTTACCTGAGCATTTTACACATCTCGGATCCCGGCTGCAATATTTTTGGGTGTGATTAAATCCCTGACATTTCTTGCATTGTGGTATGCGTGTAGTGGTTCTCCTCATTGGTTCAATTTTTACCTTCATGTGAAGAATTGCTTTTATACCATAAATATTTTGAACATTCTTTGAGTTATCAAATACTAGCATAAAAAGAGGGAGTCCCCTTTTATTGAAAGTTGGGTTTCCTTCTTGGTTTTCTATTCTCTCTTTTTTAATCATATTCACAGCATCTAGTATTTTAAGACCTTTATTTTTTAAGTCCTCCATTATTTCTTCGCTTGAGCAAGTGTGATGTAAACCTCTTGCCATAACTTTTATCGGACGAGCCTGTTTGTCCTCATAGGTAAACCACTGATACTTTTCAGCATTCAGCTTCATAGATAATGTTCTATAGGTTTCTGAGTCCAGAGTATTAATTTTCCAAACGTCATTGTTTAGCGCTGTTACCTTATATTCTTTGTCAGTAACCGATTTCATCAGTGACTGAATTATTGGGTAACTGGTTACTCCCACGATACTTATTGGTGGGGGGGGGGGGTTTTCTTTCGGTTGCACCAGTTTTGGTGCAATGTTCTTGGTAGATTTACTACCTTTCGGTCGATTGGCCTCAGGTTGGACAACTTCCGGTTCGGTACTTGTAGTTCCACTAACATTTAGTTGTTCAACCTCAGGTGACGATTCAGCTTTTCTTTTCTTATCCTTCCTGGAATGTTTTTTTTCTTCTTTAGGATCCAGTTCGTCTCCCTTTCTAATTCATCCTCATCAGTGAGATAGTTGACTTTCTTTGGTTCAATACTCTCTAATTCGCTTTGTTCTTTAGCATCCCGATTCATTTTTAGAAGTTCATTTTCTCGCTTTAGATACTCAATTTCTTCGCTTAGCTTGGCAAATGATTGCTCCATCTTCTGTAGCCTCTCAAAGAGATCTATATTTTCCTTTTCTAGGTCAACAGTTCTTTCACTGAATTTTACTGCTCGCATTGTAAAATTTCCGCTGGCATCACTTCTTTCATGGAGTGTTTGGCCCTCCTCAAAATCCATAGGGCCAGCCTTCGAAGAGGATGCATCCCCCCCGGATGTATTGTCCAGTCGACTGACTGGAGTACCACTTGGGGTAATAACTTTCTCGGACTTATGCATTGCATAGAGTCTTGCTGGTGATCGTGGCACTATGGAACTTCTTCCAAATGGATTTACAGAACTTATCACCTCTGAAGTATTGCGGTCATTGGATAACAACGACTGGGAGCCCGCTTGCTCACTCCTCAAAGTCGCCGGCACTGGGTATCCGTTTCCCTGCGCCGTAAGGTTTTCTCCATTAGAGTCCCCCATATTGGTTATTATATTCAGGGAACCAACCCTAGCTAGTTTTGGTCCACGAATGGTATTTTATTTCCCATTTATCCTCCGACAAGTCGGTTAGGGTTTCCCCCTATCCGCCACCTGGGGACGCGCCCGATGGGAGACTAGCAGCTCCACACGAGGGTCAATTTTATGTAGAATTATTCAGAAATTTCGTTTTTTTTTTTTTTTTTTTTTTTTTTTTTTGAAGTTACTTTAATTATGTCTACAAATAAATATCTTTACATACAAATAAAATCAGATGGGTCTTTCGAGATAAATGTCTCTTCACAGTAAAAATTCTTGGTTTCATTTAAAACTTTTTTGACTGCATATAGGTAATAAACATTTTCAATTAAATTTTGAAACGTTTAGAATTTTGGAAAATTAAACTCAGATGTTTAAAACAACTCAAAATAATAAAGTTTGAATTTAAAACCGATAAATATTAAAACAAAACGAAAATGTCTGTAAATTAGTATCAAAATATTTGTTGAAAATTAAAAATTAGAGTTTGAAATTTAAGATCCTTGGCCTAGAATATAAACTTAACAGTCTCGCTCAGTAAAATTAAGATATCTCAAAAACTAGATTGAATATTTACAATCAGTAAATTGCGTATGATAGGTTACACTGTTATCTATCATATACAAAAGCCGATTGTAAAAATTCGATCTAGTTTCGAAGATATGCAAGATATGCCAATTTTTCTATAATGTACCAAAAAAGCCTACTAAAAACATCGATTTCTACCAAACGGGTTATGCAAACGAACTGAAATTAAGACGAATATTATTTTTTTTAATTGTATTATCATAATAATTAGCTTTGAAAATGATTGCGAACAAAAAGTTTTTTAGCCTCTCCGGAAACCATGGATAGTAGTACAGTGTTTTTTTCGATATCCTGATTGCATACATACGCTCAGTAAAATTAAGATATCTCAAAAACTAGATTGAATATTTACAATCAATAAATTGCGTATGATAGGTTACACTATTATCTATCATGCACAAAAAGCCGATTGTAAAAATTCGATCTAGTTTCGAAGATATGCAAGATATGCCAATATTTCTATAATGTACCAAAAAAGCCTACTAAAAACATCGATTTCTACCAAACGGGTTATGCAAACGAACTGAAATTAAGACGAATATTATTTTTTTTAATTGTATTATCATAATAATTAGCTTTGAAAATGATTGCGAACAAAAAGTTTTTTAGCCTCTCCGGAAACCATGGATAGTAGTACAGTGTTTTTTTCGATATCCTGATTGCATACATACGCTCACTAAAATTAAGATATCTCAAAAACTAGATTGAATATTTACAATCTGTAAATTGCGTATGATAGGTTACACTGTTATCTATCATACACAAAAAGCCGATTGTAAAAATTCGATCTAGTTTCGAAGATATGCAAGATATGCCAATTTTTCTATAATGTACCAAAAAAGCCTACTAAAAACATCGATTTCTACCAAACGGGTTATGCAAACGAACTGAAATTAAGACGAATATTATTTTTTTTAATTGTATTATCATAATAATTAGCTTTGAAAATGATTGCGAACAAAAAGTTTTTTAGCCTCTCCGGAAACCATGGATAGTAGTACAGTGTTTTTTTTCGATATCCTGATTGCATACATACGCTCAGTAAAATTAAGATATCTCAAAAACTAGATTGAATATTTACAATCTGTAAATTGCGTATGATAGGTTACACTTTTACCGTGTGTGATTATTTTGGGATTAAATAATTGTTTCGTGTTTCTCTGTAAACATCTTGGACATCTGATGTACACTAGTAAAACTAAAGATAAATTTAGCAAGTATTATTTTAATTCGTCAGAGCCAACTTAGGTGTATTTTGCAAAATGGAAAATTGAAAAATATATTTTGCAAATAATTTAATTTTAATATTCATGCAATTTACATAATACCAATATAACCTTCTTGTATATTGTTGTTAAAGATATGTTGAAAACTTTTATATAAACGTTTCATAATAGTTTTGCTGTTTTCATTGAAAAACTTGAAGCTAAATGACTCCATTTTTACTATGGATTCCTATAGAAATCAGTGAAAAGTTATACCACTAAAAAAAGCTTCTAACAAATACGTCATGATGAGTATGGCCCTATACTCTAGAAGGCTCTGATAATCTACGTTTTCAAAGAAATAGCAAAAAAAAAACAAGAATTTTATGAGAAATATAGTGGAAATACAGTCCGTAAAATAATAGTCGTACTAAAGAAATTTCAGTGTGAATAAATTAAAAATGTATAAATTCAATTTTAATGCCAGTAAGGCATAGATCGTGTAAAGGCAGTTTTGCCTGTTAAAGGATAAAAAAAACATATTTTTCGTATATTTGCTCAAATACGAATCATTAAACTTAAGTAAATCGATCTATTCTTGTAAACATCATCTTAATGGACAATCAAAATTGAATTTAGATATTCCTCCAAAAATGTCATACTTATGTTGTAAAAGCAATTTTCCAAACTATACCCCCACTCCCAGGCAGAATAAAACTTGAATGATAATTCAAAAAAAGCTTACAATGTAATTACAATTATGTTCGGTTGTATACACCAAGCAAAATATTACATGGGTCAAATTCATAAAAATGTTTCATGATTGTCCAAACATTTCCAATAAAATAAAGAACCAGAAGAACAGTAAACTCAAGCAAAACCAACAAAACAAAATTTTATCGTAATAATAAAGAAAATTGAAATTCAAATTAAAATATCAAATTCCATATAGCTAAAATGTTGTGTCATGTTTGGTTACCACCACCACCCCCCCAAAGCACAATAAAAACAAAAATACAAAACTATTCCACCAAAAAACAAAAACAAAAAAATATACCGGAAAATACATTTTTGTATTATAACCCATTCTGCGTTGGTATAATAGTTCTTATCCCTTCTCATCATCATCATATCTGTCGTTTGCTTCCATTTAATACATTTTGGATGCATTCCAAACACTATAAAATCCATCTGGCTTATTGTATGTGTATCCATATTTTTTTTTGCATTTTATTCGTTCATCTCGTGGGTACCTTCTCACCATATTTTTGGAATGGCAAATGGCATAGAAATCTATTTGGAAAAACTATAACGGATATCATTAAATTTTTTCACCTCGTTAATTTTTTTGAATCAAATATACTTACTGTTGTACATATATGTATGTATAACGGCACTTATACATTTTATATATTTGAATAGACGGCTATATCATACTCTGTTATGTAGCGGGAGTGTAAGAAGATGGAAAATTTCATCTTAAATATATAAAATGTATAGATTGTAGAACCGTATTATGTATTGTTACATTCCGTTCTGTTTTATGTGGTTTAATAAAACGAATTTAATTACGAAAGCTTCTCCATTTCAATCAAAATGAAATACAATTTTGGTCGTCATCTCTATTCTAAGTATATGTATA
This sequence comes from Tipula helvola, assembly GCA_963556165.1. NCBI lineage: Eukaryota > Metazoa > Arthropoda > Insecta > Diptera > Tipulidae > Tipula > Tipula helvola. The sequence continues at coordinate 35,014,748 of OY744482.1, read as the reverse complement.
GTATGTTCAAGTAAGATAGGACGACTGTCGGAAATAATTAATTGTTATAATGCGGTTTTATGTACAAAAAAAAATATTTTTATTGTTCGAGTACGAATATATGGAATTAAGACGAGAGGATATGGAATTAAATACATACTAGTCTTCAAATTTTAGTATCGTTTTGGTATTTTAAGGGTAATTTAAGATTTTAAATGTGGGTTTGTCGTGTATCACTTTGCGATTCAAAATGCTATTAATTGTAGCAATTAAAATGTTTGACATGTCCATAAAGAGCTTCGGAAAACGTTCCGGTTTTCAAATAACAAATACTGTGCAAATTTTTTCCAAAAATATTTTGCTTAAAATATGCAATGAATAGATAACAATATACCGTAATACCTCTGTTGGTTTCTTAGTCAGAAGGAATTTATTAACTGGATATTGATTATATATGAATAAGTGGGTGATTTACCCCGAATGTACGATTCCACACAAAATTCTGGATATACTTAGCTATCTAGAATAGAGCTTCCCAAATATGGGGTCGTCAAATTATTTGATGGGGTTGCGTAAATATGTACACCATTCTAATAATTTTTCTTAAAATTTATTGCAATTTACTTTTCAAGCTACATTTTTCAGTATATTCCATCAGACTTCGCCGGCCCAATATATAAACCTGGCTGCAAATCATTCTATATTTATCGCCTAGATCAATGTCAATGTTTTACGTAAACAAATTTTGGAAATGAGAACGTCCAAGCTAACAGGGTGAGAAATGGCGAAAATTACTTCAAGTTAAATTTTAACATTGACCAGTTTTTCTACTAGTTCTAACCATAATTTACACATCACATAGGTTCGCCTTGAGATCGGTTCATTTTTTTTTTCAAGAGCTAATTTTATTCTTTATAAGCTGCTCAACCATCGCCGCCACCCAGCTAATCTAAGCTTTAGTCGCCAATGGTTTACCGGTATCAACTTCTTTAGAATTGAGTGCTGCTGCAACGCTTCAATTATTTAGATTATACCAAACAAAATTTTCATCGTTTCTGTCCACTTTTTAACCCTTTCGTCAGCATATCGATTGTTTCTAAAAAAAACTAGGTTCATCGTTCATGCATCTTAAAAAGCAGATCTCTTAAAAAATTGATACCTTTATTGCCATCTATTAGGCCATCTGGAGAAGCAGCTAAGCACGCATCGGTTTCATCAATAAAAATTCCGGAAGGATAAACTTTTATGTTCATTTGCTTTTCTAATTGAGTTATTGCTATGTGTTCATTTTGTTTTCCGTATAGTCTATAGCTGCTGACGAAATTTTGGTACGATATAATATTTCTTTCACTTTATTAGGATAGCTGTCTGTGTTTATTGCTCTACAAATTAAACCAAAGTTAGATGCAGTGATCCTAAACCGACAAATATCATGCCATGTAGGACTATTTGCCTGGGCAATCGTTTCTCTTTCCAAAGCTACACGATTATCACGTTCAGATACCAGTAGCGATAAAATCCTTTCATTTTCATTATTGGTTTCCTCCGGACTCATATCTGGTTTTTCACAGCTCTCACCATAGTTTGAATCAGGTCCCGTAAACGTTTTTTTTTTAACACTAATTATACGCGATTTTGGAGGACCCTTCATTATAAACTTTTGCAACCGATAATGAGCATGAAGCGTGTTGTGCTGTAATACGGCAAATTGAGCCCTACTGGTATATGATTGCATCTTCGAAAAATTTATTCGCTTTCCTCCAACAGTTTAAGCAATTAACAAGTGCAAATGCTCAACTCGATTAGAATCTACGTCATTAAGAAGGCTTTTAGCATTAATTCGCAATCTACGAATAATTGAGCTAACTATTTCAAAAAAAAAAACACAGTTCTGCATCTCAGGCACCAGAATTTTTTCACTCGATTTGCTTCCATTACAAAAGTAAGCATCACAATGGGTATGCTGATCAAACACGTTGAATGACGCGTTATCATAATCTTTTTGTAACAGAACAATTTTGTCCACCAACGGAATATTTTCCATCCTTTTACGATGTTTTACGGCTTTAGGAATGCCAACGGAAAGTCGCTTTAAATTTGAGCCGAAACTGTTACGTGCCCTAATGACTGACTAACACGTTGTAATCGGGTAGCAATCAGTGGCTATAGGGGGTTCTATTGTCGTCATTTTTCTTCGTTTGAATCGAAGCACCACATAAGATCGTGTTGAAATACCAAAACAAAATGAATTCACTAACGACCCATATAACGATTCATCAACAACAACAACAAAAAAAAACAATTATTCCATAGCTAAACTATGCACTTTCATTCATAATGAAGATTCCAAAACAAAAAAAAAAACTCTTTAAATTTAAATTTACAATCATAATTATACGTAAGTCGTGAGAAGCAATTTGTGTTTAAATAACTCATCAGTAGGCTTCCATAGAGTAAACACTAAACAAATTACATAAATCAGTCCATCCGAAGTAGAGAGAGATTTAAACCATATATAATTACCATTATCTTGCAACAACATAAATATCTTCGTCAAAACAAAATATTGACATGGTGTTAGAAGTATGACCATAAGCGTAACATTGCAATCGATTGCGCAAGCAAAATAAATTTTAATGTACAGCCGTAACAGGGCAGATTCCATTGATCTGTGCTATGGACGTAGCATATGGTGAATGGAAGCTGAAAACAACGCTGTCTAGATAATTATGTGTTTTGGTTATTTTTAAAAGTTCATAAACGAATATCTTTTCCATGAAATATTCCCAAGATTTTATTCGTATCGTCTTGTACCTCGTAGTTTGCGGTTCCTACCTTTTTTGTAACAATTCCTTTGGCAAACTGAGGTGCGAATTTGGCACAAAATTTTTAGAGAGGTCGCTCTGTGAGTGTGTTCTAACAAAAACGGTTTGTCCAACTTGGAAATCTACTGGGCGTGTTCGCAAATTGTATCGCCTTAAACTTTTCTCATAGGCATGTGCGATGTCCAATTTAACTCTACATGTACCAGGGTAAACCGAGATGGTAAGGACAACATAATTTCACCTTCTCCTACATTTCCAAGCTGTCTCAGTAAATGACGAGAGTTTTTCACTGTCTCGTGAACACCATTTCGCAGAGCGGATGCTATTTATATGATCGGATAGCTGCCAAGATCGATCTGTTGACTCTCTCGGATGAGTTTGATTGAGGCGAATAAATAGCAGTTTTTGAGTCATTTACTCCAAATTGTCTTAACAATTCTTTGTACTCATTACTTTTAAATTGTGCAGTTCCTTTACTGAGTGGTATGAGTAAAACAAATTTGGTGAGATGATCTAATACTATACGAATCATTATTTTCCCCTGACTTGACCGGGGGTAAGGCCCTAGCAAGTCCACCTAAATTATGGTCTTTCTATTATATACAATTTTCCCATTCGAGGTCTCAGGCATATATTGGTGGCTTTCGTAGTTTTACAAATGTTGCATTTTGTTATATAATCATGCACTTGTTTCACCATGGATGGCCAAAAGTAATATCTCCTCAATCTTTTCAAGGTTTTACGAATCCCTCCATGTGCTGCCAGTGGCTCATCATGTTCTTTTTGAATCAACCCAAGCCTTAACTCTATTGGTATCCATAGTTTCCAAAGCGAGAGATCGGAAAGTTCGGCATTCTTCTTTGGCTCCAGTCTAATAAAGATATAATTTTCATGAACAGCAAAGGCCGGATATTTGCCAGGTTCCTCGATAATATTTTGCCGTAACTTCTCGTATTCCTCATCCTGGAAATCTGTTGGATTCGGTTCAAATTTATCGAATACTTTGGGGATGCTTGTCGTGAGTTCGCTTATTTCATCAGAATAAATTCTGGAAAGCATGTTTGGTAAAACATTATCTTTGCCACGCTGGTGCTCAATTGAGAATCGAAAACCTTGACGCTTCAAACTCCATCTCGCCAGTCTACCGCTAAGATCACGCTGTCCCATCGACCATCTCAAGCTTGCATGGTCTGTTATTAGCGTGAATTCGTGACCCTTGACATATTCTCTGAACTTTTTGATGGCTAAAATTGCTGCTAAGCAATGCCCTGAGCTTTGTTCAATTTTTGAGACATAAATGCAATCGGCCGTTCATTTGCATCTATGTCTTTTTGGAAGAGTACAGCGCCTACTCCGGCCGTACATGCATCGCATCTGATGAAAAATGGCTGATCATAGGAAGGTATTATTAAAACCGGTGCTGTTGTGAGAAGTGTTTTTAATTGGTCAAATGAATATTGAGCCTCTTCCGTCCACTTAAATTTTCCTTTTTTAAGGCAATCCGTAATCGGTGCCGTGACACTTGCAAAATTTCCGATAAATCTCCGATACCACCCAGCCGACCCGAGTAATCGTCTCGTCTGCTTTACAGTTGTCGGCGGATCTAAATTAACTATAGCCTCGATCTTCTGAGGGTCTGGTCTTAAGCCTTTTTCCCCTACTAAGTATCCGAGGTATCTTATTTCTTTCGTAACAAAGCTGATTTTCTCTATGTTGATTGTCAGTCCTGCCGTCCGTGGTAAAGTCGCGATCAACTCTACCAACTTAAGGTGCTCCTTCAATGTGCCGCTTATGATCAGTAGATCGTCAAGATAAACAAAAATCTGTAAAGGCTGTTTTGTCTCTAGCAGACTCTGCAAGTGGAATCTGCCAGAAAGCGTCTTTTAGGTCATGTGCGGTTATATATTTTGCATCGGATAATCTTCCTAAAAGTCCGTCAATTAAGGGAAGGGGATAAGCGTCCTTTTCAGTCACTAAGTTTAGTTTTCGTTACTGGTAAGCTCCAAGCGCTTTTACTGATTTCTATCACACCCAGATCTAACATAAGGGAGACTGGATAGTAACGTTGATTTATGGGTTTTGCGCCTTTTACGAGTTCAATCTCGTGCTGATACCAAGAGGTTTTGCCGAGCCCGTCTTTAGTGAAGGAAGGGAAAAGCGCCACTATTCCATCCAATTCTTTTTTATCAGAAGCACTTAAAATATGTGTTTTATTTTCCGTTGGCTTGACAAGTAGTACATCAGATACTTCATTTAGTATATGAGGTACAATATTAAATTTTCTCCAGAAATTTATTCCCAAATAGAGCGGAGATTGCAGCGTTGGAACTATGCAGAATTTAATTGATTCGGTTTTGTTATCAAACGTAACTGGTAGCCAAACATAGCCTACAATTTTGTTGTGGGTTCCATCAGCCGTTCTTATGCTTGATTTAATATTATGAAATTTTATATTTGCATCTGCCAGAAATTCGAGTGAATTCTTTCCTAAAACATTGACTGATGCACCACTATCTAGGAGACCACATATTATTTTTGATGCTATAATTACTTCTGCGAGGACGCGGATCACCAATTGAAATGCATTTTATTAGGGATGCTATACATTCCTTGTGTAGTGATCGTTTCGACCGGAAATATCGAATCGAGCGGTATTTTTTTTTTTTGAGGACCCAATGGCTTGTAAGGGTTTATGAATCGGGTTAGGTGAAGAATTTAATCTACTAGTACCTAGCGGATAGAATTGCCTTGGTTTTTAAACCATTCGGTTCCTGTGTTGACTGAAGGTTCATATATGTTTCGGCGTGCGATCCCCTCATTATCAAACGCGGCTGAAAGTTTTCCGATGCCGAATTACATTTAGGGCAACTTGATATGAACATTTGAAGTGCCACAGCTGAAACAGAACACGTTTAAAAATGGTTCTAAGCAATCCTGAAATCTATGCCCAATATTTTTACAATTCCAGCAGATTAAATGTATATTTGAGTCATTCGTATAATTTCGAAAGTCTGGTCGGGTTCGATTGAAAGCTTCCAATCTGGGTAGTTTGAGGAGATTGCTGATTCAAAGTAAGATTTTTGAAGTTGTCTTCTAGCTCGTTTATCATAGGTTTCCGCCTGATAGTATGGTCGCTGAATCTCCTAGGGTCATAACCCGTTTGATCCCACATCTGCTCATAACGCTTACAAAGAACGCGCAGTTCTTCTACGGTCCTTATTGAACTTTGGTAAGGCAAAGTGACATTCTTAAGTGCTGGATGCATGTTCTGACATAAACGGTATATCAATTGCTGCTCTGTTAACCTGTTTTATAGCCTTGCATTCAACTGCTGAATTTCTAAAGAGAAATCAGAGGATGATTTATTACTCTGAAACTTCCGCTGTATTTGTTCGCGTTTTTCTTCTTTGAAGTCACTACTACTGAACTATGACAGATGCATAACTTTTGTAAGTTTAGTTCGAGGAAAATCGTCATCATATGCCATTCGCTCCAGTCGAAAACAAAAATCATGTACATTCATTGAACCACTATCATCAAATGACAAATTCCATTTTTGCTTCAGTTTATATGAATCATCAACCTGAAAAGTGGCTGCTGGACGTGGATTCATGTTTTGTTGCATATTGCGTTCGGGATATATCTCACTAAATTGATTATTTGGCAGATTTATGCCAATTTGCGCTATATTAAATGACAAATCGGATTTTATAGAATTGCCTTGGTTAGAAATATGTGGTCCTAACCTTGAAAAAAAATCAGCTACCGGATCTATTAATTCATTTGTTTCAACAAAGTGCAACCGAGGTTGTCTCTCGGCTTGTGTTTTTTGAGTAAGAGAACTAGCTGTTTCTGTGGTTGACGCGTTCAGGTTTTCTTCGGTGAGTTGATTATTTAAAAGACTATCGAGCTTTTCCGAAAATGAACTAGATCTCATATTATGTATTGTCGGTTCTTTCGTTGCCGGTTGTCCGATGGCGGGTTTTTTAATAACTAGCTCATCCTACAATTTCGCGCACCAATTAGTTGCTCGCCTCCAATTACTTAAAATTGCTGAAAGCTGTTGTGTTTCGTCTATCATATGAATAAATCTTTCAGTCCTAGATTTGTAATGTATGGCATTAGCATACGCTCCAGTCAGAAAATCAAATGCCGGTGTTGGCCCTTGTTCCAACGTTACTTTATGTAATTCGGCATACTTGAGTCTACATTCCTCTATTTCTTCTTGTGGATTTTGTCTAGCATGTGATACTTTAGGTTTCATTGATTTATCTGAACTTTCTACTATCATTCTATCGATAAGCATTTTCCGAGCATCTACCGTCTTGCTAGTCAACCCTCTAATTAGATATTCAATTTCAAGTTGGGAATTATTCAAATTTTGTACGTATGTAAGCGGCTCCATTATAATAATTTATACAAAGAACAACAAAAACAAAAATCTTTCGAAACTGGGTTAAAATCTACATTGCCAAAAAAAAAAAACTAAGAATTCAAAAGAATTCACTAATTCACTAACCTACTTTGTAAAAAACCAATTTGTACAAAGCCTAACAGAAAGGAAATTAGCCCAAAACATAGAAAAAAATGGTTTTTACTTTTTTTTCTACTAAAATATTCGTAATTATATAAATATTTATTTATACATATGTATGTTGCTGTTGGTGACGGTCGCCTAGGTCGAATTGAATGTGAATATCACTAAAAAAAATTAACCAAAATTATTACATAAGCAACCTAACGGAATCTCTTCAAGCTAACAGGGAAATATGGGCCATCATCCCAGAATGTCACTAGGGTAGAACTACAGAATCACCATGTACTCAACCAATGCTCACTCCAAGAAAAGATCACCCACAATCTGTACCTTTCAACCTGAAGGAACTCTTATGTGTAAGTGGAAATTGAAATTGAGCATCACTGTGCTGAAAGCAGTTCTATAAACATCAATAGGACCTTACGAAATCATATTATATTAACTAAAGATGCATCAGAACTCAATCAATACCCAATTCCAACTACAATTAAAGGTATTGAACTAAAATGAACTGTATATGATTGTATCTGCAGGGCATATCAAAGCAGAGTTCAACGGCACATATGATTCAACGTCATGTATCAACCTAATAAAAAATTGCACCGGAATCCATGCCGACATCTTGATGACAAAACGAACGATTGCGCAAGCAAAATAAATTTTAATGTACAGCCGTAACAAAACCTTTTCGATATTGAATTTGAAATGTGGTATTAATTACTACTTCTCTCATCTTTTTACGAAAATTACGTAGCAAATGATTCCGACATTCGATTTTCTCGATATAGGTATTTCTATATGGTCTAGCATCAAGAATTTTCTTATATACGCTACTATCTCCGTCGGCTATCAATTGATTATAACGAACACTGTATAATTTTTCACTTTCTTTAAAATTCTTCAACTATCAATTCAGCTTCCATACCAGTTGAATAACCTTTATAATTCGCGTTACAGTCATCGCATCGTTTCCGATGTGTGCAATGAGCATACCGTATAATATTTGTTCGCTACTTTACTCCAAATTAATTTACCCGTATCATGAGCAATAATGGAAGCAACTCATGAGAGTGATGAATAATCGCTGTTACTTCCATAAGTTCTTTTCGAAAAACATGCATCTGGAATTCTGGACAGCGATTTTGGTCGCAAAATGAGGATTGATTTGAGGATTACCGGAAGGCAATAGTATTGGTAAATTGTATTGGTGTTGAATGTGCATTTTCTCTTTCAGTTTTTCGTTTAATATGATGCAAATAAAAGAGATAAACTGACGCGAGTAATAGGGATAACATGATACAAATAAGAGGAATAAGCTCAGAAGAGAACGATTGAGAGGATGTATTAAGAGAGACTGAGACAGAACAACAAATTCCGAAGAAAAAAAAATTAAAAATATTACGAAGCGAGAGAGACTCAAAATAAAAAATATTAACCAAAAAAACAGAAAAGCTAGAAAACAAAACGATTTTGTTTATTTTGTTTAGTATTGTGTTGCAACTCATGATGGTCGGTTGCTCCTATACGATGTTATGTCCGAGGTTGGAGAAATTTTATTCTAGCATATACACAGCAAATAAAAAAGCGAGATGGTTTATTTTATTACTTTCCTTTTTAACTTGCGTAACCTTTTTTTGTATACAATTTTTTTTTTTGTTTAGAATAAAATGTCCCCACACTTCGACATAACATCGTAAAGGAACAACCCTCATGAGCTGCAAGGCAACACAATACTAAAAAATAAACAAAATCATTTTATTTTCTTACTTTCTGTTTTGGTTCTTTTGTTCAAAATTTAAAAATTAAAAATATTGCGAACGGAGCCGACGAAGAATACATAAATTAAAAATCATTCATTTATGTTGCGTTTTGTTTTTTTTTATTTGCGAGAAATTGTTTTGGTTACGTTTATGTATTTTGTTTTGGTTTTTTATTAACGAATGAATTCCACTAGTAAGAAGATAGGGAAAAATAACTCAAGGCGAGCGTAAGCACCAAAAATTTGAACCGATTCACCCGCTTAGCTTGTTTTTGATACTTACCCCATGAGAAAACGCATGAGAAAATACACTAATACAATACAAATATTTGACGGCACACAATAGCAAAATGTATATTATACACCGTGTACATATACAAAATTCTCAATCCTCAATCATCATTTTGCGACCAAAATCCCTGTACTGCTGATATTGTCAGTAATGGAACCTCATCCAAATCTTGACTACCTTTTGCAATTGCAATTTCCTTAGCTTCCATCGCAGCAATATGCATCTCCTTTTTGGAATCAACACAAAATTCTTCATTACATATATTACACTTGAGAAACAATTTTGATACTAGACCTCGTCTATATTTTTTCACATTTGTAAAACCGGTAATCATCATTTAGGCTAATTGTTTCATTTGATATTTATTACATATTTCAAATAAACTTTCGAGTTCGATTCTCACCAAGGACGTTTTGCGTTATTTATTTTTATTTTATAACGGCATTTCATTGCGGCATAACGAATTGAAAAATATAACATTTCGAATGAACTTTGACGTATTTGGTTCGGAGCGGCGCATATTATTACACGTTATATCGTCTCTTTCATATTGCGCGATGCCACACGTTTTTAATTGAATAGTAACCGAACAAGGGCCTACTGTTGAAGCAGGGTACTTTAACTATATAAGAAGTTTGATGAATGGCGATGATCGCTTAAATGATCGAAATTTAAATTTAATGTATCATTACGTGGGTGTTGGATTATCAAGAAATTCACCCGTATAATGCCAAAAACCATTCCATTACGTCCAGATTTCAAAGAATGCAAATAGGAAAAAACGTTTTATTTTGATTAGTACGACATTTTGTATTTTCAATTTTTTGGATAATTTTGATTATTGGAAACAACCGAAATATTATATATGAAAATAGCAATTTTTAAATAAATTGGTTATAAAAACTGTTGGAATTATTTTATTTTAAACTCCTTTAAAATCTGGCCTAAGATACAATTAAATAATTGTTTCCAATTAAATCATATTTTAACTATAGACGTAGGCATACCCACTAATTACTTTATTTGAATTATTTATACTCTCGCTAATAGGGTAATCATCAATTATTCTAATGACGGCAGTTATATTAAGTATAATCGGTATATAAATACATGCGATAGACTTAATAAAACTTAACATGTATACCAACACCTACCTGCTTATTTATGTTATCATCTTAATAGATATAAAAAGCTCATCTCACAAAATATACAAGCCGAGAAAACCATTAATTTAGTAGATAATTACAGCGAATAAAAAATTAAAGCTTTTTTCTTTTATTGTTGGTGAATAAATTAGATTGTTCATTTCACATTCTTTTCCCACCCGGAAACACAAATATTTTCGCGAAATAAAAAACAATATTCACCGATTTAAAGGTGGCAATATATTAAAATTAATTAATTTCATCATCCTCTCTTGGAAAATAATTTTATATAATTAGAAATGTTCATTTAAATAATAATAAATATCACAAAAAAATGCTTTCATCTGTTAAATAATTTTATCTACCTTAACATTTATAGCAAAATTATAAGTAAAGCTCTGTACAAAAGTTCAGTAGAAGGCAAACAATACAAAAAAAAAAACTTTCCACTTTTTTAATTAATGGATGTTTTCTTATTATTCTAGCAAAAAAATATTATTATTTTCAAAACAAACAACAAAATAAAAGCTCTATAAAAAAAGCTAACATAAAACAATAAAACAATCCTCCCATCGTAACCTTATAAGAGAAACGATGCGATTCAAGGAAAATAAAACAACTTTTTTGTGTGTGTGCTTTTTGTTCATATATACTTTTTGCTATTTCAAGTGTACTTGTTTGTGTGTGAATATTGTTGAAAAATTTATTCAAAGTAAAAAATAATAATATATGTAGCTAAAATCTAGGACACCACAAAAAATATTATTATGTATTAGTATTATGTTTACATATGTATATACCAAAAAATGTTAAAAAAATTTCTAAACCATATTCATTTAGCTTATACTCCTTCTATTATCTTACAAACATATAAAACTTTTAGAAGAGCTTTTGTAATTAATGTAAGACAAAATTTATTGAACAAAAATTCATAAGATCCAGTATATGCTACAAAATATATACTTTGTGGAAAGTCCAAAACAAATTATGGTCCTTAATTGAATTTAAAAAAAGCTTCTCTCATCTCTAAACTTGTTAAGTTATTACAAAAAATATTATAATTTAATTATAAACAATTAGAAATTTTTGAGATGGTTTTTTTTTTGTTTCTTTTATAATAATGAGGGTATTTCAAACTTGAGTGCTACATCTACTTGTTATTTTAGAATCATTATATAATCGGAAGCTTGGGTTTAGAAGAAAGCCCTCTAAATAATTCACTCTAGTTTATTCTATTAAAAAGTACATTATAAATATTTTAAGCTATACATACGAAATGTCAGGTTTGCTGCAGGTTCAGAAATGCGATTTTCTTAGTACTTAAATAAGAAACGAGTTATGGATTGTTCACTTTAGACTTCGATTGTGAATTTTTTTAGACGGAAAAAGTTCATGTTTGTGAAAAACTACCACTATTCCAAAAATCCGTTTTCGGTTAAACAAATAACCAGTTCGGCTCCATCGGCAGGCACGTCATTATTTTGCTATGACGTTAATGTAGTGGGAAAAGCAGTTCTAAAATTTTATCAAATTAAGGATGTTAAAATCAGTTATGCCATAAATAAAAACAACGTTCCCATAAAAATTAAAGTGTCGGTTTTCCAGTTAATTGAAATGTGCCCCAATTACCAAACCGTCTGTTCTGCTAAAATGCTGACTCCATTTTAAACGAGTTGTTTTATAATTTGCATTAGTATCATGGACTTAAGTAAATTTTATCTTTTATACTGATTTCGAAATATATGCCTAAGAAGTATTTCTCTCTTTTCGCAAATACTTTTGCAATTTGCTAACATCAAGTTTTTTAAAAAAACCATGAATAAGTAATTTAATAACTCTTTCGTACGAAGGCTTCGGATTCCGCAAACAAAAGTAATCCCGGTACGAAAGTGAAGATGAGGTAGGATTTCAGGTGGTAAATGGTTCTCCAATATAAAGTCTTCTTGTATAATTTTATACAAAATGGTGGATAACTTTATTTGATATACAATTTTCTTTAATGTTTTCCCTTTGGTGGTCAGCAATCAAGAGAGCGAAAAAAGTTGTTTTTTATTTTAAGATGGTTACAAAAATTTTAGTTGACATAATTTAACACAGATGTCTCATTTCAATTATAGCTCACAATGTCTCTTGAAGGGTTAAAGTTATAAACTAACACTTGATGGGTTTATATTAATTTGAACATTATAGCAAGTATTTAGATTTTGACATTTAATTAACAGTGTATAAAATGCAAATAATAATAAAGGTAAGCAAAATTATGTAAATTTAGATTAAATGAATTAAATTGAATTAAATTAATTATAATTGAATTTTACAGATTGAAGAGCTTAATTACTTGAACTGGAAAGTGTTTTCTAATGTATTTAATAAGATAAGTGTGAAATGAGATGTGTTTTTATATACAAAGTGATTCTAATTTCTTGTTTTATTTTGTTTTAGGTTGCATTATTTAGATGTCATCGATTGGTTTGGTGTAATTGCCGATTTGCTGTCTTCGACAATAACAATAAACATAACGGAATATTAGGTATCCACTTAAATTTTCAGATTTGACAACAACAATCAACGTCTCATGTTGGATTTTGACAACAACAACGTTAAATACTCTGGATTAGTCAAAAATTTGATGTGAAATCGCTTTTTAAAAAATTCAGGAATCTGAAATCAAATTACTTATGACATTACTTACGATCATTAAACCATATTGATTGTTTTAGAAGAGAACCGGATTACTTCCTATATATACACACACTGTCGGCTCCTCCTTATACTTTGTATTAAATCGTTATCCCACTCATCCTAATAAATTCATACATTTTCTTATAAACCAAACCACCATCATTCATTAAATCACTTAAATTTCTCGCACTCTGAAGGATGTTGAAATTAAACCTGTATTGGCTGTATATAGGACAAGCCAATATGAGGTGTTCAGCATCCTCCACACTTCCACACAACTCACAATCTTTGTCCTCACGCAATTGACGTTTCCACAAGCATTCCTTCCAATTTCCATGGTTCAGTTTGATTCTCTCAACCGTTCACAACATTCGCGTTTCTCCTTTGAGCTCCTTATAGAAACAAGTTCTCAATGGAGTACCACAGAGCGCTCTGTACTTCATTCCTAATTCACTCTTCCATTTTCTCCACAGATTCATCTGAAGCATTCGAAATACGTCTTTTACATCCTTTCATCCGTATTCCTGAATCACGTCATTCATTTGGATAATCCAAAGTCCTGGCGTGATAGGGCAACTCGGCGGCCAGATTCGGAGGGAAAATTGATATTAAAACGTAATTTTAACTCTATTGATGTACTCAAAAGTGTTTTGGTGTCATAGATTACACATTTTTTATTATTTTTTTACCATTGGTGGTCGAATATGGCGGGAAAAAGGCTAATTTTTCGACGTTCATAGAAATCCATAAAAACTTCGTCTAGCGGGTTTTCGGGGTCGGTGATCATCAATTTAGGGTCACAATTTGAAAATTCAATTTTTTAACGTTTATGAAAATCGATAAAAACATGATCTAGGGGGTTTTTGGGGTCACTGATCACGAATTTGAGGTCAACACTTAAAATTATCTCAAAAAGATACCAGATTTTGAAATAATATCTAAAACTAACACTTTTTATCGAGAATCTGGTATTTTTTTGAGAGAATTTTTAACTTTTGACCTCAGATTCGTGATCAGCGACCCCGAAAACCCACTATAGATCATGTTTTAGCGATTTTAATAAACGTTGAAAAATTGACATTTATGGCGGCCATCTTGGGTCCACCGTCTTGAACTTTCAAATTCTCACTCTAAATTAATGGTCACCGACCCCGACAACCCCTAGACCGAGGTTTTTTTTTATTTCTATGAACGTCGATAAATTAGCCTTTTTCGGCCATATTCGACCACCATCTTGTGTCCGCCATTTCGAATATTACAATTTTGATCTTAAATTCGTGATCAGCGACCCCGAAAACCTTCTAGAACATGTTACGAAGAGCGAAATTATCAAGAATTTTACAACTTCAGTTTCGATCTGAATGAGAAACACGAAAAATTTAATTATTTTCCAGTCAATCTCATCAGGCTTCTAGAACATGTTTATAACGATTTTTATGAACGTCGAAAATATGCCAATTTTGGCGGCCATCTTGGATCCGCCATCTTGGAATTGTAAAAACATAATAAAAAATGTGTAATCTGTGACACCAAAAACACTTTTGTGTAAATTAAAAGAGTTAAAATTACGTTTTTATATCAATTTTATTAAAAATTAAAGACTTGCTTAGCATATGGTCCGCCATTTTGGAAATCCAAGGACGCCATAAAAACGTCATACGGCATTAAAAAGTAGACATTCTCCCCAAAAAACCCAAGAAACCCAAAAAAGGTTATTTGTCTCAAAAAATGAAATGTGCAGGGGGGTTGGCCGATGCGACAGAGAATGCCCCATATATATTTGACAATAACAACTTCTTATTTAGAATTTTGACAACAACAACATTAAATACTATGAATTAATCAAAAATTTGATGTGAAATGGCTTTTAAAAAAATTCAGAAATCTGTAATCAAATTTCTTGAAACAAACTTACGATCATTTAGTCGTTTATTGTTTTAAGTTTATACCGTATTTAAAAGCACATAAAGCTTAGTACCATTCGTCTCAAATTTCTTGTAATCATATTGAATTTAGTTTTTTAAATTTACTAACACGGTTTATAATTGCTTGTCTGTAATTAGTAAATAATTAATGGGGACTGGTCTTGTTGGCATTCTACCCATCCTTAGTAAGGATTGTACTGAGAGTTTAACTCTGCTGCTAACTCACATCATTAATGAAAGTATTCGGGCTGAGATTTTTCTGAAATTAGGAATTATCGAGAAATTTCTATTCTTATCGTCATACCCAAAATTTTCTAAGCCATAGCAAAGAGATTCTTTTTATTCATGTGAATTTTTTATTTTGCCTGCTCAGCATTGATTTTGGATTTTTTGAAATTTTAATATTCATAGTGATTGAACCATTTTTGAAAAATTTGTATTTTTTAATAATAATTCACATACTAAAATAGAGAACTCCCCAAAGCCGCTTAGCATTGGACCCTTTGCGCAAGTATGGCAGGAAAATGTCGGAAAAATTTCAGAAATATTAACATTTGTAAAAATATTTACGTTTGTATTTCACATACTAAAATAAAATAACTCCTCAAAGCCGCTTAGCATTGGTCCTTTCCGCGCAAGGATGACATGAAATTGTGTAGATTCCGTTAGTTTTCATATTTTAGTTATCAACAATTTATTGGGGTCCTCCCTTTCGATGGGGCAGCTTACTTTGTATTTTTCGGTTATTTGTTTGGGATTTTTTCGTTCGGTAATATGATGGTATCCCATATTAAGCAGTTTCTGCTCTTCAATATAATATGCTTACTGAATTTATCATAAAGGAAGAAAATCCAATTATCAATTGTTGATATTATTTATTGAAACATGCGCGCGCATGTTTTAATAAATATTATCTATTATTGTTAATGGGATTCTTTTATTTGGGATTTTGTAAATTGAGATTTTGCTATTGGGATTTTAAAATTTGGAATTATGATTTTGAGATTTTTTATTTGGGAATTTAATTTTGGGATTGCCTACCCAACCCGGTTAAACTATCTGGGCCGTAGGGAGGACACAGACTGACAGACAGACACCATTTCGAAAAATGATTTTTCGGACTCAGGGGCCTCAAAACAGATAAATCTCCAAAAATCTCAAGGTACAAAAATATGGCGTGAAAATCACTAGATGCCCGCAAACATTCAGAACCTTCCCACGCAAAAAAAATAATGATTTAAATACAAAATTTGGCAAATTTTGGTACAAAGTATATGAATGGTGGCCAGCTAAATGAAAGTTTCTTAAACGGCAATTTTTAACGGTAATCAAATCAAGGCTTGTAATAAAGCAAAATCATTGTTATATTTTCTATTAAAATTGTAAGTTTTAAAGACGTTTGTGGCCTAATGATTATATTGATACAACTTAGGTTTAAATAAAAATTCGCTGATTTGCGTCAAACGAATTGTTGTTTATTCAAAGTATTTTTGACGTGATAACATCTTACGCCGCATGTTCAGAAAATTGACACGCAATTTTGCCCTTGGTCGTGGGCAATTACTCATCAACTGTAAGCATTACCTATAATTTAAATATATGATTTGTTATGTTGGTACTTCGGCTTCATGCCTCACGTATAACATTATCGCAATGACGTTATCAGGCGGCGAGGAAAGCCGCGCAAATTTTGCGTAAAGAAACAGTGGCGATAAGAGAGAAACATACATTTTAATTAAAATTACAAACTACAAAATAGCGGTTTACAATCATTGAGAACAGCGACAGCGAGAGAACGCCTCCCGATTTTTTTTTTCTAGTTTGTTGCGTACAACACATTGGTTTAACATAAAACAACATTTCTCAATTCCCCTCTATAATTGAGAACCAATATGAGTTTGATTCGTGAGTAGATACTTTTTTCTTGGTGCGCAACCATTAATATTTTAATAATGAACAGAGAACGAGAAACAGATTGTCAAATTTTTACTTACTTTTACGTAAGTAAAATAAGGTATAGTAATCATAAAAATTTTCGACCTTCAAATTATTGAAGATTTATCTGTTTTGAGGTCCCCTGAGTCCGAAAAAGTGGGTTTCGAAATGATGTCTGTCTGTCAGTCTGTTTGTCAGTCTGTCCGTTTGTCAGTCTGTGTCCTCTCTACAGCCCGGATGGCTTAACCAATCGAACTGAAACTTTTTTGATAAATTGGGAGGTCCCAGTGAATTTTACTCCAAATCGGTCAACCGAAAGTTGTGGTGCGCGACGAACGCTCGATGGAGATGGACGTGTTTTAGTCTGTCTCCATAATTGAAATTTATTTTAAATTTGTATTTTTAAATTTAAATAAAATTAAATTAAATTAAATTAATTTAATTTAAAGTAGTGTTTTGTAAATTAAATAGTGTATGTATGTATTGTATTGTGTTCTGTAATGTAGTGTAAAAAAAAGTGAATTTTTATACATACATATGTATTTGAATCGAAGGATGGAAAAAGTGAATTTATATACATATGTATAATCAAAACGTGTGTAAAACAAATAACGGTTCTACCCAGTTATCGTTACAAAGGTATTTTCATATTACATGTATTGGTCTGTATACATACATGTGATATGAATTCTGTAAACATTTCTTTTTTTGTTTCATTTTATTTTATGATTTTGCTTTGGTAAGGTTATAAATATACACAGTTAAAATTGCTGGGAAATATATACATGGACGTAGTTTGTAGAACATATGTTTAATTAGTAGTACTGTTTAATTTTAATTTTCTACTCTATGTGCTTGGCTGTGTTGTGTAAAACTGGAAATTCTCCCGTTTGCCGCAAGTGTATTGTGTGTATGCAGAACGGGTGCATGCACATGTATAAGAAATATTATACTATGCGATTCATTAGTATTTGTGATGAGAAAATTTAAGGTAACGTTTATGTTTGTTGTAATATAAAACCAAGGAAAATTATTTTTTTGAATTTTCTTTTTGTCTTATTTAATTCAATTATAAATAACGTTTTATTTGATATAAATTTCATAAATAAATTCATAACGGTAATGCAAATAAATTCAATTAAACTTGATTCAATAGTATTTGTGATTCATATTTTTGATTCATTAGTATTTGTGATATGGAGAAAAATTTAAAATTAATTAGTAAATCAATTATTTTTAAAATTATTTTTGACTACATAAATAGTGAGTAAGTCACTTATAATTTGTGAACCATTCGAACATTTTTATTACGTCTCCATCACGTCTCGGAAGTGACCAAACATTTTGTTCATAAAATCGCAGGGAATCTTATCCCACATGGTTTTATTAGCACCCCATTAAAAAATTTTGGTCTTGCTAGATTGCGAGTATTCTCCGCTTTCATTTAAACCCTCGCAAGGACAAATAAAAACTTTGCCTTGGCCTAGGCAACTAATTATATTCAATATTTTTATAAAATTTCGTGCCAAGTTCTCCTTCTTGTGTATGGCAGCATTATTGCGCTGAAGAGCAAATTGAGGCTCGACTGTTTTTCAGCAACTGGGAATACTGCCTCATTCATAAACCGAAATTGAACATTGACCTTGAAGTGTTGTAATTTATATAGCCACATAAACTTTTATTTCTTCCGCAAGAGATGCTAACGGAAGAAGTAACCACCGTATTTGATATTCTCTGTAGTACCAACATTTTTTTTCTCCATATTTTCTAATTGTCATCATAAAACGCACTAATTTTGACAAAACAAAGTTCTCCAGAGTTCAATTGGCAATCCAATATAATTACGTTTACGTTTTGTTTCCTCACAGTAAATCATATTCTGGTTGGCTATGTGTTCTATAAGCTACAACTCTTCAAGGCCAACGTTCAATTTCGGTTTATTGAATGATATAGCATTCTTATTTGTTGAAAAATTAGTCAGGCCTAAATTTTCTCTTCAGCACAATAACGCTTCCATACACTAAAAGTATCATTGCTTCGAAATTAAATAAAAATATTGAACATAATAGGTTGCCTAGGCCAAGGCAAAGTTTTTATTTGTCCTTGCGAGTGATTAAATGAGAGCGGAGGACACCCGCAATCTAGCAAGACCAAAATTTTTTAATGGGGTGCTTATAAAACCGTGAGTGATAAGATTTCCTGCGATTTTATGAACAAATTGTTTGGTCACTTCCAAGACGTGATGGAGACGTAATAAAAATGTTCCAATGGTTCACAAATTATAAGTGACTTACTCACTATTTATGTAGTCAAAAATAATTTTAAAAATAATTGATTTACTAATTAATTTTAAATTTTTCTCCATATCACAAATACTAATGAATCAAAAATATGAATCACAAATACTATTGAATCAAGTTTAATTGAATTTATTTGCATTACCGTTATGAATTTATTTATGAAATTTATATCAAATAAAACGTTATTTATAATTGAATTAAATAAGACAAAAAGAAAATTCAAAAAAATAATTTTCCTTGGTTTTATATTACAACAAACATAAACGTTACCTTAAATTTTCTCATCACAAATACTAATGAATCGCATAGTATGTACTTATTTAATACATGTCGTGGTTAGATGTATTTATTTTTAGATTGATGTGTGTGTTATTGTTTGTTATATTGTTCAAGAATCTTGTGTTTTGTTGGGTATATTGCATGTTCTTTAACACATTGGCTGCTACGTGACTCACCGGTGGGTCACGCATTAATGACTTTTAAACTGACTTGAAAATTTCTAAGCATAAAGTTGGATTACCCTGATATTGCTTGTAATATGTTGATACTACTACCTTCTAAAATCGCGAATGTGGGTATTTGATTTGGATTCTAATGTGAATAGACTTCCATAATAATTTTTATTTTCTTCTATTCTAATTTTATTTTAATGAAATGTGTTGATAAAATTTAAAATTTGTTTTTAATCATCCAAAATGAAGAGTTTTTGGATTTAGAAGGTTTGTTCATAACATTGTTGGTTGGAGCAAGGTTAATGGAATCTGAATTTAAATTTATATATCTTCTACTAGCGGGAATTTGGTTGAGCAGATTGTGTGTTTTAAAATTGTAATTAAGATTATGAGCCAATTCAAAAATTTAGTGATGATTGTTTTGACATATATAGTACTTGTAAGAATATACTAATGTTGATTTATACCCCAATTATTTAATTCAGTTTGGAGCGGATAGCTTGGAGCTGTTATTATTTAATATATTTAATGTGTTCCAGATTTGATTTGGACTGTTTTGCAGTGGGATTTTGGGCAGAGTAGCCATGAGCGATTGTTTATTTTAATTTTGATTATATAGGTAGTTTCTGGATTTAATAACTAGTTAAGTTACAGATTTGGAAATGGAATTTTATAGGGTTTCAGATTTTTGTTTTCTAATTTTAGAATTTTAATTTAAAATATTTAAAAAAAAAGTATTTAAAATTGATAATTTAGAATTAAAATTTGTATGCATCTTGAATTTCAGGTTATTTATTTGATTTTCTGTATTTTTAATTTAGATGCCGAATTTAATTTATTTAAGGTTGTTAATGGCTGATTTTAAATAAAGAATTAATTATGAAGTAAATTATGTTGTGGGTTACTCTGAATTTGGTGGAATTAAATTAATTTTATTAAAATTAAATTAAATTTAGTGAAATTGATTTTTCGATCGAATCATTAAAGTCATAATGTTAGTATTGGTATCGATGTGGTTATTGGTATTTATCTTGGCACTGGTATTGGTGTTAATGTTGATATGTAATTTTAGTATTAGTATTGGTATTTATGTTGATATTGGTATTTATATTAAAATTAAAAAATTATCGTTAACATGATTTTAATTTAGAAGCATCTGAGGGAATCGACCAAACTGGCATTGACTGATGCAATAGCGCAATGGGCGGGTGGTAGTTGATATAATTATTGTTATACAAACTATTTATTCGAATTATATAACGATTAATTTAAATTTATTACAGAGAATTAAATTTATACTTAATTAATTTTAGAATAGTTATCAGGAGTACAAATTGAAAATGCGGGATTTTTTTCTATTTTTGAACGTTTATTCTGAAAAAATGGTAACAAATGAATTATTCAAAGTATTGTCCATCGCTAGCCACAACTTTTTCCCATCTTTCTGGCAATTTACGGATACCGTCGCGAAAAAATTCGGCCGGCTTGGCTGCTATCCAGTCATCGACCCATTTTTGGGCTTCTTCGTAAGAATGGAAGCGCTGGTCAGCTAGGCCATGTGTCATCGATCGGAAAAGGTGGTAATCGGAAGGAGCAATGTCTGGGCTATACGGCGGGTGGGGTAAGACTTCCCATTTCAGCGTTTGTAGGTATGTTTTGACCGGCGCTGCAACATGTGGCCGAGCGTTGTCATGTTGCAAAATTACTTTGTCGTGTCTTTGCTCGTATTGTGGCCGTTTTTCTTTGAGTGCGCGGCTCAAACGCATCAATTGAGTTCGGTATAGTACTCCTGTGATGGTTTCGTTCGATTTCAATAGCTCATAATACACCACACCCAGCTGGTCCCACCAAATACAGAGCATGAGCTTGGCGCCGTGAATATTTGGTTTGGCCGTCGATGATGATGCATGGCCGGGGTAACCATATGATTTTTTGCGCTTCGGGTTATCGTAACGGATCCACTTTTCATCACCAGTGACAATGCGATGCAAAAAACCCTTCCGTTTTTGCCGTTCGAGCAGCAGTTCGCATGCAAAAAAACGGCGCTCGACGTCTCTCGGCTTCAGCTCATACGGCACCCAATGTCCTTGCTTTTGGATCATTCCGAGGGCTTTTATACGATGGGAAATGGCTTGTTGTGTCACTCCCAATGAATCTGCGAGCTCTTGTTGAGTTTGACACGAGTCTTCATTGAGTATTGCCTCCAATTCAGCATTCTCAAACTTTTTCACTTGGCCCGGCCGCTCTTTGTCCTCAACGTCAAAATCACCACTTCTAAACCGCACAAACCATCTCTCGCACGTTGAAACCGATGGAACATGACTCGGATAAGTCTCGGAGACCAATCGATGTGCTTCAGCAGCACTTTTCTTCAAATTAAAGAAGTAAATTAAAACTTCCCGCAAATGCTGTTTTGTTGGCACGAAACTCGACATATTGAGAGCTCAAAAAAACTATGAATTTGACACTGCGACAAATTGACACATACTGAAAATTAAAGCTATAAGACGTAGCTTTGACATGAACATAGTCACAGTACTGCCTGATGCGTATAGCGTTAGTAACGCCATCTGTTATCAATCCCGCATTTTCAATTTGTACCCCTGATATTATAAAGGCTAATGCAGATTTTAAATTTAGGAAATTTTTGAAGACCCTGAAACAACTTTCCAGGAACTTAAGCAGCAAACTTGAAATTGTGTTGTCTTGTGATAAATAATCTACTAAAACATACTACTAACAAATTTACTAATTATCAACTACTTAGGTATCTGGAACCGGGTTGATTCTTTGTTATTAACATACCTTTCCTTTCCTTCGGTTTTGTTATTTGTAAAGGGTGTACGGAGGGCCCGGTGTCATCCGGGAGTCTTGCTTCGGCTTGGTCGTACACTCTGATCAATCAATCAATCAATCAAAATTTGCCTGCTCAGCATTGATTTTATCCGGGAAGAACTACAATTACCAACCTGGTCTCTTTCTGTGGACATTTATATGTGTGAGGATACAGTTAACACTGATTTTTAAATAATCTTTGATTAAATTGATCATTTGAGTTCATCCCCATCAAGTTGTTGCAATCCTATCTTTCCGATCGATCAAAATTTGTTAAGATTAATGATTTGGTGTCTCATTTATTTCGTGTAACTTTTGGAATAACGCAACGTAGTCACATTGGCCCATTTATGTTTTCAAAATCATTTGGATTATCTGACATAGGGCCAATAAATAGTACGTGAGTTCAGACATCTTTCGTAAGGACTCGTTTTATGTTATATTTCGCACTTTCAACCGCTGCTTCCCACAAGCCTCCAAAATGGGGCTACTTTAGGGGAATGGTGTGCCATTGAATATGGGAAACAATAAAAAATTTTAATACTTTGCTTTGATGAAATTCCGACAGGAATAAACTGCGAATTTCCTTTAATTCAGATTGTTGGTAACATTACCTGAATAGATATTGGAGCAAAGCCCACGACGCGATACGAATCGCCAAAGAGATGCTATAAAAGCTAAAGTAGAGAGGTCAGATACCACTTCCATATGAAGTACCTTTGTAACGAAACATATAAAAATTGAAATGTATATTTATATTCTAGATTTTACTTGACTAGTCGTAAGAAATGGGCCACAAAAATCTAGTCCCACATTTTGGAATGGTCTAGACGGTAGGACACGTTTTTCGGGTAATTTACCCATGATTTGATTTAAGGTTTGAGTATGCGCTTGATCATATGTTGTGCACTCGCGAACTATTTCGACATAAATTTCGTCCTCATATGACACAAAAACGTTGGCGTAAATTGTATAACACTGTCTGAGTACCAGAATGGAGAAGACGTATATGCTCATGTCGAACTAGTAATTTTATAAAAGAATGCAAACCTGGTATACTACTAACTGATGTTTGTGGTTAAAGGGGATATCAGCGTTTTTTAATCGTCCGCCAACCCGAACCATGCCATCGTCATCGAGAAATGGCGCCAGTGATAATGATTTACTTCGACGAGACACCGATTGATTTTTACGAAGATTATGTATTTCATCTGAATAGTGAGATTGCTGTACATATATGTTTTATAATAAAGTTTAAGGCACCATAAATTTTATTCATTTCGAGCGATTTGATAATTGGTGGCAAGCTTTTGTAAAACAATAAATATACATATCAATGTTTATTATAGTAGGTTGCTTAGGTATTATTAGACAAAGTTGGTTAATACGAACGACCTGACCACCAATGTTTTGATTTCAAAAAGTCCTAGGGCATAAGCCCTCGAGACACGGTATCTGCAGGATTATCTGTGGTTGGAATATAATACCAATCATCGGGAGAACTCAAATCATGTAGTTTGAAATTATAGTGGCTACAAAGGCTTCGAAACGCCTAGGAACCGATTTGATTCTATGTAAAGTATAATTTCAGAATCAGTCCATAGAAAAATTGAGTTAAATTTTAGTTGCATAACTAAAAGGATCTTTTGAACGGGTACGAGGGGAGAAATTCAAAAATTTTGGATTTTACCAAACAATTCAAATCACATTGTAAATTCGATGAAAACATCTACTTTTTTGGTTACTGTTGATGTCGCGCCGCCTATTCCGGAGATTCGGATATGAATCGGTTCTGATTTTAATGATAACATTTTACATATGCTATCAGTAATAAAATTAGCTTGAGAACCACTATCCAATAGTATTCTACATTATACTCTATCGCCCGAATAATTTCTAATCCAAACAACTTCAGTCCAAAGTTTAGATGTCATTTCTTGCGTTTATAACGTATTCGCTTGTCCCCGAATGACTTATGAAGTGGATTGCGACGTCTTTTTGTTAGATTTGTTTCTTCATCTCTCTTGAACATCCAATAATAGTCCGCTAACATGATAACATCCCACCTTCCTTGATATCTCCTTTCCATTTCGCTTTGATCTTGGTGAAAGCGCTCCCCTTGCTCTTCACAATAGTCGCCTAAATTGTCAGAAAAGTAATCAAGATGGGAATCAAAAAATGGAGTTTAGGTTCATAAGACATCCCAATGCCTGTAATTTTCTATCAACTTTGTAACAATGTCTTTGTAATACTCACTTCTGGTGTTTCCTAAGTTTTCACAAACTTCTTTAAAACTGAGCCAAGCAGGTTTCTCAGTTTTTTGCATGGTTTTAACGAAATTTTTGTCTTGAAGTAGTTTTCGTATTTAAATTCCGTTAAAAATACTTTTTAATTTTAGCCTCTGTCAGTTTTGGAAATTGTTGTGCTATATATTGGAAACATTGACATTCTGTATCTAATGCCTTCACATATTGCTTCATCAGCCCAAGTTTTATGTATAGTGGAAGTAAACAAATTTTTGAGGGATCTAATAAAGGTTCTTTAATTACATACATTGGGTTTATCTGGCTCAAGACGCAGTCAATGTTTTTTAACGTAATTGTTTTCTCAGTCTCTACTATTCCAGAGACATTTAAAACAAGGGTACGTCACAAAACCAGGCTGCTGCCCTAGCACCTAGATCTCCACAATTCTCTCCTAAAGAGTTAGTAGTACCGCTTTTAGGCTGAGTTTTGAGGAGTCAATGAATAGTCGCCATTCATTAGGTTTGTAAATATAAGGTTTTAAATCGTTCATCAATGCTGGTATATTTGTGCAATACACCAATGAAGATTTTTGTCTTTGGGTAAAGTGCTACCGAAATTCCTTTTCTCTTTCTCGATAAATTGAATAGTTTGTTCCAGGGACTACCAAGCTTCGACTTTTCAGTTCACTAAATCTCCTAATCAAATTATTGAGATCATTGTGAGTGAACAGTATTGAAACTTTCTCTTGTTTAGGTGCAATATACTATTCTTCACTCTCTTCCGTTTCATTTTCACTTGCTTCACTCTCACCAACATTATCCTTTGAAACTTCCATTACTTAATTATTTGAAAAACTTGAGTTTGTCATTGTACATACATCTGCGTACTTTATATTTGATTTATTATTTAAATTAAAACCGTTCATTTCGGTCTTCTTGTAGCCGTCTACTCTTCAAAGGCTACATTGCCTAACCTTGAGGAGCTACGGTCGCGTGATGACGACGCCAGCGGTCCCGCTTTCCCACCCTGGCCAGCCACGGATACTAAAGTATCCCTCCCCTGCATCGTAACATTTTTATGTGTTTCTGCCATGATGGCATGAAAGCTGACCCCCAAAGACTTAGCCAACAATTACAAAACCGAATCAACCATAAACAATTTTTTTGTCTGGTTTCCACACAGACATAATTTGCCTTGTTTACACTTGTGTTTATTATACTTTCTGTTTTAGTAGAAGAAACACACAAGTTTCACTAAATGTCTGCAAAATGTCATCATCGTAAAGAGATTATAACGGTAATTATTGATAATAGACCACTTAATTCGAGTGTTGCGAATAATAAACCGTTCTCAGTTTTATTACAGAGCGACGGTGTAAAATTACAAAACTAATTATTTTATGATCCCAATAAAGTCAAATAAATGTTTGACGTTAATTATTCCCAAACCAGAGCGTTGTCTACCCGTTGTCATATTTTAAAACTTAATTAAAATTTGACTGCTAGCAAAATTCCATCATCAAATTGAACAAATTTTCAGTTCAACATATAACATATAGAAAACACAAAACCACAAATTCAATTACCAAATGTTTTAAAGCTTTACATAGCTTCATCCAAAACTTAATTATTCAAAAAATTCACCTTTATTTTACTTTTTAAAATGTTAAATTAACTTTTAATGTTTCTATTGTGATATTTTAATGTGGTAAAGCGCTTGAACTAGGGGGTTATGTATATAGAAATAAATCACGTCGATAAAATTTTATAACCATTGTGTCGGTACTCGTATACATACAAAGCTATTAAAAGGTTCAAAACCCAATCTTTCATTATGTACATAAATATAAATTACAAAAACATTATTGTTCATATGAAAGTTCAATATACATAAAGTTTTCATGTATGTATGTATATTGGTCCAATAAATAAAATACATCGAGCATAAGTACTCTCTACTTAAGCGATATTCACATACTCGTATACATACACATAATAAATAATAAAATAACAATTTTCACCAATTAATTTTCAACAAAATTTATTTTATTATTTAATATTCACAGTTTCGCTGTTATTTTCGCTATTTAAATAAAAATAAAAAAAAATTAAAAAACAAAATTAAATTTTTTAAGTCAATTCAAATGTACACAAAACATAAAAATTCCAACCCTCCAAAAACTGAACAACACACAAAAGCTTTTCTTTTTTTATTTTATTTTATTTAATTTTACATTTTTTTTTTTTGTACAGTGCGTTGTTTCAATTAAAGCTTTTATATTTTCCATACATAAATATTCTTGCTTGTTCGTTCATTTCTCTTGTGTGTGTGTATATACAAAAGCACAACAACATAGTGAAAAAGTGTGAGAGATGGTGGGATGAGGGGTTTATTGTTACTACGATTAATTTTAACCGCACATTTTTTTGTTACTCAACTCGTACCGAATTTAGTGAAAATTACCTAAAACATGTAAATAAAGCACAATGCGATTCATATTGTCTCTCTAATTTAAATATTAGAATTTTTTTTTTTTTTTTTTATAAAATTCAGAGGGAAAAGCTTTACTCAGTGTATAATATAGTGATGAGATGTTAAAAAAAAAAACTTTTTGTAATAAATTTAATTTTTTTGTGTTGGTTGCTTTTTGCGTTTTTGCTTGTGAAGGTAGTTTGGTATACAATTTATATTTATTCGGCTTAGCATTTTGTTTTTTTATGAACGACAACAAAATTAACTAGTTTAAGGTGGGACTTAATGTTGTGTAGATCTTTACGTAAATATTTATCTAAATGTTTGTTGGGGTTTAACATTTTAGTTTTTTGAGTTTGAGTTTACAATCCGGATTATCTCTGTTCTTCGAACAACTGTTGCCATGCAAATGGCAATTTAATATTCGGATAGTCTGCGGTTGACTAATCGGACTAATGTCGAAAAGCAAGAATTCATTACTCGTTTATATACATATTTAATACCAAAATTTAAGTTAAAACTGCATATTTTGATTTCCCGACAAATAGAAACTAAAAAAAAACACAAATAATTTTTTTTTTTAATTATTTGTTACCAAAAACATCATATTTACACAGCTATATGGAAATCCCTCATAAAACCGAGTCCTGGATGAATGCGTATAACTAAAGGTAGCAGCAGTGATATAAATCTAGTCGGTGCTCAAATATACCTAGTTATAGATAAGCCGAAATGAGATGCTAGAACGCTCATCTTCAATTCAATACTCAACCATCTTCCAGTCCAGCGGTTTGCATATGCATCACCAACTAAATCACCTTCAGTTTTAGCAAAGAAAATTAAGTATAAATTATTTATTATACATCAAAATATTCATAGTTTACGTAAACATTTTAATTTCTTTTAACCTAATGTGGCTGCTCTTGAGATGCGCTGCCGCAAATCATTTTATTGTCGGTGGTGTGGGTTAACCAATATGAGCTGGATAATTATCAAATTTCCAATTTACAATTCCTAGGAAACTGCAATTATTCAAATAGAGGTTATTTTATGTAATGCAACTTCTTGTATTCGACCTGTTAGTGCTGACATTATTCAGGTAAACATCAAATTTAATTGTGATTTGCTCTAAATCCTTTGTGTGTATAAGCTACATGCTTCAAACACGTTAGTATTTGCGGTTGAATTTAGTAATATTTCGGCAGCTAATAAATCTAAAAATTTGTTAGTTTTTAGTGACACGAATTTCAATATTCTAAATAAAACTTCTTCATCCGATTACGTTCTTATGACATCATCCTATGGCTTGAAATCTTTGTTGAACTCACTCGCATTTCAAACAACTCATCACTTGTTTAGATCATTTGTATTTTAGGCATTCTAGAAAATCATGACATGAAATTCTACAATTATTTCATCACTTTAAAAAAATGCCCATTTATATTGTGTATCTTTTTTCCTATATAGTCAATGCTAGTCGTAATTGTAGAATAGGATACAGAGTATAAAAATAAAGGATTGTGTTAATGATGGAGCTCCTCAGGGGTCTTATAGTCTTAATGGTGCTTCTGTTTCGGATCATAACATCATACATATATCATAAATTGGAAGGTAATCAGGTGACATGTTCAAATGGATGTCTTAAAATTGAATGTGTCCTAAAATAATTTAAATACCTTTGACGCACTTTTGAAATTCTTAACTAAAAGCGGAATTAATGAATTTCTATTTTTCACACTAATTTAAATAATTTTAACATAATTTTATATAATTATAGTCTTTATTCAAGGGACCCAGATATGTTGGTCAATCTATGGACGCTTAAGGAATAAAACATTGAGAGAAATGGTATTCTAATACATACATATTATGAAAATTAAATTCTCAAACAGGGAAATTCAGTGATTAATTAAGTTTAAGAGCATATGCGTCAAATTGAGGTTTATTTACATAATAAAAGACGGAAACCATAATTTTGTCAAAAAATTCAATTTTGTAAATTGAAAATTTGTTTTCTCAATTTTAAATAATTATAAAATACTTAATACAAATTATTTATAACCATTTTTATTATTGTTGGATTAGTTTAAAAAGTTATAGTCTCAAATATCCTTTTACAACATTGATGAACATTTATTCCCAATATAAGCAAAAAAAAATGTATTAAATTGAGAAAAAGGGGTTTCTTGAAATCATGGTTTTTTTAATTATTGAGGTTTGAAACTATTATTCTCAAAGTTAGTAATCAAAAACATTTATAAATCTAAAAATTATTATAATATAGCGTTTTGGTTATTATTGGATTAGTTTAAATAGTTTTAGTCTCAAATATATTTTTACAACGGATATATGTCTCATGGCAAGAAAATGTTTCGCAAGTGAAAGTTTGATCAAATTTATTTAGCAAAAAAAACCTTTGGCAAACATTTCTTTGGCAAAAGGAGCATGAATGGTAAATACACTTTTAACCAATTATTGTCCAGCAAAATATTCTTAAAAAAAGATTAATGTCAAATACATGTTTGACAAATAACTTTTTGGCAAATTATTCTTCAGGAATTATGAGGCATTTGGATCGCGCGATCAAAATGCCTGAAGAATAATTTGCCATAAAATAATTACTCTAACATTTAAACAAAATTTAAAAATACTAATAGTTTTAATATAAAAAACTAGAAAGCGAAAATTTTTCAGACAATTTTAAATTTTAGTTGTTGACCAAACACATTTTTATTAATTTCGGTGCGCGGCGTATCTGTCTAATTTCATCATAATCGGTTAAAAAATAGAGAAGCTACAGGCTAATTTTCCATATTCAAAAACTTCATACATCATTTAACAATCCCATTTCCATCGTATCTGTCGAATTTCATCAAATCATTTTAAAAATATCCAAATTTCATCAATTCCATCTGAAAATCATTTAAGAATCCCATTTCCATCATACGCATCTCAAATTTCATCATATAATCAGTTAAGAAATAGCTAAAATAGTAACATGGTAATTGCGACCATATTCCAAACATTTATCAAAAACCATTTAGAAATTCCATTTACATCGTACCTGTTAAATTTAGAATAGCTTCATATTTGCCAAATATGCAAATTTCCCAAATGTATTTTGATGAAGCGTAACTTTGTCAATTAAACCGCTTCCTTTTACAACATCTAAGTATAGGCTATAGAATTGTTCCATTTGGACATATTCTGGAACTTCATCACAAATTCATCTTCATATTTCCACCGCACAAACTTAATTTCATAATAATGTCTTATAAGAACTCGTCTGTGGGTTTATTCCATTGGGTCGCACTATGAAGATTATCACAAATTCATCAAACAACAAATTCCATTTCATATTTTGTCATATTCCGGAATTATTTCATAAATTCACCAGATAAATTCACATTTCCATGATACAAGCCTAATTTCATAACAATCCGTTAGAAATAGCATATAATTCCATTAAGTTTTTCAAAATCCAGAGATCAGCTTTGTATCGAATTCATTCCACAATCCCGTGGCCATCGTAGAAACGGAGTTTCATATTAATCTGTAAAGATTTTACCTAGCTTCGTTCCGTTTGATCATATTTCACAAATTTATTTAGTATACGAACCGAATATCTCAATAATCCACTAAGGAGTTAGGCTGTACAATTATTCCATTTGAGCATATTCTGGAACTTCATCATAAATTCATATTACAATCATATTTCCACCGTACAAACTTAATTTGATTAATAATGTCATAAGAACTCGTCTGTAGTTTCTTTCATTCCGTTGGGTGTACCGATTATTTATATCTATCTGGTATTACGAGTTACGAGAACTCGAAAAATGTTGACAAATTTGTTTAGAAAGGATCTGTTTAATCATTATGAGTTGTCTGTCGCATTTAAGAAATGTTTCGAGTAAAACATCAACAACAAGTAGCAATTACGAGAACTCGTAATTGCTACTTGTTGTTATATCACAATCGCGTTTTGTCGCAATTTCGAAGAACTCGAATGCAATTCTGGAATTATTTCATAAATTCACCAGATAAACTTTTTCCATGATACAAGCCTAATTTCATAACAATCCGTTAGCAATAGAATACAAAGTAGATTTCGGATAATTGGGACTCATTGGAATAAGAGAAACAATTATACATATTTCATTACGTTTTTTAAAATCCAGAACTTTGTATTCAATTAATTTCACAACCCCGTGTCCAACGTAGAAACGGAGTTACATATATTTCAGCAATAAGTACTCGATTCACGTAATACGTTTTCTCTCGCGCAGCAAGAGATATAAATACCGTTATAATTGGTGAGTCTATTAGTTCTAAAAATGCGAATAGTGCTGTTTATTTTTATGAATATATTTACACATTTTAACAACATAAAATAATAAGTAAAACTCTGTTCATAAATTTTAGTCTCAATATTATAATGAAACTTCATATTGTCATTATTTGTCAACATTATTATTATCCTATTTTCTATTTGAGTGTATTTATTTTACTCACTATGAAAAATAATATTCTCGATTTCTTGAGAACGGATAAAATGACGATCGTTTTTTGCTCTTGTAGTTGTACACATACATATATACCATCTTTATCTAAGTTTGAAACTTTTTCACATTTCAATCTAAATAGTGCGATTCGTCCGTGTAGTAACAAAATTATAAAGTGTGTCGTGTTCGTGTGTTTTATTATATAGTAAATTTAATTATCTATTTTTATTTTTATTCTAATAATTAGTAAATCTAATAATCTATTAAGGTATTATAATTATTTTAATTATTTTAGTATGCCGTTACTGTACCTATACCTTGTATAGTGTATACATACATGTGGTTTTGTGTATGAGTGTGAAAGTTGTTTAACGTTTTTTTTTTAATAATTCCCATATGGGATAATCATAATAGTGAATAGTGATGCGCAAAATGAAACCGTTTAGATAGCGTTTGGATCATATTACGTCTTACAAATTTTATATTAAAATTACAAATAATTGTGATCAATGCGATACTGTACACTGTACAGTCTATAAATTTATATGTGATTTTGTGTATGAGAATTCTTTTAATGTTTTGTTTAAATAATTTCCATTTATGCGTAAAATAAAACCGTGTAACTAAGAATATTTTAATTATATCTTCTTTATTATAGCTTCTTTCCATTGGCGTGAAATAGTGTCTGGTAACTTGAAGTAACCACATCTCTGTAGTGGATTTTGGATCTGCACAATGCTGTTTAATTTATAAAAATAAAATAAAAATAAAAATGTTCCTAATAATAAAGTATACAAATTAAACGGATGTTTTTTATTTATTTATTTTGAAATTGTATACCCATGAATTCTGAAGACATATTTTCAAAATGAGAATTATCAACTTTCGAAATAGCCACAGTAGCTTTGGAACGAAACCGGAACTAAAGATATATATTACAGTTTTTCATTCTCTATTCGAGACTAAAATTATAGATTTGTTAGTTGGTTATTCTCGATTTAAGACTAAAATAAATAGTTTCATACAGTTCGTAATTCTCGATTCAAGACTACAATGCATACAGATTAATTCTCTATCCAAGACTGCTAATTCATATATATATATGTGAATTATCAGTGTTAGATAGAGAATTAATCTGTATAAAACTATCTATTGTAGGTTGAATCGAGAATTACCAACTGTATAAAACTGCATTGTTGTCTTGAATTGAGAATAACCAACTATCAAATCTGTACATTTTATTCTTGAATAAAGAATTATTAATCATATAAAAATAAGCATTATAGTCTAGAATTGACAATTTCTAGCTGTATAAAACTATGCATTGTAGTCTTGAATCGAGAATAACCAACTATCAAATCTATACATTTTATTCTTGAATAGAGATTATAATCTAGAATTGAGGATTTCTAACTGTTTTAAACTATGCATTGTAGTCTTGAATCGATTGTTATTCTTGAATAGAGAATGAAAAACTATAAATATAAGCATTATAGTCTAGAATCGAGAATTACTAAATCCATAAAACTATGCATTGTAGTGTTGCACAGAGAATTATTAACTGTATAAAAATATGCATTGTATTCTGAAATACAGAATTACTCAAAAAAATATTGATAATTTAAAGACGCACTCTTCTTGAGTTTGTGTGGAACATTTTCTCAAAAGTAGCAAACCTATTCACAAGCTTATGTTGACACTAAAATACTAATAATAAGAAACAGGGTTTACTTGAACTATACGCTAAATTCTTAATCATAGTAATTTCAACATTAACAAAGTTGTCGAGGTCAATTCTTTAAATGAGAATATATTGAGAAAGTTTTCGCTTAGCGCATATTGAAGCAGTTTTTTTACTTGATTTATATGTATATTGCATAATTTGAGCAATCTTTTCCCTCAGTGAATAATCTAATAATTTGAAAATTCAAAGTCAGGCCAAAAAGATACATTTTCTTCAATTGCAAAAAAAATGTATACGTAATATATGAGAGACTGACAAAAAGTGATCAATTTAGGGAGCTGGTTAAAATAGAGGGTTGGCTACTATTGGAAGTTTTACATTTTTTCTATTTTGCTTTCACCATGACATGACAACCAAAAACAGATCACGAATCAATAAACGCTCATCCCTGAAAATTACCTTATGCCTTTACATATTTAATTTTATCCGTGTATAAAATATCCCTGCCAAATAAGTGTTGTGTTTGTGGAATCGTATTCGATAAAATAAATTAACACATACACGGATAATGTGAATTAATATAATTTATTTATTTGGCACAATTTTATTATTATATTTTTTTTTTACCACCATTATTAATTGCCGCGATGCACGCGTGCAGCTAGTACCAAATCCGAGACGAGACTGATTTACACGAATTAAAAAATGTATACAAATTATAGGATTTACAGAGTTTAAAAAATTTGTAGAAATAATGAAATTTATAGAATACATCGATTTTATAAAATTTGCAGAATTTAAAGAATTTATAATATTTGTGGTATTTATAAAAATTGGGGAGTTTTAGAAAAACAAAAAAATAGAAAAACAATTTAAATTAGTAGAATTTATAGAACTCTGTCAATAAAAACAATTTAAAGGACTTATAGAATCTACAAAATTTAAAGAATTAAAAAAATTCGTAAAACTTATTAAAATTTATAAAATTATTATATATAGTACACTGACTGAATTTTTCACCTGCTGACACCAGAAAGAGCAAGTCTGTAGCAAGTCTCACTTGTAGTGAAGCAAGACAAGTCTAGCCAAAACTAGACATGGGGCACACCAGAACATTAAGCTCCTATGAACTAAGACTGGTCGTAGGAAATACTCACGGGATACATACTGCTATTTTGGAGAGAATGCAACAAGGCTGCGTTTAGAGGCAAAGTACTTCTGTCAAAGCTGCTTGGGGGAGGGGAAGGGACTTTGAATCACTTCTGTTCGATGTTTGTATCGCCGATTCGCAAATCACAGTTTTCACGATTAATTTAGTGGACTGTATTTGGTTATCACTCGCATTTGCTTGTGTCAAATTTCAAAGAGGGAAAAAACAAATTCCTTTACTTTCCTTATTTACACACGTTTTATTTTATTATTTTATAAAGATTTTTACACGTTTTATTTTGTTTAATTTTATTCCGTTTATTGGAATTTTCACACTTAAAAATTTTTTAGTTGGTCTTATTTTTGTGTATTGCAATGGCTGCCGATAAACAATTGAAAAGTTGAAAAGTGAATGACTGAAAAGTGAATGACAAAAAAATTAACTTGTTTAGAAATTTATATAAACCAAAGTTTGCTGACATTGATCGGGAACCACTGAAATGTCACAATAATTTAATCGGGTAATACAAGGATTATAAATTACAATAATCAGAAAAAAGTACTGAGATTACAAAAAGTACTAACTTATTTCAAATAAGAATTAGAATACGACTCGTTTGACAATTAGAATGAAACGTCAGTATTTTAACTCTTTGTTTTGGATAAATTTGTTTTGTACAATAAACTGGATAAGTATTATTTTATGTTTTCACATTTATAAACAAATTATTTTCTTAAAGAATTAATTAAATTCATGTTAATTTTTCCTTTTAGGTTTACTAAATTTACGGATGTTCCAAACGGTGAAGTGAAACCAATTTGAATCAAAATTTACAAATAGTGTATTCAATTGTGCTAAATAAATTGGTAATAAATACGAAAAACTGTGCGTTTTTGATTGTTGTCATTTCAGAGTGAGAGTTTTGAAATTTTATCCGATGTAATGCTACTAAACAACTTCCTTTGCTCATGTCTGGAATAGCACGCAGGAGGCATAAATTCTTAGATAAGTTCAAAATGGTCAACCTGTCGAAACTCGAAAACAGCAAAGTGCGAGATGTTCTGCGCTACATAAGTAGCTCCAACTAACCTAACCTAACCTACAAAAATTTTAGGCTTTTTATTAAACAATTTATAGGATGTACAGAATTGATTGGATTTACAGAATTCAAAAAATTTATAAAAATTAATTTTTTTTTTAGAAATACTTATATTTGTAGAGTTTATCGAATTTATTGTCAAATAATATTTATAGAATTGTAATATTATAGAATTAATATTTATAAAATCTATAGGTTTAGTAAACATATTAAAGATTATAATAATTACAATCTTTGTAGAACTAATAAAATTTATAGAATTTATGGAATTTTCAGAATTTATAAGAACTTTAGAATTTATGAGATTTAAAAATTTAAAAAAAACTCACTGAATTTTAAACTTTATCCATAGAATTTATAGAATTGTTCATAGAATTTATTAAATTTATAAAATTTAAAGAAATTATTGAGTTTATAAAATTCGTAGAATTCAAAGAATTTATAAAATTTATAGAATTTATCGTAATTATGAAATTTTTAGAATAAGTAAAATTTGGGTTTGTGAACTTATAGAACTTGACACAATTTATAGAACCCATAGAATCTATAAAACTTAAAGAATTTATAGAACTGATGAAATTTATAAAATTCTTAATATTTATAGAACTTATAGGCTTTATAAACATAATAGAATTAATAATATTTACAGACTTTGTATAGCTTATCAAATTTATAGAATTTATAAGAACTGCGGAATATATGAGATATGTGTATCGAATTTAAAGAACTTGCTGAATTTTAAAACTTTATTCATATAATTTTAGAACTTATAAAATTTAAAGATACACAAAGAATCTTCTAAATTTTGAAAAAATGTATGTTGAATTTGCATAAAATTCATAAAATTTGAAATTTTATAGAGTTTATAGATATAAGTATTAAAACTTATAGAATTTATAGAATTCATAAGATTTATAATTTTTTTTTGGATTTATAGAATATACAGAATTTAAAGAATTTAAGAAACTTATTGGTTTTTTAAACTTTATAGAATTTGTAGACTTTACTGAATTTATCGATTTATAAAG
This sequence comes from Tipula helvola, assembly GCA_963556165.1. NCBI lineage: Eukaryota > Metazoa > Arthropoda > Insecta > Diptera > Tipulidae > Tipula > Tipula helvola. Next base: position 34,977,898 of record OY744482.1, on the reverse strand, counting down.
AATTGTTAAATTTAAAGAATTTATATAATTGCTACAAATTCTATAAACGTTATAAATTCTTTACTTTTTTTTAATTCTAAAAATTGTGTGAACTCCGGAATCCAGAATATTCAAATTCGAAAATTACGGAATTATTTTTTGGCCAAAAAATTGGATGCCCTAGCGGGAATACGTAAAATGTATAGTTTAAGATTAGTTTGTCCAATTACGGTTTTGCAAAACGTGTATGTTGCACTTGTTAACTCAAAGTTGCCTTATGGTATAGTTAGGAGTCATCCACATTTTATTTCAAAATATTACTTCATGATGACGCCGATTAACTTTTTTTTTGATTTTCGGGAAAACTCGAGATCGACATCGAAGCACAAATTCACGAATTGTATTCGCAAAATAAACAATTATCAATTACACACTAGAATCACCACCCTACGTCATTTAAAAACGATGTTTCTAGTTTTATTAGATTAACACAGCAACCACGTTTACGTTTTGTTCAAAAATAAAACATGCGCACTTTTGTTTATTATGTGGACTACTCTCTCTTGCTTTTCACAGTCGAATGTCTCCTTTTTCTTTCTTTTTTTTACAATTATTTATTGTAGGTGTTACTCAAATTATGCGTATCATCTAGTAAAAGTTACCACACACATTGTTTTTTAACGTTAACGTTTGTTATTTGGTTTCAAATCTCTTACACAATATTGACAATATTGTCCCGAGCTGATAAGCAAAATATACACCGCATTAATTATCTTTTACAGGCCTATTCATAGGTATGCGTTGCAGGAATTAGTTCAGCTATCATTAGCAAAACATAACAACCAAATCGAACCTATATATTTGTTTGCGCAAGTCGAAGTTACCAAAAGAGCTATTAAACCAAAAATTTGGTGAAATAGTCCAGAATAGGTCAGTTATGCGGTTTGTCTAGTTATGCCTTAGAAGGAGAAAGTAAATAAGAGTTAACCATCGACGTATCGATAAAATGATGGAAAAGACTTAACAATGCTATTTTCATGTTGAAACATCCATAAAATCTACACCACCCATATGGTAATTATAACTTCCAGATAATTACTTTTTTTCGGTCATAATCTTCAGCTATGACAGAAAAACAGAAATTATCTGGATCTGATATTACAGATCCCGAAAACGGCAACACATCAGCAAAAATGAGAGCTTGTCGCATAATTTTTGTGTCTTTCTACAAAACCGTAGAAATATCGATACCAAAAGGTGTACCAATATATCCAATTACAATTATTGATGCGCTTAAAGCAAACCGTTGCCATAGAATAAATACGATTTGTTCACCAGCGGCTTCAAGAATGTATAGAAATTGTCAAACTATAAAATGATTCTTAAAATCTGAAATTGTTTGAGACCATCTCGCAGCAACGATAAATACAGCTCTTATATCTGATGTGTCCATTGGAATGTACCGTCAATATTGACATTTCATTTTACAAGCTCGTCAATTTGGTTGAATCTTTTTCAACGCTCGTATATCGATTCAACAACCAATATTCCAATGCAATGTCTTATTTTAACGGAGGTAATGTGGGTTGGTTTCAAGAGCAATTATTTTTAAAACACATTGTTGAAGAAATATGTAAAACATTGCAATGGTGTTCAAAACTCTTTATAAATTTATGAAAGGCTCTTTTCGCCGCGAAATACAATTTTATTGCAATGAAATTCCAAATTTTCTTCTTCCACTCAATGTTTTTAAATTCTTTAAATGTTGATGTGATTTACATTACGTCACCATTAAATCTACGTTCATTAGGTTATCCGCTGGACTCACGTTTTGGCAAGAGAGGCCGAACTTATTTCACTGGTTAACAAATCGCATGAATAAAAGTTGAAGAAGGAGACGACGGTGGTGGTGTTTGTTTTTCTTGATGTACCTCTTCTTGCTGTAAAAACTGACAGTTTTTCACTTCAATATACAATCGAAAACTTTTCACAAAAAATCTAGAAATACAAAGTTTTGATAGATAGTTATATGCCTGTGCTTCTTTCGAAAATAAAACTTCAACCAATTGTACCTGTAAAACGGATCGCATGAGAGTGGTTAGCTCTACATCAATGTATAAAATTTTTTTCTACAAAAAGATAATAAATTTATTTTAAATTTAATGTAAAATGCGAGCCCGGTGTAGACTATCTATCAAGGCAGCATTGCTTTCTAGAGGAATAGTTTGTTAATTGACAACTCAATGTGTTCGTGTTTAATATATTCCCTTCCAGAATGCTTTAAACTAAAATGTATTTTTAACCCAACTGTATGTAGACTGTAGACCTCAAATTTATTCTCTTATAATATTTTAAAAGCAATACTAAGCACTTGTAATGTTTGTAACTTTCTAATATTTTAAAAGTATAAATTCAACCAATTTTAAATTGAAGAGCTTTCAAATTTAAATATTTATATCTGAACATTTGACCTTTTTGGCTAATTATGGTTAGAGCTTTGATCTTGTGTATGACATTTATAATAATTCCTAAATATATTCCTAGGGTTTCCAGAATTTTTTTTTTAACTGCAGAACATTTATACACACAAAAAAAATGTCATGTATTTTGAAGATTTTAATACTCAAAAGTCAAAATTATCCTTCATAATTAAAATTCTGGAAATTTTTTCCATTTTCTGACAAATGTTTTGTATGGAAACAGAAATTGTTGAATTGTTGAATTGTTGAACCACCATGGTTTCCATAATCAATGTTTGATGTTTTGGATCGTATCGAAACCACAAACCAGAAAATTTTTCAAAGCTTATAAAAAAAAGTTAAACAAATTTTTAATTTTAGTTTATACAAATGACTTGGTAACAAAATTTGTAAACAAATTATGTTGAGCTGTTTTCCGAGGTACGAGTTTCTTTATGAAGAAATATTTTTCTATCGTTCACCTCGTAATTTCCAACAATTGTTCTTTACATCAAAGGCAAAATAAATAGGTTACCGTGTTATACCGCATCCCCAATGAAATAAATGTTTCTTTTGCCTTACAGGATTGTTTGAATTTCCAACATAATGAACACAAATTTATTGTTTTAGTTATGTTGGAAATTCATATAATCCTGCAAGGCAAAAGTAAAAAATGTTTCATTAGGGATACGGAGTAATTTGCAAATTCTATTTTTTAATTTATCAAAAAAAAATTGTCTAGGAACCTTTAAATTAAATCAAATATTTAAATTAATGTTGATCGATAAATTATTTATCAACTGATTTAAAGGAATCATCTCTGAAAGTATTATTTCCAATTATAGATATGGTATTACACCTCGTACATGAATCGTAATAACAAGTACCTAAGAAGCGCCCTTAAATAATAATTTGATTTTATAATGTGGAACAGGGTCTGGTAGGACTAACTGTAAGGGAAAATGTAACAAGAATGCCCCGCCCCACTCACATTTATTCTGATGTTGTATTCTTTGAATTTTATTTATTTGTATTTATCGAATAAAAATCTACAACGATAATTTATGCTGCACCCTCAAAAGCTGTTTTGTGGTAAAGCTGCTCAATTGACTAAACCAACTTTAATTTCTGTCGCGCATAGAGCCTACAAAGTCTCGAGTTAAAGAAAATATTTGTATGGCGAAACTAATTAATTTTCAATAAGAATTAAACCTGCGAAATCTAACTTTTTGGAAATGGTTTAATTTTAAAAAAATCAAATTGGCACAAAATAAATTCAAATTTATTGGCTAAATTTAAATTTTCAAAATGGATTTAATACCGCCGATAAATATGAATTAAAGGTTGGATTACAAATATCGTCGTCGAAAATGAAACGAATATACAGTTTGTTCAATGTATTTTGTTGTGAACTTAATTCATAATTAAAAATGAATTAATTTCGCGGTGAATATTCCCTGAAAATTATTCATTTTTATCGGTGAAATTAAATCCCGCGAATATAATTCACCGAGCCGTTTGAGACATCAAAATTTATTGCTCACTACCTGGAATACCCTGCATTGCTCGAACAGATAAATTTACTTTTTTATGTGTTGTGTATTGAGACAAACCAGACCAAGACATCTCGACCAAAAGCAACCCAAAACAAAATTATTTGGCTGAATATCAAATACTTTACTTTCTACATGTACAATCTAATTTAGTTATGTGTCCAGCCATAATTACTTCGGTCTAAAAAGACCAAAGTATTGAAATCCTGCAAAAATGAGCAAAAATTTGGTTGGTCCAAAACCACTTTTCTCGACGTTTTGAAAGTCCCTGAGTCCGAAAATGCAAAAAAAAAAAAATATGTCCGTCCGTCTGTCTGTGTGTCTGGACCCATGGTATCTCGAGAACGGCTTGCCGATTTGGATTTTTTTTTTGCCAATCTGTTTCTATGGTCAAGGCGGAGATTTGAAAAGCTTTTGGAGACTGTACGTCAAGGGGGTGGGGTACCTGCCATACGAATTGACCCAAAATACCTGCTTTTATAAATATTTACGATTTTTTTATATATGCTTATTTGATTATTGAATTGGGCATTGAATTAGGAATTGATTTGAAGGTTAAATTAGGGGTCAATTTGCGGGTTGAGTTGAAGTTGAATTGGAGTTGAGTTGGGGTTGGATTTGGATGTAGTGAATAGTTAACAAATTTTTTATATGATGGAACTTGCCCATTTCTCAACCGATTACGATGAAATTCGACATTTGTATTTGAAATGGGATTCTAAAATGTTTTTGGATGAAGTTCTGGAATTTTAAAACGATTTCTGGATGAAGTTCTGGAATATGGTCAAGTATGATGGAACTTTTCTATTTCTCAACCGATTATTATGAAATTTAATATGTATGTTAGAAATGGGATTCTAAAATGAGTTTTAGATGAGGTTCTGGAATATGGCCAAGTAGGATGGAACTTGCCCATTTCTCAACCGATTACGATGAAATTCGACATTTGTATTGGAAATGGGATTCTAAAATGTTTTTGGATGAAGTTCTGGGATTTTAAAACGGGTTCTGGTTGAAGTTCTGAAATATGGCCAAATCTGATGGCACTTGTCTATTTCTCAACCAATTATTATGAAATTTTATTTCTGTGTTAGAAATGGGATTCTAAAATGAGTTTTGGATGAGGTTCTGAAATATGGCCAAGTATGATGGAACTTGGCCATTTCTCAACCGGTTACGATGAAATTCGACATTTGTATTGGAAATGGGATTCTAGAATGTTTTTGGATGAAGTTCTGGGATTTTAAAACGATTTCTGGTTGAAGTTCTGAAATATGGCCAAGTCTGATGGAACTTGTCTATTTCTCAACCAATTATTATGAAATTTCATTTGTGTGTTAGAAATGGGATTCTAAAATGAGTTTTGGATTAGGTTCTGAAATATGGCCAAGTATGATGGAACTTGCCCATTTCTCAACCATATATGATGAAATTCGACATTTCTATTGGAAATGGGATTCCAAAATGGTTTTGGATGAAGTTCTGGAATATGGCCAAGTATGATGGAACTTACCCATTTCTCAACCGGTTACGATGAAATTCAACATTTGTATTGGAAATGGGATTCTAGAATGTTTTTGGATGAAGTTCTGGGATTTTAGAACGATTTCTGGTTGAAGTTCTGAAATATGGCCAAGTCTGATGGAACTTGTCTATTTCTCAACCGATTATTATGAAATTTAAATTGTGTGTTAGAAATGGGATTCTAAAATGAGTTTTGGATGTGGTTCTGAAATATGGCCAAGTATGATGGAACTTGCCCATTTCTCAACCATATATAATGAAATTCGACATTTGTATTGGAAATGGGATTCCAAAATGAGTTTTGGATGAAGTTCTTGAATATGGCCAAGTATGATGGAACTTCGCCTATTTTTCAACCGATTACGATGAAATTCGACATTTGTATTTGAAATGGGATTCAAAAATATTTTTTGGATGAAGTTCTGGAATATGGCCAAGTATGATGGAACTTGCCTTTTTCTAAACCGGTTATTATGAAATTCAATGTGTATGTTAGAAATGGGATTCTAAAATGAGTTTTGGATGAGGTTCTGGAATATGGCCAAGTAGGATGGAACTTGCCCATTTCTCAACCGATTACGATGAAATTCGACATGTTTAATGGAAATGGGATTCTAAAATATTTTATGGATGAAGTTCTGGAATGTTGCTAAGTATGTTGGAACTTGGCTATTTCTCAACCGATTATGATGAAATTCGACATTTGTATTCGAATTGGGAATCTGAAATGAGTTTTGGGCGAAGTTTAGGAATATGGCCAAATATGATGGAACTTGGCTATTTCTTAACCGATTATGATGAAATTTGATATGTGTGTTGGAAATGGGATTTTAAAATGATTTTTGGATAAAGCTTTGGAATATGGCTTTGTAGGATGGAACTTAGTTATTCCTTACCCGTTTGTTATGAAATTTGACATGTGCGTTGTAAATGGGATTATAAAATGAATTTTTGTATAAATTTCTGGAATATGGTCAGTTAAACGGTTAGAAGTATCAGTATAATTTATTATACTATTTTCGGTATAAAGTTCTAGAATACGATTTTTCGTTTTAAATTGGATGCCTGTACCCATGTTACTGAAGCTTTTGACCTGTTTGGCTGTTGTTGTTTAAGTAAATATATGTTGGTTAAAATGGAAATCAATAATGTCAAAACTGTCACACCAACTTTATGACATTATTGAAGATACCAAAGACCGAAGTTCTGATCACCTCGTGAGGTTTCAGCCCTTTATATTTTTTAAATTTATTTTTTCTTATTTATTTAGAGCCGTGGTTGTTAAAAGCAAACTCACAAAAAAAATGTAAAATTAATTTAGCTACAAACAATTTATTCACATACATACAGTATTTTTTTGACATGATGAACGTTTTATTGTTTTGTTGGTGACATATTCGCATTTTTCTGAAAGATCTGGTTTGGGATCATTATTGGAAATTATAAAGAGCTGAAACCACACGAAATGGTCAGAAACTCAGTCCGAAAAATTATTTACATATCTGAATTCACAAATTAATCGCTAATTAAAACACTTAATCCCTTACTCCAATACTTAATATCTAACTTAACTGGTACCGAAAACCTTAACCTATAGAACCACAGCTAATTGAGAAATCGAGCACCGAGACTGGAACGTAAAAGCCTCTAAAAATCAATAACCAGCAGGTTTTTAAATGATTGTCCCATTCTTTCATAGATGGTCCTTTGATAAACCCAATTAGGTAATGACTCCAAATTTGTATGTGGTGTGGCGCATATTTCCGAATAGTCGTCTCCATAGTCTCTGAGTATGGCCAAACAAAATAGTCAGAGGGTTCGGCAAATAGTAAAAAGAAATATAGAAATACATCCCACAGCGGTAAATTAGCCCCAAATTAAGATTTTTGGCTTCTGGTAACAATTCAACCTTCTCCGGGAGGTGTTTTTGATGAATACCGTTATTTTGACGTTTGTAGCATTCTTCAATTGTGAACAGTTTCACATCTGTAAAAATAATGTTCCTGGATTTTGTGCCACCGAACCACTTCAGTGACACAAATGTTTCGCGGTTTACTTGAAGATTCCTGGCCACACGACGCATCTTGCGGATTTCGGTGAATCCGACATTTGATAATATTGGGGAGCTGTAGAGTTTTAACGGTGCGCAAATGCCCTCTTTCTGGATGGTCCCAGGAACAACCTAACCGCCAGTTACAAATTGTCGCTTTAAGACTGTTGAACGTGGAAGACGAAGATTTTGTATTATTTTTGCCGAATTTCCATACTTATACTCTTCGATAATAGCGAGACGACTTTTTTTAGACATGGCAACTCAAAAGGAATACAGAATTGATTTTTTAATGAAAATACTTTATTTTAATTTATATCAAAAAAGACAAAAATTGAAATAAATTCCAGATGACGAAAAAATAATTTAGAATGTCTCTGTATTTTATTGTCACTCGGTATAATATTCAGAACCGAGCCGAATAAGAACCAATACCAAAATGAAATTCTTAAAATATTTTGACAGATATTCCCAAAACCCAGCTCCCAATTTAGTCGCAACTTCAACCCCTCTCCCAACTCAGCGCTTAATTAAATAACCAGCTTAACGACTAACTAAACTCCCAAATCAATTTAGTCTGAAAAATACATACATAATACATATATCCCTGTATTCAACTTAAATCAACTCTAGTTAACTCTATAAGTCAGAACTCAATTCAATCTACAAATAAATGCCCAATCCTAACTTCCAACCCGAACTCAATTGCAACTCAACCTGCAAATCGATTCCGATACTCAACCTCAAACTGAAGGCCAAACTCAATCTTCAAACCAGGATACATAAAAAATTGGTCAAGATGGATCGGAAAGTCTTTGCTAACACCACGTGCTAACTCCCATGTGGTTTTCGGTCAATTCGTATGACTAGAGAGTGATTCTTTGGATGTACAGGTTCCAAAAGCTTCTCAATTATCCGCCTTGACCGTAGAAACAGATTGGCGAAATTAAATCCAAATCGGACAAATTGTTCTTTAGATATCAGGTGGGCAGAGTCATCGAGACTGCCAGATATCCAGATTGACTTTAATTTTTTTTGCTTTTTCGGACTCATGGACTTTCAAAACAACGAGAGAATTGGTTTTGTCCAAATTTTTTTTTTGGTAACTATTATTTGGCAGGACTGAACAATTTGGATTTGATTTTAATTTATCTCTTCTTTAAAATACTCTTTCTACGAACCAACTCAACAACTTCTTTAAAGACAATCTCGAATCAATTATTTCGAAACCAGCTAGAGGCGATTCAGGGACATAGTTCACACCTTCCAATCCAAAACCATCGTGATATACCGGCAAAACTATTTTGTTATCGAAGTATTTTGCCCGATCAAGTAATGATATCACTCGGTTTCACTTGCAGTTGAAAAATCTACTCATATGTAAGATTAAAAGGCTTAAAAAATTAAATACCGTTATCAAGGCGGCTTGTTGAGCAAACACAGACACAAAATTGTAAGTTTTATAACGAATTTTCTGTACACTCAATCTTTTCCTCGATATTCCAATAATTTTCGAAATTGAAAAAAGGACATCAATTAAAAAACAAAAAATTCTTCCCACAATAAAAAATTAATAAACAAATCACCGTTTCGGATGGATCATTAAAATAACTAAAAACATTAATCCCCGATTAAAGGGACATTAAAAGTTAAAGCATCTATGTCCAACTAAAATATTTTGAATGCCTACAAAAATTTTCATTTATTTTTAACAACATAAAATCGCATTAATACACATCATTTGTTGCTGTAATTGAAATGGAATTAGTTCTATATATAGCCAAAGCTGCCCGCTCTCCACCCTTGAATCAGTTTTGTTGAAAATAAACGAATACAACTGCCTAGTTTATTCAATTTATGGTTTATGAAAACTTTGAAACAATTTTCCGGATAGAAAAATCTGAATACTTCAAATTTAATAATTTAATAACAAAGTAATAATGTAACAAATTCTTCAAATTATCAAAGTTAGCAAATGTTACACATTTTTATATTAACCTACATACATATTCACATACAAGTAATATCTACCCAAAAAACTTTCTTTGTCACATAAAAAGAAAAAAAAATCCAAAAACTTTTTGAAAAAATTCAATTTTATTGAAAATATGCAAACACATTTCAACAACTCTGTTGTTATACGACTATAAATATGCTAATATGTCGACACTAAACACATTATGCCAATAAAATATATTCTAATAATCCAATCAATAAAATGTAAATTTAGTCGAGTATGACAGCGTTAATATTGAAGGATGAAACGAACAGCAATAACAACCGCTGTGTAAAAAAAAAAAATGTTGAATTGAAAATCAAAAACTTGACGATGAAATATTAATGTAGTGGCATATACACAATACATAGTCTAAAGTAGTTAAGGTTTTTGTTTTTATAGTAAATTTGCATAAATAATTCTGGAGCATAGAACATGATTATGTTATAATAACACACAGATACCACAGGCAGAAAAGGAGGAGGGCCACTTTTTGTGAAAATTGAGTTAATAAAGCCATTTAAAAGATAGTCATTAATACCAAAGCGTATACTGCCTCCATGTTCTTAACAAGCTTTATTTAAGGTATCAACAAATCAAAAGCAAACTCCGCCGCTACTGAATATTTTTCAATTTTTTCTTTTTGCCATTACAGCCGACTATGTATATATATGAGAGCCGTAATATTGACGGCATTTTCTAAAACTGCTTTCTCTAAGAGGTGCTCCATTTTCTGTAAGAAACCTCATTTTTCGGAATTTTTTTTCACCCTTTGTAGATTAAGAATTATATTTCTGCATATGCATACACACAACTAAAAGAAGCTGTTTAAACGAAAATACTAAGCAACTTACAATAAATTTATGTCGAGTTCAAAGAACTATGCCTCGATCATCGTAAATTAATATATCAGCTTCCTCTATTAACAGATCGCTGCTTCGTCCTTTATTAACAGATCGCTGCTTCTTTGAAGCAAGTATAGTTCAGCCATGTCGAATTGTACCGTTCAGATTATACACTTCAAGTCCACAGTTCAAGTGCTGTTCTAATTGCATAACTTGGGAAGGAGTATATTCACGCTGGTACCGGAGCCTCACGCTCTTTGGTGTTTCCTTTTCCTTTTAGTCACCGGTGGAGTGGTGATACGGTTTGAACATCGATTCATTTATGCCGGCATAACGGACCAATGTATCTTACACCTTGAGTTTATATCAGATCATAAAATCTCACTGGATCTAAAGAACCAAATATTGAAATGGCACAATGTGGAGGTACCAAGTGGACAACAATAATCAAGCGCAAATAGATAATAACGGCAAATGAACAACAATTAGCATGGTGAGTTGCGAGCCATCAGTTATGTATACCAGAATCAACAGTGATCTAGGTGGTAGCAAGCTAGGAGTAGTGGAGCCAAACAAAATAGCAGAAGATAGCTTATCATGTAGAAGTACCGTGGTAAAAGTTATTCCAAAGATACCAAAGTGAGTAATGAACGTGAGCCCAACAGTAAGCGTAATCAAGGAAGGTGTAGTGATTGTCAAAGCTGAGGAGGTCAATTTCATCACAAATTGCGAACCGGAAGAACAAAGTAATTATGCAATACACCCAGCAAGGAAGCGGATCATTCGCTCATTATGTGATAATCTCGCAGACAAGTCTAGCAGCCCGCGGAGTTCGCTAGTGGTGCTTGTACAAAGGAAGAGCGGTTCGATGAGTTTTGTGCCAACTACCGCAAGCTGAACGATGTAACTAAAAAGATCATTGCCACATATCGATGAGACCTTGGACACGTTATCATGAGCTTACATCTTCAGCACGCTAGAACTCAAAAGTATGTATTGGTAGATAGCAATTCATGAGGCCGAAAGAGAGGAAACATTAATTACTCCAGGAAATGGCCTGTAGCAATGCAACGTACCAGCCACGTTTGAGAGATTGATGGAACATATTCTGTGGGGTTTGAATTGGAGAACCTTAACGAGCATCTAAAGAATCTTTACCATCAAAATGTAGTCTATTCAAGAATAAAGTCAACTACTTGAGCCATATCGTATCGAGTCAAGAGGTGCAAACTGATTCAAAGAAACTAGCAGCTACAGAAGAGTGGCGCACTCCAAGAAACAAACATGAGGTACATGAGGTGAGGAGTTTTCTAGGATTTCGCTGATGTGGCTCGAAGCCTGCATCGTCTTACTGAGAAAACAGCTAAAGAAGAAACTTTGCTGTTCTCCGATTTTGGCATATCCAAGGACAGGACATATTTTCAACTTGGATATACTGACGGCTAGTAATACGAGAATATAAGCAGTGCTGTTACAAAACCAGGGAGGTATAGAACGGGTATAAGCACACTACAGTCAAGCAGTATCCAAACCAGAAAAAAACTATTGCGTTACCCGGAGAGAGTTGTTGGCGGTGGTGGATAGTATAATGTTTTCGTAGGTACGTTTATGAACAAGAATTTCTTCTAAAAACGGACCATGCAGCCCTGAAATGGCTAATGCAATTCTGATGACAATCAGGATAATTGGAAACGGTATCACAGCGCAATACAGGATACTACAGGAAACTCATCATACAAACCATACAAAGACCGTACAAAGTCATCAAACAGATCAACGATGCTGTATACGAGAATAAATAAAGTCCCAGAATAAATTAATAAAGGTCGATCAATCGACAGGTTGACACGCCGGAAGCACAAATGAAGAATTAAGGGGAGGGGGGGGGGGGGTTTGTATCGTCGTTAGTCTCGTGGTTTCTAAATACTTAATATAGTGAAAATACTATTTTGAATTATACAGACATTAGTGATAATGTCAGTGAAATACAAATAATCCAAAAGTGTTTAGTGGTAACGTAGAAACATTACATAAACAACATTAAAATACTAATTTAATTGTAAAAAACACAAAGTGCATCCTGAGTGAATTGTGGAATTAGCAGAGTGGTGCGGGCCAACAATTTGGGGTATGATTATTCCGTTTATCAAACAAATTGTACACCATGAGCGAGGAACATTCAAATAGTAATTCTTCAAAAAGAAGAACATAAACCAAATTTAATTTCCGATGATGAGCGGCACAACAGTCAAATGAAAAGATTAAAACTAAAAAATGACCAAGCAAAATTAGCAAATATGGAAAAACGATTCGCGACAAAATGTCGCAACACCTATCCATCACGAAGATATGTATTGACGACGAATAGGTTCGAACAGTTACTATCCTCAGATAATGTATGAAAAATAGGGGAAATCGAAATTGATAGTGAAGTGAATAATGTCTCTGAAATGGAAAATTCGCCATTATCCAAAAATTTCGATTTATTGAAAAACCAAATTAAACAAACAAATGAGAGCACTAGAAGACCGCATGCAATCGACAAGTAAAAAGAAAAGAAAACAACTGCAAACGGGCCAACTGAGACCAAAAACAGCCAAAACAGGTCAAACCTCCACCGATCCACCATAAAAGGTATAGATGTTGAGAAGTTCGAAATACGACGAGTTAACAAGGACAAACAATCGGTGATTCTAGAAAATATCGAGGAATACCACAAATTAAAAGAAGTTTTCAAGGAATTTACTCGATTCTTCTCTTATACGCCCAAGGATAGCAAACCAAAATCATTAGTACTAAAAGGCCTAATCGAAGATGAAAGCGTCGACGAGCTGAAATTGGATATCGGAAATAGGAGTAATAACAAAATTACAAGTATGTATTACCCAACTAAATACCAAACACTCTATAACAAACAGAAGCTACCGCTTTATATTGCACATTTTGAACCAAATACCAATTTAAACCGGATAAACTACCAAATAATCACTTGGGAACAATTGCAAAAAAACGAGACATGATGGAATGCAAAAACTGTCCACCATTACAACTACTCCGCTGCCAATATCTGGATTACAGATGTGTGACATGTTCAGAACTACATACCTAAACGAGACTATATATAGTCACAGATAAAATAGAAAATGCAGTAATATATATTACATCAACTGCGAAAAATGGGTCATCCAAAACGAAAAACAAAACGAACGAGAGCTTATCCATACATAGCTTCGCAGAGAAAGTCGAACATATGGCTAAAATCATCCAATAACAGAGTAAGCAAATAGCTCAACTATTAAGCAACATTAATAAGCTATGAATCTCAAGATCATAGCACTTAATGTACATAAATTCGATTGTTAACATCACAATAAGAGTCAACCTAATCAAATTCTTAGAGCATCATCATCCAGGCATACTTACGCTAAGCGAGACCAAACTCAATCATCGTCACAAAATTACATTTAAGGAATGTAATATTATTAGACAGGTTCGGCCAAATTCACAACAAGTAGGAGGAACAGCAATACTAATAAATGACAAATTCAAATACCAACACGTCAAACTAAATGAACAACAATATGGCAACGGAATCGAAATGGCCATTCTGAAAATAAATTTGAACAACAACGCTAACTATATATTCATCATTTCGGTTTATTGTTGGGGAGCAACAATATTTTGACAGATGTGCAATTCGAAAGAGACTGGAACAAAATGTTCGAAACATTGAACTTAAACAACACCATCCACTACTACATAATAACTAGAGATTTAAACGCACGCCGTACAAACTTAGGTAATGATGCAACCAACCCAAGAGGCACAAAGCTCAACCTCAATGGATATTAGATAATGAAATCGAATACAGAGATAAGCTGTATAAAACAGATGATCCAAGATGTGTACGATCCGGAAATAAGTAACCTTGACCTGGCATGTTAAGGCAATAGATGACGAATAAAAACGGTGCAACTTTCTCAACACCGACTGGAGTATGTGGAAAAATAACCTTTCTACTAAATATAAGCAATATCTGAGAGATAGCGGCCAAAGAACTATTATCCCGAACGATCAAAATTTAATAGATGCAGAACTCGACGTCTATTTAAATAACTAAATTAATCACCCAACATTTAATTTAAACGATAATAAACCAAACCAAACGAAACCGGAGAGCAGCATGCATCGACTGGAGAATGAAGAAAACGATGCCGTAAATATCAATTCCATCAATATAGATTGGGAATGTTTACCAAAACGAGGTACAACGTATATCAGTACCGACGAGCAACAAAATCTAAATATTCTCGGTTATCATATTTCAAGGCATACAGTTCAAAATTTATCAATGGAGAAAATAGAGTACCAACAATTAATACTACAAAGAATACAACTGATAAAACAACAACATATCCAAAACAAGGCCAATCAGGCCACAAAGGTACAGTTCAATACAACAAATATAGCCAACGCAACAAGTTTCCCAGCTGATGAGAACTATTTTGTCAGCATGCAACAACTAACAAACATCTTGAAGTGTGGCAATAACAAAAAGTCATGCGGACTGGACAACATACCTATCGTTGTACTTACACATCTACCGGAACAAATAACTACGAAGTTATGCCCAATATTCAACAACCTACTAAATAATAGCTCATTAGCTCCATGTTGTTGGAAAATAGCAAAGATTTACCCAATTAAAAAAAAACACACATATCTAGAAAACTATGACCGATATGATATAATTAGAAACGATAAACTTCAGCAACACGCAAACTCACATCCGATATATGCCACAACCTCAAATATGCAACCTCCATGTACGGGAGCAGTAACGATTCAAATGAAATTTCATGATGAAAAATTCAAATGAAAAATTTGTAACAATCAATGGGACAGAAAATTCCAGTGAATAATTCAACATACACAATAGTTTACAACAAAGATTCATCAAAGCCCCACTGCTATTCAATCTATACACTGTAGACTTGATAACAAATATGAACCTGAACTCACAACATATACAAACCATAGCCTATGCAGACGATATTGTTATATATAGTGCGAACCCAAAAATTAGCATAATACAAAACAAGCTAAAGAAGGCAGTGGATTTCATATCAGTGTTTCTTCATACGTGGCGAATCGAAATAAATGAAACGAAATGTGAAGCTATATTATTTCGAATGACGGTTCATCACGTGATTGAGCAAAAATCGATGGTGAAGTATCTTGGCATCAATATAGACCGGATGTGTTATATAAACGAACACATAAACATACAATTAGCGAAAGACAGAAAAGCTTTTCTCAGCCACAAAAAAATATTTTATGCCAAACATATCAATGAAAAGGTTAAAGAAATATGCTACAAATCTTTGACCAGGCCAATAATTACATACGGATGTCAAATCTGGTACAATATTTGCCCGAGATATGTGTATGAAGAAATTAAGAATACTGCAGAGGCGTTTTGCGTAGGGCAGACACAGGATAACAACACTACGTGTCCAACCAAACTCATTACAATAAATTTAACTCCGAAAGAGTTTTATTGCAAAATTCAATACGAATCCTGAAAAAAGCCCGAAATTCGTAATAATAGAATAAATATAATTCCTAAAAGAAGAAGAAACAATTTGCTCTGGTTACTGGAAATTTTCAAAGAATGAGTTTCTGAAGATTATCTTTAATGTATGCCGGCATTAATTTTAATTGTTTAAAGAAATTAGGACCCTTGTTGCCCCTCTGTGAAAATTAGTATTGCATGAAGGCGTATAAGCCACATAAAACTTAAATTTAAAAATTGTTAAAACTTTATGAAAGATTTACGCAAAATAATGAAAATATTACAAATAAGCTTCATAAAGCTTTATATTCTATTAGCTATATAGTTCGAATTAAATAAACAGGAAAACATAAAAATATTTAAAAAATTCTGTACATTTGTGGCTGTGAATTTCAAAATTATATTGACAAGATATATATATATAAATTTGATAAACAAAAGTTTTAGTAACAGCCATTAAAACTAACTTCCTGTAAATACTTTTCTATTTAATATCCAGGTGTTTCAATTAAAAATTATCACTAAACAAAGTTTGCCCTTTACATACAAGTCGACACTCTTAAAAGCCAATCATTTAATTTGTTCGATTAATTAAAACTTTTGCTTCACGATGAACAGAGTTAGTTGATGATGGAACATAAACAAAAAACTAAAGTAATGATAAAGAGTTGTTAGAAACCCACAAGTATATAACTTTAGTGTATTGTTTAATGATGGTACTTATGAGCTTTTTGCCAATAATTAATTTAATATTTTCACAATAAAACTTTTTTTTTGTTTATAAATCTACAGTTGGTTTTGTTAATTATTATAAAGTTTATTGTATATAGTTATATGGTTTTGATATATAAACTGAACTTTTTTAATTATTATAGAAAAATATTTGTTGAGTGTGTACGGTAACGATAAATAAATTAATTAATCGATTGGAAAATAATTATTATAGGATGCGGAACAAATATGTTTATAACAATAGATGTCTTACCGTGTGCGTTTTCATCTAAAATAATAAATCATAAAATTATGTCGAGATATATAGAGAATATTATTAATAATAATATGTCGACATTTCATAAATCTTTAATACGGTATAACAACAATAATAAATGCTCCAACGAAACACCAAACATATTATTTAAGTATACATGTGTTATGTTGTTGTATGTTAAGTAAATCAACTTTCATCTAACAACCCCACAATATTATATTTGGTACGTATGAACATATAAGAAGATGTACGATGAAGAAAATTTTCTCTTATCCGTTATGTGGTTTTTCATGTTATACGATATTTAACGTACACCGCATCCATAGGAGTACGTACATTTCCTTTTTTTTTTGTGTTTGTGTACGGGTTTCAATTGAAAATAAAGCTCAAGTATTCATTTATTATATAGACATACCGTATATTTATTTATTTGTACAGGGATACATCGTGTAACACTTTACTAAGATACTTTTTCGTCTTTTACAGGCTTATAAATGTTGCTATTTAATCGATATTAGTTATTGCAAATCACCAGTTATTACTGTTTCAGCTTTTGATTTGAAAATTTAAAATAAATATTAAATGTGTGGCCTGTGAAATACTGCCCAAAATAAAATCCCAAATTTTCCGTTATTTCCATATTTTATATATGGAGTGGTAACTTATCCGCCTAAATGCCATTTACAGACATAATTTTTTTCCCAATAATCATCTTTTAGGAGAAATCCAATATTCAATTTAATTTAACAAATCCCATTTATGCACCGTTTATTAGTAAGAATGACTAAAGCAAAGACCTTTCATCGACTTTACATTTTGATTTTATGTAAAACGCTGAGCGTTGCCCGGGGTAAATAAAATATTTTTATTCTAGCAGAGAGCACCAAAATCTCTTTTTTTTTAAATTAACTTATATAGTTTTTCCAATGTACTCTTCAAAAGGTGGTAAAACATATTTTAACCCCCTCAATCAAGGAAACCGCCCCTTCGGATAAGAGTATACGATTAATTTCATTTAACCATTTATCTAAACTCAGCCCTGTATTTTTTTTTTTTAATTGAAATTTTAAAAAAAATATTGGAGGCACCTAGACTAAGGGGCTAGACCATTTCGAAAATACTACGAAAATCTGCTAATTTTCCTGTGAAACCACTACGAAAAATTTAAATCTGGTATGATGAATAGCATGGAAACGTGTGAAGAGCATTTTCATTTTTATTAGTTTAGACAGACAAATAATTTGTATATCCCTCCGCTGTTGCAATAATGTACTATTAACAAAATTTGCTCTACATGATTTGATATAAAGAATAAAGATGCACGGTTTACGTGCCCTATTGGTGCATTGGTGTAAACTTTGAAAATGAAAAAAATTCAAAGTTTCAAATTAACAGTTAAAAATTTGAATTTCGATTAATATTCGAAATTGATATTTCGGTTTAAGAACAAAAGTCCAAACAATATATTTAAAGTCTTGAACCATTAATTTTTCATAAATATATTGCCGTAAAAGTTGGAATTTAAAGATGCCCCAATCATAATAGCAACGAAGCAAAATGGAGCGCTTAAGATTTGTGATGATTTTAAAGTCACAACTAATCTGCAACTCATCGTGCTTTGATATCCGGTACCCATAAGATAGAAGAACTTTTTCATATAAGTAATGCGAGATGCTTAAATTCAGTAGATTAAAAGCAGGGTTAAAATTCAATTGGTGTACTTCAACAGGTGTTTCTAATTTAAATATAATTGAAAATACAGCAAGGCGCACTTGAATACAATTTCTCAAGTGAATTGAATAAAATCAAAACAAAAATAATTTGTCGGGTTCACCGCAATGCTTGCTTGTAACCCACATTGTTTGATTTTGCTCTCGGAGGTAAACACAAATTTGTAAAAGTTCCTACTCTCGGAATGAAGGTGCGTTCTCTGTACCCAATGAGAAGGATCGAGTTCTGTTAATCTGTTGGCTATATTTCTGCCTACGATGCCGTGTTGTCACTGTTAATTTCTAATTATTTGTAGGAGGTTGCGTCTCTGGGAACTAAATATTGAATGTGAGCATGTGAGACAGAACTTCCATACCATAAGACCCGCATGATTCAGGTAATTGAGTTCTATGGTTTAAAAAAAAATTCCCTCAAGTTTTACCAATTTTTGAAAACTAACCCCCCTATGTTTTTTCTCGACTGCTAAAATGTATTCGTGCAAAATTTGGAAACAATCGCTCGAGTGGACCAAAAGCTTTTGTGAAACATACATACATACATACTTTTCTTCTTTATATATATAGATTTATTTATTTATTATTACTTGAGGGCCATGTGGGGGCTCAAGCCACCCCGCACTGCGACCTAAAAGATCTTTTGTGCATTAAGCCCTACTTAATTATCCGTCCAGTCAATATTCAAGCTCTTAATGAACCTGATAGTACTGCCTAACGGTACGTGATACATACTATCTGGGCTCATTGCTCTCCCTCCTAGATGTTTTAATTATCCGTCCAGCCAATATTCAGGCCCTTAAAGAACCTGATAATACTGCCGACCGGTGTGTGATACATACTATCTGGGCTCATTGCTCTCCCTCCTAGATGTAATAACATTTACTTCTGCTAGAAGAGCGGTAGCATTGGGACTCAAGGACATCGAGAGGGCAGACCCCTCCCGTACCCTACTCCCGTATATTCCTATCCATGCCTCGTATACCATTTTGATTTTACTCTTGCGAGTTGCTGGGACATACTATCTGGGCTCATTGCTCTCCCTCCTAGATGTAATAACATTTACTTCTGCTAGAAAAGCGGTAGCATTGGGACTCAAGGAATTTGAGAGGGCAGACCCACTCCCGTGTATTCCTTCCCGTGCCTCGTCTATCGTTTTGATTTAACTCTGGCGAGTTGCTGGGAAAAAAAAGTCGCCTGTAGGTCACCCAGGTTTACTACAGGAAGGCTAAATAAAACTGGAGGGTGCCTGGTATCCAGAGTCCGCATATATAGACTGATTAACCTATCAGCCATTCATCCATCGGCATATGCTGTTCCACCTTAGATTAGGGATTTTTTGTCAAGGTTTTCTCCTTTAGCGTCGTACTTTAGCCTGTCACCAAAGGCCACATTCAGCCTAATGGTTACAGTTACCGGTGGTTGCCACGAGGAGGCAGTACGTGCACCTGCGCCTACTGGAAGTTTATGGAGCCCCTTCCAATAGACGCCAAACCACCATATATATAGATAAATAACATCGAACATATTACAACCGTCAGTTGCACCAAATTCAACGTCGAAATCCGCTCAACAAAAATAAAAAGATTGACAATCGAATATGGTTTCTAGGATCTCTATTGTATAAGCGTTATATTAAAATATTATATGATCGATCCCTGGGATCGCCGATGCTACCAACATCGCATATTGACCCATCATAAATTTACATCACTTTATGCCTTGTACCTTGCTTCAAAATCAGTTTAAATATTATTTGCATCGGAAAAGGAATTTAAATGCAGCCATTGTTTCGACTAAAATTTAATTACTAATTAGGTCGGAAAAGCGATTTCGATGCAAGTTTTGCATCAAATAAAATGGTGATACTATTAGTATCGAATGCAATGGCAACCAGTACCGTTTTTAATTAAGGTGCAATTATATCAAACTAAGTTACTTTGTGGATCGTAAATACTTTATTTGAAAATAAAAATATACGAAAAGCGGAATTATGAAGAATTATGCAAGTTCAGTTTCGATCTGAATGAGAATTAAGAAAAATTTAATTATTTTCCAATCAATCTCATCAGGCTTTAGCGACTGAATTGCTAATTACACTTTTAATTACTTTCTATATATAGAAAGCAACCATGTAGTTAAGTATTAGCGAATTATATGCATTACATATTAAATTCTTAATAATTTCAAATTTATTTTATTTAACGCATACATGCGATTTCTGTTTGTAATTAAGGTTCTTCTGGTACATAATCAGATAACTAAAAATTGAAATATTTCAGAATTTACTATGTATTGTGTATAATTCGCTAACTACATGGTTGCTTTCTATATAAAGAAAGTAATCAAAAGTGTAATTAGCAATCCAGTCGATATAGCCCGATGAGATTGACCGGAAATCCGGAATTAGCCCCATGGTAACTTTAGAGTAATTTAAAATCGTTACATTTGTAACAAAATTACTTGACTTATCCTACATAAAAACAAAAACGAAAGAAGACGACTAAAACTTGACACAAGTTAGATTTATGAATATAAAGCTGCAAGAGCTGACTCACACTTTTATTATATGTACATCTTAAAAATAGTTAGAAAATAGTTTCCACGTTTTTTTTAAATAATCAACGATTATCTCTCGTTGAGATAGAATTGCCGCTAATTCAGTATTGTGTTTTATGCGGTAAATCCAGTAAACCAGTAACCTGGATATTTCTGGTTATAAATAAATACATTTAATAGTAGTGAACATTAACAAATTTATATATGTATATAGTATATGCAGTTGTTTCATATAACAAATACATATACAAATATAAAAAAAACAACGAACGAGGTCACCCTCAACTCGCAAAAGATTTATGTGAATTTTGTTTTTTGTATAAATATCTATTGTTGTTCGCTCAGTATTTAAACTAAGTTACATTTTAGGTTCAAAAAAGTAGTAAGTTATAATTCTATTTTGAATATGGAGGACAAACCTTACTGACATTAATTGAGCATGAGCAAAGTACAGTTCTGTTAAGTTAATCACATAAACCTGTCATGTACGCTTTAAAATATACCATTACTCATACACATCAATCTTGTTCAAGATTCCATAGTAGTAAATGGTCACGGCAAACTCGCTGAACAAAGCAAAATCGCATCGCTTTATCACTGATCAGTTTAATCACTGATCAGTTTAAAATAAATTAAACAGAGCGGTTCTATTTAGGCGCAATGTTAACCGTAAAATCATTGCAATTAGAAAGACAGTAGCGCGAAACCCCCCATAACCAAACTCACCAACAGCATGAGCTTGAGAAATACTAATAAGAAAGCATACCGATTAAACAATTTTAAAATTAATATTTTATTATATCAATTTCCATTTCTGCATAATTTGTGGTCCTTTTGCTCGTATGTAATTTCCAATTTCAAAAACACTTGCTGCTGCGGCCATATATAACAGATATTTTCACAACAAAATAAATTAAAGTAAGCGGTTATTTTTAGATTTTTTTTTGTATTCGGCTCACGATGTTGTTGAAATGTCGGATCATGGTATAATAAATATACAAGGTATGTTCCAACCAATCGACATATCGCCATTTTTCCTTTTAGTGACGTCACCTTGAGTAATATATTTCGTAACGTTGACTCTGTTTGGCTGGGATTTGTGTTTTTTCTATTGTTTACAATCGTTGAAACTTATTTCCATTTCCAAAACCTAAAAATATTCTTATAAACCTAAACCAATTGACAAAAAAAATATCCAAATTGACTCTGAGTGACGTCACGCTCCACGTGCTTTCAGCTGTCAAGCATACCTTGTAATATTATTGTATCATGATGCCGGATGATGTTGTCTATTGCATTGCATGTGTTTTATTTATTTTTTGTTCTTGTCGATATTCACACATAAAAGCAATATTTTTTTCGGCACTTTTGTTTCCGTAACCCGATTTCTATACAATTTTTTACTTACTCCTGCCGCTAAAGATGTTTTCATATCAAAAACCCAACTACCTTTTCCTTTTAAAATAAAAATGACAAAGACAAACGCCATAATTTCTTTAAATTCTTCTCATTGAATTGTAAACTCTTTTAAATTCCTAAAATTCTTGAGATTCTTCTATTTAAATTCTTCTCCCATTTAGTAAGGCATTTAAATACCATAAAGAAATTTAAAAATTTAAAGAAAAGAATTTAATGAATTTAAATAATTTGCAGCATCTAAACAATCTTTAAATTTTCAAAATTCTTCTAATTTACAGAATTTAAATAATCTTTAAGTTTTTAAATTATTCGCTTTAAACTCTTTATTTATAACTTTTAAAAAATTTTAGATTCTTTAATTATTTAAATTTTTAACTTCATTAAATATTTTAAATTCTTTAAACTCTATAAATTATTTTTAAATATTTTAAATATTTTTTTTTTTATATAATTATTAAAAAGTTATTCACTTTATTTTATATAAAAAATATTTTTGAATCAAGCTATATATAATTTTTGAAAATATAGCTTTCAAATCAAGCTACAGTGGAATTTTTTGTAAATAGTTTTCACATTTTTGAAAAGTATTTTTATTGTTGGTTTCGATTGCTCCTTGAGAATGGTGGAAAATACCACCGAAACGTCGGAGATTTAAAAAATAAAAAAATAAGTTTAAAACCAAATAAATATAATTTTTATTAAATTCCTAAAATTTTTAAAATTCTTTAGATATTTTCATTTCTATAATAAATTCTATAAATCTTTAAATTCTTTGAATTTTTGAAATCATCAAAATTTATTTTTCAATCTCCAAATTTACTAATCGTTTCAAATTTAATTTTTTTTTTAATTCTTCAAATTTTACACGATGTTATACATACTTTATAAAACTCTTTCTAGAAAGAAAAATTTGATGATAATAGTTCATTTATCTGCAAATTTAATAGAATTTAAAAAATTAAAGAATTTAAAGAGAAGAATTTATCTCTTTTTATATTCCTTAAATTCAGTTTTTTACTGTTTTAAGTCCTTTAAATTGTATAAATCCTTTAAATTTTTAACTTTTTTAAGATTCTTAAACGCTTTAAATTGTTTAGATTGTTTCCTTTAAATTCTCAAGTTTTGTACAATCTTTAATATGATTATATTGCATAGCTAATTATTTTCCATTTTCTAAATTGAATAAATTTTTCCGATTTCGTTAAAGTTTTTAAACTGCTTATAGATCAATTTAATTTATTTTTAACATTTTTTTAAGTTCTGTGAACTGTTTGAATTTGAAGAATTTAAAAAGTTCAAAAATTCACTAAATTGTTTCATTTATTTCTGTGGTAACAAGGTGAAACGTAATAACTCGTTTTTCTGATTTTTTCAGGACGTTTTTAAAATTAAGAGTTACTCAAAATTGTATGAGTTTTTTGAATTTTAGCTTTTTTAAATGATTATTAGGGTTGTTTGCAGTTGCTAAATTATTACAAAAAATTGATATGATATGAATTCGAATATATGTAGATTTCAAACGTATTATGGAATAACTCGAGTTATGCCGTTATTCCTTGTGGCCACAGATTTAAATTCTTCAATTTTCTAAATTTTGTAATCTTTCGATTCTTTAAAATTCTTTGAATTTTTTTTATATTCGCAAATATTTTTAAGAATTAATATTTCAAATTCTTAAAATTTAATATAAAGTACAAAGTTTAATTTTTTACATTCTTTAAATTTTAAAATTTTCGAAATTATTGAAGTTCTTTAAAACCTTTTAATTTTACTCCTTTTAGATTGACAAGTCTTAAAATTCTTAAATATTTTAAATTGTTTAATGTTTTTAAATTATTTATATTATAGAAATTATTAAGATTCTTGAAATACTTAAAATTTCCTCAAATTCATTGATTCATAAAATGTCGAACTCCATTAGAATTTTATTCAAGTTTGTTAAATCAATGAATTGGTTAATTATTCTAAATTATTTAATTATTTTATATTGTTTAGAATTTTTAAACCTTTCTCTAAATTTATTATTTAAATTCTTTAGATTCATTAATCTTTAATTTTTATAAATCCTTTAAAAATTTAGATTCTTTCAATTTTTAAAATTCTGTATATTTGTATTTATTTATTTATTTATTTATTAACCAACAGCATGTTCATGCAAAAATGGCTTACATTATTAAAAAATATTATAAAAAGTTAAACAATTTTATACAATAAAAGGTAAGGTTACAACGTTATCAATAGATCTAACAATACAACAAAACATAATGAAACTATTATTATTATAATATTAAACGTATTAAAACAAAAGTCTAGCGATTCGTTTTTTAAACTCATCTCTGGAAATATTGAAATCGAAACAATCCGCTACGGCGTTGAGATCTCGTTGAATACGCGCTATAGGGCCATGGAAGCTGTAGTTGCTACTTGCAGTCGGAATATGAAGAAGTTCCCGGGGGCGTAAGCTGCGTTGAGGAGCATAAATATTAAAACATGAAAGAATCTCGGAGCAGTCTATTTCACCACAAATGATGTCCCGTGCAAATGTGGCATTTGCGCATGTACGTCTATCACTTAAAGATTGGAGATTCAGAAAACGGCATCGGTCTACATATGGTGATAGTCTGAAATTATTGCCCCGTTCGCGAGACGGTAATTTTCTGAGAACAAATAACAAAAACTGTTTCTGAACACTTTCAATTCTGTTTGAATGAGACTGGTAGAACGGGGACCATATGACAGTCGCGTATTCAAGCTGTGAACGAACAAATGAAGTGTACAGTGACTTGAAAGTTATTGTGTCATGAAAATCCTTCAAGTTTCTTTTAATAAACCCCAACATCGAAAAGGATTTGTTAACAACCGCATCGATGTGTGCGTTAAACGTTAAATCCGAGCTAAAGATAACGCCCAAATCAGTAATCATATTAACTCTCTTCAAACTAACATCATTTAGAAAGTAATCAAAAACTACTGGAGACTTAGACCTAGAATAGGTGATCACGTGACACTTATCGACATTCAGAAACATACGGTTAGTAACACACCAACCGCAAAATGTGTTCAGGTCCCGCTGAAATTGATCGCGATCTAATTCACATGATATGTTTGCATATATTTTCATGTCGTCAGCAAATAGAATACAGTCTGCGAATTTGAAGCAATCCACAACATTGTTAATAAACAATAAGAATAATAGTGGGCCCAAGTGACTACCCTGAGGCACTCCAGATGTCGCAATAAAACAATCTGAGAACGTATCGTTAATCTTGACAAACATTTTGCGATCCGATAAATAAGACATAAGCCAATTTAAGGGAATAATGTCGCAATTAAGTTCACTGAGCTTATTTACTAATATCCTGTGATTAAGTTTATCGAAAGCTTTAGCGAAGTCGGTATAAACTACATCGACTTGAACTTTCGAAGCAACAGAATTAATTAAATTATTTTGAAAGACTGCTAAATTAGTGACCGTTGAGCGGCCAGGAAAAAATCCATGCTGACGAGTGCTAATATGTTGCTTGGAGTGGAAGTAGATCACTTTGTTAACCATTGACTCGAATACTTTAGGAATGCAAGACAGTATTGCAATTCCACGATAATTTGTTACATCACTGCGGGGGCCGCTTTTGTGGATCGGTATGATACTTGATATTTTCCAGAGATCAGGAAATTTGCCTTGGCTGAGGCTCAGATTAAATAGATGACATAAAGGAGCGGCAAAACCGACTGCACACAGCTTTAATAGAGACACTGGTAAACCATCTGGTCCAGGCCCTTTAGATACATCCAAGTTCATCAAAGCCTTCATTACGTCAAGTTCTGAAAAAACAATTTTTGAATTATTGCCGTTAGCTAATATAGGAGAGAGCGAGCTATCCTTAACAAAAACACTGCTAAAATAATCAGCGAAGAAACCGCAGATTGCCTCTGGGTTATCTGATTTTTGACCATGGAACTCTAAAAATGCCGGCAAGCCGTTAATATGTTTCTTAATTTTGACAAATCTCCAGAAATTCTTCGGATTACATCGCAAATCGTCTTCAATATCAATTATATAATTGTTGTACAGGAATCGGTTGAGATAGCAAAACTGTTTGCGCAGTGACTTAAACTGGATATAGTCATGGGCCAACCCTGTATGCCTATACTTCCTGTGACTTTTATTACGCAGGACTTCTAGCTGCTTGAGTTCTTTAGTAAACCACGGGACGTTCCGGGTATGAGACTTATTCAAAAATGTTTCAAATTCATAAAGAATTCTCTGAAGATAAGAACAAACTTAGGCTCTGATTTATAATTATAACTCTTGCTATTATTATAGCAACGATTTTCGAAAATCATGCCAAAAATTCGATACGGATTTCGAATTTATTTTGTTGTTTTCGTTATTTTGTAGCAATGTTTACAATGCTGAATTTTGACCACTCTAAATGTTGTTACATTATATAACAAATCTTACAGTGAGGTTTATAAATATGAAAACTGTTAATAATAAGAGTTGTTGTTGTAGTAACGACTGTAAATATACGTTTAAAAGTATGTATTTGGATGAAATTTTCTTCAAAGAAAAGCATATTAGTTTTTGCTGTACGATTCAGTGTAGTGATGAGACACAAAAGCAGAGAGTAGCATTGTTACTAACATTCATTAGGAAATTTTGCATGGCTGCGCTGTACTCAGCGGCCGCCATTCCTACTCATATACAAAGTAATCACATATTTGGCCAATACTATGGCTTTAGCGCTGACACGTCTTAAGGTTACCATTATTTTTAATGAAACTATGGGACTTATAGAAATAATTTCTGGATATATATCTTTCTAACACGTTTTACTGAATCATTTTTTTTTTTATTATACGATGCAAGTTGCATTCTTTACCAAAATGTTCACCTAATCTACTTCAAAATAAATAATTTACTTTGTCCTCACAATTGAAAAATATTGCTCCATGATCTACTTTTCTTACCACATACATAAACCACGTTATTCAAATCTGGCATTTACACTAATATTGAATTGATTCCAAAATTCGGAATATTCGTACAACAAATATCTTAGTAAATTGATCAAATTTATTTTCATTGCCTACCTTACATCAAAATAAGACTTAAATTGCATCGAAAACGCCTCGATGAACATTAATTGCGCATGCGCATTTCTTAGTTGTAGCTTCACATCGCATAAGATAGTAATTGTATGAAATAAACATTTGATGTATGTCTTATGTAAGGTAAAATCGCATATGCCTCGATGCAAAGCTTGCGTTGAAATTCGTCGCAAGATTTTAATTCTGTAAATAGTATGTATAAATGGAATGATATCAAAGGGCTGAATGTCGAAGGGCCGAATAGGTCGAAGGGCCGAATTTTTACATCAATAAATATTTTCACTAATTTATATCACTAAATCACAATGAAAGTATTTTATTAGTGTAAATAGAATTTTCTATTTTCTATATTTCTAAAAACAAAAAAAACAACGAGCGAGTTCACCCTCAACTCGCAAAAGATTTATGTGAAAACTTTTTTGTATACATATCTATTGAATCATTTGAAGCCGTTCCGATAAGGCTCAGAAACTCCTCCATAAAGACGGATGTTGTTCGTATTTAACACGTTCACGACCGAAGGGCTCAGGCTCGGGGCGGCCGTAAACCACATGATAAATTTGTACGAAATGAGCTTATTGAAGCCTAGTAGTAGAATAAATGTTTTATTTATGTGTTTTGTGGGGTTTGTGGCGTTATTAATAGTATGACGCATATACGAGTCACCGGTTTATAGAAAAAAAAAAGTCAAGAGAATCTGTCAACCAATATAGAAACTATAATATTTTTTTTTTCTTTTTTTTCGCTGGCTCTACATCCCATAGAGGGATTTGGCCGCTTCATTGTGAAGTTTCGTAATCATTTTTTTAACGGATAATGAGTGATTAATTCATTGATCCTTACATTAAACCAGCCGTGATTTTTTCATCACCCGCCGGGAATTGAACACGGGACCTCCGGAGCTTAAAGCAAGCATACTAACAACTGTGCCACCGGGGCGGCTAATATATTACTTACATAAAAAAGTAAAACGCATATATGCGTCCCTGATCTATGCAGAAAACTATAGGACGCATATATGCGTCCTATGGTCGTGAACGTGTTAAACTAAGTTACATTTTTGGTTCAAAAAGTCAATAAGTTATTCTATTTTGGATTTGGGGGACGAATTTCACTGACGTTAATTGAGCATGAGCAAAGTACAGTTCTGTTAAGTTAATCACCTAAATCTGCCATGTGCGCATTAAAATATACTATTACTCATACATAGCAACCTTGTTCAAGATTCCATATTAGTAAATGGTCACGGTAAACTCGCTCAATACAGCAAAATCGTTTAAAATAAATTAAATAGAGCTGTTCTTTTTGGCGCAATGTTGACCGTAAAATCATTGCAATTGGAAAGACAGTAGCGCGAAACCCCCATAACCAAACTCACCAACAGCATGAGCAATTGAGCAATACTAATAAGAAAGCATGCCAATTAAACTTTTAAAATTATTATTCTATTTATGTTAATGTATCAATGTATAAGTGCAATTTTCACAGCTCGCTATTTCCATTTAATTTGTTTACACTACACAAGCATAATTTGTCGCTCATATGTAATTTCCATTTTCAAAAACACTTGCTGCTGCGGCCATATACATATAGCAGATATTTTATTATTTTCATAACAAAATTAATTAAAGTAGGCGGTTTTTTTTTGCATTCGGCTCACGATGTTTTTGAAATGCCGGATGATGTTGTATATTGCATGTGTATGCATAGATTTTGCATTGATTTTACGTTTTATTTATTTTTTGTTCTTGTCGATATTCACACATAAAAGCAATATTTTTTGTTCGGCACTTTTGCTTCCGTAACCCGATTTCTATACAATTTTTTACTTACTCCTGCCGCTAAAGATGTTTTCACATCAAAAATTCGGCCATTTCGGCCCTTCGTCCCCATGTAGTATAAATCTTTTATATTAGCTGTGTTACACGAAAATTTGACAGTTACAGATTAGGTAACCAGAATTCAACTAACTGTCCAACATTAGTGGAAACATCAAGATCTTTATAACAGGCCTCACGAATATTAATTTTGAAATATTTTAAAAAAATATTTGTGCGTGTTTTATATAAATCTGCAGTTACACCATTGTTATGTCAATATATCTAACAAATTGCAAAAAACCATATTCCATTACATAAAAAATTTGTGCTATCGATGCAAAATATATGAATTTTTTGGTGTTATTAATCATCGGTTTTATAAGTGTATTTATTTTGTAATAAACTCAACTTCCTTTTTGAAATTTCTGCCAAAGAATCCTTCTCCTCCGGTTTAATTGATTTATTTGATTTGCCAAAAATTGTATGCATTTGTTTATACCTTTCCACAACATTTTCACCCAACCTTCCTCGTTGGCTATGTCGTCCGGTCTTTTTCCCAATATTTTATTTAATTTGATTCGTTTTTGGATTGTAACAGCCTCCGTACTACATTGCTCACAATGTACGCGAAGCCTGTTGCAGACTCTCTTGAGATTGACCCCGACAGCATTTTTGAGCAGGCTAGGTAACAGTCGTGGAGAAGTTCTTTTCGGAAACCTCAAGAGAGCTTTATTATGCTGATTAGTGATTGGTACGAGGAAAAAAAATAAGAAAAATGAAAATTTATTTTAATTTGGGACACTGCATATTTACCACTGTTATTACCACCAATGAAATCACTCTCGATTAATTAATATCTCATCTCACAACACAAATAAAAATTAACAAAATTAACGAAACTTAAATTATATTTAAGAAAAAGAATTGTAAAAATTTCACAATAAAGAAATTAAACTTAAAACATACTAAATATAAATTTATCTTAAACATTACCCATCCCAAAGTGATGCGGATCCGTGATCAAAAAAAAATCCAATTTCTCCGTTGTACTTTTCTTGTTAATCAGCTGATTGATGATTCGGGATTCTTATTTACCAATATGAATTATTTTGCCGGTGAATTATTATAAAGTTGCTTAAATTTTCGTAGATACGGATTATTATTTTTATTTATTATTATCAGCAACGTATTATATTATTCAGGACAATTTGGCATTCTATCATCCTTATTATTATCCAATTCATTGAAAAAAATTCGATCTTTTTTTTTTTTTCAAATACCGCTGATCATCTAACGCCGGTTATAATATGTACGTTCTACTGTCTCTCTTTTACAGTAGATAATTACGGATGATCGTATGACAATAATCTCAAAGAAAAATTGCAGCTTTGATATCTGCACTGATTAGCACTTCGATTTAAAAAAAAATGTTTATTAATTTATTTTAATATTAATTTTAGTTTGATTAACACTTTCTTAAATCTTTATTTATTAATTTTAATTTTATTTCTATTTGTACTTGTTCGTTCTCCGGCTTATCAGTTTCTCCCATTTTTTTTATCATCCGACATCCAACCAAAAAAAAAATTCAATCGTTTCACCAATACCACCCCAAATTTTTCTTCCTACCAATTTACTTTGCATTATTTACTTAATTCTAATTTATACAATTATGCATGTTATTAAATTCAAATACAGTGACTCAATATAATGCAATATAATTTAAATTAAGAAACGTCGCCAACATTTTTATTTTGTTTTATTCGTATAATGATTTCTTCCAAATTCTTATTTTATTGTTAATTTTTATTATTTTTTTCTTTTCTGTTCCTCACTATATCAGATAATAGTTGGCATTCGCCACAGGATTTGAACAGTTTTTTGTTCTAGGATACTAACAAACCAACCAACTTTTAAAATGTTTTTGTCTCTATACTGGTGTTTCACTAGGTTGCTAAATAATTGCTAAAATTATCATTCGGCTTACCACTTTTATTTTGTTTTTTGATTGTTTGTATGATTGTATTATAATGTCCTAAATATCTTTTGTGAAATGAGATCGTCATTGTTACTGAAACTATCAGGTGGTTCTTCTTGCCAATTTGTATTACAACTGTGGCTGTATAATTCGTTTACAAGATTTTGGAAATTCGTGAATTTGTTTCTACATTTTCGTCCATAAATTCGGAGCAAAGTATTAAATAAATGATTCAAAAAGCATTTCAACTTCAGATATACCTTTACAGTTGACAACAGCCGCAAATATATTAGATATTTTTGTTCTTTACTTAAGCAGTTGAAATTTTCTTTTTGATTTGAACACACACACACACACAATTTTTACAAAATGCGAACATCAAATTGAAATAAAATATTCGTTCGGTTTGGATTCTTTTTTTTTTTATCAAAATGTCATAAATGTACTCGATATACACGTGGACAGACATTCCATTAAAAACGTTTAACACTGTGCTAATAAGCGCCCAGGACTATAATTCGGGATCACGGCAAGTTCCTTTTTGAAGCACAGTAGAAACATTGAGATGGCTACGACGTCATGTTGGGACGAAAATTTCTGCAATTGGAATTACAATATTGCTTATTTTAATTAAGCAAATGTAATACAATAAGCGCGAGTTATGATTATGGCAGGTGGGCTTCTTAACTACACTCCCTGTAGCATCGAAGTGTATCGAACTGACCCTATGCCTTAATAAAAGAGCTATTTGAGATTTCCTTATCATATAGACTTGTTGTAATTTTTTATAATTCAGATCTACGACATCGCACTCAACTACGTCAACTTCTCGCTATCGTTAAATTCCAGATCTATGAATTTATATTTTAGCTGATTTTCTTCGTATTTGCAAACAGCATATGCAATAAAACCGCATCTGAATTTTCCCTTAGGATGAATGGTTCTGAAAGTTAGAAAACATGGATTTTTCAATGCTGTCATTTCGGTTTGAATAAAATTTTGCAAATTTGCGGTATTGTTAAACTATCGGTAATTTCAATTTTAGCGGGAATAACACATTTTGTTACCCATTGTAGTTCTGATTGAACTTCTTAATGTTTAAAATGAAGACTAAAAGGTTGAACCTTAGGTTCCAGCACATCATTAATTTCCAATGCCTCCATTAAACTGGAATGATTTGAATGGCCCATATAAGAAATGGTACTTATAGGAGCCGAGTTGTTTTCTAGACCATCATATTATTTAGAATCAGTCATTACTGTTCTGTTAGATATAGCTGTTTCCATTACTTTATTCTGTCTGAAAATTTTAAGTTTTAGCTGATATAAAGCCATTCTATTCACCCTGTTATTCCTAATTTTTATAAAAAGAAACAGGTTCTCCATTAAATCAGAATCACGCTTTGTAATATTAGCAATTTTTACAAAAATTATTGCACCACACACCACCTTTAAAGTACGTAATTACAAAAATTAATTCTGCTATCAAACCAGTCAAAAAATAATATTTCACTACACACTTAGTTTTTGATAAAACACTACACTTATATGTAGTTCATTAAAAATATAAAATTGGTGAACATAATTTATATTGTTTATTTGCCTACGAATATTATAATTCAATAGTGTCTCGTAGGCGTTGATGGGTGAGAGGTGTTAACCTAAGTAGAGATAATCACGATAATCATAATTTAAAAACAGAACAAAATATAACTTCCCCATGGTATCTTACGCATGGATGTTCCATGTAAGTTTTTGCATGGAGCTTTAAAATGGGAGTTTCCACCGCCCGAGAAATAATATTAGAAACTTGAGATGCTTTATGGAAAATCAATGAATTTTATGTTGCCAAGCGGAATTTTTCGAATAGGCAAATATCGCAGAAGGATTTGAGACCAAAACCGGAATGCCAAATTGCATAAGAAGGTGCCATCGCCGGCAAACATGTCAATCTTAAATGTACGTCTAAAAGCAGTTCATTAAATTAGAATTATAAGGGTCACCACTGCATGGTACTATTAGGTGTATGCGATGCAAACTACTATTTCAAAATAGCGGTTTTGGCAAGCAATTAGCAGACTGGTCTCTTGAGATTCTCAAAACTAAAATGCTACCAAATTCCATCATAGAATTACCCTAATACTTTGTCGGCGACACTGCCTTTCCCTTAAAATTAAATTTAATGTGTCCATATCCTAGTAAACAAGTTTTTTGGGATTTATATGCAACTTTTGTTGTACAAAATATCGTCTGAATGAATACTATTTGTATACACACACACAGGGCTGGGGAGCCGGAGCCGGAGCTTTGAGTCGGAGCCATGAGTCACGAAACTTGGCAATTTTAAAAGGCTGAGTCAGAGCCGGAGTAAGAGCCGGAGTAAGAGCCGGAGTAAGAGCCGGAGTAAGAGCCGGAGTAAGAGCCGGAGTAAGAGCCGGAGTCAGAGCCGGAGTCAAAGCCAGATTCGGAGCTGGAGCCGGAGCTGGACCCAGAGTTGGACCCGGAGTCGGAGCCAAGCGGTAGCCGGAACTGGGAACGAAGCCAACTTTTCTATCTCGATTTTTTTGGAGCCTTTCATGATTTTATTGTTGGCATTTTTGAACAAAAACTTGGTTTTGACATATAATAAATGAAAAAAAAGCAATATTTTACACGGTTTACAGCTTATTTAAAACGCCCAGCTTTATGGTTCCGGGCTCCAGCTCCAGCTTCCCAGCCCTGACACACATACACGTTTTTTTTTATTTGGGAAGAATTTCACTTCGGTTAAATGTGGGCAACTGAAAGCTCAAATAAAATTAAACGTTATTCGATGTATTCCTGTTTCATATACAAACATATACTTTCGTGTGTCTATTCTTATTTACGATGCTACTGTAAACTCGATTAAGTTAACATATTATTAAGATTAATCGAAACGATTTTTCGTAATGGGTTCTGGTTTTTCGAATTTTCCAATTTTATTTTTATTTAATTTGATTCCCCAAAAATTACGATTAAAGCGTATGATTGATTTATGATAAGCATAACTTCTGTAGATTTTTTCTTTTTAATAAATTCAATTACGTACATTAAGTGAGTGAAATATTATAAATATTTAAGATAATTTACTCAAATAAATGAGGCGCATACAACAATAAATTAAACCAATTAGAAAAGTTGCTAGAACCATGTGTAGGGTGAATTAATACGTCAACCTTGTGCACAGCACACTTATATAAATCATAAATTTAATCTTAATGATATAATCTGCCAACAATTGTAAAAAGTCATGTAGTATTGAAATAATAATAAAATATTTTTTCACGTTTAACTCAATATACTGTACATATCTACTAGTATACTCTAGCAAGATTTTTTACGT
Source organism: Tipula helvola (assembly GCA_963556165.1). Taxonomy (NCBI): domain Eukaryota; kingdom Metazoa; phylum Arthropoda; class Insecta; order Diptera; family Tipulidae; genus Tipula; species Tipula helvola. Next base: position 34,942,954 of record OY744482.1, on the reverse strand, counting down.
GATTTTATCGCAGCCAAAAATGTTAAATTCTCGATATGTTTTCTATTAAACCGTTTCCATCAATTGGATTATCGAATTAAGCACGAATATATGGATATATGTATATGTATACAGTTGAATCTTGTTAATTTAATGAGTTTACTTGAATTTCGGTATACATATTGAACTATCGACACAAACTGTATTAAATAAATACATAATCGCATACATAAAATAAAGAAATCTTTGCGATAGTCCTATCGCCTTCTAATTTCGATCATAAAACATAGCATTTTGGGGATTGTTGGCATGATGTAGGGAAACTGTGCTATACTATATACATAAATACATTCTTATGGTGTAATAAAATTAACTTAATTTGAATTAGATTTTATATTCCGAAAGTTTTGTTTTATTTTCAATTAAATTGTATTATTGTAGATTTTGTTTTGGGCTGATTGCGAAAATTGTGAAAATTTGGTATTAGTTTTGATGGTTATTATCTACTAAATTTCCCAACGATATAATCTGTATATATATATTGTATGTATATAATCAACATGGAGAGAAAATGATGATAGCGAAGCTTTTAACAGTTTAACTAACTCAATATTTCGACCTAAAATTGTTTGCTGGAATATAAAAGGTAAATACATAATCGATTTTTGGGTATTACGTTTCATTTATGTTCTACGGATTAAATTTATGCGAGCGGGAATAAATGTTGTCGGTTGAGTCTAATCAAAAGCTGTAAACTGATGTTATTCTTATTTATTATTTCGGTTTAGATTTTTTACTTCATAATCACAATCAGTTAAATTATCACAACAATAATTTTTTTAGATTCTTAATATTGATTTTACGATTTTACGCAATCCATCTCCAAGTGTTCTTTCTGATTTCACTCTCAATGGTTTGTCATTTGGCGCGAAAGTTCTTCGCTTGTGTTGGTGTTCAGTTCAAATTATTTCAAAGTATGCTAATAATCATCAAATTTTCGAATTTTGTTCATTAAACGGAAATAGAATGCCCTTATATAAAATAAAAATACAAATAAAAATTTCAAACTTTCCTACAATTCATTTTTAAAATATAAAGGGTTGAATCCACACGAGAATCAATCCCAACTGAACCTCTTAGCACAGTCATCAGCGCAACCGTTCACCTAACCCTAAATCAATCCCAAGTATTTCTTAAACCGAACATATTACTCAAAAATATTGCACGCTACCTCAAACCCGAAATTAAGTTGTTTTAAAAGCTATAAACGCCCACTACAGCCTCAAATTGATTCCAAATTAATCCTAAACCAAACCCCCACTTAAATCCAAATCAACTTGAACTCCAACCCTATTCAACTTTAACTTGACCTCAAATAAACATATAAACATATTGGCATTTTTCAGAAAATAATTTTTAAAATTCAAAAACGTATGAGTTTCTAGAATTTTGGTTTTTGTAAACACACATTATAATTGTTTTCTACTGTAGGGATATTACAAAATGATAATATGATATAGAATCGATTATTGAGATTTCGAATTTGAGATAATAAGTAAAAGGCATAACTCGACTTATCTCAACTCCGACTCAACCCTCAATTAACACCATCAACTGAACCCAGCCCAAAACTCAATAACAACTCAACCCTTAAAGGAACCTTCAACTAACCACCCAATTAAATTCTCAAATCAAGCCAGTACGAAAAATTATGTGCGCACATGAACTCAACTCAGAAAAAATCAAGCTTATTTCCATTTTAAATCTCAACTCAACCCCCAAATAAATCGCTAACTGAATGGCGAATAAACCACAGTTCAACTCAACCCTAACTTGAGCAGAAATTCAGCCCTAAACTTTAACCAACTTTTCAAATTTTGCGCCCTTCTCAATCCCCAAATCAACATAGTTGGAATGTATTTCGTTCGCACCTGAACTCAACTAAATTTAAACCAAATAAATCCACAACTGAAACTCTCATTAAACCTCAACTTAAGCCCAACTTCAGTCCTAAACTTAACACGAGTGTCTATAAACTGAACTCAATGCAAAGTCAAACTACATTCGTACATGACCTCAACTCTAATCAACTCAAGCTAACTTCTAACTCAACTCTCAACACAACCCCAAATAAACTCCCAATCTAACCGCTTGCTCCAACTCAAGTCAATTTCAACTCAAATCCAATTCAATCACATCTCAACCATAGTTCAACTCCAACTATATCTAAACACGGCCTGCAACTCAGCACGTTAATCAACCCCAAACTTATGCTAAAACACAGAAGAATTCCCAGCTGAAATATGAACTATACCCTAACCCAACCCAACCCCAACTCAACTCCAACTGAACCCCCATTCAACCAGCAAATGAAGGACAACTGAACCGCATACTCTACGCCCAGCTTAATCTTCAAACCAGCGCATACGAATCAACCGCACGCGATATAACACAACGTGATTTTGGGTCAGTTCTTGTGGTAGGTACTCGGTCCAATTGACGTTTAACTTCCAAAAGCTTTTCAATTCTCTGCTTTACAATATCCGGTAGAAACAGATTGGCAAAAAAATTTAAAGCCGAATAAGCCGTTCACATAGTACCATGGGTACAGATAGACACTCAGGCATCTAAGCAGACAAACAAACATTGTTTTTGCTTTTTCGAACTCCGGGATGATTTTAGACTCACAAACTTTTTCAGTTTATAGTGACCTTGACAAGATATACAGTTAGGAAAACGTTGAGAAAGTGGTTGTTACGTTTTTACTAAAGTTGTGATCATTTTTGACAGGATTTCAATATTTAGGTCTATTTGAACTTACTTTTTACTTTTTAGTTTTTACAATTTAATGTTTTACATTATACATTTTACATTTTACATTTTACATTTTACATTTTACATTTTACATTTTACATTTTACATTTTACATTTTACATTTTACATTTTACATTTTACATTTTACATTTTACATTTTACATTTTACATTTTACATTTTACATTTTACATTTTACATTTTACATTTTACATTTTACATTTTACATTTTACATTTTACATTTTACATTTTACATTTTACATTTTACATTTTACATTTTACATTTTACATTTTACATTTTACATTTTACATTTTACATTTTACATTTTACATTTTACATTTTACATTTTACATTTTACATTTTACATTTTACATTTTACATTTTACATTTTACATTTTACATTTTACATTTTATTTATTTATTTATTTATTTATTTATTGTACTTTAACAATAATTTAGTATTAAAAGGAAAAGCACAGATGGAAACAGAGTAAACGGAACAAAAGAACAAAAATAAAATGATGAAGCTGCTTCCATTAGGCAGAAAAACCTTTTAAATTTTTTCAAACAATTTCCATCTCATGCATACACATTCTATTTTGAGCAATAGCTCATTTACAATAAAATGTACAGCAAGAGGTGAAATAATATTAAAAATTAACAATAATAACAATAACAATAATATTAAAAATAAATTTAGAAAACTACGTATTGCCCATCAATCACGCCACTCCAAAAATTTTGACTTAAATAATTTGACCGATCCTAAACTCTTAATTTCCAATGGAATTGAATTCCAAAGAGAAACTCCCGTAACGTAAAAGGATTTGTTTAGCGACCTACAACTATTTTTGGCCGGAATCAGGCGGAAGTTTGAGGAATGAGACCTGCTAAAAAGTAACTTTCTATAAAGATAACAAGGCTTCTTAGCTTTGAGAAGTTTAAAAATAAAAAGACAAACATTTAACATTTTACATTTTACATTTTACATTTTACATTTTACATTTTACATTTTACATTTTACATTTTACATTTTACATTTTACATTTTACATTTTACATTTTACATTTTACATTTTACATTTTACATTTTACATTTTACATTTTACATTTTACATTTTACATTTTACATTTTACATTTTACATTTTACATTTTACATTTTACATTTTACATTTTACATTTTACATTTTACATTTTACATTTTACATTTTACATTTTACATTTTACATTTTACATTTTACATTTTACATTTTACATTTTACATTTTACATTTTACATTTTACATTTTACATTTTACATTTTACATTTTACATTTTACATTTTACATTTTACATTTTACATTTTACATTTTACATTTTACATTTTACATTTTACATTTTACATTTTACATTTTACATTTTACATTTTACATTTTACATTTTACATTTTACATTTTACATTTTACATTTTACATTTTACATTTTACATTTTACATTTTACATTTTACATTTTACATTTTACATTTTACATTTTACATTTTACATTTTACATTTTACATTTTACATTTTACATTTTACATTTTACATTTTACATTTTACATTTTACATTTTACATTTTACATTTTACATTTTACATTTTACATTTTACATTTTACATTTTACATTTTACATTTTACATTTTACATTTTACATTATACATTTTACAGGATCATTTGTAGTCATATCGAGAAAGTGCACCTCAGTTTCATTCTAATTAGTCGAATTACATGTATTTGAATTTTTGTAATTTTTTATTTAAATTTTTACAAGGCTTTCTAATACCAGACGCCAGAGCTGCCTATCATTATGTAGCATAATGTTAATTACGGTTTATTATTGCGATGTTTTTGTTCTAAATACGAGTTCTATTAAATCAAATTTGCGAATTTACATGAATACGTAATTTTAATTATTTACGGTTTGTTCCATCTGAAATCAACTTCCACAAAATTTTTCTTCTTATGATGTAACGCATATATGAACATAAGTAAGTAATATATTTCTCAAAGTCAAAGATTTTGCTCGAGGGAAAATCACAAGATTACCTCAGATTGAATTTATTATCGCGGAACGTAAATTTTCAACATAACTTTCTGCATTTTCCCCACTGTCACATTAACATAATTGTAAGTAGGTGTGTGTAGAATGTTATAACAAAAGGCAAAATATAGACACGTTAGTAAATGAGAAAAAACTTCTTCAAATGTCAATCTGCTACTATTGTTTGGTACATACATATCTACGAAAGTGGAAAATATATGTGCGGAAATATCACCACCCCATATCATTATGATACGTGTGTGAGAAGCTAACAAAAAATGTAAATAAAATTTCACACTCAATTTCACATTATTGCAACATAAATTACAGTTACATCTTTGCACCACCCTCACTTTTATCCTTACTATCATATTACTAGACGATTTTTTATTATCATCACTATCATGATTATTATCATGAATATTCTAATTATTTCATTAAAATTGCAAACAAAAAATTCTGAATACTCGAGTATTTGTTTTTGCTGTTGTAGTTTATGTCTGGTAAATTTATGTATGGGAAAGTCTATATAACACCATATGTACCGGAGTTTAAGTATGATGATATCTTTATATCCATATATACATAAAACACAAGAGTGTAACATGGGAAGAGCTTTAAAATTAAATTTATGAATTTTTAATGAATTTTATGTTTTCAACTCAATATACCTACGTAAGTACATATAGATGTATACGGTAATTAGACAAATTTGTCTAACAAACAGGTATATTCTGCAAGGTATTTTTTGTGATATGTGCAAAAATTTGTATAAATCTATCAAAAATTCAAAAATTTAAATAATTTGTACGACATTGTGGAGTTTATCTAGGCTAATTGTTTATGCGGTAATGATTTATGAGTATAAATTACATTTTAATTGCAACCTGTGGAAACTAAACTAGTATTTAATATGCGGAAATAATAGTGAGCTGTTTGACTAATTGAATTACATTTTTCAGAATAAGTTGCGTTATAACGTCAGATTCAGTGACTGTACACTAAAAAGTAAGAAGCTATAAGCCGGTCGGTTTTGTTTTTATGTTTGCGACTATCATTGAAATGTTCCGCGTAATTTCTTCCGAGACTACTTATTTAACCCAAATGTTAATCATCTTAACCAACTTTCACTAATTTTGGATGATTTAAAAATTTCGTAGAAATGTTACCGTGATGTTGACCAAAATTCTGAATAGCTTGGTCTAGTGTCAGTTTGTGTGGTGAACTGTGCAACATCTTACATAATTAAAAAATTTATTAATATGTATTTGAGATCTTTTAAAAAATGTGTACCACTTATTACAGAAACGTGACACAACGTCCTGCGCACATTTCCTGACAACTTGGCCAAGTGTCAGCATTGACTACATTTCATATAATTTTGATTCTTCACTATTCTCAAGGACTTACTTCAGAGCCTTCTAGAGTATAGAGCCATAATCATTATGACGTATTTTTTAGAAGCTTTTTTAGTGGTATAACTTTTCACTGATTTCCATAGGAATTCATAGTAAAAATGGTGTTTTTTAGCTTCAAGTTTTGCAATGAAAAAAGCAAAAATGTTACAAAATTTTTATACAAAAGTGTTCTACATATCTTTAGCAGCAATATGCAGGAAGGGTATATGGGTATTAAGTAAATATTAATTGCAGAAATATTAAAATTAAATTATTTTTAAAATATATTTTTCGAATTTTCAGTTTGAAAAATACATCAAAGTTGGCTCTGACGAATTAAAATAATACTTGCTAAATTTATCTTTAGTTTTACTAGTGTACGTAAGATGTTTCAGATTTATACAGAAAAATACGAAAAAAATTGTTTAATCACAAAATTATGACACGTTCTTAATATTTTGAGAATTTGTTTTGCTTTTCCTACAATTTTTGAACTCAAATTTCCCCAGGTGGCAATTTTTTGTACGATTTTTCAAAATGTTTACTGCCCACTGCCATCTATGTATATTGACTTAATGCATCCGATTTCTAGTAAGCTTTTCTTTTTAATTTGACCAAAATGCTGTGTTATGAACTTTTTTTCATATTTTGGTTTAAATAAATTAATTATTACAAGAAAATGAAAACGATTTACTTAAACGACATTTATATAAGATGAAATTCAAACATTTATGAAAATATTTCAGAAATCATAATTAAGGATTTGCAAAGTTTTCATTTACAAATTTGTCTTAGGAAAAAAAGTGATTTCCCTTAAGTTTTATGTGTTTTACTATGGGAAGTTTGGTTTTTTCCTCGTTTCTAATTCCCTTATAAAAGCTTCGTTTTTTAGATTATGGCTTGTATAATCAAGGTTGCTTTGCTTACTTACATTTTGAAATAGCCTGGCAAAGCTCCAATTTATTTGGCCAACTAGAATAAATTTTAATGAAACTACATTTTGCAAAATTAGAACTTTTGAACGATTTTGAGTTTGTATATGAATATTTCAATTAATAAAATAACAAAAAATATTTTATTTTATCGATTTTTTGAATCGGACCAATGGTATTGCCGATCAAATTTGATGTGCATTGCTGAATAGACCTTGGCTTGAAGTTCTGCTAATAAACTTGCTGCACATAATTCAAGCCTCGGAATCGTAACTTTGTTGAGCGGAGCTACACGAGACTTTGCACAGACTAGACTGACATTAGTTTCACTGGTTGATATGCTTCGAATGTAAATACATGCGCCGTAGGCGGATATCTCAATGCGGATATGAATCACAAAAATTGTGTAATTCCAACGTTGTTGATGATGATCGAATATGTCTGTCTTTAGTCAGATTATTTAAATAATTTAATTGTTCTCGGAATTGCAGCCATTTTGTTTGTAAATATATTGGTAAAGATTCATCCCATTCTACTCGAATTTGCCATAATTCTTTCATTATGATTTTTGCTACTATACTCACTGGAGCAATAAGGCCAAGTGGATCGTAGGTAGTAGCAATGTCTGATAAAATAGTCCTCTTTGTAATCTGACGACTATTATCAGGTTCAATAACATTATAAGATAGTGTGTCTTGATTCGGAGTCCATCGTATACCAAGTGTTTTTATGGTATGATCGTCATCGAATTTTAGCACCGCATTTTGTTCTCGAATTTCTTCAGGAATTTGTTTTAATAATTGTAATGAATTAGTGGACCATTTCCTGAGTTCGAATCCACCACTTAATAGCATTTGATTGAGTTCGGATTGTAACTGAATAGCTTTTTGGAGTGACTCTGATCCAGTGAGGATATCATCAACGTAACAGTCGTTAATGACTGCGGTATGCGCCATTGGGAAATTGTCTGCCTCATTGCAGGCCAATTGTTGTAAACACTTTGTTGCAAGGTAGGGTGCAGATGTGGTACCATACGTCACTGTTGTCAGCTTGTATATTGAGATTGGACAATCACTGCTGTCTCTCCAGATGATCTGCTGAAACCTTTGATCTTGTTGATCGATCTGTACTTGTCGATACATCTTAGTTATATCACAGGTCATAACTACTGGATGTTTTCGAAATCTCAATACTATTGAAAATAGATCATTTTGGTTTTAAATGATCCGCCAAAGACCACTCGCAGCTTTGTTGTGGTGCTAGTTGGTTTCAAAACAGCATGATGTGGTATAAAGTAATTTGGCGGTACTACCAAATTTAAATTTACTGTCACCATATGACCCAAATTTTGATACTCTTTAATGAAGTCATGATACATTGATTTTAATTCCCGGTTTTTTGCTAGTTTGTTTTCCAAAAGATGAAACCGTTTAAGAGCACCATTGAACGAATCACCTAACTGGAAGTTGTTTGCTTTGAACGGTAGTTTAACGATGAACCGCCCATTTGGATCACGTCTAACATTGGTTGTGAAATGTTCTTCACATTTCTCTTCATCAGGTGTGAGATGTTTGAGTTCAGGTACGTTCTCCAATTGCCAAAACCTTTCTATTTGTTGACTTAATTGAATACTGTCGTCTTTGATTGCTAAGTTGCATGTTGCAAAATGATTCGTAGCTGGTTTGGAGCTTGATACTTTACCAGCTGCTACTATCCAACCAAAAACCGTTTTTTGTAAGATGGGAAGATGGTCAGATAGTTTGATTTGTCCAACACATAACAGTTGGAAGAAAATCTCGGAGCCTAGTAACATGTCGATTTTATCAGGAAAATTGAAAGATGAATCTGCTAATTTTATTGAATCTGGAATGTTCCATGCATTGACGTCTTTAATTTGAATATTTGGTAAATTATTGGTGATATTTATGGTTTAGAATTAAAAACTCAAGATTGCATGTATAGTTATTGAATCTCGATTGAATAGTGACGTTTACACCTTGTTGAACCTGTACTGTAGATTGATTAACTCCACTAACTGACGTAGAATTTTTGTGCCGTTTAAGACGTAGCAACTGACACATGTGCTCTGATATAAAATTTAATTGTGCGCCACAATCCAATAAAACTCGACAATGATGAGCCGCGCCAGTTGAATCAAATGCGAAAACAACTGCGGTTGACAGTAAAATTTGTATTGATTGAAAATTATTCTCTGACTGATGAGACGTAACTTGTGGTTTTGATGTTGATTCATTGACCCTTTCTACAGCTTGTGTCACTGGTAAATTGAGTTGATTCAATGATAAAGCGCTTGTGGTAGCATTTGGTGGATTTTCTTTCTTATTTCCATTTTCACTTTGCGCTTTGTTGATTGATGTTGATTTACTACTATTGGTACTGAAAGATTGTGCATCTCGTTTCTCAAAATGTAATAACGTATTGTGGTTTTTGTTACAACGTTTACAAGTACCAGCTGTGCACTGATAATGTCTATGTTATGGGCTGAAGAAATTTAGGTACAAATTCAGATCTCTGACACGATTTATGCGATCGTTAATTGAGAGTCTGAGGAATTGTTGACATCGATAAATTGGATGATTTCCAATACAGCGTCTGATTATTTGTTTCAGCGTCTGATTGTGTTTGCGTATGCAGCATTCTGGATGAATTTGATTTGTTGCGACAAGATGATAACTTTTCATTGTTTGTGAATTTCGAACTATCTTTCGTTTTTGCTTGCGGAAAAATATCAAGCATTTGACATCTCTGTTCGATGAACTGTTTTAGCTCCTCTAGCAATGGAAATGTCTTTTTATTACAGGAATGTTTGTTTTCCCATTCACGACGCGTTGTAGGATCCAATTTTCAGGTTATATGACACACTACAATTGTGTTCCATTCGTCTACTGGTTGATTTAATTGTTTCAATATGCGCATGTGCCTGATTGTTGTATCTGTGAGATCGCAAAGTAATTCTGGTGATTCTCTTGTCAATGATTGAATGTTTAGTAATACCATCACATGTTCTTTGATGATCATTTTGTGATTCTCATTCTCATACCTTTCGATTAACGTTGTATATGCCACTTCGTAATTAGCTTCTGCGATTTGAATTGAACTTATCAAATCGAAAGCGTCTTTTGTTAATGCGCTGCGCAAATAATGAAATTTTTGTATTTCACTTAACCCTTAAAGCCAGTTTTCGTAGTTCCCATCAAACTCGGGTATCTTAATGGTTGGTAATTGCAAATATTCTGTTGACTTATGGTTGCCAGTGTGCTCAACTTGTGGTGATATTACTGTTGGCGATGCCTTTTTTATCATTGTATTTGCTTTTGTAATGACTACAAAATATAAATTATGGAATTTTTCTACTTTTCCCTCTACATCCTCTTCATCATCTACCAATGCTTCAATTTGCGCTTGAATGTCAAAATATGTTTTTTGTGCTGATAATGCTGTATTTAATCTGGTTTTTAATGCTTCAATGTCTTGGCCGTCGCAATTTGCCAAAAAAAATTTTATTGTGGTTAATGTACCAAACACGTGTCCGCGTTATATGTTCAGTGTTTTTCGATCAGCCATTTTGTGAGTGTACTTTATTGTTTGTAATATATCGAAATAGCTTGATTTATGCCGATTGTTGCTTAATTATCTTGCTCGAAGGACCAACTAATGTTTCGAATAATACGCGATTATTTTCTCTTGCTTATTTTATTAATTTTTTTTTATTTTTATTGTAACTCAAAATAAATTGCTTGTGTTCACTTCACTAGTTTCTTCTAACCCACCAACCAGAAAGATACAAAAAGTGCTAATTAATAAAAACATAAAAAAGTGCCAACATGCAAATGTTTGACAACTTTATTTATTTATTTATTATAAATTTTGGGACATTTTATTTTGAGCAATTAGCTCATTCACAATAAAGTGTCAATGTTCAAGTGACAAAACAATGAATTTCCTGCAAATAAGGCAATATCACATCTTAACGGCACAATTCTTTCAGTGGTACTGTTTCGTTCGTTTCGTTCCAACTAAACCAATTTCCAAATTTCCATCTGGTCGTTCTGATATGGCATCATCAGTGTCCGAATCACAAGTGACTAATTTGCATAATTATCACCGAAATATGTATAAACTCGATAGATATCAGGAAAAAAAATTAATAAAATTAATAACTTAACCCAAAACAAAGGTAATACAAAAATTCCATGATGTTCCCATGAAACATTTAAATTGATGACGAATTCAGAGCGATTCGGTGCAACAGCAAACACTTTTTTACAATGATTACACCAATATAATTCGATAGTGCTATTTGCATTCATCATGGCTGAGTTATCCAAAAAAGTTGGCAAAACGCTGTGAAAATCTCCAGGAAGGCGACACAACAATTTTTGGGAGCCATTTAAATTGCAAATGACATTTGACAAAGTTACGTTTCATCAAACTATCTTTGGCAAATTTGCATATTTAGCAAATATCATTTGACAAAACAAATTGAATGGTAAATGTATGTTTGATCAAAAAACCTATTATAAATTTAACAGGGATGGTGTAAATGGAATTTTTAAATGATTTTGGATACAATTTTGGAATATAACTAGCCTATAACCTATAGCTGTTTCTTAATCTATTGTGATTAAATTTAACAAGTAAGATGGAAATAAAATTGTTAGATGATTTTTTGGAATATCGCAAATTAGTTTGAATCTTGGCCATTTCTTTCGGTATTATGATACATTTTGATACGTACGGCGGAAATGGGATTGTTAAAAGATTTTTAGATGAAGTTTTTGAATATGCCCAATTAGCTTGTAACTTGGCTATTTCTTTACCGATTATGATGAAATTCTGCAAGTATGATGGAAATGGGATGCTTAAATGATTTTTGGATGAGCTTCTGGAATATGGCCAATTAGCCTGTACCTTGACAATTTCTGAACTGATTGTTTTATTTGCAAACGGAGATTTAGAATTATCTGGGAAATAGAGATTTATTAGTAAAATTAGAATGCAAAAGGAATATTAAATCTTCATTTTCCAGAATTTAAATTTTCATTTTGAAGTAAAAATATTTTTATTAACTCAGGCGCGGCACCCGAAAATTTTGTTCAAATTTCAGAGTAATCACTTTTTGGCAAATTATTCTTCAGGAATTATGAGGCATTTTGATTGCGCGATCAAAATGCCTCGTATTCCTGAAGAATAATTTGCCAAAGAAATGTTTGCGAAACGTTTTTTTGCTAAAAGAAGTATACCCCAATTTTTAAATCATCCAAAATTACGAAATTTTTAATTATGTGAAGTGTAGTGAAATTCGGTTCTAAGCTGATTCTTCTCGAACAATTCTTCTTGCACCATTATTCTAACACAAAATTGTTCTCAAACAATTTATCTCACACAATTCTTCTCGGGCAATTATTCTCAAATATTTTGGCTTAAGGTTAATGTTTACAAAATATCATCGCGCACCGATATCATAATCTTGAGCCAACAACTTTGAGAATAATTTTAAATCATGACTGTATAGAAATATAATGTGCGTGAATAATTGTTCGAGAAATTTCAGTCACATTTCATTTATTGTATAAAAATTGTTTGAGAATAAGTTGGGAGTCAACAGTGGTTTGCTGCGATGGAACATTTGAGGTACATATATTTCTTCAGATATTTTATCAGGTTTTCGCAATTCATGCACTGTATTGTGATATAAATATACCTGTAGTGTATGCTTTGCTGTCTAATAAAAAACAAGTAACACACATGAATTTATGGCTACGGACCTTTCTGTGTCTATGCCTGGTCCTAGTGGACCACCACCTAAACCTAACATGAAACTACATGAATTTGTTAAAAATATTAAAAGAGAAATCGCCGCTATTGCCACATAGTATTATGATTGGTTTTCAAATTGGTGAAATTAACGCATTTCAAATTATGTTCCTGACATGTAAAATTAAATGTTGGTATTTTCATTATAAGCAGAGTATGTGCCATAACTTACAACGTCTTGGTTATAAAACACATTACGACACGAATTTAAAATTTGCAATTAGTGCAAATATGGTAGCAGCGCTTGAATTTGTTTCTTATCAAGAAAGTTCATGAATACTTCAAAACTCTTCTAAATACCAATTTACTGTCCGAAATGATTGACTTTGTGAATTATTTCGAGGATAATTATATAGGACATCTCACTTTAAATACTCAGAGAAGAGCACCCCGATTAGACCACCATAATTTTATGGAACGTATTTAATGCCACAAACTAGCATCAGGCCCTTGACCCCTTATTGACAAATTAAAAGAGGAGCAATCACGAATGTAACTCATTTAAAATATGACGAAACTATTCACGTTTCACATCACGTGGGTTCACGTTTCACATCACGAAGTACAGGTGAAATTGATGTTTTATGCGGGTGATTCTTTTAAACTGAGTTGAGCACAATTCAAGTAACACCGAAAAACTTTGGATTCTCTCAGGTGTTGCACCAACTTATTTCCCTAAGTACAAAAATACATAGATTCCTTCCAAACGTAGATGTTTTTGCTATCGCAATGTATATGTGAAGCCATATTTTGACTCTTTATATAGCACCTATTGGGAAATGGACATCCTTTCCTCACGAAATCCAACCAACTGTGTATCGATGGTTTCTTATTCGAATGAGTTGATATGTAATTGGGCAATAGTTCCTACCATTTACTCCGCGGCTCTCAATTTAGAGTCATCTTATCTGTGATTCCGTGAGAAGCTCATGGGCTGCCATCATTAAACAGTAATATTATTACCCTTGAAATTGCTTTGAATTATTACGAATTGCATAGTGCTTGATTTTAAGATTTGTACACACTAGCTAATATAAATGAACAGACCAATATTTGATACAATATATTCTTCTGGCTAATAATAATACATAAAAGGAATTGACAGGCTATTACTGGCCCGTACCGTGGGAAAAACTCATCGGTTTCGATCGAATAATCGTCCTAGACAATCGGAAGATGCTAAATTATTCCCTACGCCCAGGAGACATCATCCCGACAACGCCTCTCCGCCTTTACCAAGAAAATGGCTCATCTCTCAAAAGTTACTGCACTATTCGATCAGGATCAGCATAGAACGCGACCAAGCAAGCTGTCATTTAATTTCTTGTACAAGATCTTGCATTTTTACCGCACGTTGGTGGTCACGCTGCTGTGCATGCAGGGGGATAAACACAAGACTCGCTTCATGTGCCGTAACTGCATGCAACTTCAGCAAGTGCTCACACTGCCTCTTCGTGGCGGCCACTAGAAACTACTCTGTTAAAAGAGTAGGCTAAAGTGTGAGGGCTGTGGTCCTTCTACAGAAGGTTGGCGTTGGGTTAACAGCCCAACCTGTAAAAATTTTTTTGTTACGAAACCTCAACATGAGCCTCGGATATTTTTGGATTGACAACAACGACCTCGGACACGATATAAGGACAACGATTTTAAATTTGGAACATGGAACGTACTCAGCCTAAACCGCCCGGAGAGCCTCCATCAACTCTTCGAACAAGCATCTACGTATAAACTCGACCTCGTAGCGCTACAGGAAACAAGACTAATCTGCAATGACATCACTGATTATAGTCGCTTCGGGCTAACACTCTGTCATAGCAATAACATGGATAAACATGAATTTGGCGTCGGTTTGTTGATTAGCAATCGATGCCGTCAATTTGTGACTGACTTAATGCCTGTCAGTAATCGGATTTGTACACTCAGGTTTCATGGACGTCTCTTTAACATCACATTTGTGAACATTCATGCCCCCACCGAGGAGAAGCCTGATCAAATCAAAGACGCTTTCTACGACCAGCTCGAAACCATCCTGAGCAAAATTCCGCAACATGACATTAAAATTGTTTTGGGCGACTTCAATGCTCAAATTGGCAGTGCTGGCAGTACATATCGAAGCACTATTGGACCAAACTGCTTACACCATACATCAAACAACAACGGGATGCGCACCATCGAGCTAGCTTTACTGTACAACTTGGTGGTTGCCAGCACATACTTCTCACACAAGCGCATTCATAAAGCCACATGGAAATCAAACGACGGGACAACGGTCAACCAAATCGACAACATCCTCTTGTCCAAGAGACATTTTTGTAGCCATAAAAACATCAAAACTAAACGTGGAGCTAACATTGATTCAGACCATTTCCTGGTAGTTGCTGAATTAAAATTTCGTCTATCAACCACATATAACCATCGCTTCCAGCGCATCACTCGTTGGAACACTGCGGCATTGAACGACCAAGTTACCAGAACCACCTTTGGGATGAGTGTATCAGAAATCTTGGAAAATAAACCACTTCCTGACTCCGTTCAAGAACAGTGGGACATTATCAAAACGGCGGTAACCGATGCCTCAAAGTCCACCATAGGCCAAAATCCGTCAAGGCCTAAAAATCTCTGGATTGATGATGATTGTATTGGTGCTATTCGGGAAAAAGATCGCGCACGACAACGAGATCTATCGCAAGGAACAAAGCACTCCCATAACGCTTACATTACTGCGAGGAGAATCGCTAATAGGCTATGTAGACGGAAAAAACGGGAATGGCATGAACAACAGGCACGCAACATCCAAAATTCTAGCCTGAGAGATAGATATCGTTGCATAAGAGAATTAGCTACGGACTTTCATCCACGTAGCAGCGCTATTCGCAACAAATCCGGTAAGTTGGAAATGGACACCAAAACCGTCCTCGAAGTGTGGCGAAAATACTTCTCCTCGCTTTTAAATAAACATGCACCACCTCCCGAGCAACAACCTCTCTTGCTTCAACACGATATTAACGTCGAGATGACACCACCACCTCCGCCATCATATGATGAAGTGCGGAACGTGATATCGCAGATGAAAAATTACAAGACACCTGGTGAGGATGGAAATGCTCAAATATGGCGGCGATTATCTGTTCTGCCGCATGTTTGAGCTAATATCAACAATTTGGTCTAGAGAAGAAATCCCAGTAGAGTGGAAGACGGCTCTTATATGTCCACTTCATAAAAAGGGAGATCGATTGAACTGTAACAACTATCGCGGTATAGCTTTGCTGAACACAGGCTACAAGGTTTTGGCCAACGTAGTCGCAGCAAAGTTATCAACTTATAGCGAGAGGATCTTGAGTGATTTTCAATGTGGTTTTCGACCAAATAGATCAACGACCGATCAAACTTTTACGCTGAGGATTTTGCTGGAGAAATGCTATGAAAAGGACGTCCCTGTACACAGTCTATTCATAGACTTTCAACAGGCGTACGACAGCATTAAGAGGAATACGTTATGGAACGTACTGTCCTACCTGGGCATACCGTCAAAATTGGTTTCAATGTGCCAGCTTTTAATGGATGGCTCAATATGTAAGGTGCTATTAGAAGGCAAAATTTCGGATGCCTTCGAGATAACATCTGGAGTGCGGCAAGGAGACCCAATAGCTCAAACTCTATTCAATCTATCATTAGAGTATGTCATTCGTCAGCTTAATATAGCGCAGCGGAGCTGCCTGTATTATAAATCAACCCAGCTATTAGCATACGCTGACGATATTTGCATTCTGGGTCGCAACATCATCTCTCTGAAAGAGGTCCTTCTCCCATTGGAATTAACATCCAAACAAATAGGCCTTCAGATCAATGAAGCGAAGACCAAATACATGGTGACCGCGAGAAGGCAGACTCGTGGGGACTTCATTTCAGGAGATGAAAAGGTGAATGAGTTTAAATACCTAGGATCACTGATCACTGAGCAAAACTCCGTTTCTGTAGACATTTCATCGAGGATCGCAGCAGGCTACCGAGCATTTTACGCCAATATCAAAATTTTCAAGTCTCCTCATATATCGCGCAAAATAAAATTGGACATCTATGTATAAGGCGCTGATAAGACCAGTTGTCACCTTCGGTTGCGAGTCTTGGACACTAACAGCGCAAAACATCCAGAAAATCGCTGTAACTGAGCGTAAGATGATAAGAAGAATTCTTGGTTCCATTAAAGAGGGAGCCACGTACAGAATGCGAATGAATCACGAGATCAGAAATGATCTCGATAAAGTTGACATCATAGGATTCATAAAATCGTCATGGCTGAGATGGCTTGGGCACGTACTACGTTCACAAAATCGGACCACTAAACAGGCCTTGGAGTCGGCACCAGCGAAAGTAGGACCTCGTGGGAGACCACCTACCCGATGGATGGACGACGTTGAGAGGGACCTATACACACACTCGGTCACCGTGTAACGCCAGACAGTTGTGGCGGATCGGATTATTTGGAGGAGCATCGTTGAGGCGGCCAAATCCCTTCATGGGATGTAGCGCCAGCGGAAGAAGAAGAAGTTAAAGTGTGTATTGCAATATTAACCTTACTGGACGGCATTGTCACCAATGAATACCTATATCATCATATTAACAAAATACCGAGATAGTGAAACTACGGATTGCCTTTCTTCATTTGAGGACTGAGATAACAATGCTATGAAATAAAACAAAAATTTCAGGAAAAGTTTGACAATTTTGTAAAATATCTTTCGAAAAACATTCAGAAACCCTAAATAGGACAAATGAAAAACACTGCATCAAAAAAGTTGTGATATATTGAGGAGACTGTACTGGTTCATCTCTTTATGCTTAATGACTATAATCCTTATGAACTGTTAGACCCCATTTAAACTAAGAAAGGTTTCGATAAGGAATTTATTAATTTGAAAAATTCTAAGTAAATAACGGAAGATGAATCCTTGTCTTCCCAACCAAAAACTTGATTGATTATTTCTGTCGCTAGACTTAATAAAACTATGGCTAAACGCTCAGCTCTTTATGATATTATCAATCTTGATTTGGTTGCTTCCATGCCAATAAAAATTTTTCTAAAAGAGACGACTGTTCCTGAACCAAAACTGTTGCATATTTAGCATTAACATCCATGCAAATTCATTGATGATTCAGATATCGGACTCTAGTAATACAGGATTGGTCGGTTTACTAAAAAATTTGGTATGGCTAGCCGAGTAAGTAAAATAATGAAACGTGGCCTGACATGAGCACTTTTGGAGGCGTTACGAATTCCAGCAAATCTAGGAGGAAGTTAAGTATTCTGGTTAGAAGAGTTTGTGGTGCAAGTTTCTTAATTTTGTAATTTTCGAGTTTTCACATTTTCACACTTTTCAAAAATTTGTATTTTAATACCCGAATTTTCAAACTTTTAGGATATTAGATTTAAAGTTTATTGGGTTTTAAATATTTTTAAATGTTTAGATTTTTAGTTGTTGCGGTTTAGAATTTGATTTACAAATTTCGTTTAAAGATTTTTGGATTTTTTAGATTTTTTGGACTTTAGAATCTGATATTCTAATATTTCGAAGTTTTTAAATTTTCCGGCCTGATGGTGTCTGAGTCTCTTGTTTGAGTTCTAACTAGTAACGTTGAATTAACATCTAGTTCATTGGTGGCATGAGCTTTCAGCTAATCGACGTGATACTTCATAATTGGACCAGGCTCGAGCCGAAGTTTGTATAACAATGGTCCAATGGTCCAGTAGCTGATTTGGTAGTGGCGATCCAATTTGGTCCTCTTGCATTATTCATGTACCAGACTCGGTCATTCTCTTAGAACAATCAAGGTGGTTTGTCGATTTGTGCAGATACTTTTTTCTGTGTTCCTATAGAATAAGAATGAATTTTATAAAAATATGTATGTTTTAAGTTGCCGATTTTAGATTAGCTCGGATGGAGATCGTCCTTTAGTAGGCGGTTTTGTGATATGTTGGTTGATCAGGAACTCAGACATCTTCAATTGGACATCGACATCGTTTGGCATTTTTTTTGAGGAAGTTTTTAACGGTTTGCACCATTCTTTTCGCTTGTTCATTCAATGATGGGTGGAATGGGGCTACCTAAATGTGGCGGATCAGATTCGATTCACAAAACTAACGGAACCCTTTGGACGAGAAAACTGTTCCATTAGCCAATACGATATCATCTGGCAAGCCATGAGTGATCAAAGATGCCGGATGCTACATCGTGATAACGTAAATTTGCCAATGAAAACTTCTAACCATTTCGAGAGAGAGTCCACGATGATGAAACAAAAATCTCCTCATACCGGCCCGGCATGATCGATGTGGAGACGGAACGACGGTCGTTGATACGCCCTGACGTTTTGCTCACAATCAGCATCAATGCTTGGCCACTAAACATAACTTCGGGATAAAGCTTTCATGCGAACAATTTCCGGATATCCATTGAAAATTATCGGTTGGCCATCATATGGAATAACTGTACAGCTTCACCACAATAAAAATCCTCGAAGGCACGAAATTTAATTTCGGCGATTAAAGAATGGTTTGAGATTTTCTTCGCCTGCATGAAGCTTTTCTGGATATGTACTGAGGTTAACCTGGATAACTCATCAAACCCGACGCATAGTGATGAAGCTGGTTTATTTTATATTTGGCTTCATAGGTCGATTTCAACTATTTGATCTGGTGTCATCAATTATCAAAGGCCGAACATCTCATATTATCTCTAAAATTTAGTGCAAGGTTTATCAACTGTTCCAAATCAAGTGAGCACATTGCTTGCCGGGCGTATTACAACTTTATTGTTAGCATTTCCGTCATTTAGTTTGTTGATATTGTAGTTCTTAGTTTTCAGTGATAGAGCAGTTTGATCGTAACATCTTATTGATGCGAAATTTAAAGAGTGCGGAAATATAGCCAATTACCGAATCTTTCATGAATTTTAACCGAAGCGTTCAGTAGTAATCTGTCGGCACTTCTACTTTGATATGATTATTGAAAGCTTTGTACAATATATACCAACATGATTGGTTGAGGGCTTCTAAGTATCTAGAGTTAACTAGCGTTTGAATAGCACGAGAAAATGTGATTTTTTTGTTGTGTGTTTGATCATCCCTTTGATCTAACATTTCAAGACGTTATGCTACTCTACCAGAAGAACTGCTAACGTTGTTCTAAATTAATTTGAATCAACTAAGCGCTAGCTGAAATTTCTTGAACAACAAAAGAGGGTGGGATGAGAATACTTGCATTCAAACCAAAGGCAAAAATAATAATTTTCGCTAACGCCATTAATCGTAATCTAAATTGAAGGTTTATACCTATGTCAAACCAAGAAGATTTGGGAATATTCCAAATAATAAAAACTCGATAAAAATTCTAAACAGCATTACCAATTAACTTCAAATTCAAAGCTTCTGAGGTATGTGTGTAACATGGGTACAATTTGTAAGCTTAATTAATTAAGTTCAACACTGTAGAGGTTTTGTGCACACTGGACATTAAACACCCAAGTGAAAAAGCTCTGTACAAGATTAACTTACATTATTAAGTAAAATATTTATGCTTTCAAGAGTTCTCCGTAAGTTTAAAAGTCAGATTACAGGATACATAATTTATTTAATAGTCCAAATCTTTAAAGCAAAATCTAGCTGGTGGTATTGGCGAATTT
Source organism: Tipula helvola (assembly GCA_963556165.1). NCBI lineage: Eukaryota > Metazoa > Arthropoda > Insecta > Diptera > Tipulidae > Tipula > Tipula helvola. The sequence continues at coordinate 34,922,258 of OY744482.1, read as the reverse complement.
ACAAAATCCGATTTGTATTTTAAATCTGCCTCCTGGCCCCAAGAAATTTCATAGTGTCGAACTAGTCGCACAACAAGACATTTCATCTCCAAATCGGCAAAACGTTTTCCAATACACGACCTAGGCCCAAATCCAAAGGGTAAATACACAAACGGATTATTCAGCTTAATCGATTCTATCGCTGGATCATTTTTCAACCATCGCTCCGGTAGAAATTTATCAGGTGACGGGAAATATTTTTTGTTGTGATACAAAAACGCATTGACAGGGGCAACATCGGTACCTTTGGGTATTTGATATCCTCCGAGAACGATATCGTGGCCGGTTTCTCGCACTGTACCTTGAACCACGGTTTGAAGGCGGGCCGCTTCTTTTAAAACAGCTCGCAAATATGGTGCATTGTCGAGCTGTTTCGATTGCAACCTGGAATCTTTAGTTGGTAGAAGCTGTAATACCTCTTCACGGAGCTTTTGTTGTTTATCTGGGTTTTTGGCCAGTATATATAGTATGCCAGTTGTTAGTGCGCCAGTAGTATCAGCTCCCGCCAACATCATATCCGAAGCCATTACAAATGCAACCGTTTTATCAATTTTAATGAGTTTCTGAAACACGCTTTCCTCGGCCGATCGTTCAGTTGGATTATTTTCTGCTTCTTTAATTTTATCCATTGCTATATTCACGTACTTCATTGTTAGGTTGGTAAGCTCGTCCAATGTTTTCATTTGCTTAACAAATATCGGTGTACTAAAATACTTCCACAATGACGGAAGGCCTTCTAGCTTATATGATTGGTTAAATATTCGGCGACTACAATCAACAATTTTGTATCCATCTGATGACAAATCATTACTTGAGATAACATTTAGTCGAGTATCTAATGCGATAAACGAAATAGATTCGACTGCCCATGCTCCAATGTCTAACAAAAATTGGTCGCCCATCTCGTTCTTGTCGTTGCGCTCACGCCGAATTCTGTAAGTGTGCGGCAATATTAACAAAACATTTTAATTTATGACAAATACACTTACTTCTCAGAGAATTCAATTGCAATCTCATCGATAACCGGAATATACTGTTGCACCACTTTTGGCTGCATCATTATCGGATTAACTGCGGTTCGGAATTTTGCCCATTTTTCACCATGCTCCGTTAGCAATCCACCCGTTTCACCAAAAATATCTTGTCTTACGTGTTTTCGATAATATACCACAGTTTCCATGCCATTTCGTATTGGCCAGACACCTTCGGTACGAAATAACTTTTCAAAATCAACTGGATCATAAAGGGCGATCACATCTTTCCGCCTCAGCATTCCTTTAAACAGTACAATATCACCGTAAGTACGATGTAGTTCTTCGTTAAATTTGTCCATTGGCAAGTCATAAAGGCTGCCACCTTTAAAAAATTGACGAATTTCTTTAAAAGTTCGCGGGCGCGGTATACTATCGTATGGTTTCGCTGTATCCCATTCTGGGTCTTTAAATTTTGGTGCCGCCTATATACACAAGTATAGTAAAAATTGAATACAAAATATTTTGGTTGTGTTTAATAAGCAACTATTACCTGAGTGACAGTGCCGGCTAGTCCTCGTTTTACATTTTGAAATATTAATTTAGAATTTAAAACTTTAAACATTTTGGCGATACACTAACTATTCTCAATTTAGTAAAGAAACAAACTGAATTATTATCAAAATATTGTATGACCGTGAATTTTGTCTTCTATTAAGTTAAACACTAAATTAAATTAAATTGAATTTTTAATTTCGAATAGCTTACAAAAATAATAACAATCAGAATATGTGCGCATGAGCACTTTGAAATGGATTATTAATAGATTTAATAGCATACAGTGGAGGCTGGATACTTTAAATCTTTGCAATTTGCTTTACGTCAACTGGTAAAATGTGGCGTTTGATTGGTTTAACTGTTTTTATTTCGTTACGCACTATCTCATATCAAATGATTGCGTGTTGATAACATAATATATAAGTATGTGTAATTACTTGTTATCAACCCTATAGAATACAATCGTAATATGTACGTTGGTCTCAATACTATACGTATAGTATTTGTAAGTTCATACCAAAACAGTAAGTGAGCAATTAAACACCCACATTTGGGATGAGTTTTGTTATATTTATAGTAAACAACTTTTCAGAATTTTAGACCGAATGTTTGCTGTGTTAGAGTAAGGCGGGGCAAACAGATACACAAGTCTTATTTTCATCCACTTTTCCTTTACTTCTTCTGCTACTCCAATATAATCGGAAGCTGTAGTAAATAGTTTTTGTCGAGCTAGTTCTTAAAATTTGTAACGAACCCGCAAGTTTCGTTAGCAGAATCATGAGATCATAGGTCTGGTGCGGTCTAAGTAGCGCTCACGATGTATGCTTTCCGAAACTATTCATTAATATTTATAGATTTTTAAAGTTTTGCGACATTTTTAGGATTATTCGAGATTTTCAAAGATTTTCCAATTTATTCGAATTTTGTATGGCAATGTTCTGTGCTTATAGCTTTGAGTTGTGGAAACTTGCAGAATTACACATATAAATCTAAATCATGTTATTTTGGTGATTTCTCGAGATTTCGATATTTCTCTAATTTCCTTGGTTATACGAAATTATTCAAGAATGTCCAGATTATTTATATTATACATTTACAAGACGGTGATTAGCTCGTATAGGATTTCCTTTGGTTTTACGTACTTGCGGATAAATCGATATTTAAGAACCTTCTAGAATATTCAAGATACTTTCAAAATTCAACATTTTTGATATTTTTCAAATTATACTCGAAATTTGTGGTGCTTTATCGATATATAGAAATCTTCATAGCATTGAGTTGATTGCAAGAAATTTCAATTTGTTTGAGCCCATTGAACTGAACCGTGTGCTGTATCGGACCCTCGAAATCAGACACTTTTAATTAATGCGAGGCTGAAAAATAGGAAAAAATAAGTTTTTAAGTTAAACTTTACTTATTCATAAGTACAAGAACATTTTTAGGGGGGAGAGGGGGGGGGGGCTGAAATTTGTAGTTTCGCCATTGTATGACGAATTACACAAATCAATTTATTCTGTTTGTAGTTGACGTACAAACGCGTCAGTATTCAAATCCGACGCTAGTTCGATTTGTAACGCTTTTGTAATAAAGTAAACGAATATGACTAAAAAACCTTTGATTCATTTCGGCTCACGATCCTCTTTTAATGCCAGTAGTACTGGTCCAGCATAATCAACTCCTACTTTAGAAAATGTAGAACCGACTTTATTTCTTGTTTCTGGTAAGCTATCCATCTGTTGTGCAAACCGAAAAGTCGAGTAATGAAAACAAACTACTTTTTGTAGATGCTATACGACTGGCCGTTCGGACACCCAATATCCAGTATTTTTGACGGGACAATGCCGTTAATAAAGCAGGACCTGGGTGTAGGTATTTCCTATGTAAATAATTCAAGATAAGTTTTCCTATCACCTTTCAAATTTTGCAGCCAACCACCTAGTCGTAACAAGGGCACTAGTGCTCTTATAGTGTTCGCAAGATGTTGGTTATTGGCGTGCCAATACAATTATATATTTACAAATTTATTTTGTTGCGTGCCAAACTAATTCCCTAAAATATTTTTTTTTTTATAACATGTGAGTTAACCTTTCTGCTAATCGCATTTCTCTGGTACTTTGGATAGAATTTTTGGTTCAACACTTCTTCAATAAATTTATATGCAAATTCAAATGAATAAATTTCTTTCATTTTAAGCGAGGGACAATTACGGGTGGCCAGAAGTCCTTGTTTCTCTTGACATGTTCTGGTTTTTCAAACTTCTGCGGATTTCCGAGAAAATGTCTTACATTGCCTGAAAACTCAGAGGAAGGACAGAAAAGTAATAATTTTCATACAATTTAAACATTTTAATTAAAAAAATTAAACTGCATCCCAAATGATATGGCCCAAAAAATTCTTTAAGGCGTGATTTAATCTATTTTGTTGCATTTTAGTCATTTTGTTAAAAATTGGCATGTGTCTGAAGAGGCCTCCTTATCGGATCACTTGCACATCAGATTCGATTTGGCGGCCGAGGCCATGCAGCGGCAGGAGATAAGAATTCCAAAACTGACCGATTGGGACTCCTATAGAGTTTCACTCGAATCAGAAATGCCCTCGGTAATGGGGAACATAGGGTCTCCAGAGGGCTTGGAATTCTGTTCAAACCAGCTGCATAATTCTATACACTCGGCTTACGAAAACAGCTGCCCAGTTAAGCGAAGAGAGTCCATTAAGTTGGTCCCTTGGTGGAACGGGGCGCTGAGTAAGCTGAGGAAAAAATCTAGAAGGTTATTCAATAAGGCTAAACGCACCGGGAATATAATATAACTTAACGGAATATAATCTGGAATTAAGAAGATCCAAAAGGGCTACCTGGAGAAACTTCTGTGAGGGAATCATTGAATTACCCTCTGCAGCTCGTCTCCAGAAACTCCTTGCTAGGGTACACTCAAATGGTTTGGGGCTTCTTCAGAAGCAAAACGGGATGTTCACTGAAAACCGGAAGGAAACCCTGGAGTTACTATTAGGTACCCACTTTCCGGACTCAATAGTGGTAGGTACCCAGGAGGACCCGCATGACCCTTCAAGTGAGGTAGACTATTCACCCCACAGTAGGATCTGGAGCCTCTCTGGAAAAATGTTCACACCCAGCAAGGTGAGATGGGCTATTGGCTCTTTCAAACCGTTCAAATCTGCTGGAGGGGATGGTATCTTTCCGGCTTTACTTCAAAAAGGTATTGAGGAAATACTCCCCAGCTTGGTCCAGTTGTTTCGGACAAGTTATGCTTTTAACTATATTCCGAAACTATGGAGGAAAGTAAATGTGGTCTTTATACCAAAGGGAGGGGGTCGTCTGGACACCCAGCCCAAGGCTTATCGGCCAATTAGCCTGACATCGTTTCTATTGAAGACGATGGAAAAAATCCTGGATAATCAAATAAGAAATGAAATCCTTGTAAATAACCCACTGCATCGGAACCAGTTTGCTTATCAAGCTGGCAAATCAACTGTGATGGCTCTTAGTGGTCTAGTCACGAGGATTGAAAGAGCGGTGGCTTTTAAGGAAATTGCCCTGTGTGCCTTTGTGGACATTGAGGGGGCATTTGACAATACCTCCTATGGTTCAATAGAGAGGGCAGCCATGGAGAAGGGGGTTCCGCCGTCTACAACTAGGTGGATCCGCTCCATGCTGAAATATCGCGATATTACAGCCACATTAGGTGGCGAGTCAGTAACCATCAGGGCCGTAAAGGGCTGTCCCCAAGGAGGTGTACTGTCTCCTCTTTTATGGTCATTGGTTATTGATAGACTACTGGTCCTCCTGAATAGCCATGGGTTTGATGTCCAGGGCTATGCGGATGACGTGGCTATCGTGATTAGAGGCAGGTTTGATGAGATCATCTCTGATCTCATGCAAAATGCACTCAACTTGATATGGCAGTGGTGTGACAAGGAAGGACTTAGTGTCAATCCAAACAAAACTGTCATTGTCCCTTTTACGAGGAGGAGAAAGCTCTCGCTTGTAGCTCCCTCGTTAAACGGTACTATTGTTGCCTTTTGCAAAGAGGTTAAATATCTAGGGGTTATCCTGGATCATAAACTGAACTGGGAACAACATATACAAAAAATTCAAAATAGAGCCACAAAGGCTTTTTGGGCCTGTCAGAGACTCTATGGACGTACTTGGGGACTACAACCAAAAATGATCTACTGGTCTTTTCTAACAATTATTAGGCCTATGATCACTTACGCATCGCTAGTGTGGTGGCCTAAAACTCAACAAAGGACAGCGCAAACTTTATTAAATAAGGTTCAGCGTATGGCCTGCATTGGGGTTACGGGCTCAATGAAAACATGTCCGACCGCAGCAATGGAGACACTCCTAGGACTAACTAACTCCATTGCATCTGCATATAAAAAAGGATGCTGCTACTATGGCCCTTAAGATGCAGGCGGAGGGTAACATCAAACCAGGCAATATGGTGGGCCATCTGGAGATCCTTAAGGAGTTTCAGACAGATCCCACTATAGGAATGCCTTCCGACTGTATGCCAGCCAAACTGGATTTCCACAAACCCTTTTGTGTTAGATTACCTGACCGGGAGGAGTGGAGTACAGAGGGACCATCCTTTGAGCGAGGGTCACTGGTGTGGTTTACAGATGGATCAAAAACGGAAGATGGGGCGGGGGTAGGAATACATGGGAGTGGAGTATCACTCTCGAAGTCCTTGGGTACCAATGCAACCGTCTTTCAAGCAGAAGTGCATGCTATAGAACTTTGTGCTAGGATAGGCATATCTAAAGGCCTAAACGACGCAAAGGTTTATATCGTATCAGACAGCCAATCGGCCTTAAAGGCTCTTAGGTCTTTTACCATTGAGTCAAGGCTGGTATGGGATTGTCTGAAGGTTATTAAATTGCTGGCTAGCTCAAATAAGGTAACACTTGTTTGGGTGCCAGGTCACACTGGAATTGTGGGAAACGAGGCAGCTGATGTCCTCGCCCGCGAGGGATCTGCCTTTCCATTAATTGGACCAGAGCCCTTCTGCGGCGTCTCTAAGGGGCACCTTAGGGCAGCAGTTAAACGCTGGGAGGATGTGCAAAAGTCCTCTTACTGGCGCGGAATTCCAGGTTTGCGACAGGCGAAGTAATTTATTTCACCTTCGTCGGCCAGGGCCAAGGAATGTCTTGTACTTAGGAAACCTGAGTTGAGGCTGCTTACCGGCTTCCTCACAGGTCACATCCCATTAAGGTATCACCTAAAGAAAATGGGCCTAAGTTCGACGGATAGATGTCGCTTCTGTGACATGGAAGCGGAATCAGCGGAACATGTTCTGTGCCATTGCCCAGCCATTTTCTGCAAAAGGTCACAACATCTAGGAGGGAGAGTAATGAGCCCGGATGGTATGCATCATATACCGGCCGGCAGTATTGTCAGGTTCATTAAGAGCCTGAATATTGACTGGACGGCTCATTAAGTAGGGTCCATGCACAAAAGATCTTTTAGGTCGCAGTGCGGGGTGGCTTGAACGCCCACATGGCCCTCAACTAATAATAATAATAATAATCTATTTTAGATTTTGCATTATTTATATAATCGGTGTAATATCTCAAATATAAAATTTCACAAAAGCACATCGATAAATGTGTTTATTCCATTTGGTGCTGGAGGTGGCAAAAATTGACCGCATTGGCTGTGAATGGAAAATCAAAATTGGCAAATTCGATCTTAACACTATTAGTACGAGTAATGTTCCAAAATATTTTTTGCCGTTGGGCCATGTTTTAATTTATAAGTTCTGATCTCAGCCCAACCTTATAGGGTCGGAAAAATGCTTCAGGCCATTTAATAATAGGTTTCATACTTGGAACTATTTTTATGATAATAACAACAAAAATTTTCAAAATCCAGTATGTAAAAATAAATTTGACGAATATAATTTTTGAGTTAAGATATCGACTAAAGCATGATATGGCCAAAGGATTTCTTCAGAGCTGGAATTTTTTTAAATTTTATATTAGGAACTACTTAAAGAATCGACTTTATATGTCAAATCTCAGATGTAACATTTTATTAAAATACATCCACAAACTTGCCGCCTACTTCAGTCCTAGGAACTACTTACAGAATCAGCTTATAATAACGTAGATATAAAATTTCACTAAAATTTATTGACAAACGTGCGTATTCCATTTGGCGCTGGAAGTATAGAAAGGCCTGGATTGGTCATGTATTTAAAAACCAGTTTCTCGCTAGCAAATTTTTTATTTTTTATTTATGGCTCTTATTTATGTAATAAAGTAGTATCTGACTTAACCAACAAATTTGGTGATAAATGAATTGGTTTCAGCACATCCAAATGATGAATCAGGGTGGCGGCTTTTGAATTAGTTCTCGAAGAAATTTAACTACAAATCTGTTTTTTGACCAGTGGATGGTTGTCGCCATCAAACCAATTTTTTTTTTTATCAAATACATAACAAAATTCCAGACTTTACAGCTGTCCTAGTTTTTGTAAGTCAAAATTTTCGGTTTTTTCCAAATTTATTCAGATTTCGTTCAAGTTTAGTTGTTTTTGGCCTGGTCATCCTAGTGACAACTTCGATATTGGCTATATTTTTCTTATCCCTAATACCAACGCATACCTTAAACTTAAACTACATAAGTCAATGAAGAAAATATTAATAAAAATGTATCGCTATAAAAATTTGCGATGGTTTGTTGTGGCTGCTCGGTTTGAAACATTTCGGTATCTAACAAAAATAATTTCAAATGGGTTTCAGACATGAAAAGTGTGACAGTAAAACTACCTCCGAAATTGTTGAATTTCGACCAAAAGCAGTGCCGAAGTGTAGAAGTTGCTGAATGAAGTCAAAGACGATCCAGAACTGCTATAAAAAACAGGAGTTTAAGAATATGGCATCGAAAATAAGGATCAATCGCCCCACTGAAAGCTTCCTAAAGACGCAAGACCAAAAAAGATAGTCAAGTAGTGTAACATGAGTTGTTAAGTCGCTCGATTAATAAGGAGTACTTCCAGGAAGTTATACGCTGTTTACGTGAAGCGATCCGAACGAAACGTCTGGATTTGTGGGGAAACAACTCATGGCCATACAGCATTATAGTCTTGTATTAGATGGCAGTTGTCTCCATTTTGTGAGTGACTGAATATCAGCTGCAATTTGTGTATATTGAACAGGCTGAATTATTTTGATTTCCATATTTTCTAACTCCGTTACGCTAATAAACATTGTGGGTTTAATTTGATTCTTCACAATTTGTAAAAAGCTCAGTTAATAAGCAATCAAGGCAGTTGAACAGCACATATCCTCTCCTTTTTTGTAGTTGTTGTTTTAAACATCGTTTCTTCTGATGTTCTTGGTGTTTCATCTATAATATCGTCTCCTGCTCCCAAAATTTCCGAAGTGATTTCTCTTAACTTTGATCTTTCGCAATGATGGCTTTGAAATTATGGTACGGTATCCACTTATTTTTCTCATTCGCTATATCCTACGCCCTGTCGGCAACTACATATTCGAACAAGGTTTCTTCTGCTATTACGTTAGATGATAGTAAAACTTGATTAGCAGATAATTCTTAGAAAAAATAGTCTACACACCCAAGAGGATATCGATTTCTTGTTTTTGTCGAAATGTGGATCTGGTAATAGTAAATCACTGCTCATATATCCTTGAATTTCACAGTAATTGTTGGGGGCACTACTCTATGTTGTAAGTTTAGGCAGAGTAACATGCATTTACGTTTAAAAGTTTTTCAGAGTCCAATCTCTAATAAATCATAAATACAGCACGTCCTGTTTTGGGCACGCGTTAGATGTTGAGAATCCTTCCACTCGCAATATTCTTTTCTGTTTTAAAACTCCGAATTTACGCATATTATTAACTTGCAACAAATATGTAAAATAGCCAATTGATTTTTTAACTCTACCGCTGCAGTCAACAATAATGTGTTTCCTTCCCTGACACGTTTGAATTAATGGTTTGTTCAACCGTTGTTACACAGGGAGTTACTTCGTGTAGTGCGTGCATTGTTTGGGACCCTGTTAGAATTTGCGCAATAACTGGAAGTATGGTGTAACATTCGCATTAACTACTGTTGATGAATTTGAGAATGGACTAGTTGATGGAATAGTTACAAATCAACGTGGAATAGTATATTATGATATCGTCGTCCACACGGAATACAACTGGCCTGACTTTGACATTAGTTGACTCGATGGTTTCCTGATAGACAATTTAAACACATGCGATGCTTTGCTGCTTTTCCTCATCGTTGTGTTATGTCTAAGCCCTTGAAGTGTGGATATTGCTGTTTCTCAAACGGGTTCCTGGGATCCCGGTTTCCCGTGGTCCCAGCCACCGGTGTGAAGTATTTCACACAAAGTGTAGCTACACAAATTAACGAAAAGTCTAAGTGTATGGAAAAAGTGTTGGCCTACATAAAAAAGTATAAATAACCAGTATTGCAAGGTATGGAGAAATTTTTTCATAGAGTAGACCGGTCAATATATCCGAAACAATTTCTGTTATTAAGATAAAAGGGTTGGGCCTGTGCGACGCTATTTTGAAAATTGTGAAAATCACTTAAAATGTTCAAACCTGATGCGAGGTTTCACAATTTCAAAGTAGCGTCCCACGTGCCCAAACTTTTTTATCCTTATAACAAAAATTGTTTCGGATAGCTTAACCTATCCACTTTATGGAATACAACCCCATACCTGGTAACATCTCTAAGATTTTACAAAACGGAAATAGTGTAGCATCAGGTTTGAACATTTTAAGTGATTTTCACAAATTTCAAAATAGCGTCGCACATGCCCAACCCTTTTTATCTTAATAACAGAAATTGTTTCGGATATATTGAGCTGTCTACTCTGTGAAAAAATTTCTCCATACCTTGCGATACTGGTAATTTAAACTTTTTTATGTAAGCCAACACTTTTTCCATACACTTACACTTTTCGTTAATTTGTGTAGCTACACTTTGTGTGAAATACTTTACACCGGTGTCCCAGCCTCAAAAGTATGAACGGGAAATCACGGAATTCTTGGATATCATTTTCTCTATCAAAAGTGTGACAGGGAAATCTCGGGATTACCCGTTTTTTACATACTCGTTTACTATATAAGGCATAGGAATAATATATTACAGTAAAATCTAGGTTTAAGAGCCTAATTGGGGATTGTCCTGCCTATGATTTCCAATTGCCCGTAGATCTGAATGTAGAAAGTTTAAATATTCCATATAGAATTCAGGCTGATTAGGAATCAACTCGGATATTTATTTACCGATTATGATGAAATTCGATTTGGACGATCGAAATGTGATTCTAAGATTCAAGTTCTGGAATATGGCATATTATGAAGGAATTAAGCAGTTTCTTAACCGATTATGATACAATTCAGGATGCATGATGGAATAGGGATTCTAAAATGAGTTTTAGAAGAAATTCTGGATTAAGGCATTTATTAAACAATTAGAAATAACCGGTCTTGCCATATACTTTTTCTGATCAATCATGATTTCAGATAACCGATCTTCTAGAATCAAATAAAACTCTAGACTGTACTGACTACGGCACCCGCACCATCTTTCTACAAATAACTCAGGACTTACCCAGAATAAAGCCCTGTTGCCAGTTTGTTGCAACTGACCGCTCGAGTCCTTTGAATGTGTCACTCCCATTGAAAGTGTTGATCCCCCTGTGGAAGTATCCCTCATCAATCATGTTGTTCTACTCGGAATATATCACTCTCTCGTTACAACCAATTGCTGAAGTATCCCCAAATTTGACCAAAGTTTATATGGCCGAAAGAGTTGTTCTACGGTGTAATAAATCAACTTTATATTATAGGAACTACTTAAAGAATCGCCTTCACATCTCAAATGTACAATTTTATTAAAATATATCCAGAAACGTGCTATCTAGTTCCATTAAGAGTTGGAGACGTAGTAAACTGCCTGAATTGGTTGCTTATGTAAAAAAAAATTGATTAATGTCTGTCATAACATCATTAGTGGTGGTCCGCCATATTTCTTGTATTTGAGTTTTATTTTATTTAAGAAATCCGACCGGAAGTGATTATAAGATCCGAGAAATTCTTCAGAGCATAAAAAATTCAATTTTATATAAGGAACTATTTAATGAATCGGCTTAATAGCTCAGATATAAAATTTGACCAAAATCCGTTAACAAACTTGCGTGTTCCGCAATATTTGTTGAATTCTTGCCAAGCTTTATTTAAAAAACTCCATCTCTAAACCAAAAGTGATCAATGTATTAGTTGCAGCAAATTCAAATGATGAATCATGGTAAGGAATTTGATATTTTTCCAGAAGAGATCTTACCATACATCTGTTTTGTAACCAGTGGATGATTGTCGCCACCAAACCCTTATTATACAAGAATTTTTTTTTTTAAATCAATTACTTAGCATATTTCGAGACTTAATAACTGTAATATTTTTTTAACAAGAAAGTTCTAGTCACCCTACATAAGCACAAATGTAGAGCAGGTGATTCCAGCATACAATATCTCTGTGGTCTAGGATCAAAACCCAACAACTCTGTCAAATAAAGGAAGGACTTATTTGGTCGTTTACTCGGAAAGTTAAGAATAACTTTTTGGATAATATAAGGGGTCTAATATCTTATCCCTGAAAGATGGAATTGATATTCTTATATCAGCCCAGGAACATACCAACTTCCGGCCAATTAAATTAGCCACAAAATGTTTCCATTGGTCGCTAAGGCTCCAAATCAAGTCTTTTAAGTCAGCCTTCATCTCTGTTGCGAGAATTGTGCAAATAGAGGGGAATTAACTTTAAAAATCGTATAGGGACCATCCCAAGAATCGTACAGTTTTTTCTTAGAATTTTTTGAATTTTTGAAGGGCACATACCTTGAGCACATAAAATTAGACTTGGTCGGTTAGAAGTGATTCTGGCGAACAATATTTGCTAATGTAATGTTCAAACTTTATTTATCTGATAACTTTTACATTTTTTAATAAAATGTTTGATGAAAGTGGGCGAAATACCTACATATGTGGCTAAATACCCATGCGACCCATGGGCTAACATGACATTCATTAATTATTTGATAAAATTTGGTTATCGTCTGTCAAATAAATGATTTTGTTATTAAATATTATGAGATTGATAATTTTCTGATATAAAATTTGATTTAGTGGAATTTGTGGATTCGTCTGGTACTGTCATTATTCGTATATAGAACTATGAATTTTCGATACTGTTAAAGTGACTAGCCGAAAGTGAAAAGTCTATAATGCAGAGTATATTACTTCAGCCGGAAGTAATCCACGATAATGTAGTATATGCTAGCCCAACCGGTAGTAAAACGTCGATAATGCAGATTGTGATATACCAGCCGAAAATAAAAAACTAAGTCGATAGAAATCAGTAGTATTTATCCAAAAAATCACTAAAGATGCATGAATAGCATGAAAACCTTTGTTTGATAATATTCTTATATGGCAAAAGCTGGCTCCAGTTCCTCGTGGAAAATTGTGGAAAACTCGCGAAACCCAAAAAAAAATATTTTAATTGGAATAAAATTAGCCTCCAGAGTGAGTGGTATGTCTGAAGATGCATTAAATTGATATGACTTATCAATAGATATCACAGGAAAAAAATTCAGTTCAAGTTTTCCATGGGAAATCTCAGAAAATTTGAAATAGATTCCAGCCGAAAGTAAAAAATGAAGCTGATTTTATACAAATTTTCTAATGATTTTTGAAAAATCGAATTTTACGAGATTTTCCACGGGAAACTTGAACTGAATTTTATTCCTGCGAGAGCTATTGACAAATCCAATGAAAACGATTCAACTTCAGATATACACTCTAGATCTAGAGATTGATTTTATTCCAATTTTGTGAATTCTTCTGATTTTCCAATGTTTTCCGCGATTAGGTTAAATAAAGTTTTCCACGTAAGACTATTTACAAAATTGTTTACTACAATCCATGTATTCTATTTACTTTCGGCTGATAACCACAAAATTTTTCATTTTCGGCTGTAATGTTAATAACGTAATCTACCTTATCGACTTTTTAAAAGAGGGGTAAATCTGCCAAAAAATCGAGATTTCTGCTTTGTGTTTTTTCTTGATAAATCGAACAACTTGACAGAATAAAAGTCACTCTTTTGACAATGGATTGCATTTTTCAGGTGAATCGAAAACGACATTAGGAATAGGAAAATACTTTATTGCATTGCGGGTTTTAATCCATGTAAACAAATCATTTTAAATATGTATGCTCTGACAGAACGTTGTTCTCGTGTTACTCAATTTTAAACTAAACGGCACTCGATTATATTGAAAGTGCTCTGCATATTATCTGTTGGATTCAAGACACTTGATCCAAGCAGTGGGTGCATTTCGCTTAATGTGATCTGGTTAAGACAACGTCAAGTAACTACTATATTCAATTGTTCCATTTTTCAATATCTTGTCAGTTTGTTTGTAATATGGTAAGCGAAAAGGCTGACATTGACTACGTTTGAATTGGTTTTAAAGGAATCGAATGTTTGCCAGCGCTGTATATGACAAGCTATTACCAGAAAGATCAAAACTACCATTAAATCCACAACAAATTTGTAAGATTGAAGATTTTTTCGTCAGAATTTCGATTTTCTGATTTGTTTAACTTTTCGATAACTCCGAGTGATTAACAAAATTTTCTGAAGTGTTCTGTTGTATACTGTTTTATTGAAGATTTCTCACTCGAAAGGATCTGTTCGGCTTCGAATCAAGTGATGCGGAGTTTTACGAATTTGAGTTTTGTTCGTTTGGTCTTTTGTGGCCCGGCATGGGCACTTTCGAAGGCGTTACGGATTCCAGCAATTTAATAAACAATTCTGGTGAGAATAGAAATCGTCGCGCATTATTCAAGCCTGGTAGTGGTAGTGTATTTGATTGGTGCGGCGTTCTTAGCTTCCTATGGGGTTTTAGATTTTTAGGTTTTCAAACTTTTAGATTTTTGAATGTTTCAAATTTTATAAATTTTTAGAGAATTAATTTTTCGTTTAGAATTTGTTTTAGAAATTTCATTTATAGATTTTGCAAATTTAAGGATATTTAAATTCAGGTGTTACGTTTTTAGAGGTTTTTAGCATTTTTTCAACAATATTTCTCCAATAAAGAGTTTATATTAGGGGCAACGTCAAAGGCAGGCTTAATATTTTAATGTGTTTAGCTCTTCAAGCAATTTTAAGCGGCTGCGAATACTTGTCCATAGTTTTCCGACATCGTCGAATTCTATTACTACAATTGACATTAATTCAGGTACTTCGGTCATTTCTCTGTTGTCTGCTGTGCCAACCTTCTACAATACTAAAATGTTTTGAAAATTAAGTAGCTTGGTATGAAGCTGTTGCTGAAAATTAGTTAATACGATAATATTATTGCTTAAATGGAGCGAAAGGTTTATAAACAGTTTCTGAACAAGCGAGCAGCTTACTTGAAAGGAAAAATTTCTTATAAAAATGGTTTTAGCTCTCTGAGGATACAAGCTTAAAATTCAAATTAAACGATATAACATTTATTTAGTAGTCCAAATCTTTAAAACAAAATTTAACTGGTGGCTGTGGTATATTGATAAAATCCGATTTGTATTTTAAATCTGCCTCCTGGCCCCACGAAATTTCATAGTGTCGAAGTAGTCGTGTAACAAGACATTTTATCTCCAAATCGACAAAACGTTTTCCAATACATGACCTAGGCCCAAATCCAAAGGATAAATATACAAACGGATTATTCAGCTTAATCGATTCTATCGCAGGATCGTTTTTCAACCATCGCTCCGGTAGAAATTTATTAGGGGATGGGAAATACTTTGTGCTGAAATACAAAAACGAATTGAGAGGGGCAACATTGGTACCTTTAGGTATTTGATATCCTCCGAGTACAATATCCTGACAAGTCTCTCGCATTGTACCTTGAACCACGGGTTGAAGGCGGGCCGCTTCTTTTAAAACAGCTCGCAAATATGGTGCATTATCGAGCAATTTCGCTTCCAAACGGGAATCTTTTGTTGGTAGAAGCTGTAATACTTCTTCACGGAGCTTATGTTGTTTATCCGGGTTTTTGGCCAGTAAATATAATGTGCTAGTTATTAGTGAGCTGGTAGTATCAGCGCCCGCCAACAACATATCCGAAGCCATTACAAATGCAACACCTTTATCAATTCTAATGAGTTTCTGTAGAACGCTTTCCTCGGTCCTTCGTTCAGTTGGATTATTTTCTGCTTCTTTAATTTTATCCATTGCTATATTCACGTACTTCATTGTTAGGTTGGTTAGCTCTTCCAATGTTTTCATTTGCTTAACAAATAGCGGTGTACTTAAATATTTCCATAATGACGGAAGGGCTTCTAGCTTATATGATTGATTAATTATTCGGCGAGCTCAATCAAGAATTTTGTATCCATCTGATGACAAATCATTACTTGAGATAACATTTAGTCGAGTATCTAATGCGATAAACGAAATAGATTCGAGTGCCCATGCACCAACGTCTAGCAAAAATTTATCACCAAGCTCGTTCTTGTCGTTGCGCTCACGCTGAATTCTGTAAGTGCGTGCGGCAAATATTAGCAAAACATTTTAGCTAGTTTTAAATATACTTACTTCTCAGAGAATTCAATTGCAATCATATCGATACCCGGAATATAATATTTCATAACTTTTGGCTGTATCATTATCGGATTAACTGCGGTTCGGAATTTTGCCCATTTTTCACCATTCTCAGTTAGCAATCCACCTGCTTCACCATAAATATCTGGTCTTACGTGTTTTCGAAAATATGTCACAGTTTCCGTGCCATTTCGTATTGGCCAGACACCTTCGGTTCGAAATAATTTTTCAAAATCGACCGGATCATAAATGAGTACAACATCTTTCCGCCTCAGCATCCCTTTAATCAGTATGATATCACCGTAAATACGATGTAGTTCTTCGCTAAATTTTTGCATTGGTAAATCATAGAGGCTGCCACCTTTAAAAAATTGCCGAATTTCTTTAAAAGTTCGCGGGCGCGGTATACTATCGTATGGTTTCGCTGTATCCCATTCTGGGTCTTTAAATATTGGTGCCGCCTGTACACAAGTATAGTAAAAATTTAATACAAAATATTTTTACTCAATTTAGTAAAGAAATAAACTGAATTATTATCAAAAGATTGTACGACCGTGAATTTTGTCTTCTATTAAGTTAAACACTAAATTAAATTAAATTGAATTTTGAATTACGAGTAACATACAAAAATAATAACGAACATAACATGTGCGCATGAATACTTTTAAACGATTTTTTAATACATTAAATTCCTTACAGTGGAAGCCCATTATCAAAATGTTGTACGAACTGAATTTTGTCTTCCATTTAGCTAACCAGTTAACTGAAATAAATTAATTTTGAATTACGAATAGCGTACAACAATAATCACAAAAATATCATGTGCGCATGAACACTTTGATACGGATTCAAACGGAACACTTTGAAAGCTGGATAGTTTAAATCTTTGCAATTTGCTTTGCGTCAAGTGGTAAAATTTGGTGTTTGATTGGTTTAACTGTATTTTTATTCATTTACGCACTCTCATCTTATATCAAACGATTGCGTAATACATAAGTATGTGTAATTGGTGGTTGTTAACCTTATAGAATACAATTGCAATACGTTATTATCAATATTATATAGTATTTGTAAGTTTCATACCAAGCCAGTATATGGGCAGTAAATTACCCACATTTGTGATGAGTTTTGTGATATTGATGAATTCGCTTAAATGACGAGCTTATCGTTTCTTGTGTTTTTTCCATGTGAATGTATTCCCTGTTTCAGGAATAAACCAAAGTTGTCAGATGAAATAATGGGTGATTTAGCTGCTGATCGAGTAACTCAGTCGAGACCATTTTCATTAGTTGGCATAGAGTTTTGTGGTCCATTTTTGGCTAAACCAAAACTACGGTCAACATCGATAAATAAGATATACTTAATGTCTGTGAAGTTAGCACGAAAAACGCAATGGCAACACCAATGGTTAACATCTTTAATGATCTACTTTTAGTACAAGTCAGCACGAAAATGGTTTAAGAATTAGCTAAATAGTAAAATTTTACATGACATAAAGGAACAACACAAATACATTTTTAAATATATGTAAGTTTAAATATTTGAAAAATAAAACAGAAAAATACTTTTCAATTTTGAAAAACATTTCATGACCCAGAATGATCCGAACCAAGTAATATATTCCTTTAAAAACAGTTTATTTTGTTTTAGCTAGAGCCATGCAAATATTCCAACCAGCAATTTTTTACCACAGATTTGATTTCCTCTTATAGAACATTCTATTTATAATGTTCCAAAGGAATTTTTAGAATTATCTAATGACCCATTCAAAATGGGTTGGTGTGGGATACTTCAAATTAAATTTTTTTCAGATGATTAATCAATAATTACTAAGGACTTTTGAATTATTGAACCGTTAATTTGTCAACCTCAGTTGTTATTTCATTGTGTAGGCCGATCATTTACCATGTTCCATGGCAAAATTCAGAAATTTCGTATGACCCCTTCAAAAGTTATAAACCGATTTCATTAAATTCAACTTTCAAACACATTCATATGAATGTCAACCATAAGTACTAATTGCTTTCGAATAATTGAACCGTTAATTTGTCAACCTCAGTTGTTATTTTATTGTATAGGCCGATCATTTACCATGTTCCATGGCAAAATTCAGAAATTTTGTATGACCCCCTCAAAAGTTATAAACCATT
The DNA here is from genome assembly GCA_963556165.1 of Tipula helvola. NCBI lineage: Eukaryota > Metazoa > Arthropoda > Insecta > Diptera > Tipulidae > Tipula > Tipula helvola. The sequence continues at coordinate 34,903,879 of OY744482.1, read as the reverse complement.
TAGTATTATATTCTGTGAAAGAGCCGAGACATATTCTGGGAAAAATTGAGAGGACTTCTTTAAAAATATTTTGAAAAAGGGGAAATTTGCTGCTCTTTCTAGTATTATATTCTGGAAAAGAGCCGAGACATATTCTGGAAAAAAATTGAGAGGAGTTCTTTAAAAATATTTTGGAAAAGGGGAAATTTACTGCTCTTTCTAGTATTATTTTCTGGAAAAGAGCCGAGACATATTCCGGAAAAACTGGAGAGAAGTTCTATAAAAATATTTTGGAAATGGGGAAATTTACTGCTCTTTCTAGTATTATATTCTGGAAAAGAGCTGAGACATATTCTGGAAAAAATTTAGAGGATTTCTTTAAAAATATTTTGGAAAAGGGGAAATTTACTGTTCTTTCTAGTATTATATTCTGGAAAAGAGCCGAGAAATATTCTGGAAAAAATTGAGAGGATTTCTTTAAAAATATTTTGGAAAAAGGGGAAATTTACTGTTCTTTCTAGTATTATATTCTGGAAAAAAGCGGAGACATATTCTGGAAAAACTGGAGAGAAGTTCTATAAAAATATTTTGGAAATGGGGAAATTTACTGCTCTTTCTAGTATTATATTCTGGAAAAGAGCCGAGACATATTCTGGAAAAAATTTAGAGGAGTTCTTTAAAAATATTTTGGAAAAGGGGAAATTTACTGTTCTTTCTAGTATTATATTCTGGAAAAGAGCCGAGAAATATTCTGGAAAAAATTGAGAGGATTTCTTTAAAAATATTTTGGAAATGGCTCTTTCTAGTATTATATTCTGGAAAAGAGCCGAGACATATTCCGGAAAAAGTTGAGAGAAGTTCTATAAAAATATTTTGGAAATGGGGAAATTTACTGCTCTTTCTAGTATTATATTCTGGAAAAGAGCCGAGACATATTCTGGAAAAAATTTAGAGGAGTTCTTTAAAAATATTTTGGAAAAGGGGAAATTTACTGTTCTTTCTAGTATTATATTCTGGAAAAGAGCCGAGAAATATTCTGGAAAAAATTGAGAGGATTTCTTTAAAAATATTTTGGAAATGGCTCTTTCTAGTATTATATTCTGGAAAAGAGCCGAGAAATATTCTGGAAAAAAATTGAGAGGAGTTCTTTAAAAATATTTTGGAAAAGGGGAAATTTACCGCTTTTTCTAGTATTATATTCTGGAAAAGAGCCGAGACATATTCTGGGAAAAAATTGAGAGAAGTTATATAAAAATATTTTGGAAAAGGGGAAATTTACTGCTCTTTCTAGTATTATATTCTGGAAAAGAGCCGAGACATATTCTGGAAAAAATTTAGAGGAGTTCTTTAAAAATATTTTGGAAAAGGGGAAATTTACTGCTCTTTCTAGTATTATATTCTGGAAAAGAGCCGAGAAATATTCTGGAAAAAATTGAGAGGATTTCTTTAAAAATATTTTGGAAATGGCTCTTTCTAGTATTGTATTCTGGAAAAGAGCCGAGACATATTCTGGAAAAAAATTGAGAGGAGTTCTTTAAAAATATTTTGGAAAAGGGGAAATTTACTGTTCTTTCTAGTATTATATTCTGGAAAAGAGCCGAGAAATATTCTGGAAAAAATTGAGAGGATTTCTTTAAAAATATTTTGGAAATGGCTCTTTCTAGTATTATATTCTGGAAAAGATCCGAGACATATTCCGGAAAAAGTTGAGAGAAGTTCTATAAAAATATTTTGGAAATGGGAAAATTTACTGCTCTTTCTAGTATTATATTCTGGAAAAGAGCCGAGACATATTCTGGAGAAAATTGAGAGAAGTTCTTTAAAAATATTTAGGAAAATGGGGAATTAACTGCTCTTTCTAGTATTATATTCCTAGATTATTATTTTCGGGTCTTTTCAAACATCGTTTGAAAAAACAACATTTTTAATTGATACTAATTTAAGCTAAAATCTATTTCTTTTCGTTTTTCCTAATAGTTATTTAAATTTAATGCACTAAAATTTTTAATGGTTTAGTTCCAGGATTAATTTTTAATAAATTTTTTAGTACAGTACACAGTACCAGATTAAACTTTTTGATAATTTCGTGCTAACTTTTCGTGCTAACTTCCTACCGGTATATACTTAGGTATATGTGTTTGTTTATTTGCTTCACTGTGAAAGCAACTCACTTAGAAATTATAATGGATTTGTCTCACCAATCATTTTTGGCTTGCCGTCGCATGTTTATTTCAAGACGTGGCTATTGTTCAAAAATATATTCAGATAATGCCACCAATTTTATTGGATGTCGTTCTGAACCTAAAAATTGAGGAACTTATTTACATCAGAATCTTTTCAATACGAAACCAGGAAATTTTGCGGAAATAATCACATTGAATGAATCAAACGACAAAAGGTTGAAAGTTTTAGGACTGCTTTGGAAGCCACAAGAAGATAGATTTCGGTTCACCATGCAGGGACCTACAGGTTCAATGTTCCTGAAAATAAAAAAAAAGGAAAATTATGTCTTAGTAGTATTAAAGTAAATTAACATTAAAAATTTATATTGTATACCTCTGAATTTTTGTTTGGTTCTATTTTTGTTTTGATAATTTGACATCTCATGTAGTTGACAATTTTGAAAGTCACGATCAGCACAACGTCTATTTACGGCTTTTGCAGCCTAAAGGTCTTTGGTTCATGAGCTGCTCACGAGGCAAATAAAAAGACGGTATTCTTCTAATCGTCGAATTATTAGCAACACATAAATTATATTAAAACAATAAATAAAAACGTAAAGAAATAAAATTGAACTTTGTGACCAAGTGGTGATTCAACAAATAAGTTTTTAACCGACGCCGTCCCAAAACCTTCCAACAGCCAGAAGCCAGTAGAATGATTCATTCCCAGGACATCACAACTCTTTATAGGATTCCCAACTAAATGAAAGAACAACAATCAAAAAGCTACGAAGTAGAGATACCAAACAACACCACATATGCCGAGATATACCCAACATATGAGCACATCTCAACAGATCTAACTATACAAACACTGCCCAACATCGTCATACCTCAGCCCCAGCCACTGCTCCTCCTCTCAGCTCAGAACCCTAACACCTTATGCCAACACACCCATGTTTTCACTGATATAAACATTCAAAATTATATCAGCCCAGTTATAGGCAAGGCTTGGCAAACCTCATTACAATGAGTAACCAAAACACTTCCATGAGTCACGGCAAACTCAATAATTAAATATAAGTCACACATCTTCAAGCGGAGTTACCGAAGCACAAATTACAACCACCCTACACTTGCAAACTGACAAATTTAGCCCTACAAAACTCGTTCAGTAAAGAAACGTATCGTTAAACAACAATATATAATCAGATTTTATACTGATGGCGAAGGTTTCAGGATACCTACCTGCATCCAACCAGTCGCTAAACACCCAATTGCACATCATTTGCACGCTCAGTACTCATCCCAGCCGTATTACTTGGGCCATACGTTTTAGCTTTTTAGCTCGTGTCATTTGGACACAAAACAAAATACGAAATACAATCAAGAAAACGTAAACGAGAAATTAGGGATGCGATTTAATTCTCGAGTAAATCCGCTGAATATAGTAAACACATTTACCTTCTTAAATGAAGGGTAAACGAAATAAAAGAAGGCAAACAACCCACGCCCAGACACTTTATTTCTTCTTGCTACAAGGATTGATCGAGAACAAAATAGGAAAAATACGTAATTTAACAAAAAAAAACGAGCCCAAGAAACCGTCTACAGCCCATGTAAAACAAAATCCATGCAACACACATGTTTCAATCGAAATCCAAATATCGTTAACATAGACCAATACACAAAATATACATATTATACATCCCCTCAAAACAGACCACGAAATTTAGTGAGAAACGACACATGCCACACACCGCCGAAACCACAGACACCAATCAATAGAAAATTCGATCCAATGTACATATACAAATCAACCAAAAGAAACCTTACCCAGAATAACTAACCCAAACCCCCCCTCCCCCCTTTGAAAAAAGTTGCCCAATCGTGGCATTATATGATCGCAGTCCCAGAATTCCGGTTTGATTAAGTTACGTTTAATGGAGGAAAATGTTGAAGTAATAGGAACTTCCCAGAATTTAAAAGTTATAACTCCGAAACTACACTACATGCGATAACAGAAATTGAAGTTCCGAAAAGAGCAGAAACATGTATGTTGATCTTTAAAAGAAAGCAAAACTAGTTATTTTGGTAGTTGCGAGGTGTGATGCTGTGGCGGTGATATGGCTCAATGGATCGTTTAGCGGGTGAGTTGAGGCAATTTCAGTTGAGGCCAAAAATACTTAATGAATAATTCAGTTTGCCGATGTTGTTCAAGGCTGTTCAATGAACAAAAATTGATCATTTGATTGATGTAAGTGTGAAATACTGCCTCCGAGAAAATTAAAGGAAAGTGAAAAGGATGCAAGTATATAGTACTTTGATGCAAATATTGGTTGTTATTTAAATGTCCGACCCCAATGTCCGGCCATTTCATAAATTTTTCATCAAGTCTTTTATCAACACTTGGAAAACACAAATTTCTTTTCTACATTTCTAATTTTGTAACGTATTTGTATTTAAGGACCAAAATGTCATTATAGTATGGTGCCATAATATTTGTTGAATTCTTGCCAAACTTTATTTAAGAAACTCCATACTTGCCCCAAAAGGAACTACTGCGATTATGCAGCAGTTTCACTTAAATTAGGTATCTGACTTATAACTAACACATTTGATGATCTATGTATTAGTTGCAGCGTATTCAAATGATGAATTATGGTAGGAAATTCGAAACTTTTCTATAAAAGACTTCACCACAAATTTGTTTTGTCACCAGTGGAAGATCGTCGCCACCAAACCCCAATTATACAAAAAAAAAATTTAATCAATTTCATAACATATTTCGAGACGTGATATAGGATTTTGTTATTTTTGTTTTTTTCAAACTATTCCAAATTTCGTCCAGGTTTAGCCGTTTTCGTTCTGGTCACCATACATATAAGCATAAATGAAGAAAGACAAATAACGAAAGGTTATTTTGGTTGTTTGATCGGAAAGTTAAAGGGGCAAATTTTGGACAAAATTTTCATCAACTTATTAATGGCCAAAATTCAATTCCTATAGAATTGATATGCTTTACTTTGGTTATTTCTCGGTCATCTGCTGTTCCGACCCTTTACAATACTAAAATGTTCTGGAGATTAGGTAGCTTGGTATGAAACTTGTACCGAACCATAGTTAATACTGGTAATGTTGGTGCAAAAATCAAACTAAATCCCAAACTGAATTACGGTTTTTGTCAACAGCTCCTGAACAAGCGATCAGATTACTTGGAAGAAAAAGAATCCTATAAAAGACGTTCATTGACAATAATAACTTTAATAAGTAAAAATTTGGGCTCTCAAGAGCTCTCTAGTTAATTCAATGCAATTTTTATAAGATACAAGCTTATAATTCAAAACACGATATAACATTTATTTAGTAGTCCAAATCTTTAAAACAAAATTTAACTGGTGGTTGTGGTATATTGATAAAATCCGATTTGTATTTTAAATCTGCCTCCTGGCCCCACGAAATTTCATAGTGTCGAACTAGTCGTGTAACAAGACATTTCATCTCCAAATCGGCAAAACGTTTTCCAATACATGACCTAGGCCCAAATCCAAAGGGTAAATATACAAACGGATTATTCAGCTTAATCGATTCTATTGCAGGATCATTTTTCAACCATCGCTCCGGTAGAAATTTATTAGGGGATGGGAAATACTTTTTGCTGAAATACAAAAACGAATTGACAGGGGCAACATCGGTACCTTTGGGTATTTGATATCCTCCGAGTACAATATCCTGACACGTCTCTCGTATTGTACCTTGCACCACGGGTTGAAGGCGAGCCGCTTCTTTTAAAACAGCTCGCAAGTATGGTGCATTATCGAGCTCTTTCACTTCCAAACGGGAATCTTTTGTTGGTAGAAGATGTAATACTTCTTCACGGAGCTTTTGTTGTTTATCCGGGTTTTTGGCCAGTAAATATAATATGTTTGTTGTTAGTGTGCCAGTAGTATCAGCGCCCGCCAACAACATATCCGAAGCCATTACAAATGCAACACCTTTATCAATTCTAACGAGTTTCTGTAACACGCTTTCCTCTGTCGTTCGTTCAGTTGGATTATTTTCTGCTTCTTTAATTTTATCCATTGCTATATTTACGTACTTCATTGTTAGGTTGGTTAGCTCGTCCAATGTTTTCATTTGCTTAACAAAGAGCGGTGTACTAAAATATTTCCATAATGACGGAAGGGCTTCTAGCTTATATGATTGGTTAAATATTCGGCGACTACAATCAACAATTTTGTATCCATCTGATGACAAATCATTACTTGAGATAACATTTAGTCGAGTATCTAATGCGATGAACGAAATAGATTCGAGTGCCCATGCACCAACGTCTAACAAAAATTTATCACCAAGCTCGTTCTTTTCGTTGCGCTCACGCCGAATTCTGTAAGTGCGTGCAGCAATTATTAGCAAAATATTTTAGCTAGTTTCAAATATACTTACTTCTCCGAGAATTCAATTGCAATCTCATCGATACCCGGAATATAATGTTTCACCACTTTTGGCTGCATCATTATCGGATTAACTGTGGTCCGGAATTTTGCCCATTTTTCACCATGCTCCGTTAGCAATCCACCTGCTTCACCATAAATATCTGGTCTTACGTGTTTTCGATAATATGTTACAGTTTCCATGCCATTTCGTATTGGCCAGACACCTTCGGTTCGAAATAATTTTTCAAAATCAACTGGATCATAAAGAATTACCACATCTTTCCGCCTCAGCATTCCTTTAATCAGTACAATATCACCGTAAATACGATGTAGTTCTTCGTTTAATTGTTGCATTTGTAAATCATAAAGGCTGCCACCTCTAAAAAATTGACGAATTTCTTTAAAACTACGCGGGCACGGTATACTATCGTACGGTTTCGCTGTATCCCATTCTGAGTCTTTAAATTTTGGTGCCACCTATATAAAACCGCAGTAAAAACTAAATACAAAATATTTTGGTTTTGTTTAAACAACTATTACCTGAGTGACAGTGGCTAATCCTCGTTTTGCATTTGGAAATATTAATTTAGAATTTAAAACTTTTAACATTTTGACGATAAACAAAGTATTGTACGATCGTGAATTTTGTCTTCTGTTAAGTTAAACACTAAATAAAAATTAATTTTGAATTACGAATGACATACAGAAATAATAACAAATATAATATTTGCGCATGAACACTTTTAAACGATTTTTTAATAGATTAAATTGCATACAGTGGAATGTCGGTGTGTTGAATCTTTGCAATTTTGTGCATTTTTCTTTATAAATTATTGTTTGATTGACTTAAATGTATTTTTATTTATTTGCGCACTCACTTAAATCAATCAACTGCTCGGTTGATATTTCATGAGTATGTGTTATTTGTTGATGTAAAGCCTTATCACGTTTAGCGACCTTATCTGTAATCGCAATATATTCGTCTCAATATTGTGTATACATACAAGTAAGCATCTTACAATGACAGTAAACGAGCAGTAATGTAACAAACATCCGCATTCCTAATGAGTTTTGTAATATTATTGAAGATTTTTATTTAATGACGAGCTTGTCGTAATTATGATGTTGAATATAATGTATATACGCTTTTCCATACGATTATTAAAGAACTTTTCTGCCTAAATAAAAATTTCGAAAGTTCAAAACTTAATGCAGTCAGCTTATGGATCACCCTGTGTAAAAATATCTGAGCAGACCAATAATCTGTTAGATATCTCTCGAACATTTCATCATGTTGTTTCTGTGGAAAAAATGTTTTGAGAGCTTGTCTACATAAGCAGTATTTTAATTTAAGTTTTCAAATACGATTAGCCCCACGCTTAAGTTCCAGTGTGAGCACTTTCGAGTCGATCCAAATTACATTTTACATTTTACATTTTACATTTTATATTTTATATTTTATATTTTATATTTTATATTTTATATTTAATATTTTATATTTTACATTTTACATTTTAAATTTTAAATTTTAAATTTTAAATTTTACATTTTACATTTTACTTTTTACATTTTACGTTTTACATTTTACATTTTACATTTTACATTTTACATTTTACATTTTACATTTTACATTTTACATTTTACATTTTACATTTTACATTTTACATTTTACATTTTACATTTTACATTTTACATTTTACATTTTACATTTTACATTTTACATTTTACATTTTACATTTTACATTTTACATTTTACATTTTACATTTTACATTTTACATTTTACATTTTACATTTTACATTTTACATTTTACATTTTACATTTTACATTTTACATTTTACATTTTACATTTTACATTTTACATTTTACATTTTACATTTTACATTTTACATTTTACATTTTACATTTTACATTTTACATTTTACATTTTACATTTTACATTTTACATTTTACATTTTACATTTTACATTTTACATTTTACATTTTACATTTTACATTTTACATTTTACATTTTACATTTTACATTTTACATTTTACATTTTACATTTTACATTTTACATTTTACATTTTACATTTTACATTTTACATTTTACATTTTACATTTTACATTTTACATTTTACATTTTACATTTTACATTTTACATTTTACATTTTACATTTTACATTTTACATTTTACATTTTACATTTTACATTTTACATTTTACATTTTACATTTTACATTTTACATTTTACATTTTACATTTTACATTTTACATTTTACATTTTACATTTTACATTTTACATTTTACATTTTACATTTTACATTTTACATTTTACATTTTACATTTTACATTTTACATTTTACATTTTACATTTTACATTTTACATTTTACATTTTACATTTTACATTTTACATTTTACATTTTACATTTTACATTTTACATTTTACATTTTACATTTTACATTTTACATTTTACATTTTACATTTTACATTTTACATTTTACATTTTACATTTTACATTTTACATTTTACATTTTACATTTTACATTTTACATTTTACATTTTACATTTTACATTTTACATTTTACATTTTACATTTTACATTTTACATTTTACATTTTACATTTTACATTTTACATTTTACATTTTACATTTTACATTTTACATTTTACATTTTACATTTTACATTTTACATTTTACATTTTACATTTTACATTTTACATTTTACATTTTACATTTTACATTTTACATTTTACATTTTACATTTTACATTTTACATTTTATGCACTTAATCCTTTGGGATATTGTCTTCCTTTAATGATAATCTTCTATCTCGTGCTTGGATGACCAATTCAGCAGCTCCCTTGAGCATTTAAAATCGAGTGCTGATTTGTTGATCTCATGTGCTTACATTCCCATATACCAGTCTATGTCGAATTATGAAGTGGTAGCAGTTTTATCTTGCTATATCTCATTCTCCAAAAATATTAATAATAATATTCGCAGATTCCTTTCAACAGCAGAATACGTTTTTAGGTATATCGGCATCCATATAGAAGGGAAGAATATCTTAAGCGTTTTTCAAAATAAGATATCCAATTTCACTAGCCAAGTGGTTAATATTTATTACGTATAAGATAAAAGCCCACCAAATTTAAAATCTTATTCCAAACTCAAATAGTCTAGTGTTAGTCATTTTGTAAATAAATATTCGAAATGGGACGTGATGATGCACTCAGCTATTAAATCATTCGATATTTCCATAAATTTTCCTAAAAAATCTAAATTTTAACCCATTTTTGTAGAGCTTTTCAGTGTACTTTACAAAAACCACAACAATAACATCTAAGTAAATATTATAAAAGTTTGCTTTCAATAACTTAAGTAAATAAAAAACGAATCTGTTTGTTCTATTTATTTGTGTTTGTTTTAAAAATCATAACATTTCTGAAAATCCTAAACAAATACGTATAAAGTATAATGCGGGTATGTTACTTAGTTGAGAGTGTATAAAATCCTAAAGTTATGGTTTTCCACTCTTATCAACACTATTATCAGTTTTCGATTAGAAAGGTATACATTTTTCCAATTTCTAGGAAATCATTCGTTACCCAAACAACAATCATCTTTTATATTTTATATAAAGACGCAAGATGTGGTAAAAAGAAAATTTTTTTTGATTTGGGATTGATCTTTTCGTTTATTTTTTGTTACCGTCCTATAACACGTTCAAAAACAGTCGATACTATTTAACGTTTGCCCAATGTGATATGGATTCAGGTTTCATTTAATCTTATATATGGTGCAGTTTAAATATTAAAAATTTAATAGTCACAAGGAACCCAAACATACACACACGCCCAAGTCACAGAAGGGGTGAGGAAAAACTGATGAACCATTTTTCGTTATTAATCCAAATTACATATTTCTTGTCTTCTGTAATTAATCCTGGGGGATCACATTTTTACTTTCTTGTGCATAGTAATCATGAATATTTTGTAACTGCAGATTTTTGTAGATTTACACGTTTTGGTGCCGTATGAGTCAAAAAATTAATCCAACCAACAAAGATTGAAACGCAAAAATTATTTATACAGGCAGTTTTAATCACTAAATTAGTTTTTAGTTTTAATCAATGAAGGAAAATTGTAACAATTCGTAAAACAAAATCATCTAACGAGTACATCTCATTTATGTATTCTTGTTGTTCTTTACAAAACGATGCTGCCCCATTTTTGTTTATATTTTATGTTAGTTTGCTCATCCCGCTGGGGATACGATACAAACACAACTTTTTAGATGAAAACAATTGGTACGTACAATTTTGGACATTTAGTCGTAAAAGGATGAACAACTTTTATAATCCAGTATCATGCTTTTGACATCATGTAAGAGTGTCACATCCCCTCATATAAAGAGATTAACATATTGTTACTACTTACTTATATATGTATGTATGTATGGTTATGTCTGTGAATATAAAAAAAAAAATATTTTTATTTTGTGCTTGAATGTGAACTTTAGAAATCGTAAAAAAAATTATCTACAGCTTTCAACAAAAACAAAACAGAAACTCGGTATTCGGCATAAAAATAAAAAAATTAAATTTCGTCATAAAACCGCCAAAAATTTTATTTTGCTTTGTAAACACAAAACTGTAGAGCCCTTTCGTTATACGTACGTGCGTTTATAGTAAGTAACATAAATCTTTTTATGAGCGGAATGACACAAAAAAAAAAATACGGAACCAAAGGCAATTGTGAGCTTTTTTATACATTTTATGTTATTTAAATGAAATCGTTGGGCCAAAGCTGATTTAGTTTGAGTTTTTATTTTTAATTATGTATAGGTAGGTATAATTGATGTTTGGACCACCATGGAAATATTTTTTTTATGCTGGTTTTTAGATTTTATAAAATGTTGCTTTAATGGCTTGAAAATCATTTTGTATGAAATGGAACAGGCATGTGGTATGAATTCGTAAACTTATTTCAACTAAAATGAAGAACAGCTTAGTGCTAAATTCTCTTAAAAAGCCGCTATACAATACCGCTTTTAATTATAATAAAGAGGAGGCTATATATACAGTCCCATCCATCATTTTAAATGCTTTGACTCAGCTTGGAAATACCGTGATTGACCATAAAATTAAACAACGAAGTTTTTTCAATATATAGCTACTTATGAGTTCCTTCCTTGTAAGCATTACGATTTGGTCCGATTTGTTAGGTACAGTTGGTTTCGTCAGTAAAATATTGCAATTGCAAAGCTCGACCATGCAAATAGATTTGGCAATAAAACATCTAAAAGGATTGTTATAATTTTTTGAAAAATATAGAGAATCCGGGTTCACTCTGTTTTGGCATTGCATTAGAATTAAATAATGACCAAATATTTAAAATCGTGCGACATAGGAAAATTCGACCATTATTTGATTATGAAGCTAGTGATAATGCTATCAATGATGCCAAAGAAAATTTTAAAACCGACTATTTTTTTTGAGAATTGTCGATTCTGCCATTATTCTCCATTTAAGAAGCGAATCTAATCATATGAAAAGCACAACAATGTATTTGGATTTTTATATAATGTAGAGAAATTTAAAAGTATCAAAGAATCAGACATTTCTATTACTTGCAAAATTTTACATGCTGTACTCGAAGGAGGCTTTCCTCCCGATGATTTAATTCAGGAATTGTTGTATTTTAGAAATACATATTGTCCCAGAAAAATCTGATTTCAAAAATCCTTATTTTCCCTGAACTAAACCTTTGAAATAAATTTTTTGAAATTTTACTTAAATATGTGTCTATGCACTTTTAAGGGGACATAGCACCTTCAAATATCAATTTTTTGAAAATCAAAAGCCCTTTAACGCAAAGATGCAAATTTAATCTCCTCAGAAATTTTTGAATTTGTATTGGAAGAGCTATATTCAAATTAAATTCAAATATAGGTAATCAACTTTTTAATGCTTTAAAGGATCGAATAAACGAAAGGCGGAGGGAACTATCTGACGTTCTTCAGTTTTTACATCATGCATTCGAAGACCAAGATATTTCGACTGAGGTTTTGAATAACGCACAATTTAATTTTACGAAGCCAACAAAGCACGCTATTACAAACTCGCTAATGGAAATTGCGAACCGAATGCAAGGTTAATTACCTAACCAGCATAAAGCACAAGATATTGCTCTTACTTCGATGAAGAAGAGGTTTCAGAGGATCGAGAAAAAGAATGCGAAGCAGGACAATGAAACAAATGCTGGATGAAGCTATTTAAAAAAAAAGTGAACTACACCTTGTCTGGAAAAAAATCTAAAGCCATTCACGATAATATTAAACGTTTAAAAAGAGAAATTACTCTATTCGAAGACGAAGGTACGAGGGGAATATATCTTCAGAAAATTTATGATCTCTATACGCCTGTTGAACCAGCTGAAAGAAAACGATTTTCTGAAAAAATAAAAACTTAACTGTCATGTCAATTAACTTCGTTCATACCGCGATCATTAGAATTATATTAATATTTTCTTTTAAACCACCCTATAAAAAATGTACAAAATAAAACCAAATAAAAAATCTTAATGTAAAAATCAAGTCAGTCGGAAAGTTAATGCGGTTCGGAAAAAAGCAAATAAATTACATAATTTAATTATCGGTTCGGTTAAATTATTTGTAAAATTATTAATTAATTGTGATAAAAAATAAATGTGTTATTGTTAACAGTAGTATTAAACAAGGCTGTTTAATTTTGTTTAAGTGAAAATACCAGCAATCCATTAACACAAAAGGCAATCGGCAACCTTACAGTGCAAAAAATAAATACGGCAATTAATCAGGGTCCTTCGAGCCGGATTTAATTAAATTACGTTTGTGTTAATATTGTTGGTAAACTCAAATTTTTAAAAGTACAATTATACGTGAATATTCTAAGTGAACAAATTTTAATTCATTATAAAAAAACGTGCTTGAAAGTCGGAAGACATTTTGTTCGATTACATTTATTACAAACGAAGTGACATTCTACGTAAAATATATAACATTTTGTTTTACATTTATTTTATTGTTATAATGTTTTAATGCATTATATTGATTTATGTGTATGGTTGTATCGAGAAAAATACTATTTTTAAATGAGTGAGTGCCTTCCAATAAGGTTTCAATTGAACACAAAATAAAGTTTCAATTTAATACAAATAATCGGCCATCATTGAACGTCAATTATTAACGGGTGACACAGCAATAAGTGAATCAGTGTTTGTTAAATCAGCTGATTATAACGGATTACAATTTGTCGTGATATTGCAGTTATTAAAAATTATAAGAAGTTGCTAGAACTTTCGAAGTGCATTTTAGTGAGAAAATTGAACAGTTGCAACAGTTGTTGGGTGTTACAATAAATTTCTGAGTTTTTGTTTGGTACAATACAAGCGACCATCGTTTACGTCGAATAATAATAGGTGGTCCAGTAACAAGTGATACAAATATAAGTGTTATAAATGGCAAACAACTACCAAGTGTTAAATAATAAGCGGGCGAGAGTCAAGGGATCATTAACAAGAATTTCAAACATGGTGTTAGATGAGGGAACTACGGTTGATGACATTCAAACGCGTATTGAAAAATTAGACGAACTATGGTCAGAATTTCACGAAATCGAAGACGAAATGTCAACTTTTGCTGAGTTTAACACATCAATAGAAAAATTTCAAACTGACTACTTCAATATTAAATCAAAATTACGGTTTGAGGAACGAAAATTGAAGGAATTTAGAACCAAGGTTGCAGGTTTATCATCAATAGAAGCGCTAGCAGAGCAACAATAAAGAAAATGGCCTACTATAAAGAATGGCCTACTTTTAAAGATATGCACATGGCTGCAATTCATAACACACAATTATCTGATGCACAAAAATTACAACATCTAAAGAATTTATTAAAAGGTGCAGCAGGTACTAACTACTACTTTAAAAAATACACGGGTTACCGATGCGAACTATTCAGAAGCTTGGGAAAAGGTATTGAATCGGTATGATCGGAAACGATATATTATTTATTCATACATACATGAATTTTGCAATGTTCGGGCAATGCAGAAACCAAGTGCAATCCAATTACGAGCTATTACCGACTCAGTAGATGAAAATATTCGTGGTTTACAGGCACTTGGGGGAGATGCGGAAAGCAGAGATCATTTTTTAATATACATCGTGCTGCAGAAGCTTGACAATGATACTCGTGATGCATGGGCAAGGAAATTTACTGATACAAAGGATTTGCCATCATGGAAAACCTTCATACAGTTTTTAGAAAATAGATGTGATGCCTTTGAAAATTCGGTTGCCATAAATCAGTCAACATCATACACTAGACAAGTATCGACTTCTATCAAAACCCACGTTTCTACTGCAAGTGATACATGTGTTAAATGTAACGGATCTCATAGAATTCATGAGTGTGTGTAGTTTAAATCACTTACGGCAGTTCAACGCAAACAATTCGTTTACAACAATAATTTATGCATTTGGTGTTTAAAACAAGGCCATACTGCCAGAACCTGTCAAAATCAACGAAAATGTTTCATATGTAAAAAAAAACGGCCTGGATGGGAAGCATTATAGTCTTCTACATTATTCTAACAATTATGGAAATAATTCAAGTAAGGCTGTTAGTGCATCAGTGGCAAATGTTAATGCGAATGGTGATAATTGTTATAGCAGTGTTACAAATAAACAAGATTATGAATTAAACCGGAGGAACGCTAATGAAGTATTACTTGCCACGGCTAAGCAAGTCCAAAGAGATGAAACCAGCATTTATCAAAAAGGAGAATCATCAACAAACAATACGTTTAAAACAATATTGCCAATCAACTCTCAACAACCAAATATTTCAAGTGCTGTTTTATCGGCGGTGTCTTCGGATCCAATGAATGTGATTATCAATCAATGTAGCGCTGTTCTACCTACTGCACTAATCCAAGTGAAAGATCGTTTCGGTACCTTGCAAATGTGCAATGCTTTATTGGATTCGGGCTCCCAAACAAATTTCATTTCGGAATAGCATCATCGGGAGCTGGAACTACAAATGGTATGGTCCACCTCCAGTTGGCAAATCGATTTAATGATACCATCATATGTGAATCGTCGGCACTTATTCTACCCAGATTAACATCCACAATGCCATCACTATCTTTTTCAGTTGAAAATTTGGGGTACTTGAAAAATATAACGTTGGCAGATCCACAGTTTAACATTCCCGGACCAATTGACGTCATTATTGGAGCACCAAAGTTTTTTGAACTAATACAAAACGGAAGAGTCTTCGACAACAACTGCAAACTTTGTGCACATAACACAGTGTTTGGCTATGTAATAGCTGGATAAATACCGAATATTGAAGTTAACCAAAATCAAAATGTTACAAGTTGTACCGGTCAATTAGATTTGTCAAATTTATTGCGTAAATTCTGGGAAATTGAAGAAATCCCTTCACAGAAAACTACAATGTCAACAAATGAAACCGAATGTGAAAAACATTTCCTCAGGACGTATGATCGTGATTACACTGGTCGTTTTGTGCTAAGATTACCATTTAAAAGTGATTCTCCTATATTGGGTAATTCTCAGTAGCAATCAACTACACGGCTTTATGCAATGGAACGAAGATTCAAAAGAAATAAACAGTTACACAATGATTATGTGGCATTCATGCGGGAATATGGTCTCTTGGCCACATGGAGAAAATCAAACCAAATGATATCCATATCAACTTATCTTCTTGTTTTTATTTGCCACATCACGCGGTGATCAAAGAGTCAACAACAACGAAAGCCAGGGTTGTTTTTGATGGTTCAGCGCGTAGTTCAAACGGCGTTGTACTAAATGATACGCTAATGGTCGATCCAGTCATCCAACCAAACATGATAGATATATTATTGAAATTTCGACTTCATCTAATTGCATTAGGTGAACCCATACACCATTATAAACTAAAAACAGTTACATACGGGCTCTCATGCGCGCCATATCAAGCAACAAGAGCTTTAAAGCAAATTGCTATTGACTGCAAAAATAAACAGCCGGAAATTTCAAAGATAATAGAAGAGCATTTTTATGTAGATGATCTACTTAGTGGAGCAGATTGTATTAAAGATGCAATTTACAAATACGAAAATTTGAGCAATACTCTTGAAGCTTACGGTCTTCGTCTACGGAAGTGGAAATCAAATTCACTTGAACTGCTATCACGCATTCCTGATGAGCATCAAGAAATTGTGCTTCGAGATTTAGATAAAGATAATCCGGTTACCAAGATATTAGGTTTACAATGGAATGCAAATGATGATACATTACAATACAGATATTCATCCACTGACACGATTAGTAAGGTAACAAAACGTACAATATTGTCGGAAGTGTCACGTCTATTCGATCCAATAGGATTAGTGTCACCTGTGGTGATTAAGTTTAAAATTTTATTGCAAGCGTTATGGATTGAAAAATCAGATTGGGATGACCCAATTCCTACCAACCTTTTAACAGTATGGAACGAAACCAAAAATCAATTATGTGAAGTCGAGAAATTTAAGATACCACGTTGCTTAAAAATCAAAGATGCAGTAAAGTACCAACTAGTTGGGTTTAGTGATGCTTCCGAAAAGGCTTACGGTGCTGCAGTATATTTAAAATCCATTGATAATAACGATAATTCAAAAATTCAACTAGTCTTATCAAAGTCACGTGTAGCTCCACTAAAGGTAACGTCAATACCACGTATCGAATTAAATGCTGCAGTTCTACTTAGTCGGTTACTCATTTTTGTTAAGGATGTGTTGGAACTTGATAACATTGAATCGTTTGCGTATAGTGATTCCACAACAGTATTGTCATGGCTAGCTTACGAGCCTTACAAGTTAAAACCTTATGTCGCAAACCGAATTGAAGAAATTATTTCACTGATTCCACCACAAAGATGGCGATATGTAAAATCACAAGATAATCCGGCCGATTATGTTTCACGTGGTGTTCCAGCAAAAGAATTGTTAGGTCTAAATATATGGTGGTATGGTCCGGAGTGGCTTAAAAATAATTCAACTGAATGGCCAAACAGTCATGTTCCGTGTAACCATTTAAATGTAGAAAAGGAAATCCGCAAACGAGTAAAAGTTCTACTTGCAAATACAAAAAAAATGAATTTTTCAATGAAATATGTGGTAAATTTTCGTCGTATAATAAATTAATAAAATTCGTTGCAGCTTGGGCTCGAATTATCAAGTATCTAAAACAAAAGGATAATTTTTCGCGTATATTTACTGCGTCGGAATTGATTGGAGCGGAAAAATTTTGTATTAAGAGATGTCAGATGTCAGCCTTTTTTCAAGAGATCAATGATTTGAAGCAAGGTAAACCAGTTCACAACAAGAGTAAAATATTGTCACTCCATCCATTCATTGATTCTGAAGAATTGTTACGAGTCGGAGGAAGATTGGCAAGGTCTACGCTATCATTCGATCAAAAACATCCAGTATTGCTACCTCAAAGTCATAAATTTTTTAAACTTCTGATGTTACATTATCATGAAAGATACCTGCACGCTGGCCCTACATTGTCAACGTCCATCATCAGATGCGAGTTTTGGATCGTTCGTTGTCGGGATGTAGCAAAACTGATTGTTAACCGATGTCTGATATGTTTTAAGTATAAACAAAAAACGGCGCAGCAACTGATGGGTAATGTCCCAAAACCTCGGATGGAACCACAAATTCGGCCTTTTATTCACACTGGGTTAGATTATGCAGGTCCAGTAAACTTGAAAATGTGCAAAGGAAGAAGCAAAATCACATACAAAGCATATATTGTAGTTTATGTTTGCTTAGCTATACGAAAGCTCTGACAATAGATTTGGTTACCGATCTAACTTCAGAACCTTTTATCGGAAGCCTGAAAAGGTTTATTTCACGCATAGGAATTCCACTTCATTTGCACAGTGACAATTCCACTACATTTGTTGGAGCTAATAAACAATTAGGACAAATGTTTAAGTTGCGGCAGTCATTTGACTCTATATTATCGTATTTATCCAGTGAGGGCATAACTTGGCATTTTATACCTCCGTTATCTCCACATATTGGCGGAATATGGGAAGCTGGCGTTCGATCAATAAAGTTTCATATTAAAAGAGTGTTGAAAGATCAATTTCTAAATTATGAACAATTAATTACATTTCTCTTGCAGATTGAGTCAATTCTCAACTCAAGACCGTTGTGTCGTTTAAGTCAGCAGCCAGAAGAATTTGAGGTGTTGACTCCAGCACATTTTTTAATCGGCGAACCATTTACGAACATCCACCATTTACGAACATTCCGGAAGAGTCATTGGCAGAAATCCCAATGAATAGACTGTCTCGATTTCAAAAGATAACCAAATTGATCAAGGTTCCAAGTCCGGATGAAGGCGATGAAATAATGGTTAAGGATTCCCTTAACGGAGGGGAGAATGTTGAACCAGCTGAAAGAAAACGATTTTCTGAAAAAATGAAAACTTAACTGTCATGTCAATTAACTTCGTTCATACCGCGATCATTAGAATTATATTAATATTTTCTTTTAAACCACCCTATAAAAAATGTACAAAATAAAACCAAATAAAAAATCTTAATGTAAAAATCAAGTCAGTTGGAAAGTTAATGCGGTTCGGTAAAAAGCAAATAAATTACATAAATTAATTATCGGTTCGGTTAAATTATTTGTAAAATTATTAATTAATTGTGATAAAAAATAAATGTGTTATTGTTAACAGTAGTATTAAACAAGGATGTTTAATTTTGTTTAAGTGAAAATACCAGCAATCCATTAATACAAAAGGCAATCGGCAACCTTACAGTGCAAAAAATAAATACGGCAATTAATCAACGCCTGACAAGCATAGAATAGGAAAGAGTATTTTCGACAGCGGGGCAGCTATGCACCAATGTTCGTTCAAACTTAAAAGATAAAAGCCTTAATGCACTAGATTTTTTAGGATATTTAGGATATTTCCAGTCCAAGAAAGAATAGTAAAGTAAGCAAAAAAAAATAATTTGAAAAAATAAAAAATAAAAATAAAGTGACTTATGTGTACGATATTTGATATAAGTTCTAGTTGTATTTTATCTTTGTTAACAAATTTAATTATTTATATCTTTCAGTTAAAATTAAAAATATGTATTTTGTAAATAAATGAAGGTTGAAATATTCGGTATTGAATTCCGGGATCCCGGTATTCGATATGTCAATCCCGAAATACCGGTATTGATATTTTCGTCCGGTATTGCACACCCTAGTGGGAAGAATTTCTGCTTTCAGAAAAGTCTGAAACAAAAAAAAACGGGGTTTTAATCAGCATCAAAGCCGCTATAGAATGAACTAAAAAGAAAAAATTTGGTTGAAAAATAACAAAATGGCGGCGTTTTTTCAAAAATCGACGTTTTTTGCCCCCGAAAACCTGCTGAAACCTAAAAAATTGTACGCCAATTTTTTCATCCATAGTTCATTCTGAACATTAACATGTGTTAATTAACGTGTTAAAATTTCAGAACGATCGGACCAACTTGAAAAACGTTGTTTTGAGAAAATCGCGTTAAAGTTAAAATGTCCCCCTCTACTTTTACATCTGTTCTGTAAGAGAACAATAAAGCAGATGTTACTGTGAGAAAGTCGATGTAGTAGCGAACTGAACGAAATCCATTGAAAAAACGACCTTGACTCGCCTTGCTATTATATGATCACTATTTTTTTTAATGAATTTCACTTTTATATTATTAAAACCATATTATTCTAACAAATTCTATCAAAAAAAAAAAAAATTCGATTTTTAAAAAATTTGTAGGTGCTAGGACCCCTTAAGTTAAAATATTTAATGTGTATCTGATTTTTAAAAATATTAATGTCTCAGACCTCGCAAATCGTCGTGCACACGGCCTCGCAAAATATCAAGCCAGGCCTGATTGCGATGTAATTTATTATAATGGCGATGAGATTTCGTTTCATCTGCTCCTAGTAACTTTGAATTATTGTGTTAGATACGTGTATAATAAGCTTTCTGAAATATGATCATGTATCGCATTATTTTGGTAATGTATTTAGTACCTCATTGTCTCAAGTTTTTTTTTCTGTCGTGCGGTGATTTTTATTTATAAGTTCGTGAGCCAAATTATTTTTATGCTAAATTTTAATTTTCCAAATCCCGAAGGACAAATATATTGATGTTTCCAACTAATAGAAAAGTTATTCTCAATGATTCAGTTTTACTTAACTGCTTCAGGAAATGGAATGAATTGCCAAGTACCATCAGAAGTTTATGCACTTTCACCAAATTTAAGCAAGAATCATTTAAATTTATTAGCAACATGACTTGATCCGGCTCATATTTATGTTTATGTTTAAATTTAATTAATTTAATTTGATTTATTTTACTAATATTTATTTTAATCAATTTTACAATAATACATCCTCTTTGTAAAATATTTATCTTTCTGGCTAATTCCAGAATAAAATGTTTGTGATTGAAAATTCCGATATACTGTATAAGTGTCCCGTTATACCTGAGAGACTGTAACAATCTCAATTAAGACAATTGGAATATTTATAAAATTAACTTTCATTAAAACAATTCAATCAAATTGGAAGAAATGCGAATTACAATAATCATGTACAAGTTGTAGTGAAATTGAAGTGCAGTACGGACAAATTTCTTGTAGATTCAAACTGTTAAGTTAACCAAAATTTTCCAGTTGAAAATCGACAGCAGATAATGCGGAACCTTCAGTCGAAAATAAAACCCGATAGAGTTATTCTCGTCCAAAAAACAAAAAAACATAGTCACTATCAGTCGAATATCAGCCGAAAACTCGTCCCACTTCATAGAGTGGGTTATATCAAAGATCATAGTATATTAGAGATGAGTCATTCAGTACAAAAAATAAAAAAGTCTAGAAAACCCCCTCCATTTTTTCATATAGGGTTCCTTTGCATTACATGTAGTAGAATGGAAACCGACACATCAAAATTAAAATATTTATATGTAATTTGTATGCAACATATTTACGTATATGTATATCAAACGAAACCAATATATTGCATCGGGGGGACCCTATTTTTGCCTCATATTTTTGTACTGAATGAATCATCTTTAATATGAGATTATCTTTGGTTATATCTAGAGCTATCACTGGGAAAAAATTCAAGTTTATATTTTTCATCTCTGCAATTTTTTCTGGGGCTCAAGGCACACCCAACTCTTTCGCAGTTCATTTTACTGTCCTACTTTACCCCGTAGTAGCCAAATCGAGGTCGTACGGCTATAGAGGTAGATTGGTTCTTATGGTTTTTTGCTAAATCTGTTTTTCCCAGATTTTCCACATTGAAACTTTTCCAGCGAAAACTGTAATATTGACAAATCACACCTATCTTCATATATAACGCTCTAGCACCTGGTTTTCTGGAAAGTTTCCCAGACATCTGATATGGAACTTGTACTGAATTTTTTTTGCTGCAATAACTATTGAGATAACGATTTTATTCCAATTTTAATTTTTTTTTTTTGGATTCGGCGAATTTTTCGAAATTGACCACAAATAAAAGTTTAATGCTAAAAAATATGCGAGATCAATGTTGTACTTCTTGTATGTAAATCCTGATGATACTACTGATTTCCTACAACTACAAGTTTTGATATTTGTTGCCCAAAAACTAAACTAAAATGTAACGAATCGCACTTAATAAACTTACCGAACCCTATACCATTCAAAGTCTTTTTTTTGGTACATCCATTTCATATTTATTGGATTGTTCTATTGAGTTTTCTGTTGTGTTTAACCAATTCAATTGACAAGTAAATACATGTAAATAAAAAATTTTCAATTACTGAAAGAAAATATAAAGGGCTGAAACCTGACGAGGTGATCAGAACTTCAGTCTGGAAAATAAAGTGCATACGTAAACTGATCTGAGGTAAGAAAAATCATACCTTCTACAGAACCCCCTAATAAATCCCTTACTGAACTATTAGCTAAACCGTTAACTCTTCAATTCAAAACCAAATCTACTTTCAAACCAACACTTAACTAACCCAAAACTGAACACCTAACTCAATCCACGAATCACTCTCAACATAATTCCCTAACTGAACCCCTCGCACAACCTTAATACAAAATAAGTTAATCTTAACTCACTTCACTTAAACCCCAGATTGAACGGCTTCAACGGCCAACTCAGTCCCTAAGTAAGCTCAATTCGACAACTACAAGTATGTATGAAATCAACGCAAATCAACTCAATCTAACCTCTTAATAAACCCTCAACTAGACTCTAAATTAATCCCCAAATGAACCCATCACTCAAATTCAACTCAACTTCAACTCAAAACTCAAACTCTAATTAAACCCAACTCGACTCCAACTCAACCTGCACGCTAACCGTAACTCAACTCCAAGTCAAAGATTCGAAGGCTCAAATTAAAAAAATCTGCACAACTTTTCAAACCCATATTATACAAACCCGTAAAATATCATGGATGTGAAGTATTCGCTCTACCTTTACTAATGACTTATTGTAATTTAAAATGTAAAATTATTTAAGAGGCATCCTATGGGGGTTATGTGGCATCCTGTCATTTAATAAAAATAATTCGTTTCTATATTTAAATATTTCCAATTCTTCTAATTAATATTGAGGAATTCTATTTCCCGTAACACGGAATTAAGTTGTAAAACATACACACGGGTCTAAGGTTAAAATTTCTCCCCGTTCGGCCTTTGTAAAATGCTTCCCAATCGTTGAATTTTAGCGTATACACCCTTGATTCGATTTAATTTGATGATTTTACTGCGACTTCAATTTTGTTACTCATTCTATGTATATGAGATGGTGTTTTAGTTTTCTTTGAATACATTGTTTATTATTTTCTTACACTTTCTGCCGTAGGCACTTGGCGAAACACACTTAATACACACATTTTTAAAATTTTTTAAAAACACTTGTTAAATATTTCGCAAAATTATAATTTTGCGAAATATTTAACAAGTGTTTTTAAAAAAAAAAAATTTTTAAAAATGTGTGTATTTATTATTTTCGCTAATGTATGGTTGTACTCAACCGTTATGTCTTTCACGTTTTCTTGTTTCTGTGTTTGTAACGTGATGAACACGATCCGTATTGATCCACTATAGAAACCGTACTTCAAACCTCTGGCGAGGGATCCTCAGTCCCCTAAATTAAAAACTGATATATCAAGTTTTCAAAATGATATTTTCTTATAGAAAGGCGGTAGTTTGGGCTCAGCCAGTAGGTTCTATTTGTACTATCGGAATCTATCTGTTTATATTTTTCTCAAGGAGTACTCAAGCCTATTTATCAGCTTCAGCCAAAATCTAAATGGGTATCTAAAGCTTCGAGACTAATTTATTCCCCTGGATAGAGTGTAGTTTTTATATGGATGAACCAGGTTAAGATTTTGTAAAGACATTAAATGTTTAGTACTGAATATTTCAATATGAATCACAACTATCCAATTGAAATTTATTTTAGGCAGTGTGAAACTAATACATATACTATATAGAATCTGTGGATTTGTAGAAAACTTCACATCCATCTGTACATAATATGTACATAATGTTAAAAAATTTAAATGATTCAAAAATACAAACAAAAAATCTAAACGTGTCGCCCGGCCAACACACGCCTTTATTTTACTAACAGGGAATTTAAATAAGCTTATTATGTAAATTTCTTACAAACTTATTCTTTTGTATTTTTTATTTTTTAAACCTTAAATTTGTAAACTTTATACTTTTTGAGATAGTCGCAAAATAAATTGTCTGGCCAAAGGGATTGGCCACTTCCGGTTGGCCGATTGTCACTAAAATTCACTGAAACTTCCCAGTTTATAAAAAGAAAACATAAATATGAAGTTTCAGTTCGATTAGTTAGACTATCTGGGCTGTGGAGAGGACACATACAGACAGACTCAAAGACAGACCAACAGACTGATACCACTTCGAAACTCAAGTGTAACTTCGTGAATTTACAACGAAACCATGGTATTTTTATTGCAGACGTATTGCAGAATCGTTTGCGTAGGTTCTCAGTAGGAGAAATTGAAAAAAATTAAATATCGTCATTTACAGCGCCATCTATTATGAATCGAAAAAAATGTTTCAGTCAAATCCTACGTAATTTTAGCCGTAGAATCCGAATCTGTCATAAAAGATAGGGGTTCCTATTTTAGTTCCAAAGTTACTACCCGCCACACCTACATGGAGGGGAGGGGGGGTACTAATTTTAACACTAATGTATTTCCCCCGCGGAATAATTAAATTTTGATCTTAACAATTTTTTTCGTAGAGTGCTTATTTTCCGAGATATTTGAGTGTATCAGGTTAAAAAAATCACCCGGTCAACCCACGTCCTGGTCTAAACGGATTGGTTGGAATTTATTTAAAATTGTATTGAAGTTTAGTATGTAAATATGGCCCATACAAGAACCACATCTGTCTATTCTCTTATCTGTGACTTTACTTTAAATAAAGTTGTATTTAGTTTTAAACATGGAATGTATAGAATTAGATTAAATTCCCAGTGAATATTGCCTGCATGATTTGTAATACA